>CADEBF010000009.1:1200000-2400000 GCA_902825475.1 Hypomontagnella monticulosa
GTGCCGTATTGATGGCCACTCAACAGCTTCATTTCACCGCCCATTACCTATTGCCAAGAGGAAGTTCTATATCTGAAACCGAAGAACGACCGGTCAGCTCGATCGTATTGCCGTTCTGCGGGTTTGGTTCTAGCATCTAGATTCTCACCGTAGGTATTCTACGATGCCGAGAAGATGTCGGATGCGTCGGGAGCCCGGCTGGCCAATATTCTACGTACAATTCGGCACAGTCAAGTCGAACCTAGCACTCGCATCATCACACCATTAGCTGCTTGCATCAGTGCCAAGTCTATGAGGAGTTGCAGTTCGCAATTTGCTCCCTTACTGGGACAAACTCTTATAAGAGTCGGTGGAGCGTATGTAATCGCCCGAAATGGAAAGTTGCCGGCTTGCGAAGAGAAAGAAAAACCAGGGACCAGGCTATGAAAGTTATGCACGGCGCACCTCGTGCTTGGGCTGCGTTAGCGTGCTTCTTATGATGGATACGTAAGACCTATGAGGGGAAGTTTTCATCCAGTCTCCGTGCAGCAAGGTCCAAGAGCAAGAGCTCCGGTAGTTGAAAAGTGGCATGTGTAGCTGTGATGCAAAAGCAGGACCTGCACTAGTGCAGTTCGAATCTGCGGCCGTAAGGATGATTTCACAGCTGAATCCTAGTACTTATGCCAAGAAACACGTCAATAGATGCCGCGAGGAAATCGAGTCGTGGCTGTAGCGGTCGGAAGTAGCACCTAAACTCCTGAACAAGCCATTGTTGTCTTCGCCGTTCGACAACCATCCCATCTCTTGTTGCTCCAGGTTCTGCTGCTATCGAGCGCCACCTCATTATTGAATGATGTCAAACTTTGCGGCCCGCTAAGCCATTGGTTCAGGAGTGCTGTGGTGTGCGGCGCCACCATATCATGTATGCCTCTGCCCGGTTGTATCAGCCATGAGACCTTCACCTCACCCACCCTTCCCACCTCGTCGGGTTCGTTCATACAGAAGCTTGGCGCTTCCGTACACGATTCATGGTTTTGACTACTTGGCGATACACACATTAATTAATTGCTGGAGGTCCTAGCGGCGGCTCTGTAACCTCGTATCAAGTTTTCAATATATGTCCACAACCGACGTGTGAGGAAGCTAATGAATATGTTTTCCTTGCAAGAAGAAGCATGCAAGTGAGTACATGGGCTGCTTGCTTCAAGCTTGCCTCTCACATGTACCGGAGGCGACGACAGAATACTGACGTCTGGCGCCCCTTATATCGCCTAGTTAAGACTCAGAGACGTTGCTTCTTCTGGTAGTAACTACAATATCTAGCAGTGGCGTAGGATTAGTTTTGTACAGATATAAATAACAAGTAGACTAGATCAGATCGAGATTATTCCAGGTTGACATAATATCATTTGACTCGGAAGTCCGACTATCCCTACCAATAAGAGTCTCTTATTTTAGGGCTTCTGTCCTTTGTGACAATATAGTTGTAAACATTTGAACCTGCATGTTTAAAATAAGTACGAGGCCTGTCTTGAGGGGTCGGCGCTTATATTGCCCGAGAGACTGTAGATTCTGAGGCTATAGATTCTGTGATGTCCTACAGACAAGGTAGAACATGAGGTTGAATACCGGTGCCAGGGGCCGGTATAGAAATTGGGGGTATTTTCTGGTGGGACAAAATCAGGCTGCTCAGTTGAAAGTATTCAGGCCTTGTTTGTAATAAATTTGTCAGATTTCCGCAGAACGATTGTGATCTTGCATATCCGAAGCAACTTTTTTTTTTCAAGCTAGGGTCCTGTGTAACCGGTTGGAGCGAATTGTAGATCATTTCGCTGTTGGTAACGCGATCCTCGTGTGCGGCATGTTTCGAAGCTTGACATCATGTGTAATACCACCACGAATAACCGCAATATGAATGTATAATGAGTACATATGTACCCATAATTTGCATAGTCAACATCTGGGTACGGTAGTACGTAGAGAGAAAGTGGCTATTGCTGCCTTGAGCCGGGCTGCATTCGGAGGAAGGACTCCCAATGTCACACGAAGTCTGTAGCCGTTCAGCTAGCTCCGTAGGGAGTCGGTGCTCCTAATCGAGCGCGGTCCGTTTGAGCTTCGGTTCTAGCCCACCAGCCACCTGTAACGTTGGGTTGAACGACACATTAGCCACTCTACTTGCAGTCTGTCCCTACCATACGCTTTTTTCTCTAACTTCTCGCTCTCCCCCAGTTTGTGTACCGCCGATTAATTATATCGCAACGCGTGAGGGTAGTATGCAGCTTCGACACGTGACTTAAATTATGAGTTGATCGGCTTGTAGATGACGGCTCTTGGGCCACTGAAGTGCCGTGGTTTTGGGGTTCGAGTATAACTGGGCCGTATTATTGCATGATGCTCCAAAGGATTGACATGTTGTGTTGCCCGAGCTCATTTGGCCAAGGGCAGGGCTGATATGCCCTATGATATTTGGTGGCGGACGCTGTACCGGCGTTAAAAGAAGAAGCGAATACATGACCGAGGGGGCCGCTTCTACTATCCACGACGGGTATAAGGGGAATAACAAGCCTTCGATTGGGTAGCATTCCGCAGGAATAGCAGTGCGCTATTCATGCAATGCACGACATTGCGGCAGCGGACGGTTGGCGCCGTGGGCTACATAGAGCTGGATAAGCGATCTCAGATGGACAAGACTATATTGAAATTGTATATGCGGACGGCCTACCTCAGCTGTGTGTTGCTATGTCGCTGTGTTGGATGTAATTCCATCGACAAGAAGGACGGGTAAAGCAGCAGTAATACAGATTACATGTAACCATCTGTTAAAATAGACGCGGGGGGACGATCCAGAAGTCGGATGCGGTCTCCCTCGGTCACATCGAGGGTGATCACGCTAAGGGTTTCCCCCCAAGCAGTGATATGTCTCGAGAGAGAAAAAAGAGATGAAGGTCTCTTGCAGTGAAGATCTTCAGGCACCCCGGAGAATTCGGGAAGGTTGGCGATAGGAGGGTTGCGGACAACACAGCAAGCAGGTCAGATAGAAGTCTGCAGCAGATGAGATTCTAGATCAGCACGGCGACCTGCCTATTTCACGTCTATTTGGCGAGTGGCCAACGGACAACGGAGCAACCTGCAACCTTGGAGAAGGCTGCAAAGAATGGAGGAATGTCAGTATGTATGCAACAATTCATCCATGTATCTTGATGTATTCCACTTATTCCACATTCAAGTGACGCGTCAATAGAAGCTTTTGCCCAGTCGACCAAGCATTGATTGGGTCCATTGGGTCCATTGAATTTGACTGCATGCGCATGTGGACTGACCCATGATGGGATATGACGGGGTCAATCCTCGGCATTGCATTCTGCGTCTTCCTTCCCAGAACAGGATCGGCAGAAGGGATACGTGGGCCGTGATTCGTCGAGAAGGCTCTCGCTTGTGTTGGTCTATTCAGCCATCCTATGCATTTGTTGTTGTTGGATATATACGTGCGTATCGATGGTCCATCCGTAGTGGTCCCCCTTTTGCCATAATTTTCTTTTGATAGACCGAATACGTGGTATACGTGGTCTATTCTATATGAGAGGACCGGCGTGCTCACCTGCTGGAATTGGAACAAATGAAAGTACGGAGGAATGTCCGTGATGAAGTAGCAAAGTGGAGAGAGAGATGACTGGCTTTTGAGAATGAATGGGGGTTGGGGTTGGAGTCAAGTTGAATGTTGAAATCTGACATTTTGGTACTAGATTGTACCGTTAACCCCATAGACGTAGAGACGTAGACACGGAATTCTAATACAGTATGTATCCCTGGATCCTGAACGTTGTATCTGACATTTGTCTGTCTATTGGACCAAATGTCGAATAACTGGGGATTGTCAGGCAAAGGTAAAGTGCCATCAGTTGATACGCACGGTCAAGTGTACCCGCTACCTTAACTCTATATAATAATTGTTTCATTGATCAATCAATTGATGTTGGTTAGAGCATGTACGAGTCCTGAAGGTACAATTATTTTATCTCAGTTACGATTCGCCCCCCAATAATGAAATACGACATGGTAGGTAAGGTAAGGTAACTTAACTATAAGGCAAGATAAGATAGTGCTGTAGATAATACAGTAATGGTGTAATGGTGCAATGGTGTAATACATGTAGATAGGCAGAAAGTGTAGGTAGGAGGCGATCGGCCAAGCTATGCACTGGTTGCTTGTCTGGGGAATGGTGCATTCGATGGTAGAGCCCTGCCGGGACTCATTTGACATTGAAAAGCTTGGGGAGGCTTGGGGGTTGTAGGGTTCTAGAGTTTTAGGAGGGTGAAAGAACACCTAGAAATGATGTCGTGCAAGGTTCTCACGTTTTTTTAGTTAGTAATCCAAGTTTGCATCGTGGTTCGAATCGAAATCCTTGGCAGATATCTTGGCGCTGGTTGGTCCGTGCCTGACTGGTCGATTTGGCCTTGTGGGGACCGATTACTGCATTAGCACTTGCAATTTTAGGTCTAGCCTTACTTGGCTTTCTTGTCTTTTGATCCTCTTTTTTTCTTACATGTATCTTTACTAGGTATATGTACTTCTAGGACTGTTGGATTCTTCTTGTTCTTTTCCTGCTTTCTTAGGAAGTCCACTTGCCGAACGGGTTGGTTTTCGGGTCTCGAGTTGCCATTGAGCTTTGGGTTACATGCAATAAAGATCAAGTGGGAAAAGGGGAAGTATCTTACGTAGGGAGGGGCAGATGGGGATAATAATAATAAAAGCACTAACAAGATACATATATGTATATACCATAGTAAATAAAAAGGTACATGAGAAAATTGCAAAAAGACAAGGAACAAAGAAGTATTGGAAAAAAGAACCCCGCAATTCGGTTGTAGGATTAGAGACGATTATTCGAGAATGCGGAATATCAGCAGCCAATAAGCAATCCTCCCTCCCACTTTCTCGGTTCACCACTCTACCGACCGATATCGTCAATCTTTTTTTTCTGGTCGGCTGGTTCATCAGCTCGAGGCCCGTGTCATTGACATTGGCGCCGACATCAACTTCTCACTACCTCAACCTGTGTTTTCATCTCTTTTTAACCTTTGCGCCACCACCGTTTGACCTCAATTGATTGGCGCTTCAACTCGATAAACTAAAAAAGAAAGTTGATAGCTGACAACGTCTTCATCAATATTTGATCATTCGAATATTTTCTGAAGTTCCCTTTGGGCGGTTCAATTTTTCTTGTTCCTCTAGGGCCCTTTACTTGCTCTACTCGTCTCCCTCGCTTAAAGGTAGCTAGCTTAGCTCCAAGGCTATTGCTGTTTGCTCTTGTAGCTCACACACCTTCGTCGTCTATCGTCGATCGTCGAGTATCGCTACATGCATCCCTCTCAGATCTCCTCTGCAGCTTGCGCCATACTCGATTATCCTCGCGACGCCGCGCAGCAATAACGTATACATACGTATAGTATAGCTTACTCTGCTTCGTTGACCTACGTAACCTGCCTTATCATAGTTACCTAGGTCGCCGATCCAGAGAAAAAAAAATACATTCATACACCCAAATATACTTAACTGGCCTTACATACCTAATCTATCTATACGTCCCTTGTTCCCCTCTAGTTGTTCTAATTCATATCCGAATCGCCGACGACGAGACAAAACTTTGTACGCCCCAGCACCAAATGCGAACAGGCTCAGACGTCGCGGGTAGCTGCATCACCGTCGAGCATCCCGCATACCACCCTAGCCAAACCCCCCAGTGCCTTATCCGCCGCCGCGTGACTCCATGAGCGAAGACCTGTGTCCCCGCGTTGCCCGGCCCGTCCTCATACCTCTTGGAACAAAATAACACCCTCCGCGATCTGTGCGAACACAGCGGATAGACCCGCTCGACGGGCCCAGCAAGCCTTGTCCCCGTTGCACAAGGAACGCCTCTTTGTAACGGGGAACGAGCCCATTGGCGTCCGCCTTGCTAGTCCTCGCTGAATACGAGCAGCTTGTCGTTGCGCCGCGCCTGTGTAAGCATTTTGGGGGGTACTGGCCCCCAGACATTGCTGTCGCACCGCGGCAGCGTACAGCGCCATCATACCTGAGCCCGCGTCTCACGCAATATCTTTAGCTCCTCGTGGGTCTCTAGCTTTGATATACAGACCCAAGAGGCGACTTTATTGGCTTGCATACGCTTCAAGCTCATTCCCACTGGTCCACGATCCAAACCGAAGGTCAGTGCACGAATTGAGCCAAGAGGCGGTGGAGGGATCGTGCTAGTGCTTGGAATAGGGGAATATTGAACCTCCTGGAAGACAATCCCCTGGCCCTGACTGTGATACTCTCACGGGGATTCGCAAATAACCACCTACTCGTTGTTCCAAGGAGGTGTGGTTGCGCCAGACTCAACCTAGACCTTGCATTCCTATTATCTCTTATCAGGCGTGGAGAGCTGAAAGACCTAAAAAGAGCCGCTTCTATATAACTAAGACAAAGATGCCGGAAGAAGTCGAGGCAAATGGGACAGAGGTCTCAGATGCCATGTCCGAGAATGAGAACGAGTACGACGATATGGAACAGCCCATTAAGGACGAGGAAGTCAAGATGACTGACCAAAACACTTCTCCTGAGCCTGGTGCAGACCAGCCAGGGGAAGTAAAGAAGAAGTATGATCCAAAAGATCCACATCGCCCAAGGAGAAAGAAGGCGAGACGCGCCTGTTATGCCTGCCAGAGGGCGCATCTGACATGCGGTGAGTCTCAGCCTTATGCTCATGTGCTCACATTTCTATCTTGGCCCATGTGTCTCAACCACCCCACAGCTGGGCCGCAATCTACGCGTTTCAGCGGCATTACGTTGAAACACTATAGAGCTAGTGTAAAAAGCATTGCTGATCATTTAATAGGTGACGAACGGCCCTGTCAGAGGTGTATTAAGCGCGGCCTCGCTGACGCCTGCCAAGATGGCGTACGGAAAAAAGCAAAATACCTTCATGATGCTCCTCCGGAAGCTCTGAGGCCGGTTCTAGGGCCGACTTACAATCCGGCCGTTCACACGAAGTCGACAAATGGAAGGCATCTTTCTAACGGAAATGCTGAGACTTCCCCATACTATTCGGAAGCTTCCAACTCTTCTACCTATTCGATGTTTACCGGCAACGCTCAGGGGCAGATGACATCGTTACCGGATAGTATGTCTTTTGCCGGCCAGCAATCCCCAGTTACGCCTGGGTTTCAGCCCCCAAATACATCTAGGGCAGGACAAATGGGCCCCATGCATGTTTCCCAGGTGTCTAGTGAGATGACACCTAATTTTTCCACAGCCTTGTTTGATCCAAGCAATCCGGCAATATTCAACTTCGACCTCGAAGGCTTAAACTTTGGAAGTCATTACGGAGCTCTTGAATTTGGAATACTCGGCCACATGTCTTCGGGCGCCGCAGAGACGCCGCCTAGGGAAGCCATAGCTCAACCTCCTGGGACAGATGTCAACTATGGCCCTACGGCGGTATATCGAAACGGTGTCAACCAATATAATCAGATGTACGAGAACGGAATGGCTGATAGCTTCATGAATGTCGATCCAAGCAACGGTGGCGCATATCCAGGCAATCTGCAGCATGGCTTACCTCATGCGTACGCCGTGGCGGCTGCCGGACCAACACCGAATAGTTTGGCCAGTCCAAGCACAGATAATACATCTAGTCCGCAGCCTACGGGGTACGGATTTGACAAGTCACCTACTGCGAGTACTTACACACCGGCTAGCTCGCAGCCAATGACACAACCACCACCTTCGAGACCCAAACCGAAGACTTCGAATTCAGCCAATCGGTTTGGGCCCCATTCTATTCTAGGCAAACGGCAGCGTGACCCGTCCGCGATATATGATACTGTTACTGAGCCTTATCCGTACCTCACTGGGTTCCACAACTTGATCGCATTTGTCCAACGAAGATTTTCCGCGAACAAAACTTTACGTATTGCCAAGTCACTTGCCAGTATTCGGCCTTCGTTCATTGCTTGCACGCGGAACTTGAACCGACAGGATTTAATTTTCATGGAAAAGTGCCTTCAACGAACGTTATTCGAATATGAAGATTTCATGGGACATTGCTCGGCGCCAACCATTGTCTGCCGGAGAACAGGGGAAGTTGCGGCTGTAAATAAGGAATTCGTTGCCCTGACTGGCTGGACCAAAAATATTCTATTGGGTAAAGAACCCAACATGAATGCCAATACCGGTCGATCGGAATCGGAGCTGAGCAGCAGCCTCGGCAGCACGGGAAAGCCTGAATATACCACACCGCGACTGAAAACGGTCCAGCCAGATTTGGGCAAAGCCTCGGAAGGCAAGATACAGCCAGTATTCATTGCCGAATTCATGGATGATGACAGTGTGATTCAATTTTATGAAGACTTCGCCCAGTTAGCATTTGGCGACAGCCGTGGTCACGTCACACGAAAGTGCCGACTGCTAAAATACCGAACGAAGGAAATGAACGATTGCTTAGCCAATGACGAGTCCCCACACAGCGATCGACGGAACAGTAGCATTCTAAGCAACAGGGTCACCAGGATAGATGGAGAACACGGGATCTCTAAGCTGGGGAAAGACGGCAAGATTGATTGCACTTTCTGTTGGACCATTAAACGCGACGTCTTCGATATACCAATGTTGATTATTATGAATGTGAGTTTTTTTTCGGTATATCTTACTATTTCTAACTTGACACATTACTAACTCTATACGTTGCAGTTCTTACCGTGCTACTATCGCAACCAGGACCAATTGGCCGTATAGGTCCAGGCAGGATATTTATCCAATTGGGACTACCACATAGATGATGATAACGCATGCATGTGTTTGGATTACTTTTACTTTCGACTTACTTCATAGGGCTTGCTAAAGCATGGGCGGCGTTTTGGATAGAGCCTGCACTTTGTAGGCTCTTCTCCCATCGGTGGGAGCTGGTCATAACATATATATGCATGTATCTCAGGTTTTATATATTGGATAGACACGGTATAGAACATGGACCTTACATTTGGTTCTGCGACCAAATACCATGAATCTCATTTATTTCTATATACCGTATCTCGCATCTACCGTCCTCTATCAAAGTAAACGCCACCTAATAAGCTACCGACTACCTATCAAATCAGGTTCTACTCTCATTCTCATAGGGAGTTACGTATATGAAAAAAAGGTTGTCTCACGTGTCCCAGGCTCGCGGGCCTCCGGAAGTTCGCACGTGGGAATGCCTCGGGCCATTTCGGGTAACCCGCCTGGCCATGCCCAGCCTCACCCGGTATTACCCCTCTCCTCTCCCTTAGCCGCAACACCGCCCTTTCATGCCGAGATCTCTCTGCATCGCGCCAAGATCTTCGAAGGAAGTATCCTCTACCTAGACATAGGTACCCACACTAACCTAACCCATACCCTCCTATTCCCTAACCAGCCAAGCGCCGTCCAGCTCCCCAACAGCAGCAGAGCCTCCTCCCACGGTGCCCTGGCGCGGCGTCCAGGCCGGCCGCGCCAGGCTGTCGCGCGCCACCTCGCAGTCGATGTTGATATCCCGCACCAGCGCGTCTAAAGACGCGTAGTCCCGCTCCGCCCGCACGTACCCCAGGATCATCAGCCGCAGCGGCGCGCCGTAGAAGTCGGACGCGAATTCGTGCAGGATGTGCACTTCGGCCGACCGCACCGAGTTCTTGTAGAACGGGTTGTAGCCGATCGACATGACCATCGGGTAGATCTGCCAGTGTCTAGGACCTTCCTCGCCTTCTTCGCCCGAAGTTTCTGTCGTAGTAGGGGGAGCGTCGACGGGAGCACGCGGGTTCGAGCGGTGTCGCGGAGTTTTGCCCTCATCGCGGTCGGGGTGCGACGAAGGCAGCGCTAGCGAGGCGTACCCGAAGTACACGCCGGATTTCGCGTCGGCGATCCACGGCGTGGCCGCCTCGTCGACGGGGAGATTTGCGGTTGGGATGCCGAGCTCCTTGGACCCGCGCCCGAAGCCGGATATCACGGCGCCCTCCATCTTTAGCGGGAACGGTGATTCAGGGCCCGAGTCCGAGTACAGGATTCGCGGGCGGTCCTCCTCCGCAGCCATAGCGTCTGAATTCGCCTCGGTCTCGTATAGCTGATTGGATGGTAGGTTGTTGTGCTGACGGGCGTTTGTACGAAGATGGTCTTTTGGGGATTGGATTCGCGGCAGCTCGCAGGGATTGGGGCTGTAATGGCGGGGTCGTGTCTTTGATGTGTCGCACACGGAGCGTATCGGTCTCTTTATTTTTCACTTGTGAAAAACGAGTTCTTTGAGCAACAGTATGACGGTGCGATAACTCTATTCTAGTTGGTCTTTCAAGTCCGAGGGTCTTTCAGTATTAAGTATGCAGGTAGCCGCAGCATGTCTGACTCCGAATGTCAATGGTCTCTCATGGATGCCCATAGAACTGACTGTATCAATCATAGTGGGGGTTGTTCTCCAACTTGGATTATCGATTAACTCCTAAGGGGTGGGCCATGTCGTAATAATCATGCTCCACGGAAAAAGGGAGGCATCTCCAGCTCATAGCGCCGAGATCAGCTGATCATAAATATGCCTTTCTAGCTTCCTATAGCGTCCTCGCTCATTTAGCGCCCTTTCGCATTACCCCTTTCAACAACCGCCATAATGCTCATTGGCTAGTGTTGTTATAGCGTAGAGCTTAGCATCAACGTCCCGATCCTCCAGCGTTCTCCGGTATCCCATGCGTACTCAAATTTTATTTTATACGCACTGACATCAGGTATATACGGCCTTGGAGATGAGAGCTATTCCCGTCAGCCATAGCAACCGTCGACGCTATACTAGCCAAAAAGACTGTTATTAGACTTCAAAGAGGCTTTGTTTCTCATATGCCTGACTAAAGATCGGACGACCACATAACTCCGGCAACGTATATTCTCAGTTTCTTTTGTGCTAAACTATGTTGTATGACTGTATACATGATCGACGCTATAAAAAGGGGGCCGCATCATCACCTGATTCATTATTCGTATCTCCGTAGAAGCTCCCAAGTTGTAGTCCCTATTTGAGTTTATAAGTAAGCCTGGACGGAGAAGACTGATCATGCATTCAGGAGGAGCATATTTAATGTCTTTTGCCACGTGTTGACGCACGTTTTATATTGTAGAAATTGAGCGATATTATATTTTATTTATGAGAATGACGTTTTCATAAGCATGTGGCTTTTCATATTTTACAATAATTCTATAATTTCTACTGGCCGATTGAGTAGAATAAGAACATGTTATAGCAATTAATCAAGGTGCTTTGACGATGTTTAATAATAAGGAGATGACGAGTTTTATATATATTGCGGCCCCCCAGCGCCGACGTCGAGTACGATGATTTAACAAAGCCAACACAAGAACTCGTTAGATAGTTGTATATCAACGAATATCAGAAGACAGCAGTCTCTACTTGGAGTCTTACAGGCTTCGTCCTACTCTCCTCCAAGATCGATCACAGCTTGATGATAATAAGTACCCTCTATTAGACTTCTCGAGGTTAGGCCCAAAAAGAAGCTCTAAGTTGCAAATCAGACATACGGATGATACCATACCTCCAAGTACTATCATATCCTTTATATCTACATACAATATACTTGTCTTCGGTGGCCATTCGTATGCTCCCAAGCCACTTGCTTCTATTCTCCCATCTTAGCCCCCGACTATGGCCAGAGCGCTATAATAACTCCTCGATTATAGTTGCCCCAGTTTACACTAGACAAGTCACACAGACACGGAGAAGCATCGTAGAATTTCTCGCAAGTATCAGAGACGATGCAATTATACCCTCATATCCATTACCGAAACTCTATAGAACAGCCACCCCCACACAATCAGATACATTCACGATTTTGTTGCCGTGGAGATTACCATTTTTGAGATATAAATACGAGGAGAACTCCCTTCTCCCAACATTCTAGTTCCTCAACTTCATCCAGATCTCTAGCCTTACCAGACAAAAAAGAATCCATAGTGGATGCTTCAACTTCGCTTACATCTTACTACGACGTAACGATATCATCGTATTCTCCCCACTACTTAAGCTTCCTATCAAGGACAGTTTGAATCATCAAATCAAAATGTCTCAGACGATGACGATGACGACGACGAAAACGACGCTCCAAGCGCCAAAGTCAGGCAACTGGCAAGAGGGTGACATCGCCTTTTTCAAGAGCATCGACGATTTCAACCCAGCCGAGCAAGAAGCCCTGATCGATACCGAATACATACACCCAGGGGCCACAGGGCATCCGGTTATCATACTAGAGTGCTCCAACGACTCTAAGTATTTCTTAGTTACTACAATCTCGGCCTATGGCTCTGGACCGGATAACGGCTATCTTCCACCGTGGCAGCAGGAGCACCACTCTATGAAATCCGCCGCGGCATTCCGAGCGTTCACCGGATCAGTCAGGCCAGATTGCCAACAAAAACACCTCTATCTTGAGGGCAAAGCACGGCTTCCTAAGCCGAAAACTTCAGTATGTGTCATGAAAAGCTGACTGCTCTCGTGTCGACCCCCAGTACATATATTTGAATATTTAGTGCTAACTATTCTACAGTGGGTTTATACTCGTACAATATTCGTGGTTCCTTCGTCGACTCTTAAGTGCTTCGACAAGACCTCGCAACAATTGCGGATGGCTCCGGAAAGCCTCAAGGACCTTCTCAGCCACATTTCATCAAACTGGAACTTCCCAAACAGATGGAAGAACCGCCACATCAAACTCGTCCAACGACTTCTTGAAAGAAGAGCTCCTGCTTCCCCCCCTTCAAGCACAAGAAAACCTATCGAAACTTTAAAGGACCCGAAACCGGCGGCATCAGTAAAAGCAGCCCCATCTCCGATATTCCCATCAATAACCCCGAGCTACTCCCTTAACTTAAAACCTAACGCACCAAAACCACTTTGGAGCACAATCGCCGCCGCGGCACCACCAGTGCGACCTACCAACCTAAGCGTTGCCGTGTGGTAGCACCATGAGGCGGACCAAGAAGCCTCAACCCCTATCTAGCTAGAACTGCGGTTCTTTGTCTCTTCATATCCGAGACTAGGGCTACCTAAGGCACTGGGATGGCCTTCTCACAGAGAGATTGCTCCATTTCAACAACAAAATCAAGGAGTATCACCCACAGAGGCACGATCTGGCATCATAATGTCTTCTATACTGGAGCTTGCCACGTCCCATACCCTCAGGGAGGTTACTGAAGATGGTCCGCGCGTCTTAAAATGCAGACGTTAAACAATACAACAAACAACAACGACAACAAATCAGGGGGTTCCATTACTGGCAACCACATTCCTGCGACGAGGTCTCTAGCTCAGTTTAACAAACGAAAACGCAAGAGCAGACCCATCACCGTCACATCGATCGTCCCCCAATTCCGCCCCCAACCCCGGCCATCCCATCCAGCCCCTGAAAGTACTCGACTACGAAAATCCCAGTCAAATCGGTTCACGAGTACGAAAAACCAAAATCAAAAACCAAAACCAAAAACCAAAAAACACACACAAAAAAAACAAAAAAAAAACAGAAAAACATGGACTCAATGAAGACGAAATTGAAACGCTGGCGAGAATCTCAACGACCAACTTCAGGAGAGGCATGGATGCACAGAGCTGCTGCGGACACCACACGAATTTGGGCGACGGCGACGACGACGAACACACAGGGAATTCGTCATTCCCACCCATTGGAGGAAGGAGAGCGAGGATATTTTACGGGTTTTGTCCTAGATGAGGTTTTCCTGTATTCAGCACAAGCTGCTGGCGAATGCGTATTCGAGGAGATGTTGGAGATAGGAGTGTTATTTTTTGGGAAGAATTTGGGAGCCCATATTGTTATGGATGATTTACCTGTTTAGGGCAACGCGATGGATCTATGTTAAGGATTGTCATCGTTGAATATGTGGCTGGATTTACATCATTTGTGGTTTTAGAAAAATCCACGAGAATACTTGGATATCTTAGCATGTTTACCGCTCAAGTCAAAGTACAGTTTATAGCAATTCAATAAATAACAAAGTCAAGTGCGTGAGATGCTTTAGTGAAGACAATGAGGCCCCGTGACCAGTATGAGTCGACGCCTCTACGTGCCATGTGGCCGATGACCTATTTCCTAGTTGACTCATCCCTATTTCCATCATGTGGTTCGGCTACTATTACTAGGTTTCTTTATTTTAAGCATCAGCACTTAATGGACGTGCTAGTCAGGACATAGGGCATCATGGCCGTTGCCTAGGGTTCTCATGGCAATTCCTGTCCCATTTTCATGTATCCTATATTGGTGACTCATCCGTCATACATTCCTACCAAAACGCAGCAAAAGCCACCCCGGGGGGACCGGTCAGCTGATCAACATATGCTAGGCCCGTCAACAGGCTCTTCCATCTATCCCAATGACTCATAGCGTCGATGTATGAGGAGTTCCATTCTCTTAGCAATGCGGTACTGCATCTCCGTCCTCAAGCCGGCTCCCCCTGAAGCGGGAAAGCACACTTGCACGCGCTCTCCGCCTCAAGGTCATGGGACACATCTTGACAGGTACACTGATTATTCCCAATAGAAAACTCGCCATTCGCGTAGTCGAACTTGAACCGCGGCGCGCCCACATCGAAGTTCACCTCCTTGACTGTAAGAACGAAAGGCAGGAAGTTCTCCTTAATGACGAACGGGATCCCGCAGTCGTTGCCCTCGTCCCCGGGGGAGTACACACCCTTAAGGATGCATGCGTTGTCGTAGATCATGAACGAGTTGCCGTTCACGAGACCGGCCCATACGGCGCCGGAGTCGAAGGTCGGCACGTCGATTTCGTGTACGTCCACTGAGAATGTGAATGTGCCCTCGCCTTGCGACTGGCAGAGCTCGGCCTTTGGCTCGGGCGGTGGGTCGGCGTCGGTCAGTTTGTTGCTGAGCTGGCAGTCTGCGGCGGCGAGGCCGAGCATGGCTAGAGCCGTAGTGAGGGCAAGGGCGTAGCGGGCCATGGTGGTTCTAGTTTCTGGGAAGAGTTTGTTATGTCGAATGGCTTATCGCTGGAATATGAAGACTGGTCGTCTCCTTTATATCTAAACGTATGCATCGAGAAACATGGTAGTTAGCGCTACGTCATATTAGCGACGTTGAATGATAGTACCTCTTCGGGGCTCATAACAGACCAAAGCCACCCGGTCATAGCATCTACTGAAGATTGTAATCCAATGTCTAAGTATAGAAATGGGGATGCGCGCCGGTTGATCAAGACGTTTCGGCTAGTCGAAGAATTATAGAATCTTCTCTTGTGTTACGCTTCTCGTTGAAGACGTCTGAATATTGGTGTATTGCAATTGTTATCATCTTTCGAATAAACGGCGAGCATCTAGATATTCCTCTGCGCATCTATCCGTTTACAGAATATCATAATAGGTTCTGTTACGATTAATGTTGCGGGGCGTCGAGACATAACCTGATGGGTGACGCGGTGGCGGCGACATTGGATCCTTCTTGTTACAGAGTCCAGCTCCCAAAGTTTGATACTATAAACATCGATTACACCTAAACTGGGGACAGGACAACCATCAATTACGTCAATCGAATCAGTTCTAGCAGACCTCATTTAGTGTCGGGATGCCTATGATTAATGAACCGATATGAGAAGGTCATAACTCCCTATGTGTATGCCCCGGCATCATGATTTATGCCAATTCGCACTCACTACCTAGTAATTATCAATATCAGCAGTAGCTCGATGCACCTTCTACTTCAATTATAGTCCTTGTACTTAACATGGTTCACGAGTGATGTTCCGTTGACGTCGGAGCCCGACGATGTCCAGGCTGCGCTTACTCGCAGGCCTGTGAATAGGGGTCAAGGTCCTTGGGGTTACGTCGTAAGCGAATCGGAATCGTGTGGTAGAACGTAACCCGGAAGGCACGTCCGGGCAGGCCGCCGTATTTGCCGTATAGGTCCGGTTGCGGGCCTTCATCATGCTAACATGGAAATATCTATACTTTCAGAGGCATGGTCGCGGGAGGGAACCCATATTGGGCGCAACGTATGACCTTTGGGGCTTGGTTCATATCCTAAGCGGCCATTCACTCTTTCTCTCTCTTTTTCACGTCATGTCTAGGATAAGAAAAGCTGGTTAGACTGCTCCTAGTATATATAACGTACAAGAATACGCAAGTCGTATCGATCGGATCGCATCAGCCAGTGGTGGATGGGCCCGAGTCTATCTAGAAAGCTGTGAAATTGACTCCGTCATCACATCACTCATCATAGTTCATCGTCAATAGTACCTACTTATCAGCATTATTCACGTCTAAGGAATTCGTCCTTATATGTACCGCAGATTTAACTTACATATCTTCCCTCGTTCCTATTCAATTCGTTGGTTGTTGGTTTGAGTTGTGTTGAAGATCTATAAGCTTACTTAATATGGGATTGAAGAAAAGCGCTCCATTATTTCCGCGGCGCAGCATATAAAGTGATTACTTTCTCGCAATTATTTCCGTTTACAGCCAAGCCTAGGCTGGTTATGAACTTCATCTACCTCGGCGATATATAATACCTTGCGCCTCACGCGTAATCATGGAGGCCGAGGCCACCGGTCTGCCTGGAGCAGTAGTTGAGAGCAATATTGTGGGCGAGGATTGTGGGTTGCCCGCATATTTGTGTACATAACTTATGTTACTTCACCGTCATTTCCCCTCATTCATTTCCGCATTCGTACCAATGACGATCGATATAATGTGGCTCAGCTCAAGAACTTTTGCGTGTTCCCTGTCCAAGCGCGTCGCGGGGACGGTGTCATATATCCACGACGGATGGATATAAGAGCTGGCACGGCTCCAGCTATGCCTCACGAAAGGAAGTATTGCATCGCATCTCCTAGACGGCTAGCGCGCTTAGCTTGCGTCGACAACAAGTGAGCGATATGCATTCTGCTCTCCTTATCGCTTCGGCAGCGTTGACTGCTAGAGCGGCGAGCGTCGTCGACCTGTCCGATGCATCTTGGACACTCCAAAACGGGGCAAAGAATATCTCAGTTCCCGGAAAGGTTCCCTCTCACGTACACCTGGATCTGTTCGCATCTCAAGTCATAGAGGATCCATACTACGGACTTAACGATTTCAATCTGCGATGGGTTGCCTTATCGAATTGGACTTACACGACGCAGCTCTCGGGACTCTCGGCGGATAAAAACACCAAGACGTTTCTCTTGTTCAATGGTCTCGATACCTTTGCCGATATTCGGCTTTGCTCGCAGCCTGTGGCGAGTACAGACAATCAATTCCGCCAATACTTTTTCGACGTAACGGATATCTTGTCAGGTTGCGGGAGCAGTTCCCCGGAACTTCAAGTCGAGTTTGGCAGCGCTCCTGTGATCACGCAGGACATTGCCAATGAACCCGGACAGGAGACATGGCCTTGGCCCGTGGAGATTGGGTTTGAATTCACAAATCGCCAGTTCATGCGAAAAGAACAGTCAGACTTCGGTTGGGATTGGGGACCAGCTTTTGCCCCGGCAGGTATTTGGCAGAAAGCCTGGGTCGTTCAGCTTCCTGAGGATGAAGTTTACATTCGCAACTCGCTATTGGATATCTACCGTGAGGGCCAACTGAACAATCTACCCCCCGACCAAACAGCCAACTGGGTCCTCAATGCCAGTGTTGACGCCATCGGCGTCATACCGGATGGCGCCTCGATGAACTACAAGATCATCGACCTTACAACCAAGGAGGAGGCTGGGAGTGGGAAGCTGGTCAACATAACGAACCACGGCGACGTAATTACCGGTTCTGCAGTTCTCCCCGCAGGCGATTACAAGCTATGGTGGCCGAACGGGTTGGGATCGCAACCACTCTACAACATCACTATCGAGATAGTGTCGGAAGCAGGTAAGACGCTATCTTCGGCGACGAAGCGTACCGGGTTTCGAACAATTGTTCTGAACTTAGGCGTGGTGACGGACGATGAGGTAGCCATGGGAGTGAATCCAGGAAACCACTGGCACTTCGAGGTGAACGGCCAGCCATTCTATGCCAAAGGTAGCAATTTCATCCCACCGGATGCTTTCTGGCCGCGAGTGACTCCAGCGAGGATCCGGCAACTTTTCAATTCCGTAGTCGCGGGGAACCAGAACATGCTTCGTGTCTGGGCAAGCGGCGCGTATTCTCCCGACTTTATGTACGACATAGCGGACGAAATGGGTATCCTACTCTGGTCTGAATTTGAATATGGCGACGCGCTCTACCCCATCAATCCGGACTTCCTCGAGAATGCGCGCTTGGAAGCCGTGTATCAAGTTCGGCGTATAAACCACCACCCGTCATTGGCCCTCTGGGCTGGTGGCAATGAGCTCGAGAACGCAGCGCTCACTCTTGTCAGACTTTTCGCGCCTGACATGTACGACCGGTTCCTGCATGAGTACGAGACTTTGTTCTTGGACACGCTCCTACCGGCAGTCTATGGGAACAGCCACAGCATTACATACATCCCAAGCAGCACGACCAACGGGTATCTGTCTATCAACTTCAGCAACCCGATCCCGATCGTGCAGCGATACAACAACGCCACACCGGGAGAGATCTACGGGGACACAGATCATTACAATTATACCGCGAGCGTAGCATTCAACCTGTCTACATACCCGGTGGGCCGCTTCGCGAACGAATTCGGCTTCCACAGCATGCCGAGCGTCAACTCGTGGAAACAAGCCGTTGCGCCGGAGGACCTAAGTTTCAACAGCTCCACCATCATGCTCCGCAACCACCACTATCCATCCGGCGGGCTCAATACGAGCGATTTTTATAATTCGAGCCGAGGCATGGGCGAGATGACGATTGCGGTGCAGATGTACTACCCGGCGCCGTCCAAAGCGGACCCCCGAGCCAACTTCTCGGCCTGGTGCCACGCTACTCAGATCTTCCAGGCCGATTTTTACAAGAGCCAGATCCAGTTTTACCGTGCAGGTTCTGGATTGCCTGAGCGTCAACTCGGGAGCCTGTACTGGCAGCTTGAGGACATCTGGCAGGCGCCCACGTGGGCGGGGATTGAGTACGATGGCCGCTGGAAAGTGCTGCACAGTGTTGCGAAGGACATCTATCAGCCTGTCATCATCTCGCCTCTATGGGACGACCAAACCGGTATCTTGAAGGTGTACGCAGTCAGCGACTTGTGGAGCGAGGTGAAGGGGAAGGCGAGCATAGGATGGGTTAGCTGGGACGGTAGTATTATCAGCCTCGACGCAGAAGACGGCGAGACGAGCGACGTCGACTTTACTATTGGAGGTCTCAACGCTACGCTCCTTGCCACGTTCAACATTCCAGAATTGACGTCGACTAAAGCTCTGAATGCTAGCGACGCCGTGTTCGTGGCGAACTTGACAGCGTCGGGAACACCGCCCAATAGCGAGGCGACGAAGACGTACACTCACACGAATTGGTTCACGCCCACGCCACTATCTTCCGCGACGTTGGTGGATCCAGGGCTGAGCATCGAGCACGACAGTAGCACCAACGAGTTTGTCGTCCGCGCCAAAAAGGGGACGAGCATGTGGACTTGGATTAGCCTCGAGGAAGAGGATGCAGACGAAGTCATCGTTGCGTTTGAGGAAAACGGGTTTTTGCTAAAGAAAGGAGAAGAAAAGCGTGTTGGATATAATGTTATTAGCGATAGTGGAAAGAAAGCGGGCTGGGAGGATCATGTTGGTGTAAGCAGTATTTGGGATAATACTCAGTCGTGAAGTGTAGATAGCTACTCGATGTAAGTACAGATACATATGGACCTAGTTTTATGCATCCACTGTTCTCACTCTCAGGATGCGCTGCTAGAAGCTATATCCCTTCGTGTAACGCAATGGCCTTAAGTTTACCCCTATTTTTTTTTAATTTTTTTTATTTGAATGTACATAGGCTAATGGCTTGCTCGCGCTAGTTTCGGAGGTATGTTTATGTATTTTCTCAAAATAACGATATATGTTCCCATAGATCATAGCTCCGAAGGGGTAGCATCATCGCACGCAACAACCAAAAAGAACCACCACATCGCCATAAGGGGACGAGGTAGAATAATCAGGGGTAATTCAGGGGAAATTAGGTTTAATGTCAGCTGCCAAGAGTTAGCGACGGTCCGTGACGAGGTCACACTAGTAATATTATGGATCTTCCAATTCTTTCTGCTCCACCGAATCTATCGCCAGAAACCAGACCATACTGACTGACAACTCGATAGTTACCTAAGTATCTAATTACATTAACCTATCCGCATGTAGATTCTCATGAAGTCTTCATGAGACTACCGACATTCTTTAAAATCTTTCTTCTACTATGCATCATGTCGCCTCCAATCAATGACCCAATCGAGCCCGAGCGCGTGGCTGCTATCATGCTATCCTGGCACTCCCTCGAGCTAGTCTCATTAAGGAAAATACAGACCTTATGGGCGGGTTACGGGTACATCTACGAGCTCACAGCGCGCACTAGCAATGATGAAGTGGCTGCTGAGATTCGAACAGCTTGCTGTCGTGGAACCGATCCCGCCTGGAAAGGAACAGAAGAATTGTTTCCACTGATACTCAAATACATTGCACCTCCGCAAATACATCCTGGCAAAGAGGATGAAGGTCATTTGCGAAAGTTGATGAGCTATGGAGTCGAGCAATACTTTTATGGCGCCGTGGCTCCGTATTTAGAGGATGAGACTCCTGTAGCCTACTGCGTTGCTACTACAAGAGATTCAAACGGAAAGCCTGGCGCTGAGTTACTCCAAGGCCTGACGGCAACAAGTATGCATGCTTCCATAAAATCTGCCATTTTCTCTTGAATTATTTTCGCAAGTACCTAGTTAATACTAATTCTATTATAGTTATGACTGACCTTCGACCCCAATTCCCTATCGCCGGGGAGAAGAGGTCGGAGCTTAACGAAAAACAAGTTTATGCTGCTCTAGATTGGCTGTCAAATTTCCATAGAACCTCTCGGAAAATGGTACCGAAGGATTCCAATGAGCTTCTACGGCCGCCTCTTGAGGAAGCAGCAAGGAGACGAAAAGGGGACAATTCGGGAACCAAGTTGTGGCTGAACGGAGGTTATACATATCTCGCCACCCGTCGTAAAGAGTACTCTTCCCTTGCCAGGGATAAGAACTCGGAATGGTCTTCTGCACTCTGTACACCGACTACGACTGGCGGACAGTCAGTATCCGAGATGATAGCCGACTTCCTGACTCCACACGGCCGGGACTTTGAGACACTCATCCATGGCGACGTGAAGTCGGAGAATTTGTTTACCACGGAATCCGGCGACAGGGTCGCATTCTACGATTTCCAATACGTTGGTCTCGGAATTGGCGCTAGTGACCTCGCCAAGTTATTTACGTGCTCGGTGCCATTAGACTTGCTAGTAGATGAAGGAAGAGATATCCCGGTGGAGCTTTCTATGGATGCGGGCGAGGCGAAGCTCTTGAAGCGCTATTATTCAAAATTCCTTAATGACTCCAAGGGTTCAGACGGACTTTGCTTGAAATACGACTGGGACACCTTTATTAGACATTGGGAGACTGCACTGGTCGATTGGCTAAGGTTCCAAGCTTCGTGGGGATTCTGGGGTAACACCGAATGGCTTGAGGCTAGAGTTCGATCGATATTGAAAGACGAGAAATGGCGAGATTGGCTTCAAGAGAACTTATAAATTCTGACTAGAAGAAAACCTACCTCTCAATAGATATCTGAAATCGACTTACTTGTCGAACCGCATTACCTTCTGTGGTTTTATCATTATCGTCACTCCTGACTCATCAGAGCTCTCACGAAAATCAACTAGTTTTCAACAAGATGAGATTTGTCTCTGGAAATATGGGCAAGAGCTATCGATTCTAGGTACTTATATCGTAGGTTAGAAGTCCGATACATTGATAAGTTACTGGGTAGTGTCCGTATTCATTCAAGTACGATCTTAAGTTGGTTGTTAACGCCGAAAAATTGAAGCGGATTGCTAATACGCAAGGTTGTGTTGAAAGTCCAAATTTCTCAAACTAGCAACTCGCGCGCAACTCTCGCAAAGTCCGCTATGGTGAAGGCATCGCGATTACCTAATTGAGACCTTTCGGATTTAGCAGTGCTCGACGAAGCGACCCTGTAGTTAACAATTGACCAATCACGAGTGAAGGAAAGCTGCCGATTATGGAGTCGTCTTAGATCATCGATACCCGCTGCTGTTTGTGGGGTTATCTCGCATCTAGCACACATCTGGCATCCATGAACCCATGTGGAAGACATGTGCGAGTACATATGTGACAATGAGAGACTTGCATAGGCCAATAGGTACCGTCTGCATCTCCCGAACGGGCACTTTATTGGTAGTAGCATTAGTAGGGTCTTGGGATCCGGCATAACAATCGCTACTTGCCATTTCGCCTAAAATCCGCTGGAAGCTGTCCGTATCGAGCTACCTATGGTTAGCCATCCCCTCGAATCTATGTGGCCTAAAGCCGTACCAGGGCTTCCGGTTAGCAAACCAACGATTCGGGGATAAAATGGGCGCGATAGCCTAATTCCAGCATAAACCGTCGTCGATGTCCAGCAAACAGGAGAGAGGAAATTCAACTTTCCAGTAATCCAGACATATATCGAAATCCGTTGTCCAATCATAAGCTTTTCGGACCGCCAGAATTAAGTAAACCAAGAGCAATGTCTTTCCCGTATAAGAATGTCCTACTGATCGGCGCTACGGCTGGCATCGGCCTCGCGATGGCCGAGCGCATGATCGAGGACGGCATCTTCGTCATCGGCGTCGGCCGGCGAAAGGAGCGCCTCGACGCGCTCGTGGCCAAGCACGGGCCCGAAAAGGTAGCCGCCTCCCAATTCGACATTACGGAATTCGACAAGATTGAAGGCTGGGTTAAAGAGTGAGTGTATCATTACCACCATACTGCGTCTCCATCGCCAATGGCGTGGGCAACCCCGCTTCTCTCGGGGTCCTAGCCACGAAACAACCCCGACCCTCGGGCATTGAAAGGATTCCGAAGCTAACTCGCCGGGCAGTATTGTGACGAAGTACCCCGGCATCGACGCCGTGTTCCTGAACTCGGGCATCCAACGGACTTTGGACTTCACCAAGCCGACGGAGATTGACATTGGGCGAACAGTGCAGGAGCTCGGGACGAACTACACGTCGTACCTGTACCTGATCACATACCTACTCCCGCAACTACAGTCCCGCTCCCCTAAGCCCGCGGCCTTAGTGGGCGTGTCCTCGGGGCTGGCGCTGATCCCGCTACCGCGGTGCGCCAACTACTGCGCGACGAAGGCGGCGCTGCACTCGCTGCTGTGGTCGATCCGGGCGCAGCTGAGCCGCGACGCGGCCAGCGAGCACATCAAGGTCGTCGAGATCCTGCCCCCGGCCGTCCAGACGGAGCTGCACTCGCAGCAAGCGGAGCTGGTGAAGATCGGCCAGGGGAATATCGGCATCCCGCTGCAGCAGTTCATGGATGAGGCGTGGGCGGGATTGGCTAGGGGTGATGATGAGATCCCCGTCGGTATGGTGAAGGACCGCTTTGATGCCGTTGAAGAGCCCCGTCGGGAGCCGTTCAAGCGCATAGTGGAGCAGTTCATGCCGAAGAACAATTGACTCCGTGGGGTTCGAGATTGTGATGCTCTTCGGATACCCAGATACCGGAACGTGTGCTGGGGGGGGGGGGGGGGGGGGGTTCGGATCGGATTATTCTAGAAAGGCACAGAATTAGTTATGAGTAGGATAGGCGATTCTAAGTACATAGGGTGGTCTAGAAACTAAGCGATATGATCAATTCTATTCAACTTGAACTTAAGCTATTCTTCTTCTTACATTTATTCATAGCCCTATCAATTATAAAGTCTACTTAATGTACATAGTAGCATTGGAACTTGGTGGTACAGTAGAAGATGTTGGCCAGTTAGACTCATCTTAGAAGCTAAACGAGGTGGAAATCTATGGACTAGGTATTGTAACATGGCGGCTGTCACCTTTCGTATGGACCATTGGGATGCTCATAACTAATAGTTCGTGTTGAATATCGGGAGGTTAAATACTGTCGGTTCGAATCAAGGCGTGAGGGATTACTCAGTAGAAGTACCTACGTAGGGAATTTCATGGTAGCATTGGTAGCACGGAAATATGAATTGCCATCATTTAGAAGATCAAAATTATGTTAATACGGTAATTCTAAGCCATATCACAAAAGAAAATTTGGCGCCATACTCCCTGCCTCAACCGGCCGATTGTAGATCATATCTTCGTTACACTGCTTCAGCTTGATTGAACAAACTACGCCACCCGAGCGCCAGGGACGAAAAGGGAAGACCCAGCAAGGTTGAGGGTCATCAAGAGAGCAACAGGCGAACCAGCGGCGACTTGGTAAGGGGAAGAAGGCGTGACACTGGAGGCCAAGGCGCCATTGTTGGTTGACACACGTTTCTTCACGATCGTCTCTTCAGCAACATTAGGCTCTCCCTCTTTAGAAGGGACGATAGCAATGGCGGGTGCGCTAGTAGTCTTAAGAATTTGAGAAGAAGACATTGCGAAGATGGTGTCGTTTAGGCAATTTAGTAATTGGTAGATTGGTCAAGGTTGGTGGATATCGATGAATGCTTAACCGGTGAGAAGATGGTGGTGACTGCGATGATGAGAGAATTGCCTGTCTAGAGGAAATCTACCGGAGTACTTATCCTAATAAAGCGGGTGACATTGTAGGCGAACAATATCCTTTCCTCAACGCTCTGTACCCTTGACAGGCTTGGAATAGCTCCTATTTGTTGAAGTGTTAATGACGGACTCCGGCGAGATAAAGAGGGACTGTATTAGTTGAATGGAATTGTTATAAGCAATGTAACACGATGGGGGCGATGGATCCCGCACGAGATGAGATTATCTAGTCTCGCGAATGCTTCTTGCTTGGTGTTGATAATGTCCTCATACGGTATACTTCGATAGCGGTATTACATCTTACCGTGACGATAATATATCGAAACCCGTATCACAGTCGTTGGGCGATCCAATGAGGGGGTATATTGACACAATTAGAGCTTACGGATAGCTTGTTCGAAGGGGCTGAACTAAGCGGATATCACCAGGCCGAGCCGTATGGAAGGTGTTGTTATACCGGAGACGGGGAAGTGGGAATTAACTTCGTGGTATTGATATCACCCAGACTGCCTACCCTCCATCATAGCCCTATCATCTTGATCGTGATGATCCCAAGCGCCGATGCCATGCATAACGAAATATAATATAATCATACATACGAGAAAGCGTCAGGTTTCCTCGTGTCGCTCACAACATTGAAACTCTAGGACTTCCACTCCTCTCTCCCGAGCTTGATGATTTCGGCGGCTTCAATGACCCAGTACTTGTTAGGTGCCTTGCCCTCAGCGGCCATCATAGCGGCACGAACAGCAGCGCGCGCGATAACATCTGCCTCCTGACCCAATTTGTCTTGAACACCCTGACTGATCTTGCCCAGGCCGCGGACAAGAGCGCCAAAGATGGTGTTGGCCGCCTTCGGAGTTTCGCGTTCTCCGAGGAGTAGGCCTGGTTGTAGGATAATAGCTTGGTCGAAGTTCAGTTCCTTGATCGAATTCTCGACGCCGACCTTCATCTGGGAGTAGGGCAGATAGCTGCTGCCGGGGCCGCGTATACCGGCCGACGAGATAAACATAAAGGTCTTGGCTCCGGCGGCGTGGGCGCTTTTGGCGAGTTCGACGTTCACTATAGATAAAAAAGCTCGGTTAGGCACATAATTACACGTATAGTTGAATGGTTGCGACTCACGGTCATGGTCGATTTTCCACTGATTCGCGATGCCGCCAGCTTGAGCTCGAGTCGTTCCTAGGGCGGAGATGACTATGGATGGCGGGGGCGTGATTGATGAGAGGCTGGATGTCCACTTGGCGGTATCGGCTTCAACGATCGCGGTCAATTTAGGCGACTCTCCCTTAGGTTGTCGGCGAGAGATGGTGTAAACCGATTTGAAGGCATCGACATTCAGAATTGTCGACAATATATGGCTACCGACAAGGCCGGTACTGCCTATGATAGCAGCTGTTGATGTCATTGTCGCTTGAAAACGGCGTGCGATTAGGGTTGTCGAAGGGATCGGTTTGTTTTGGTAGACAGCGATAACGAAGCTGGCTGTGAATCATACGAGTTCGGGCAGGGTTTGTAAAGGTGTGGAATCTTCGCAGAATTCAAGAAGCAATAAGCGTACCCCTCGGAGTCTTTCCGTCGTAGCTTCCAAGTCGGTGAAATAATCTCGCCGGGGGTTCCATTGCATACCGAGGTCGTAGATAGCTGCTATCTAACGAGCACATGCGCAATTGCGATATTCGGCGTACCTCATAGAATTCTGATGAAGTTTTCACTAAACCCCTATCGCCGATATCGTTATAAGCATTATTTGGCTCACGATTTCTTATTCAATACTACCTCTGCTTAGTGACATAAACCCCTCCAAGCTGCCAAGCTTGAATCCTTAATATGACATTACCGCAACCCCTTTCCAAAAGATCACATCGACTTTATATATCTACAGCTCGGTGCGGACTCCTGCTCCTGACCCTCTGGCTTCCTGATGGGAGTTCGAGATTCACACTTTTAGGTTCTGTTTTCTCAGGACTCGTATCTTCGCTGCCACTGTCAGTGTCCGCTAGGCTTTGCAGCTCCATCTCTTCATCCGGGACGCGTCTTCCATCATGACCATTAGCCAATTCAACTGGCTTAGCCTCATGCTCATGAAGTTTTACATTCACGAATAAAGCGTATAGACCAAAGTCGTATGCTAACCGACAGCAACCCGCTGCAACGAATGCAATCCAAAATTGACCATTGGCAGCCAGAAGTCCCGTAACGGTGGGTCCGGTCATAGCGGCCAGCGTGCGTACCGTCGACGTGATACCCATAGCCGCTGTTCGCTCCTCTGATTTTACGACCGCTGCTATGAAAGCTGACCTTGGAGCTTGATCCATATTATTCAACCCCGCGCGAACAAGCAGCAGCGCAGCCGTCAACCACAGATAGGGAGGGAATGGGAATAACAATACGGCCGCTGAAGATGGGGTGTGAGTAAAGACCATCGTATTGATCAGGCCGATCTTTCGCGCCAGAGGGCCAGCGAACGAGGCGGAAATCGCTCCCAGAAAGTAACTAAAAGAGGTTATATCGCCTAGGGTGCTCTTAGAGGGGTGAAATTTCTCGTCCATGAAATAGTTGGTCAGAGAATATGGCACCATCCCGTCAGCGAGTGAGTCTACAGCTAGTAGGAACCAAAGTTTATACATTGTCGACCGAGTTGTTGGCGATATTTGAGCGAGTCGATCTGAAAACCATCTGAACAGTTGCACAATCCGGTTCCGAGGTTCTTGAATCACGGGCGCTTCTTCAGAGAGTTCCGCCGTGTCTTCGGCACTAACCACCAGGGTGCCTGAGCTGTCGTCTTGCGAGAGCTGCGTGTAACTTTCTTTCGCCGGTTGTAACTCGCAGGCATCCGTCAGCAGCAGGACTAGCCCAAGGTTAACCATGCCCATCACCGCATATATCCAGAAAAGGGCATGGTACGAATCAACTTCAGACCAGCCATCCTTGCTCTGAAGATACCGGAGGACCCTCCCTGATAGTTCGCTGCCACCGGATGATCCAAACAGCGCAGTCGTAACATACCATGACAAAACATCTGCCCTTTTTGAGGGAGCGGTAAGTTGTGACAAGATGGATCTAGGCATTTGTTAGTGATATTTAGGAGGCCATGGCGTATTCATATAAGACATAACTAACTCTTCTATACTCCTGAATGGACCAAAGTCGCCACCGGTTATACTTATAACACCGACAATCGCAGCAAAGAGCAAAATCCAGAAGTTTTCGAAGACAGCGAAGATGATACCGCTCAGTATCATCAATATCGAACCACCAAGCAAGACTCTTCGCCTTCCAACGCGGTCTGCGACGAGCGTGAGGAAAGTTCCCAAAACGACGTCTCCGAGGAGAGTAAATGTCATGAAAATGCCAATCTGATGGTCTGATATTCCCAGAGCGGAGAAGAAAATAGCTACAGCAGTCCAGTCAGAATCTTTAAACTAATCCATTTTAACAGTCAAGATTAGGAGCATACCTAGAATCAATGCATTGGTGCCATAGGCGAACATACGGCACGTCCGTGCCAAGATAATGAGGTACGCATTTCGGCCCGTCTCGTGGATAGAAGCGATGCCGAACTCATGGTAAAACCACTTAAAGGGCTTCTTAATTTTTTCAAACATCTAATTGGGTTTATTAATTATAATACGTAAGGACTTAAATCCGCCAATATATCCAACGTGATTTTGAGTAAATAGGTGTGCGATGAGATTTTTGCAAGATAAGCGAAGAACAAAAGACTGCACCTCCAAGCTACGGCCGGTTAGGCCCGGAGTCACGGGTTACACTGCCGACCTCGGCCGTTACGCCATTCACTCCCCGGATACGTCACATTTAGCGGAGACTACGGGCCCGGTAAACTGCCTATGCTCTATAGTTGCATACCAACTGCTAGCTATCATGGTCGTGGTAGTTCGCATCAGAGCACTGGCCTAGTAGTAGAGCTAGCAAGGACATATTCGCCGAAGGAGTCTTGTGAAAGGTTCACCGAATCCGATGGTAATTGTGAAAGCCTCCCAACCAGCCTGATAAGGATGAATGGCGGCTGGCTAAGCATAATCGAAGGAATCCAGGGGCTAGCAACCCCTGGACTCTTCCTGAAGGTAACATATCACATGTGTTAGGAAGCCGAGTCCACCATCATATCTGGTCGAATTAAATCATCATTTAGGTGTGTTTATATCATTAAAACCTCCCTATTTTCTAGAGTCACCACTCTAGATTACTGTAGTGCGAAGACGTCGGAAATCCACTGCACGTTACCAATATCTTCAAGGCGAAGACCGGGCTGCAAGGACGAACAGTCAGCGCCGATTATTCGGAGGAACATGAATGGCATTATTTAGACCGTCAAAATCGCAATCCACAAGGTTTAGGATAACGAAGAGGGTGCAGTTAAGTCGTTTCATGGAATGCTCTTACTGCGCATCCCCGAATTCCCGGGTACCGAAGGGTGCCAAGCTAAGGGAAAGTATCAAGAGGCGATGCTTAGCCTTCCACTAATTGATATCAAGGTAAGTTCTGTTATAGATACTTCCTCATTTATTATGTATTAGTAGGGAGGGGGTTGATTCGTTGGCGTATCTCCCTTACGTCGGACCCCGTTGCATCTAGGCAGTCGGCTACCGAGATTGAGTATATCTTTTCTCTTTGAAAGGATAGACATACTTATTAGTACTTTTGTAAACGCAACCGGTCGTATGGTACCTAAATCAGGCTCCTGCTTTTTTATTAAAAACGGTGGCGGAATCCAGTGCTATTATTCAACCCTTACATCAATACTCATAAAATACCCGTCTACCCAGGCGTACAATTTGCTGGCCATTATCGTAGCAGACTCAGCAAGATGGACGCCCCCTCTGGCTTCGTTCCGAAGCAGGCTATGCCCTTTGATGATAAAATGTTTCAGATCATCGGCGCCGACGAGACACTTTCAATCGCTCAATATGAGATGAGCATCCTACCGGCCTTCCCTCCCGACTCCGTCATTCATGACAACGCATGTGGTCTGGGGCCAGTCACGGAAACAATCTTAGCTGGATCACCACCTGACACCATAAAAATCCACGCTACGGATGCCGCTCCGTCTATGGTGCAGATCTACAACGGCATCGCGACAGGGAAGAAATGGCCTTCGAAAGCCGTTGTCATGGACGCGCAGAAGCTGACGTTCCCTGACTCTACTTTCACTCACTCGTTTCTGTCCTTTGGCTTGCCCATCATCAACGACCCCGTCGCGGCCGCTAAAGAAATGTACCGCACACTCAAACCAGGTGGTACTGCCATCACGGCTTTCTGGCTGTCAATCCCGCAAGGAGAGTCCGCCCAGGAGACTCGTCGGGCGATATGGGGCCCTGATGCACGGCTCGCTGTAGAGCCAAAGGTCGAACATAGCGACCGTGGGTACATCAGAAGCCAACTGGTGGCAGGAGGATTTAAATTTGACGATGTGCAACTATACGAAAAGTCTGCGTTTTTGCCGGTTAAGGATCTTGATGAGTTCGCGCGTGCCATATGGAGTGCTATCGGACAATCGCCTGCTGGGTGGGAGGAGGAAGACGAGGAGAAGTGGGACACGGCGGTGGCTAAGTATAAAGAGATCCTCAGTAAGAAGAGTGGCTTTTACGTAGACGGAGACGGAAAAATCACTCTAGAGGCTATCGCTCAGGTTGCTATTGTCAAGAAGCCTAGTTGAATTGAACTGGTCGCGATGATCCCCCCATACCCGCAATTGACTCCTAACCCCTATCCAAGAATGAGCACCCAGGCAATAGATTCATTCTAGTAACATTAATTTCGAATATACTTATATCTAGAGAATATATAATTGATTTGTGAATTGTTGTTATATATAAATCCTACCCTCGCTGTTCGTTCTCCAAACACATCCAATCCGATGACACTCCCCCTATCCACCAACTCATCACCAGCGAGCTTGGCGTAAGTGATCGACCACCAATAATATTTGGTGCCTAGTCTAAGTCAACATATTGGAGTCTTAGATCCCAAAACCACGTGTACACTGGAAAACATCACTACAATCGGCAAGTAACTTGTTATAAGTGGCTGACATTGCGACGTGCGTTACCGGGTACTTGGCTACCTTGGCACCGAGTACCTGGTTATTGGCCCCTTTGTTGGGGAGCTCCTCGTTCAACCCCCACCCTCCGTACCTATACCTACCTAGGTCTACCTCTCACCTCAGCAGCAGACAAGCTTGCAAAATCACAGTTTTCATCTCATAATTATTGAAACTAAGAATGGCGACTACTTTTGATATTACCCCGGAGAAGGAGGGAAGCGTACTCAACTACTTTTGGCGCCAACTTACTCAAACGCCGGCCGAAGTCACCGGCGTCGATCTCAGCGGGAAGGTAGCTATTGTCACAGGATCTAATGTTGGAATTGGCCTCGAATGCGGCCGGCAACTCCTTGACTTGGGGCTGAGCAAGCTTATTCTCGCCGTCCGAAATGTTTCCAAGGGTGAAACTGCGGCCATTGAGCTGTTCAAAGGGAGGAACCTTGAACAAGATGCTATAGAGGTCTGGGAATTGGACTATTCATCATACGACTCTGTCATGTCATTCGTAGACCGGGCTAAGGGGCTTCAACGTCTAGACATTGTAATCCTCAACGCCGGGATTATGACGACGGAGATGAAGATCAATCCAAACACAGGCCACGAGGAAACGATACAGACAAACTACCTTTCGACCGCTCTGCTAGCTATTCTACTTATTCCGGTGCTTAAGGCGAAGAGAGCAGCAGCATCACCACCTGGTCGCATCACTATCACGTCTTCCGATACGGCTGCATGGGCTAGGTTGGACAACAAGGAAAGCCCACTACTATCTTCCTTCGATAAACCTGGAAATATCGATATGACGAACCGGACATTCGTATCTAAACTCTTAGGACAGCTATTTCTGGTCGAGCTGGCCAAACGGGTGCCTTCGTCTGTTGTGGTAGTCAATGCCGCAACACCCATGATGGTCCACGATTCGGAAATCAGCCGCGATACTGCTCAATCACTCGTGGGGAAAATCGCCGAGGTTTTTAGGCGACGAATTGGCTACACGTCTGCGGTTGGCGCTCGTATGATAGTGGATGCAGCGGTAAAGCACGGGGAGGAGACACATGGACAATACTTGGGACTCCAGAAGCTCAAGCCGTAAGTGGTCCCTAAGAAGCTTGTCGTTGCTAGATTTGCGCTTTTAGCTAATGCTGCCCTGAATTTTAGGATGGCGCCAATCATTTACTCGCCCGAGGGCGAGCGCTTAGGGGAACTCTTATGGAAGGAAACACTAGAGGAATTTTCGTTCGCACAAGTTGAAGATATCATCAAGGAAATTAGTCGCTAATGGACCGTCATATTACTTTCTTTTTCTTTCTACCCTCTAGGAAGCCCGCTGAGTGTTACACAATGGCTTCGTACTGTTAATAAAGCTGGGCTCGATACCAGCAAGCACAGAGGTATATTCCTCGGAGACAATAAGCTCACCAACAAGTCGGGGCCCTTTGATCGGTTCTCTAAGCATGCCGCCCTGGTGAGGCACTCAAAAATTCATGTCGCACCATGTAAGGGCTTCTACATATGTATCATAAACCAACACCATTCGCTGACAAATAGGAGGTGGCATATCCAATCCCGCCCAGTCCCAATATATACAGTTGATAGCATACTTCTAGGCCAACCTTCAATATAGACGATATAGCCGATTGAAATCGGGATACCATGGATTGGCTCGATCCTCTCTTTGGGCTTTTCGCTCCCCTTGGCTCATCGATGAGCCCCGATACGATAGCTTGTCAATCGCTCACAAGCACTTTAAATAATTCAACCATTGGCCCAACTGATGTTCGGTACACCAACTTGGTAACCGAGAATTGGTCGGAAACGGCGTGGGAAATGCCCACATGTATCTTTTTGCCGGAGACTGTCAGGGAACTTCAAACAGCTCTTCCTATCATCGTCGATGCCAACTCAAGTTTTGCCATCCGCTCGGGGGGTCACATGCCCGTTCCGCATGCTGCATCCATCGGCGCAGGTGTATTAATTGACCTGTCTCAGTTTGGCGGCACCGAATATGACGCCGAGAACAATGTTGCTGTTATAGGGGCAGGGCAAAGGTGGGGCGATGTTTACCCGGAGCTCGACCGGTACGAGGTCACCGTCGCCGGTGGGAGGGTCTTATCTCCCGGTGTTGGCGGACTTATCCTCGGGTGTATGTCCTTGGGCGCATCAATCCTAGTTCACACCTGCTGATATCCATAGGCGGACTGTCCTATCTCACTGACCTCTACGGACTAGTCTGTGATAACGTTATCAACTACGAGGCAAGGCCCCGAGGTAGTCCTTAGGATATAGTGTCATTGACGATCGACAGATAGTCCTCGCGGACGGCTCGCTCGTAAATGCTAACCAAAATTCAAATCCCGATCTATACTGGGCTTTGAAAGGTGGTGGTAATAACTTCGGTATCGAGTCAAGGAGGCCGACTCCAACAAGCCCAACTAACTAGTTCTCTAGGCATCGTAACCTCGTTTACGCTTAGAACCTATCCCATCTTTCATATTTGGGGAGGTACAAAGGTCTACCCGTTCGAGGCCCTGTCCGATGTGTTAGACGCATTAGCCGAGTTCCAGATAAATCCAGAGAAAGACCCGTACGCCCAGTTCAACATGAACGCATTTGTAACTAACACAACCACCGGCGTCGTCCTTGGTCTTACGTACTTAAAGCCAGAGGAGTCGCCTGCTGCATTCGAACCGTTCTATCGACTCGACGAGAAATGGGACACCATGGTGGATACAACTGAGCTTAGAACCATCCATGATCTGATTAGCGAGTACCCTATCCCGACCGGAATACCACGGTATGCTTATTCTGAAGTTGGCCCATGATAAAGCTGACCATTCTAGAATTGCATGGACGACCACAAGTTTCCAGCCCAGCCAGTCGATATACAAATCTATAAGAGAGATATTTTCAGCGTCACCAACAGTCGATGCCGTCAGAAAGTTGACTGCCGGGACCGGCATTTTCACCCTACAAGGGATTTCGGCGAGTGCTGTAGAGGCTGGTAGGCTCCGGGGAGGAAACGCTTTAGGGCTAGAGCCCGTAGCGCAAACCTGGTTTCACACAGATATCGGCTGGTGGTACCCGGGGGACGACGGAGATGCACTCAATGCTATTCGTAGTCTAACCGACGAGGTCGAGGCAAGCGCCAAAGCTCAGGGCAGTTACCTTCCCTACCTTTTCGTGAACGATGCTAGCATCGACCAGCACGTAATTGAACATTATGGAGAGGAGAATGCGAGGAAGCTCAAGCAAGTGCAACGCATATATGACCCCGGAGCGGTATTTCAGCGGCTTGTGCCGGGAGGGTTCAAGCTTCCCTAATTGATTATAACAACGGAGAGGGACTTCGCTTACATGTCATATCGAGTAGTTTACGAGGCTATTTTTTAATACAAGAACTCGGGTTAGCAGGAGCTTTGTTAGTAGATCTCGTTGGCTTGAATGTTCGGTAACATAGATGTTGGTGACGCGTACCTATGGGAACATACAACATCGCGATGCTTGACCTGAGTAAGCGACCGCTAAGGGAGAACACTGAAATCGCTGTTAGCTACCGCCCAGATGAGTACCTACACATACCTGATCGGCGACCGGTGGGGTTAATCGGTCCCCGAAGCATGTTGGTCGAGTTACACAAAAGCAAACGACCTTGAAGCTACAGACAAAGAACTAACGGCATGATCTATGTATACGACCTCATTCCCTCTCTTTCCGAGTACAGGACATTGCCAATGATTCTCATCTAGAGTCTTTGCGTTTCTAGAACTTCAAAATGCCTCCCCAAGCTAAAAACCCTAGTCCGGATCTTGTCGACGTGCTCATCGTTGGTGGGGGACCTGCTGGGCTAACATCAGCGGTCACCGTGGCCCGCAATGTACACACGGCCATAGTGTTCGACTCGAACTCGTATCGGAATGAGCGCACCGCGCACTTCCATATGCTGCCTACCTGGGATGGTAAAGACCCCATAGTCTTCCGTGATGCAGCCAGAGTTAACACGCTCGAAAACTACGAGACGATCTTCTATGAGGATGTGACAATCGAGAAGGCGAGGAAAAATGACGACGGACTGTTCGAACTTACCGATGAGAACGGTAAGGTATGGAAGGGCCGAAGTTTGGTTCTCGCAACTGGTATTGTGGATGTGCCTTTAGATATACCCGGGTTCGATGAGTGTTGGGGACGAAGCATGTAAGTGAACATGTCCCGTCGTCTCTGAAAGCTTGAATTGATAGCATTCCAAGTTACCACTGCCTGTTCTGCCATGGTTATGAACAACGTGGGAGTGAATCATCCGGTGTTCTGGCCATAAATGATGTCGCGCCAATCCCCATCGCCCTCCATGTTTCTCGCAACGCGGCTCGGTTTACTAAATCTGTGACCATCTACACGAATGGCGATACCTCCAATATCGACGCCTTTCGGGCAGCAATTGGTCCGATCGCGCCCTTCACTGTTGATAGCCGTCGCATCACTAAATTCGTTCTCGGACCAAACCAGCTCGGTATTACAATCCACTTCGAGGATGGCACTACCAAGAATGAAGCATTCCTCGGCCACAAACCCGTGAGCAAACTTAAAAGCGACTTTTTGGTCAAACGATTAGGTCTCGAAATGACACCGCAGGGGGATCTGAAGACGAGCCCTCCGTTTGGAGAGACAAGTTTAAGCGGTTGCTTTGCCGCTGGTGATAACTCATCTTTCTTAAAGACGACTCCGAGCGCCGTCAACGCGGGGGCAAATAGCGCTGCTGGGGTAGCTAGTCACGTCCAGAGCGCGATGTACGGGCAGAAGAGCTTGAGTGAGGCGATGCAGGCGATGCAGGCGATGCAGAAGAAGCCCGCTTAGGGATACAATTGGATGTCTATGTGCTGCTGGATTGGGAGCATAATAGCGGAGGCTTGTAAAAGACGCGACGCTTCCTGAGGGTTCCAGTTGAAAATAATAAGTCGCATTGTGCACCGTGCTTACACATAATAGGGGTGTTGACCTCTAAATAGATACCTAGTACTTAGGCGCGTGCCATCCTTGCAGTTAATTCCATTAGAAGCGTTCAGGGGTTCGCACCAGCCCCTGGGTGTCTACAATCCCACACTGATAGGAAAAAATGATCGGATATTCAACTCTGAGCAGTAATCAAAATGATGAAGAATCGATAGCTAGCTAAGCTACTATTTTATGCCTTCTAAGAGCCGTTCAAGGCCAACAAGGCTCAGACTGTCTCCCAAGCCTCGGTACTACGCTTCACACCTTCGCTTCCGTTCTGCCTGGTTATCTCGACCGTAACTGCCTTGTTCCCGTCCGGCTCACGACTGGCTCCACTACTCCGCTCGGTCAGGCTCTCCGACTCTGCGACTTTCGAGAAAGAGCTTGCGGCAGTCTGGTTTTGGGTAGGCGGTGGCTGGTTTAACCTTTTATCATGCGAGCCTCTCGAACCGCTGGAACCCTGGGACCTAGCGAGGGAAGGCAGCGGGATAGCGCTTCGCACGCTCGCCACGACGGAACCAACGGAGGCGCCGTGAAATAAGTTTTGAGTGGTAGGCAGGCAAGCAGCTATAAGAGAAAGACCCGCTTCTATCATGGACCAGTACAATATCGTCGACACAGACTTATTCTCGTCGATGGTCGGGTCCAAGCTATACTTGATCTGCGTCACGAAGATACCGAGGCGCGCGGCGGCTGCACCAATAGCCACGCCGCCCAAGAGGAAAATTCCAGTGATTGCGATCTTACGTGTTAATGTAAGATGTAGACTCCAGACCTAAGATGAATAGTTACCTAGTCAGTGGTCGTTCAAACTTTAGTGGGTTAATCTGTTCGACATACCCGGGGCATCGGTAATGCAATAATGATCACATCAGTTATAAGGTCGGTGATGAATAGCGATTCCACAATCTTCTGGACTTCGTTGCCACCATGGCAGTAGGCGAGGATATCAGCAACCGAGCCCCAATGGCCTTCCCAATTTGTGTCGCAATCGAATGCAATAGCGAATATGTAAGCTAGAGTCCACGCGACAATGAAGCAAGCGCATATTATGGTGACAAGGTTGAAACGGTCGCTTTTGCCCATGATAAATATGCGACGGTAAAAGAAGACCAGGCTCAGCTTGATGAAGCCATACGCGGTGACCATGAGAAGCTGTGTGATGAATTGGATCTTTTGCACCAAGGTGATTTTCGGATCGCGCCAGGTGAGTACCAAGTTCGGGTCAGAGCCCGGCGGGGGAGGCGTAGGATACCCCACGGCTTCTTTCTCAACCCCTATTACACACATGTTGTTAATATATCAAGTTTGTAAGCACATATAGTACTTATATGTACATGTATGTATGTGTATTCTTATTGTCTGCAACGAAAGTCGTAGTCAAGCAAGTAGGCACTGGACAACTTACCAGCTATAAGAGCAGCACCCATTCCGCATACTAGGATGAGTGCGGGAAGTATAAGGAAGTCATCGCTGCCGAGCCGGGCTTTCTGGCGTAGCCGGGTGTAGAAGCGAAGTATGACAACTATTATGCCCAGCGCGGGGAGTGCCGCAGCGGCCGCTAGAATTTCAGCTGGTGTAGCGTACTGAAATCTCGTCCCCGAGTAAGCGAGATCGCTACCATTTTGCGACATAGCTTCAAGTACATGCAACGGCTAATAATATTACAAGTCACGAACTCGTGTACGCGCCCAATGAGAAACGAGAGACATAGAGAGTAAGAGATCGAAAAATGAAGTCACAGACGAAGAAAAAGCAGAATACCTAGGCCATACCTATCTACTAGGCAAGTATGTGCCCTCTCGGGTACCGAAGTTTCGCAGGCCGGTTGATTAGTGTGGTTTGTGTAACAAGAAGCCGAAAAAGAGCGAAAGAGACCATGTAGATAGGTACCTACTAAGCGTTGCGTAGTGAGCAATACCCAGTGCCTACGAGCATAGGTGTAGGTGTGTTTATAATAAACTAAAGACAATGTCAATAATCGTAATATGAGGCTCTAGTGAGTTTACGTTATCTGAAACAATTCGATTCATTGCATCGTCCAACCCAGAAAATAGGTTTGAAGAGAGTCAAGTGTCAATCACAATCTACCTGCAACTAAAGGAATCAGGAGCCATAACCAACGCAAGTCACCACTATTAATAGCAAGAGGCGCGGCGGTTGAAAGTGACCACTTGGCTAAAACCTCATTTTAAACGTGTATGTTAGCCGAAAATAAAAAATAAGATGCTTTTATACATAACGGAGGCTTTTCATAAAATATCTGACAATTTCTAGGTAGGTAAATACCAACCTTGGAATAGAACTATCAATATATCAGAGGGCATAGGTCCTAGCCCCTATCTCCGTTAGCGTACGCTAAAGGGGCCCCTACTGAGTACCATTAACGCCACTCTCCCTTTCCTTCAATGCAGCGCGCACTTTTGGCAGCACGTAACGCCCGTAATCAATAGCATCATTCAAGTTATCATAACCACGGATAGAAATAAGTTCAGCCCCTAAGTCAACATAATCAAGGAGCGAGTCCACAATAGTCTGCACCGACCCAACCAACGCAGTTGATGCCCCGCGCGCATTCGTCGCCGTCACAGTTGGGTACCACAAGGCACGGTCCTGTACTTCGCCGCGCTTCGCGATATCTAGGAGCCGCTGTGAGCCCACATTCTGCGGCGGCGGCGCGCCGGCTGTCACCCGGCCCCTGCCGTCAGTGCGGTTGCCCTGTAACGCATCGAGCGTGCGATGCGCCTTAGCCCACGCCAGCTCCTCGGTCTCGGCGACAATGGGTCGGAATGTAACCCAGATGCGCGGGCGTTCGCTCACGGGCCGGCCCGCCTTATCAGATTCCGCGTAAATGCGGTCGATCTGCTCCTTAGTCTCCTTAAGCGGCTCGCCCCACAGCCCGAAGATGTCCGCCAGGCTGCCGCCAACACGGTACGCCGCATCGGACGACCCGCCCACCGACACCGGGATGCTGGTCCCATTCACGGGCCGCACGCGGTTGCTGAATCCTTTGAACTGGTAGTACTTGCCGTCCCAGTCGAAGGGGTCGGATGATTGCCATGCGCGCTTCAGGATCTTGATGTACTCCTCGAGCCTGTCGTAGCGCTCCTCCTTGTTCAGGAAGTCGCCCTCTCGCGCTTGCTCGACGTCGCTGCCGCCGGCGATGAAATGCACGACGGCCCGGCCCCGACTGACTTGGTCTAGCGTGGCTAGCATCTTGGCCGCTACGGTGGGGTATACCGTGTTCGGCCGAAGCGCAATGATGATCTTCAGCTTCTTCGTCACCGCCGCGATAGTCGCGCCGGTGGTGAACGGGTCAAAGTATGACGAGTCATACGGCACAAGGGTGTAGTTAAACTCATAGTCATCGAGGTTCCGGGCATACCGGGTGAGGTAGTCCGGGTCAATGACCGGGTTTGGGAGCGGGTTCAGCTCCGTTGACGGGTTCGGGAACGTCAAACTAATAAATTCGGTAGGCATCTTGATAATTCTATCTGTATATTGCAATTTCCTAGTATTTTGGTTGATTATAGAGACACTCTTTGTGTCACTTTATATGGATGTAACAGTATAGCAACCCCGATGGCGACAGCTGCCCGAGAATCACGCAATACGCCTGGGCCGGTGCCGGCCGGGCATACTTCTCACCTAGACCCGAAATCATATATAACAAACATTCGGGGGCTCATATCGTGTGGTTTTTGATTTATAAGCATATAGTCAGATACATTTTGTCGTGCTTCTAGCAGTCTTGGTGTACCGAAGGATTGTACGTACAAACCCGATATACTACAGCACTATAATTTTTGCATTACTTAGCTAAACTAGTATAGGAACTCCAAATATCTTACTCATAAGTATCATTAGTATACTATGCTTTCCGTTCTATATAGAGTATTGAGTAAGGTTATCCAACATTCCATGTAATTAAATTAGTATACAAACACGTTATAACGAAATAGAAGTTAACTAGACGTCGTAATGCTTAATAGGATTTACGAATAACCTAATTACTAGATAATTGACTTTATACTCTAATTACACCTCCGATATAAAACAGATGTTGACGAATACCTAGGTCGTAACAGAGAAATAGCAGTGCTAAAAGGGAGGTCTTCAACAGATTCTATAATCATCCACTTCCAGTAGCCATGGACGGGAATTCTTCATGTAACTCATCTCCTACATTCACCTTAATGCTAATAATTATATCTCTTCTACGTGTTTTATCAATTTGGTCTAGTCACACGTATATCATGATATCTTCCACCCTTCCTTCTCCGTAGTTAAAGGCAGGAAGTTAAGACCTACATGTATAACCTCACGTCCAGGGCCATACATACCATTTCAATGGGGATTTCAACACGTGGGTGCTCTAACGAATGGTATAACAAAAGAGTTTCCGTAAGATCCATATATCTAACCCGAGGCTAACTGTTCCCCTACATCTCTGCCGGATCATGCAAGGCTACCACGAACTGAACGAAACACTCTAAGTTAAGTTGTTTGAATGAGAAGGAAGCTAGAACAGAGCCACGTGCTCGTTCCTGAGACTATGGGTCCCCTTTTGGCCTCGTTCTCTATTCCTAGAAAAGTTTTTACGCATCGAGGGACGAGTCATGAAGCTCGACATACGCAATCAACGGAAAGCTCTAGTCCAGAATCGGTACCATCCCCAGTGTCTTAGAGATTCACTAGGTATAGTTAGTATCGAAAAGTGCCTGAAAAGGGCGGAGATAGTTCACAAACGGGTGATGAATAGTTCGAAAATGGAACCGTCCTCGCGGGCCCGAGACCTATTAAGGAATGAATAGGATATCTAGGCAGACGTCAGCCGCGGCACCACGCGACACAGGTCATAGGAAAATTACTACTGCTAGCACCTCGCTCGTAGCTCAATATCCACCAATATTTGGCACATGGCCACCAATTGCCTCCCGTGGAGCATTACGTATGGGTACACTAACATACTCTTTGCAAGCATCATAGGGGTCCAGGACGAGTGGATAGCCATGCTAGTGTCAAACATGTCTCTACGCTTCATAGATATATCACAGTCGTCAAACATAGGTCCTGACTCAGCTATTGCTATACCTCGGGCTAAACCGCACACGGGATCTCCGAATAGCATCGCCTGTCTCGGCGCAGCAGGGGAGCTTCAGCACGGGAAGATGCTTATCGAGATCTACCTACATGCTATATCGATCTCCGAGTGAAAATTCCCCGCAGATCTATCCCCCACAGACTCCATGCCCCATTACTGTGGTCACGTTCTTCTTTTTCTGATATCTCTATTGCTATGTGCTGAGTCTATTTCGAAAGGTAGAGACTTCGTGATAGACGCCCACTAATCACCTATGGGCACCGTCGGAACTGTGGACACCCGGACTAGATTTTCTTCTCATTTTCTAGCCTGCCGTGTATAAAGAAATTTCGGGGGTTCGGTATTAGGAGAGTTTCCTATTGCATACACTGATGCTTGTTTACTATACTCACACCTGATAGCAAGTTATTCTAGAACGCGTGCCCTGACTTATGCGAACTTACTCCCATCTACGAAGTGAATCTCCTGGATATTTCTGGCTCCCAAAGTGAGAATACTACCTAAGTAATACTGCATCTATATAGTCGGTTACTCGGGATAAGTATAAGCCGGTCAGTATAGAATTCGGCGTCAGTGATATAGAAACAGAATCCCTATAGTAGCTTATTATTTATACAGCCATGCTTCAGATAGTAATGGACTTATTATTCTTGTAGACGACTGTATAGAATCGGGTCTATTGGAATCGTTCATGTCTTGGTTTGGACTCTTCCATCGTATTACCACTCACCTTTCCCCCATCGCAGGAAGAAATGAGTAGAATACCTACTGCCAAGCCGCCAGTTTTCTCGAGGGTCCTTAGTAGTCTCATTCTAAAGACTTGGCAAGTATGGGACTTATATATATATACCACAGAAAGAGGTTGCATGACTCCATTCCCATGTCAGATATACTAAGGGAGAGACAAAATCCTACGAAATAGTCTACACTACTAAGCTGAGTGGCAATATTAACCTGGGCTAGCATGTTAAGCTCCTTAGTTGCTTTAGGGCCCGCGATCTAAAATAACTCTAGCACCGTCGCCCAACCAAGGCTCCCTTGAGCTCGCGATTCGGTGTCGGTTTGGACTAGTCGTGGCCCCCGAAAGCTCGAAAGCTCGACGGTCCAATTACTTATGTAATTAGGGAGCTCCCCATCACTTGAGGCTTAGCTATTAGATCCCCCCGTCTTCTTTTCGTCGAGAAGCTACTGACGTATGCGACCACGCAATTCACGATGGTGCAGACAGAGTACGATCGTCAGGTACAAGCTACCCGAAAAGCTAAGGAGGGAAACGCGATCCCCCAATCGAAGGATTGATATCGTCAACTTAGACCGCGTCTAGCTACCCAGCTAGATTATAACGGTCATGATATTATAGCTTAGTCGCGGGGCCGGGTCATCATGAAGCTTTGCTGTAGCCAAGTATGGCAGGTCGCAATAGAACGTTGTGATATTATGTATTATTCTACCTGACGTAACGTTGTCTGGCCTTACGCAAATAGTCGTAGCGGATTATTATAACCAGGTGTCCGGGATTGGAAGCATGTGAAAACAGGGGCAGGGAATACCGAACAAGGGGAGTGAAGAAGGGTCTTCATGGCGAAGGATTCAATTTTGGATTTTCGAGAATATCGTCTTCACACGAGAAAATGCATGAACAAATCCATATGATGGGTCTTTGGTCGCCGACAATATGCATTACCCACAGATCTTTCTACAAGGTCCCTTCGCCCGTTCCTGGATGCGAGATGGTATCTCTTAGATCCTATTAGCAATTCCCTCAAGCGGTAAAAATTTGCCCCAGAGAGGATCAATGGACGAAGAGACCAGAAGACGCTCCAGAAAATGTGATGAATTAGATTCGCCGTTGCGGCCGCTTTACGAGCTAGCTGAGTGGTTCCCTGGTGTTAACCACGATGGTCCTTGGTAGCTCCGGGAAACTGACTCGCATCCTACATAAGCCACCCAGTGCACACACAAGAAAAAAATGCATATGTCATCGGGCTGAGCGAATAGAGACTCGAGAATCGGAGTTCACCTACTGTGTAGATACGCCAATCAGGTTAGGGTGTCACTGGTTTCAAAACGTCTCGGTCTAGTTCTCGGAGTGGCAGCTCGAGTCCAATGGACGTCACCAAAATGAACCATTGGAGCAGAATGAGGATGATATTACTGGCAGGTGGTTATATAAGAGCCGCAAGGTTGCCATTCTAGGAACATGTCGATAACCTTAACCATTCACTCAGACATCCATCCCTTGGGCAATAAGTTACTCGTGATTACCGCCCTTGACCACGCTTGACTACCTTTCACCACCTCTTCGAATTTTCTAATTTTCAATCTTGAGGACACACAGAACCTGCAACTTCTTTACCATGGTTCCCTCGCCATTAAATCTCTGGACGGCCGGCTTGGCCGCGATCTCGTCCCTGGCACCCCACGGAGCCGGAGCCGTCAGCGCCATCGACCCGTCGCGATGCCACTGCTACCTGACGAACGGAACGACGCCCAAGTACTTCACGGGGCATAAGTTCTTCGACTTCCGGAACATCGCAAACCCGAAAGTGCCCGCGCCCATCAACAACCGCGACGGCATGACGAACGCGCCGGTGACAAATGCGTACTTCAACAGCACCGCCTGGACGAGCATGTGGGAGACCCAGAACTGGGTGGGCGGCTCCGACAACGCGACGCTCTACTCGACGTACTCCAAGAACAACATCTACATCGAGAGCAACACGGACTCGAACCCGTCGTCGAAGACCTTCCTCACGCTGCGGACCTACCGCCACCCGGCCGGCAACTTCCAGTCGGGGGCCGAGTTCGACTCCGTCTCCCCCAACTACCAGTACGTGTCGATGCGCATGTACGCGCGGACGCGGGGCAGCTCGGGCGGCGTGACGGCCATGTTCACGTACCGGGGCGGGGACACGGAAGCCGATGTGCAGGAAGCGGACCTAGAGGTCCTAACGCGGGAGGCGACGAACGACGTGCACTACACGAACCAGCCGTCGACGGTGGACGGCGTAACGCGGCCGAACGCGACAGTCGAGGTGGCGATCCCGGGCACGTGGTCGAACTGGCGTGTGCACCGGTACGACTGGACGCCCGGATCCAGCGACTGGTACGTGGACGGCAAGAAGACGGCGTCGATCCAGTACCAGGCGCCCAAGGACCCGGCGACGCTGATCTTCAACACGTGGTCCGACGGCGGCAACTGGAGCGGCGTCATGGCCTCGGGCAACAGCGCCGTCATGCAGATCCAGTGGATCGAGCTCATCTACAACAACACGGCCGAGGCGTCCAAGTTTGCCCACTGCGCCAATGTCTGCACCCTCGACGTCGGCACCAAGCCCGGCACTCCCGTGCTGCTCAGTTCTGGTCCGTAGGGCGGACTTGAATGAGGAAGGGGGGTTGGCCTTTCCTGCTACCATGAGGTTCGGGGTTTATAAATAGGAGGGGTTACGTTGATGATTGAGATGATTGCTGGTGGACGTACGATAAGCATGCGGTTCATTTCTAGTACCATATTTGCGATTCCTTCTGTGTATATAATTCAGCAGCACATGTGGTAGTTGAAGCAGAGCAACGTACATATATATCTTAGAACATCACAAGCAATTCGCGAGCCCTCTGCATATCATGAGTGATTAAGACCAGGTATCGTGAACGTCCCGGAGGAGGCACGTGGCAATAAAAAGGGGACTGTTGGGTATGGCCTACAAGGGACTCGCCAATCACTGGTTTCTATATTCCATCTGCCAGACAGGTAGCGAATCTCCATACAGAGGCCGTTTCTCCCACCAGTTCACATGTTTTAGAATCGCGAAATCTTTAACCAGAAGTCAGCACAAGGCGGCAAAGAGCTGAAGGGAAGACTTACCACAGAAGGTACGCACTGGCGTAGTAAGAGATAAATATGACATGAACAGGTTCAATTGATTGATCGCGGCTATATAACAATCTCCCAGAGTTATATGCATCCATCCGTCCATCCAACCTAGCAATGCTTTTTAATTTTCCCGACGACAGTATCCTCAACCTCGTCAACGACCACTATCCGCGATGCTTAGACATCGAGCGGTCCGACAGGCGCAAAGAAGATGACCTCTAGGCAGGGTATCCAAGACAGAAGGAGATGATGGAATGAGAATTAAGAGAAGAAAGAAAAAAGATTGCCAAACCCCCATCCAGGACACACTGCTCATGATCCATACCCAGGGAAATATATAACGGAGTGTTGATCATAGAACCCGGTTAGTCGTCAGATTTCGTGCCTATGGCGTGACCTTGCCTCATCCCAGTCTTTTCTATTCCTACTTCATTCGCTGAGCCCCTTCTACCAGTATATACACCAGAAATGCGAGAAATGGAAAAGGAAAATAAACCTCGTGGCTCCTCATTAGTCGCCCATCCCAGCCATGCCGGCCATTGGGGCGAATGTGTCATAGTCCTCGTCGCTACTATCAATTGGACTTTCCGGACTTTGGATATTGCTGATGTCGGCACTGGCCATGCTGCTATACGGCTCGGGGCCGCCCATACTCATGGAAAGGATACTTTGACGTCTGCCGGCCTCAAATTCGACGGCACTCCCGCTACGGCTTAGCTCCGGCTTTTCGGGGAGCTTTTTCAGCAACCCCGTTGATATGTCCAGCATGCCCATGGCGAATTCGGTCAGGCCTTTCGATTCGCCAGGTTTACTGCTGACGCTCAGCGTCCAGCGGTACTCTCCGAGCCTACGTCTGTACCATTCGGCTTCTTCTCGACCCGGAGAAGTCGCCCACAACAATGACCCAAAAGTGCCGATCAAGGCAAAATTGGTCTTAGAAGCAAAGTACCAGAACGATCGGAGATGTTGAGGTGTCAGGCGGTTGACAAAGTCCATAGCGGAAATCAAACGGGCTTTCGCCGCACTGCGACAGATGTGTTGAACATAGGGGTCGATGGCTTGCGAGTCTGTCTCGAGAGATCGGATAATCCGTCGATGGAGAGTGATCTCCGTCGCGAAGTAAGCCAGATGCAGATATCCGATGCTCGATAAGCGGGTCGACGGGGCGGTGCCGGATTGGAACGAGGAGTCCATACGAATCACGGCCGGAAGCGCGGCGTACCACTCCTTGAGCTTGAGCTGTATGGGTTTCGCCATTCCTAGGACAAGGTGGGTGCCTTGCGGGCCGGCATCACCAACACTCTGCATAGCCTCCAGTGTGTAGAAAGTCTCGAGAATCTCAGCCAACACCTGCGTAAGATAGATCATCTGGACGAATAATGTCCGCCCCCTTTCGATATCCATCTTTTCTTCTGGGTTCTGCTCGTCTAGTTCGACCTCTGGAAAATCGTTAGGCGCTAGAGGCTGCACTACCCAGTTGGAACTAAAGATGTGTGACGGCCGTCCGTGAACAAGAGCTCCCCACTTGTCTTGCATGTACAAGGCCCAAGCGAGTCTTTTCCTCAGCCCCTTTTCCCATGGAGGGATTTTCCAGTGCGTGCAATCTAGGTGAAGGCCGAGTTCTTGAGCGATCGCCACCAGTTGAGCGGTCGGCGCCCATTGGTCTCCTTCAGGCCGTTGCGAGAGCAGGAGTCCTGCTTGCACGGTAGAAAGTTTCGGGCGCCACATGGCATCGGCCAGGGAAGATCGTATTAGTCTCTCGAGTTCTCGCACGTTTGGTCGCTGGGCCTGGGAAAGCTCCTCGGAATAGTCCCACCAATTGATGGCAAGGATGTAGACGGCAGCGAGCAGCGGTGGCGAGAATTCCCGGTAGTTTCGATCGTATTTTTCGTAGAAGACATTCTTCTGAAGGATAGGAAACGCAGGATGTACTACTTCAAAATACAGATCAATCAACTTGCGTCCATAGGGCGAGACGAGCCGTTGGATCTCGTCGACATCGTCATACTGATGTTCGTGGCCTGGGGTGGCGCTGTCAGGCAACAACAAAAAGGTATCGCCGTCGCTGACTTTCCTAAGGGTACCTCGAGCAAGTAAACTCTCATCTTGAGGGTCGAAAGGAGAGAGGTTGATCAAGGACGGCTCAAAGTCAGTAGTTGGGCCGATGTACTGACTATACCGATCTTCTTGAAGGCCAAGAGTGCGCTTGAGTAGTGTTGGACCACCGAAATTAGCCATCTCCTCGATTAAAGAAGTGCTAGCTGTTGTACTGGACAGGCTGGCCTGACGTTGCCGCCTTCTTCTGTTATCAGACCTGCCAGGCGAGCTGCATTGGCCAATAGCGTGTCAGCGATTTCTTCTTCCCATGAGTCGGTTGACCATGCTGCAAGGTGATAACGTAAGGATGGGGGGTCCACGAATAAGAAAGTATCGGTGAGCACTCACCCTCTCTTCCCGTTGCCCTCCTCGGTCGAGTCACGCGCTAACTTTCTTTTACGAGGCTGAGGACTTTGGTTTAAAGAACATGGGATCCCGTGGACTTGGCAAGACACGCAGCTGTCTTCCTCCTCCCCAACAACGCACTTAAGCCGCCTTCTCAGACAGGATTCGCACGGCGTACCACCTCCACTTACGGCAGAATCTGAGTCTGTTGAATCACTATTGTTCATACTATTCAAGGCTGCGTCGCTGCTATGTTGGCTATATTGACGTCTAGGAAATAGGTGAGAAGGTTTAGGAGCAATGGCAATAGGAGCCGTCCTGGGAAGGGTGCTAGGGTTAGACATGGCGGAAAATAGTGGCCGATTATCTGTTTCCTCGCTGAGGTCGGCCTCGCCGTATCACTATCGGGACCGCCCAGAGAGGCCAAATGACGGTCAGAGGGGGGGAAATGATGGGGTAGTCGAATAAGGAGCCTGGAATGGCCTCTGAGAGAACAGGGTCCGCAGCCGCAGTACGACCTCGAATCGTAGCAAAGAACGCTGATCTCTGCACTCTCCACCGGCTTCCAGGAACTCTCCTACGAGATGTCTTGATAAGAAGGATTGGGAGATAAGGCTGTTAGTGGCGCGGGAGGCGTCGAGACAGCGCAGGTAACGCAGGTAAGAACCCACGCGAGTTCCCGCGTGCTTCGCCAGTCCGGGCTGGTGGGATCTGTTTTATCGAAATTGAGACCGGGGCAATCAGAGATAGCTTAAGGCTGGATCTTGCCGGTTTCTGGTAAATAACCGTTTAGACACAGTGACGCATGCAGACCCAAATGGCGCATGCGCTCGTGATTCTTCCGGTCAAGGGGACGGGGGGCCTAGAATCGCTAAAGCTACCGTGCGATAGGCCAGACTATTGTTAATATAATTGCTCCGAGTACCGATGATGAGATTCTAGGTAACGACGGAAGCGAGTATCAAATAAGCTTGGCTTATCTTCGTCATTGAAGTACCAGTTAAGGACATCTGATAGGAAGGGGGGTTGGTATCTACAAGAGGATTCGAAGTGAAGTAATAGAGCCCATATGTATGTCGATTTAAGATGCAGCAGAGGTTCAGACTAGTACCTAGGCAGGTATTAAGGTAAACCTGAAAGCCGATGGTGATAAGCCGGGCAAGGCGGGTCAGACACCGTTAGTTGAAGAGATGGCTCTGCGACTAAGTTGACTGTTACTCTTTTTTTTCCCTTCCCTATGCCCTATGCCTTTTCCCTTTTCTTCTTCCTCTTACTCCTTCTTCCAGTGGGGTTTTCGATCAAAGTCGCGTGCCGTATATCCTTTACCGCTAGAACTTCCTATACCAATTGAAGTCGTACAGGATATCCGCAATGATGCTATTTCTCTAGGGTCTCTGAAGACAGGTAAAAAGCCAAGGGATTGTGGTTGAGGAAAAGGCAAATGACATGTCATTCGGCTTGTGAACGAAAACAAACGGGCGAATTATAATGGAGCAATTGATAACCTAGAGATAATCTTATCTTTGATATAATGACAGAAAAATAATTGTAATCATTGAATGTTTCGGGAAACTCTTCCATGAAGTTAGATCACAGCATGCACCTTACCCGTGTTAGCTTGTGTAAAGTCGAGGGTACGGCGTAGAGACTCGGCTGGGGAGAGACAGCCTCAACTGAGATAGGGCGGGGACTAATGAGATGCTGAGAATTGGAAGCAAATCGAACGCTTCTGTATGACAGAGCGCACATGAGATCGGAGTGCCGGGTACCTCAGCCGTACCGGGTACTTATGCAGTCTGATCTAATCTACGTCTTTAGGTTCAAAAAGATAAATTAGGGGATTCAGGGACAGGCCAAAGCCTGCTTGGAACTGCTCTCATTACCAAATAGAAAACATACCCTTGGTGGAATACAGCTCGTAGCGCGAATACATTTAACGTAATCGTTCGACTATCCCGAATCATGCAGGGTTCCTTGAGCAAGAAGGACGACAAGAGAAGTGGTTCTGGTGGGACAGAATGGGAACAATTAGGTACCGGAATGGAAATATGGCATGTATGGGATTCGGGCTATGGTTGCACTACTAAGGGTCTATGGCTGTTTGAGCAAGCTTCAGGGCTAGGCAAAGCTTTGGTCACTTTTTTTTATCGGGAAAACGAAGAGACCATGTACGACAAGTCGACAACTCAGCTCCGTCCGGTCCGGAGCCTTGGTATCGTCCATCGTATGCACCTCCGTTTTATTTTCTTCATTACAAATCGCAATACCGTCGTTATAGAATTGTACAACTTCTTGTCCTTGCTTATCTGTTATACCTAGGGGTATTGCTATATAAGAGACTCAATACGGGAGTCGAGAACCTGGGTTAGGTTAATATTAAAAAACGAATTACATACATGAATGTAATGGGAACAATTAACAATTTTTACAGACATGCCCACCGTAGTGCTATGGTAGCATTTGAGATATACCACGATCTCCCTGAAGACGAAATTCGCAAACACTAATAAGAGGAACAATACAACGAAACCGATTCAAAAATCTATAGCAAGAAGAAATACACGAAAATTACATTCGATTTAATATTTCCTATCATGTGCGCTGTATGTAAAGAGTCGTGTGGCCAAACAGTACCAAACTTTTCAAAGTCACCGATCTTCTCGTTTCTTTTCTTGGACCATCATAAGTTTCCATCGGCTGCAAGTCAGCAAGCGGCGTTCCGGAGGATTCGGTTACATTGGGTCGGAACAGGCCAATGACTCCTCTGCTAGCGTCTTACAGGCGGCATGAATTATGTCACCGTCTCGGCCCTAATAGGGCATGGCATTTCTTGGGACGTCACCGCATGGTCGGTAAAAGAGGTAAAAAAGAATAGATGAAGAGAAAGTCGCCCTAGGGCCGTTCCCAGGGCGCTAGTTTTCCCCAGTACAGTATTAATCTACATGCCTGACAGCCCGGACAGCCCTGTATTCCCCCCCACGATCCGCTATCAGCCACCATCTATCTCCGCCTATGATGTCTCTCCCCGCGTATCAACCCAGGGTGCGATCCCGCTGTGGCTTGCGAGGGTCGATGCAGAACTGATTTTAACCTATCCCTGTCGCCGGGCTCAGCAGGGTTTACTTGACATGCGACATAAATACCCAAAAGAGCTGCCGACTCCATCTCCTTGCATCGCCGTTGTCACCGTTGAAATACCTGACAGATCCGCGCCGTCTCGTGATGCCGCCGTGGAACTGTAGGTCGGTACGACCTATGCTGGTTGATGGAAGCCTACCTGTACCTTCGGATTTTATCCTCGACCCATGCCCGTACGTACATATACATACGCGGATACGTGTAGAGCCTCTTGGCACCAGGGCACCGTTACCGTGGGGCATTGGGAAAGCCTCAGGTCTTCGATGTCTGGTAAAGCAAGCGAGAGATAATTTTATGCAGGCACATTAGATTAGTAAGGAGGCTCACATGTGCGACAGCGCCGGAATCTGCAGGTTAGTGCAAGATAGGATGGTGGTGTTTAATATCGGCAACCCTATGGGAACGTCCACCGGGCCATGATTACCGCATGGACAACGCAACGACGACTCTCCGTCTACTTGTAGTTAATGTTCATAGAATGATTGATCACTTTGGGCAAATGCGTCCACTATCGAACCATGACTGAGCACTGATGATCATATTCGTGGGGTGCATATGATGTTGGTCGAAGTCAGCCTATAGGGGTTTAATACCCTCTGTCTCCAAATCGTCAGACGCCATCGCTTCACTAACGCCAATGTCTTTAGCAGTACTACCCGCTGCCGATTTTCACGCAAAGACGGCTGGGCCATCTCTTGGGCTTCTTGGCTTTCCCTCCATCTCCCTCGGCAATCAGATATAGACAGGACAAGCCGAATTGCGATCCTAGACCTTGCATGCTATTAATATCGAAACTCAAATCACGACGAACGCCTCTCCTCAGCTAATCTATATAAGCAGATCTTACCTCGGTAACTAAGTAAGAGGCTAACTTAGGTTAATCTAAGTCAAACCTCTTTTTGGCAACGACATGACAACGTCAATTAAACAACGCATCGGTGTTGTTTCAACTGTTACAAACTCAACAAGGTAACAAATCATGATATTGAAGCCGGGGAAAATGGAAACTAAAAGGGGTACTATTATCCTATGAGTGAAAGGAACCAACAAGCGAATTTGATACTCGTTAGTCGTAGAATAAAACTATATCTTAGTTAAACATTTTCTCTCAGTTACCACCTAGGGCTTAGTATCCATACCATCCTTAGGGACTTCATACACATGGTTGAAGGTTAGCATAGTCTTACAGACATATTCAGCCTACATTAGTGAGTAGAGTAGTTGCTTATGGATTCAAGTTTCTGTGTACTTGTCTTTCTACATTATGAGACAACTCAAGGATAACATCCTACTTAACTACCCTGAATCTCGAAGTTAAAGAGAGTTCATCTCATGAAGTTAGTATTATTTACTGAGATTAAGGTGTTCATGGAATACCAGATGGACACAAGAGCAAAGGAACATGAAGCCATTAATTGTAGTCACCTTCGTGATGTAAACAGGCGTCTTTCCGTCAAACTAATCTAAACGCATATAACGCGATCCCTATTTAACAGAAATTGTATAAGGTAATTAAAATTAGAAATAAATATTTCATATTGATCATACAACAACTATTTCCTTGGCTAAGCTTCTCACTTTATTTCATACTTCAATATATTACTTGCTCGCCTCTCGTTATCCTCTCCTATAATTGTATCTACTACAGTACTCATTCCAATATATGTTCCCAGGGACGATGATCCTAATAGCCCCCTTTTCTATCGGCCTTAGGTTTGCCCCCTCAACGATAGACGTAACCTGGGGGAGTAAATAGATACCACTACTTCCTTCTATGTTACGTGGTGGTGAATCTATTTTAAATGGCTATTAGGTTTTGTGGTTTGAATGTTAAATGTCGGGTTATTCTGTTATGAAGTATGGTATGTTTAATTTTCACGACCGTTCTGTATGTATATAGGGGTAAGAGACGTATCAAGGTTCTACTAATCGCTTTCAATGTAGCCACTGGGAGGTTTCTAGAGCTTTTCAACATTATAAGTTCCACTACAAATGGAGCTAACACATATGATATGAGCAGAATACCGGAGATAGGAGAACATTTACCTCAAGGCTTGAAAATGCGAATATCAAAGCGCCACATAACCAGTTAGAACGGTGTCAGTGCAACCATTCATTCTATATAGAGTCGGGTCCTATGTGCTCCTCTCTCGGTTTTCTCCCTACTTCTCTACATTATCTCACAGAAAAGATACATATTTGTGTATATGCCCGTCTATAAGGCCATACATACATCTGATTCTACCAACACAACACACAACTCGACGGAAACCAAGTTACGTTGTAGCATCTCACTAAACTTTCGATATATATACATACCTACATATATAGGTCCGAAGAAACCACCGCCTCCACCATGACGCAAATATCCGAAAAGCCTACCGCAGAGGGAGCGGCAAGGCGCCGTCCCCCGCCGCTCGAAGACATCAAGAGGGCTGTCACCATCTCAGCCGTATTCTTCGCGCACTGGCTCGGCCTCGTAGCGCTCAACTCCTCGAACAACGTACGCGACGGAGCAACCGAGAAGATAACGTACTACATCGAGATCGCAGCCGTGCTGTTGACAGCCGGTGTTCTCCAGAAGCTATACTGCGACATGAAGCCGTACCCGTACGGATTCGCCATGCGGTTCAGCGGCGTGTGGTTTGCAATAACGAGGAAAGTGTGTTCCATGTTCCGGGACCAGTGGCCGACCACGTACTTGCGTCTCCCCGACGAGACGACTTTTAGCTTTGGGAAATCGATGGCGGGATATCTCCTTTGGTTCTGGGTGGGATTCGCCATCGAGTTCAATACCGAGACTTTCTACGAGATGCTGCTTGAATTGGCCGATTGGGTTAGAGAAATGAGGGAGACGAAGAAAGATCATCTGGCCCAGATCTAACAGAGAGGTTGATGTTTTGGGATCTGTATTACGGTTCGTGACGGATAAAGGGACTTCGAAGTGGCTTGCTGAGCTGGGATGAGCGCTAGACTGACTGTGGGCTAGAGTGTAACTCGTCTATATCTCTTTACGAGGTTTGACTGGATGAAACGTGGGAAAATTCAACACGGTTCGGGCCGTATATGCCGCAGAAGTGTATCGGACCCAGGGACACTCACTGCGAAAGGTCGATATATTGGGGAGTTGGCGTCGAGAACTGGGGAACATAACCCACGCTTCTTGTTCAAATGGAAGGGCTTGCGCTAGAACAAACATTACGAATTATATTTTCACTCTTAATAGACTATACCGCTATTATGTGTAAATGGGTTCGTTGTACCCTTAGCCGACTTGGGTCAGGCCTAATCAAAACGCCACCCAATGGACCTAAATCAATTCATTCCTGGCTTGCGCTGAGGTCCATGCTCTTGTCCCAAAGATTTCGTAGAATCGTAGCAACACCATTGTCCTCCCCATCCGCATAACTCGATCCGCTTATACGATCATGAAGTCTTTCCTCCTCGCCGTCAAAACTTGAATTTGCCCCGTTTACTCGTATCGACGACCCCTGTCGCGGCGTCGTAGGTCTGGACTTGGCCCTCTCGGTAAGGCTCTGGCTTAAACCGAGACGGCCCGTGCCGCCTAGCGCTGACGTCCTTTTCCCATTTGCTGCTCCGTTACCTCCATTCTGGTTAGGTATATGTTGGTTCTTGTTTGCGCCGGGAAGATGCGATAGCCTCGCTATTGAACGGGCGATTGGGTTCTGGTATCGTCGGACCACAAGGTACTCCATGCCCGTACGCTCGAGCAGTTTGCCTATACGTGGATCCCGATTGTCGTAACCGCTGCCGCCAACCAAGGGACTCACGCCGACAACTCCAACACCGGCGACAGGTTGGGCCGGCTCGATAGACGAGCTTGCGCGCTGAAGGTTCAGTTTCTGCTGTGTTCGCGACTTCTCTGCCGGTGCGGCTTTATACACCGTCCTTCTTGTTCGGGGAGCTAGAGCACTATCGCTCTCGTCATCGCTTATCGAGGACCGAAAATTCTGGTTCAAATTGCTAAGCGACTGCGGTCGCCGTATCCCCTCGGAGCGTTGACCAGGTGCTCGTGCCGACGTATAGAATGACCCGTTTGGACCCGAACCGGGTCCCGAGCCATTAACAAAGCGAGATGTGAGCTCTTCTTGTCCGCTACCTACTAAAACGGCATTCCTAGGCGTCCCATATAAACTTGGCGGACCACGACTCACTTGGGACTCGGGCGAACCCGATTGGTTGCGTACCGATACCGTCTCAGCGGACATCTGGGGCGGTGCGCTTTGGGAAGGTGTACGTTGTAGTAATCGCGATGTTATGTATTTATTGTGCTGAGCTGTTTCGCGGTCCGGCGAGGCTTCTTGGTTGGAAATCGAGGGTTCCTCGTGCGGTGTCTGAGGTCGCGAATTATCGCGACTACGCGGCGTCTTTGATGACTGTTCGCTACTAACGGCTGAGCCACGCCTTGATAAGTACGGTGAGGCGGATGCGCTTGCGTCAACCCACTCGTCCTCTTGGTCACTACCAAGATCGAAATGTACTTGACCCTTTGCGCCTTTTAGCTTAGTAACCTCCTTATGGGAAGAAGAGCGTTTGAGGCTTGTGGCGGATTTAGGCCGCCTTCCTATTTCGACGTGTGAACGATTGCGCTTCAGGCTTGACTGTGAAGAGTTCTTCTTGAGGGTAGAGGAGGATGAATCGCCCTGTAGCTTGACGTCGGAAGTAGAGCGGCGGTGAGACTGTGATTGGGCGACCATAGGGGTGCGTTCAGGCGAGGGAGAGGTAGCTCGTCGTGTCAACTTGGTAGTGGACGAGGCGTGATGCTTATGCAAGCCTTTGGAAGAGGGTACGCGAGCGTGAAAACGTCCAGTGGCTCCTCCGCCTACAACGTGTTTCTGTGGTTTGGATCGGTGGTGTTGTTGGTGGGATGCATGGTCGCTAACTTGAGAGTCGCTGTCATGTCGGTTGACCGCCGGTCGTTTTGATTGGGCGGTGGTCGCAGCGGAATTATCACTGTCCTTAGCCATAATACATGTAGGTAACTTTGCTTATTCAAGCCTATAGCGAGATTCCGTCCGTCAGCCAGGCCAGAACAATTCAGCTGCCCCGGGCGGGCGTGGGTGTCTGCTTCGGTGTACAGCTACTATGGTAGGCGTGGTAGGCGGGTGGTCTGGTGGAGGGGTCCCCGGGGATAAGGGTCTCGGAGGTCTGATTGTTTGGGAAACGATGGGTTAGCAGAAGTAGAGTGGAAGTAGAGCTTGGATGGATACTGTGGCTTGCGAAGTATCGTCGGGCGATATTCTGGAGGTGTTGTACATACCACGTAATACAATGCGACACAAGACGTACTGTACTTTCAAAGGTTGGGTATGACAAAGAGATGTGTCGGCGGGGGAATGGTTGAGTGGCTTGATAATTGTCTCAGATCGCTATTTGACTGGGCTGTTGATGATCCCAGCTCTGCCTGGACCGTGGATGAGGGTAGCTCTTACGAAATGGTGGTATTAATATGCGGATTGGAAGATCAAGTAACGTGCTGTGCATGCAATGCAGCTTTATTCGGGTACTATAACCACTACTACGGTAGCTACGAGATGTGGAAATTGTTATGTTGAAGGTATATGCGCCGAGGTTAATGTTGTGAAGGAATTGTATGCTTGTCCGAAAAGAAATGAAGAGGTAGATTTAATGAATAATATTATCTAAGCTTGATATATTAGAAGATGAAAAATATCAACGCACTGTTCGCGTTCGACACCCATGGATTGCCGACTGAGCTTGCTGAGTTTAATAAGTTTGAGCGGTTCCTAGACTAAGGTATTCTCCATACCGACCGATCATCGGATCCGGACTTAGCGTATTGAGATACCTAGAAGCTTGCCCAAATCCTCTATCTCAGTGGATCAAGCGATTGACACTTACCGGCTTAAGCAACCAGGGCAAACAACGTTGAGCTATCACAAGTACCGGCAAGTAATAACCTTGGAAAGCTCTTTTGCCTATCCACCGGAATCTATATATTGGCATAGATATAACTAGGTAGGTATAACTCAACAGTAACTATATGCAAACAGAGGCAGTCGGAAACCTGCTGCGTACATATATAAGTAGATAGGTAATGCTTTTGGACAACTTGATATGGAGAGCGGTGAGACCGCCTTCTCGGGACATGTGCTAGGAAATTGGCTTTTATTTCCGAATTCACCACGTGTGATAGCCCTGGAGGTGCGAAGCCGGATTACCACGAGTAGAAGCGCGGGGTCTTGCACTACGCGAGCTGACTCGCGCTTGCCTAGCTGCACAGGTGCAAACCTATACGTCACTCACATCGAATTGCTGACACGACATTTCGTGTAGAAGGAACAGGATATATCATAACTTTGAAATACTGCAATCGCGAGTATCAGCATGCTCAATGTACCTTACCAGCTTCCAACTTTGTATGCATCATGTACCATACCTACCCGACGTTGAATGTCTACATATATGTGGAAGGTACTGTACATAATGTGGAGAGCTTCCCCGTGTTTCCTCTTTTGGCTCTCGAACGCTCGCGCCTCATCCGATTTCAGGTTTCCTCCTACCAAATTCGAATTCCAACTCCCGTACATAGTCACATTGCCGGCTGAATAAAGCCTCATTTTTACGTGCAAATCTTTGAGTACATAATTTACGTAAATCATATCCTCTCTTGAATGTTCGTTTAAACAAGAGCTGGCGGGTATAGTATATTGCCTGTAGATTCGAGCCACCATGTCCACCAATATGGAACATCCTTTCCCAGTCCAAGTCTCTCGAACGTGTCTTGTCGCAGCGCGTTGCGCTCGACCCTCACATCCGGGTAATTTCAAACGACAAGTGTCAATTTCATATTTCAAGATCGCCGCTGTTACTTTAAATAAAAGACTGATCGGAGGATCATTTCTTAACATTTTGTCTCATATTTTTACTGTTTGAATTGACGTCAAGTTAGGTCAGATCAATTGATTGAAAGTGATCTTGGCGAGCTGTTCATTTCCAGCCTCAATCGACATGGGCTACTACGAAAATAGCTTCTACGGCCTACTTGCGCTCTGCGCCGGCCTGCTTGCCTCGCAGCCCACGCGACGAAATGAGCTGCAGAAGTTGGCCGAGAAGGGCAAGCAACTATCCAAAGATGATAAGCATCCGGAAGAAAATTGGTACAAGGTCTATGCTCTCGTGATGGGCGCCGATTGGCTTCAAGTAGGTCGTAGAAAAATGATACTAAGGCTCATGAACAATGTCAACTAACTATAGTTCTCATAGGGACCATACTTGTATCCTCTATATCGCGATGAACATGGGCTTTCGGAACGCCTTGTCTCCACTCTCTTTGCCACAGGCTTCTTATCCAGCGCCATCAGTGCCTATTTCATTGGGGCTGTAGCCGATAAGTATGGCCGCAAAGCAGTCTGCATGTTGTTTTGCCTCATCTACGCTATGTCTTGCTGCCTCACTGTCGTTCCGGCCGTGCCACTCCTCTTCTTGGGCCGGATTCTCGGCGGTATTAGCACGAGCATCCTCTTCAGCGTTTTTGATAGCTGGATGGTGACCAACTTCCGCGAGCGGAAACTAGTTGAAAATGGATGTGACCTATCTAGGACTTACGCCACTACTAGCATTGTCAACAGCCTCTCAGCTATTCTAAGCGGTGTTGCCAGCGAATGGCTTGTCAGGGTGACCGGTACAAAGAAGGCTCCGTTTCTGCTCAGTGCTGTCTTGCTGTGGTGTGCTCTTCAGCTTATGTGGGCTCATTGGGTACGTGACGCCAACTCTCACAGATTTATGTCTCAATATTGATAAGAAACTAGATGGAGAATTACGGCACCAAAGCCTCTGAGTCTGCAGATGCCCCCAAGGCGTCTAGTATATGGACAACACTGAAGAAACCGTCGATCTTGGCCCTCGGTTTTGCATCGACGATGTTTGAAGGATCTATGTATCTCTTCGTCTTCTTCTGGACGCCAACAATCAAGTCCGTCCAGAAATCGGCCGGAGAGCTTCCTTACGGTTATATCTTCTCCAGTTTTATGGCATCATCCATGGCTGCGGCCTTGACATTTAACATTATCATGCAGAAGCGACCGTTCAAATACTCACGTCTTCTGGTTGGCATCCTGCTAGCTGCTAACTTCTGCTTCGTTAAGCTGGCCGGTCCCAAAACGGAGGATGCTGCCTTCTGGCTATTCTGTCTCTTCGAAGCGTGCGTCGGCATGTATTGGCCCTGTATCGGCTACTTGAAGGGTCATCTCGTAGAAGATGATGTCCGTGCTAAGGTCTACGGTGTCTTGAGGATACCGTTAAACCTCTTTGTTGTGCTCTCACTATCCATCGCGGGCGACAGCAAGCACTTCACTAGGGTATTTTCGGTGTGTTCGATGCTGCTGACGGCATCATTCGGCGCAGTTTGGGCAGCCAGCATGAAAGACAGCATGCCCTAAGATGCGAATATTGATGGAACACGCTCCTAGGTTTCGGGGGAAGTTTGATTCATAGCCCCTTTAATGACCCAAAAACGGTCGTTGAAAGAGTGAGGCTATTTACAAGCCTCTAGCTCAAAAGTCATCTCAATATTGTCGATACTAGGCTCATGGCTTTCCCTCCCGAGAAACTCATTTTTGGCCGAATCATCCGAATAGGATTCAACCACGGGTACAGTGGCATGGCGCCAGGTACATGATAGGGCAAGAAGGTCTTAGAAGATCCGAGTTATGTCAGGTTTCTCTCAGAAAGGACTGAGCCTACATCTAATCACCTCAGTCTAGGTGTGATGGCAATATCGGGATGTCGCGCAGCAGACATACGACCATCGCGGCTCCTCAAGCAAGCTATCTAGAAGTTCGAGGATTCAGGGGTTGGATATCATTCAAGTAGGTGTCTCATAGGGACGGTACATTTCGTACAACATATAGGGGTGAGCGCGAATAAAATCAATAGCACGGTACAAGAAGGAGACTCCGTAGTGTATTCAGAGTGACTAGTACTCGCATGTTTCCGCTGTGCTTGATACCGGCTACTTATGCGAGGTTGAAAACTCCAGGAAGAGAGAAGATAGTTCTAACCACAACGTGTTCATCATAGTAACATCGAAGCAAAATGCTCAACTCGAGAGTTAGATTATTCCTGTTCTTATTCCTTTCCGTCGAGTTATGCTTCACTATCAACGTTCCTTATTAGTAGCTTACCCCTTTATATGAAGTTTTTCTACCCTTATTCCACAGTTGTTCCCTCGCTGTAAACGCGGAGTAGTGCAGACTCTAGCATTTAGACTGAATCCTCGGTTCTAAGTAGCTCGCGCCATAGCTAGTTCTTGTGCATACTAACTAAGAATGTTTTGCTCTACAGAGTGTCTTCCGCTCCATAGATGATCGAAGTCAAAGACGCGTAGTACTCATAAGCTATTATTAGACCCACCCCTGAATGCCGACAGCTTCGATCAAATAGATTGATCATCTAGGTAGGAATCAAGGATTGTGGCTTATAACATGAGATGTTCGAGGGGATCTGAAGGAATTAAAATAATATGACGTCGTCTTCTATCCTGATAAACCTCTCCCTGCTATATTTACGGTGCCTTGGGGTTCATGCACATCACTCGATCTCATCACCCCAAATCGCGTGTTCAATATGCAAGTCATCCCTCCAGCCCCCGAGGGAGATGTCACACAACACGCTCTCCAAAAAGCTTCCTCGGGACCGGAGCTAGCTAGCCACGCGGAGAGTGAAGCCTACTAGGTACGTATGTGATTATGTATTGTCTCCAATGAGTCTAGATCACGTACTCCAAGTTATAAAAAGGAGAACCCATCTGCAGGTGCAATCAGGCCAATCTCACATCTAGAAATCTAAGTCGACGCGTCAACCACTACGAATCTCTGCTAGACTAGAGTAAAAAAAATGTAGAACTAGGCGCGGTCATCCCGCCGTGTTACTCCGGCCCGAAGCCGTCTCTACTTAGCAAATACCTTTCTTCAATTATCGTAAGACTCATCATTAACCATATGAATTAATCATCATAACCACCGAGGTAGGAAAGAAGAAGAGAGTAATAAGGTAATCCCAATAACCGACGCGCACTAACATCGGATCAACCTCCAGGGCTGCACCTCATCATTACGGCAAAGTCCTAGACGGGCGGCCTCGGCCCCGAAGTCCCGAAGCGAAGCTTAATTACCTAGCCCCCAACGGACATATGCGCATATGTCAGCCAAGGAGCGCAGCGTAGTGTAGCGTAGGGTAGCGCAGCTAAGGAAATGAAACGCGAGCGCATAAAGGTACCTAGGTAACTAATCATCAATTAATAGGCTTTCTCATTTCGTCTGACTCGCGCCGAGATCATAAGGCCAGGAACGGCCGAAGTCAAAGCCACTTGGCGACAAGAGAACCAAGCCCCCCAAGAGACACATCTGTCTGCTCATTGGCATTAGCCAAGGGGATTGCCAATGCATCAATTTCACCTGTAACCTGGTCGAGAGGGAGAAGACGGGCTTGGAAGCGAGACGACTTTCTACACCAAGACACCGAGGCTAGCCCCTTTGGGTGGTAGTAGGCGCCCCCTTTTTTGCTCAGCGTTACAGACGGGACTAATCAGCGAGCTGGATGAATTGGGTTTCGGCTGGGGGAACACGAGGATCTGAGGTAGATCCTCGACCAGCATAAGCACTAGCGATATAGTACGAACCAGGTTATTCAACGTTACCCCTTCATGTAAACACCCGTCTGGGTGTTGCACTGAAAATACGTCGTGGTCCAAATAGGCTCATATCGCGTCACATAACGAAACCACCAATATAACGTCAAAATTTGACACTGTAAATTTTATCTACCTGTTGGTATCATGCGTTGGATGGCAATGCCACTTTGCTTACAAGATCCCGCCCAATCCTATATATGTCATCCTCAAAACAAGCTTCGCTCAGGTTTCGTCTTTTCGCTCCCTATACATGCAATTAATCGTTCCGATTGACCTATCCCATTCGCCGGAGCACCAGTTGGCAGGCCTGTTGGGCATCAAGCCCCCGCGCCGGGAAATCCACGTGAACCGTAATTATAAGCAATAAGTATGGATACAATGAGGCGAATTGACTTCCCCGTTGTCTTCCATGAAGAAGTGCGAGGAGGTAATCGAATTCTATTTATGTGCAAAGGATCGTCAAAAGAAGTGAATATAAACGGTTCTTCGAAGTGGAAACCACAGATCACCGATTCGCCAGTGCCGAAAAAGTGGTGCCAGTTGCGTAGTTTAACATGACTCATCCTTACAGCATGAAAGCAGCCAACAAGCAGGCACCAAGAGCAGCGCTGCTGACACCGAACTTCAGAGCACCACCCTGAGCAGGCGCGCTGGTCTCGGTAGCGGGGGCAGAAGGGCTGCCAGTTCCAGTCACAGTGCCGTTAGAGCTGGAGCTGGGGGTCTCGGAAGCAGAGGAGCCAGTGCTAGTAGCGGAGCCGCTGGTGGAAGAGACGGTCGAAGTCGCTAGAGTGCTCTTGGTCTCGGAAGTCTTAGTTGCGGACGAAGAGGTAGCGGAAGAAGTGGGCTTGGAAGTGCTGCTGGCGGAGGTGCTGCTGCTGCTGGACGAATCGTCGCTGCTACCGTCTCCAGTGACAACCTTGATGCTCTGGTACGATCCATCAGATCCATCAGCCCAGACGTACTTCTCAGCGTTCTTAACACCATTGCTGTAATCGGTGATCTGGAGGGACTTGTAGTGAGCGACGAAGGGGGCCTTGCTGAAGTCGGTCTTGCCACCAGCCCATTGGACAGTTCCCTCAGGCGCATCGGAGCGACCAGCAACCCAGGTACCAAGCTTGATCTGCATGGGGGTCTGGGGGAATCGAGTGCCGCCCTTAGCATCGGCATACTTCAATTCACGGACCTGGGCACCGTTGATGTACCAGCGGACATAGTCCTTGGTCCAGTCAATCGAATACTTGTAAACCTGATCCTGGGGGTTGGCGATCTGGTGGTAGGCACCACGGTCGTAGGTGGTGGTGTCTCCCTTGCCGAAGTAGTTGGTCTGTACCTGCGCCTTGTCACCACCGAGCCACTCCCAATCGATCTCATCCAGGTCGTCGGACTGCAGGACGAAGCTAGTAACAACACCAGTTCCGGGGGCGACCTGGACCTCTAGATCGATCTTGCCGAAGAAGATATACTTCTTGCTGGTAATGGTGGGGGCATCGGTCTCCTTGTTGATAGTGAAGACGGCTCCATTGGAGTCGTAGGTAAGCTTAGTACCATCGGCTACCGAAAACAGGTCACTGGCTCCCTTGGTAAAGTCGACACTGACAGAGGAGCCCAGGGCCGGGTCGTCAGGGCACTCTTAAAAGGTGTTAGCTATCGGACAGGATTTTCAAGTTAGGTATGTGGATTTTTCTTCGGTAATACTTACTCTTCTTCGTAGGATCACACTCGGTATGGGTCTGAGCAGAGACCAACTGGGTGGCAGCTAGGACCACCGTAGCGGTGGATAGGAACTTGGAGAACATTTTTCGTCGGGAACTATATATCTAGGAGGTTGTCTATGTAGGTAGGGATGGCTCGAGTCTAGATGATTGGATACGAAAAACGGGAGACGGCAGGGAGAAATATTAAAGGCGAGTATCAAAGGTTCTGCTTTAACGAGAGACAGAAAATTGTGTGTATATTAAAACGAGGGCGGACCACGCTGTACACGTAATACAACAGCAGTGAAGGAGGAATGTTTATGGTAAACGAAGGTGTGGGAATATTGGGAAGAAAGGGGAGGTTTACAGGGAAGAGGGAGCGGCTATGATTTTATTTACGAGACGACGACTGAGAAACCGGCGCTTTCCATTGAATATCCTTACTCGATACTGTAGGCTTGGTTGCCGAGCCTACTCGATTGGGTAGGTAAGGCCCAGTGCGCCCCTGTCCGGGTAGTCGAGACTCAGTTCGCTTGCTATACTGTAGCCAGTTAGACCCGAGACGACCGAACAGGGCCTGCTCCAGATTTGTGGCGCTGCTGAACCATTATAACCAATCAACTTCTAATAAACAGCTGATTGTCTCCAGAATGCGACAAGGGGGACCCCGAGCTGCGCCCCGTCACTCTCTCATTTTCACATCGTGATAATACCCTGTTCGTATCCCAGGGGCCATCACGGCCTCAGCAAGAAAGACAGATCGTATCACCCCATTTCCGTCCATCAAAGTGACGTTGCATGTCCAACCACCTTTCTTACAGCATTTGCGCTCAGGTGACTAATAAACATAAGTGGACTTTGTTATAGAGACGATCAGAAAGAGAAGCATCAAAGAGCATGACGGAAAAAGTGACATATCTCAATCTATCTGTTTATGTTGCTCATTTTAGTGTACCATTCTGCTGGAGCTAAAGCTGGAGTCGTTTGCGCTGGTTAATAATAATATGGATAATACTGGAGTTCAATAAGGGGCACTGGGCACTGGGCAGAGACTTGCATGCATTTGTTTAATTGTTAGCCTCTAAATAGTCCGTACGTAATAGGTAGCACCTAACGCTGTGCCGCCTCTTGGGCAAGAATGAGAATCCATTAGGGTCTTGTCAGGAGGCGAATAGGCGACTAGGTGACTCCTTTGACAAAATCAGTATGGGGTTAATTTGCTGGACCAGAAAAAACACAATAGGAAGCGACCCCGTATTGTCAAAGTCCTATGCTAGTCTTGCTCGTATGGCCTTCCTTATAAAGTTGCTTTCGCATTCGAATAGACTTTGGGTATTGGCTACACCGTAGACATCATTGATGCATGCGTGGCATAGCGCTTTCTAATAACTCGATGACTCGTTCTGTATTCTCGGATATGCGGCAGCTACCGGTCCAGCTCAGCCCAGCTCAACTTCCCATTTCGCGCCAGCCGTCAGCTTTGCATAGGGGTCCCCTTCTGGCAGTTACGCCTTAATTTTCACCGGCGTATTATTATTGTCGTAATTAATGTCAGGCACGAATCAAATGCGCATAAGTAGGCGAGCTAGTTAACAGGGATGGTGCAGCTAGTACGGGGAATAAAGCCCGCCCTGCATTGCCAACCGGTATTATCATTTTATTTAGCAAATCCAGCAGTGAGGATACTATATCATTCCCATAAGGCCATCCAATACGAAGTCATCACCATGCTAGATTAAACAAACCGTAATTGGATACAAATGTCCCTAATGAGTTACACCGCTGATAGATGCCGCAGTCCGCGCATAACAGGTGCATCATGCCTAGCAGCTGTACTACCTACTATTCCCTATGGCTGCATTTTGTATAACACTCCAACGCCTTAGTTGAAACATCTTCGACTGTATCAATAAATCCGCCGATTCCCTCGGTGTTTTGTTTCAGAGAAGCACGAGGGTTAGCCAGCTTCGAAACGCCGTCAGGAGTTAGGAACACACAGCCTCGTGGTTACATGTAGGTATTGACCAATATAGAAACAACACGACAGCGCACATGTTCAGTTATAAAAACACCAAATCGCTGCTTGCCGGGGCTTCGTCAAATGCCGCCTCGTCGTGATGAACTAGTGAAATGACGCGACTGGTCACTAGTCATTCAATAGCAGACTGAGGTAACGAGACGTTACCCATCCAAAGATGTCTTAAGATGGTGTATAATCATTGAATGAATCATTCAAGGACACCGAAAAAAAAAAGTTCGTATTCTGCTCTCACATGACCACGTCTAATTTGGTCAATGTTCTAGGTTCTGAACACGGTTTCGGAGAATCCGACTAGATTGGATGCCAATGGATGGGGATGGGGACTCTTCTTTTTTAGGGCTTATGGTTCTTTTTACTTGTTCCAGAATACAAATTTTCAAATGTTACGACGACCTCATCGAGTGCTTATTAAGCGTTGATTAACTAATGTTCTGTCTATATACATATCCAGAACAGATATTATTTCGTACTTCCTAACTGCATTTGCTGAAAAGACGCGGGTAAAGCCGTTGTGAGGTTAACTCTAAATTTAACCTTCTTATCGTCATATCCTTGTTATCAGCCTCAGAGCTCAGAGTCTAGAGTCTAGAATATCTCCTTAATCATCACCTACCACATCATATTACTTTTACCTAGGTATTATGACACCTCCAAAATTCATGACCTCAGGAGCTCCCGTCTGCCCCGAATTCTTTCGGTCCGCTGGTCTCCGAGGCCTCAGGCTTCGGAGATCTTACCTAGTACATATATGTAGGTTCCTAACTAGGTCAATAGGTATTTTGTAATGTCTCACCCAGCAATATCCTCTTACTCTTACATATCCGCATTATTAACTGTTATCTCAGAACGTTTCATTTGCATCCGCCTTATTGCAACATCTTGGCGCTATACCTTACGCCAGCCGTATCTCAAGAATTGAATTGACTAGATGCCACGTGGTTTATGGGCATCTTTCATATAATGAAAGCCGATAACATGCGGGTACACCCGAGCGGTTTACGGGAAGCGCGGGGCTAGACTATATGAGAAGGATTACGGCACTTCCAACACGTAGAAGCCCTGCCATATCTGATCCGGTAGCTAGCTACCTAGCTTTGCCATGATCCGCGAGCTCGGTATCCGTTCTCAGTCCTCTCATGACAGTCTCTCTCCAAGAGAATGTTCCAAACATGACTCGCTGTCTTACATTGGAGAGCGTAACCGCCCAACCCCTCATCGTGTCACAACAGGACTTAAGACAATATGACGTGTAAATCAAACAGTTGGTCTTACTGCTATGACAATCTTCCCGTGCGGATTAAATCAGCATCTTATTTCTCTATCATCTATAAGGCTCCGATGCGCCCTTCTCGACATACATTCATTGGTAACCCCTTTATTCGTTTCCAAAACCTAACATATTGGAGTAGCACAATACGTCGGCCGACAAGGAAATGGTTACGATCCCTGAAAGTGGCAGACTGCAGCTCGCTTACCTACGTGCCGCTTCCAATATCCCACTCTCCCATAACAAGACAGTTCCTTTCGTCTTCCATCCAGGGTTCTGATTCAACCGAGGGACTCGGTATTAACAAACTCTTGTCGTAAGTAAAAACTATCAAAAAACGCTCATAGAAGGGCATCGGTGCCCCCAACACTCTAAAGCAAATAGTTTATACGCCACGGTTCTATTTTTGTGGTAGCTGACACGCCACGCATGGGATAACGGCCTCTAGGCCATCTGCCTTTTATACGCATCAGGCAGCAAGTTTCAAGCGTGAGCTTCCATCGATTCGCTCTACTGAGAGCAAGAAAATGCTTTTTGGACGTAGCTCGTCCTCCATTCCCTCACTATTGACTTGTCAGAAACCCTACACCCACGTGCTCGCGGATTATGGTTATTAAAGGCTCAGTGAGACGCTTCATAGGGTACCATTTGGAAGCGTATTGCCCGAATCAGTAACACCCCCCGTGCCTACGACAATAGGATTACACCTTTCCCCTGGTGATCAGATCGGACGTCAGCCTCACAGGGCTTCGGACTTTCTTCGAGTCACAGGAAATGTGGGTGGCATAACGTAGCAATGCTAGAAATCTAGGCAACTGATAACATCGTCGGCCAATGATACATATTTGATAGCCGTTGGTAACACGATCGGAAAGGTGGGTGGTCGTATAATCCAATCAGATGTGGATAGGAACTGATCCTCTACCCCGACCGATGATATGATGGGAAACTAATGTGACCAGCCCGAGGATGTGGTTGTCTTACCTAAGTCACAAATATAACGCCCTGAACCAGGTAAGTTATCCTTCTCATCTCACAATCCTCGATGCCACACCGAACGAATGCAAGTGATTGGGGAAAACCTACGACGCACGATGTCGCGATCTCAACAGGGTTGTCAGCTGAACTCAGCTTCCCCTTGGAAGGCTATCGACATAAGTCGCCGGCACGATATATCAGCCTTATACAATGTCAGCTCTTACTTACTCGTACCTATTGCGAGGATATCTTGAAGCTGTCAGGGCTTAGAGCGAACGGCGGCTAGGCTCAAACTTGTCTGCGCCTCGTCCTATCAACTCGGCTTCCCATGGTAAGCTCTTCATCCAATGTCGAGTTAAGCTACTTCTCTGTGTATCCCCGCCCCGCTGTAGATCAATCTGAACTGCCCCTTCCGGGTGCCTTACGTTGCGTCCCGTGATGGTAACCACATGCAGCAGATGGAAGAACCTTAAGACCAGTTCTCATACAATCGTTCACCTATGTTGCCTACCACTGAGGCTGTCCCCTGTTTTAAACATGGCAAAATGTAACGATATATGTGCATACGCACCAACCTACTTTCACATGTATTTACATATTCCCTCCGTGATAACTAGAGCTGAGAGCAATCTGATTTATCATATTATGAATATGTTAAGATTAGTGTGTTCCAGGGTCATCGGTGACCCTCAAAGCTCTTTCCTTTTTCATAGCATCCGTCGAAGCTCTGGGACTTAAGGACTCGCATGATCTAATAATATACTAACCCTGGATAGTTGTAAAGAGGTTATATGGTTCTTATCATAGGAATCAGCCTCTTCCTTCCAGTTCAGCTCTCGTGGCTTCGACCTTACGATCAGAGATTTGTGCAACTTCAGGTCATGCCCCCATGGGGAGGAAGCCTCCAACGGCCTCGCCATGGCTCCCTCGTGCCACCATTATAAAGGGGCCGGAAGCCGGTCTGTCTTGAAACAATATACCAAGCTCCATCAACCACTCCTAGCATCTAGACAAGATGAAGCCTGTGACAGTAACCCTCGCGCTACTTGGCGCAGTAGCCTCAACTGCCGCGCAGAGGTTTGTCTACTCCTCATCCAATATCATGATGTAGTCTAACTTGAGCAGTGCCGACATAGATATCACTGTCCCCCGTCTCCCTCAACAGAATAACTACCCACCAAATGGGCCTCAACTGCAAGCCAACCCACCGGCAAACAAGTCCTATGAGTACATCATCGTCGGTTCTGGTGCTGGTGGTTCTCCCCTCGCTGCCCGCTTAGCACTTGCGGGCCACAGTGGTATGCTTCTTCCTTTCTTATTCTTTATTCTCTATATCACGATAGATCTCTCTGCCTTTCTCTTCAACATGATATGCCATGAGGCCCCTCAGTCCACATGGTGTAAGCCTTGAAGTAACTCGTAGCTAACCTCCCTTGTAGTGTTGCTAGTCGACGCTGGTGGTGACCATGGAGCGATCCGCGAAGTCGAAGTTCCGAGTCTGTACATCGGTGCCTCAGAAAGGAATGAGCTCAACTGGGCCTACTTCACGCGACATTACCAGAACGAGACGCAAACCAAGCGGGACAGGAAGTTGACCTATCTCACACCGAAAGGCGACTACTATAGCGGTGTGAAGCCCCCTGCAGGATCCAAGTTACTTGGTAACTACTATCCTCGCGTAGGTGGATTAGGAGGTTGCACTGAACATCTGGCTCTGCTGCCTATCGTGCCGACAGAAAATGACTGGAATAATATCAAGACTCTGACTGGTGACAAGAATTGGGATGCTGCACACATGAGGGACTACTTCAAGAAGCTTGAGAAGAACGAGTACCTCACCCCTGAAGAGGATACCACCAAGGCTCATGGATTCAATGGTTGGTTCCCAATCACCGTTGAGCCGCTGCAGATCTTCGCCGAAGATTTGAACATGGTTTCTATTATTCTTTCAGCCGCGTCTGCGATGGGTATCCAGACGGAAGACACTATGAACTACATTAAGAAGGCCGTCGCCTCAATCAACACAGTTGCTGGAACAGTAAGTGTGCAACCACATAGTAACGTCTTAGCAAACTGACACCCTTAACCAGGCATTACCGGCAAATGTTGCAAAGGGAATCGCAAACCGTCTCGACCAAGTAAGCATCATTCTACCCCTAACCCACTTTCCTCCCCCCTCGTCTTCAGCATACACATATGCATGCCATCTACCAATGTGTGAAGTCCCGAAGGCTGACTTAGATATAGCTCTTGGAGTTAGATATTAACAACGCCGCTCCCGACCGCGACAGCGCCACAGTCTTCAGCCGAATCCCCCTATCCATCTCAGCACCCGACTATAAGCGCTCCTCCCCGCGTAACTGGGTCTATGAGATCGCCACGGCCAAGAATGCTGATGGTTCCAAGAAGTACCGTCTGGATATTGCTCTTAATACCCTCGTGACCAAGGTCAACTTCGACACCAAGGGCGCCAAGCCCAAGGCCACCGGCATCAACTACCTATACGGCGAATCCCTGTACCGAGCCGACCCCCGATCCACCAACAAGCCCAACACCGGCAAGCCCGGCTCCGTCCAGGCGACCCGCGAGGTCATCGTAGCCGGCGGTGCCTTCAACTCCCCCCAAATTCTCAAGCTTTCCGGCGTCGGTCCCGCCGCCGAGCTGAAGAAGTTCAAGATCCCCGTCGTCAAGGATCTACCCGGTGTTGGTGGTAACCTCCAGGACCGATACGAGACCGGCGTCTCGGTCGCCGCGTCGCGTAACTTCACGCTCTTCGGCAACTGCACCTTCATCACGACCGCCGACGACCCCTGCTACACCGAGTGGGCGCAGAAGAGCAACGACGCTCTGGACCACGGGCCGTATGCTACTAACGGTATCGCCATGGGCATGTTCCTGCGCTCGTCGACTGCTGGCCCTGACCAGGATCTCTGGGTCGGCGGTGTGCCCGGTCTATTCCAGGGATACTTCCCCGGCCAATCGCGCGTGGTCATCACGCCTTCGGCTAAGAACTACTTCACCTGGCTGGTGCTGAAGGCGCACAGCCGCAACAACGCCGGCACCGTCAACCTGACGAGCGCGGACCCGCGGGACACCCCGCAGATCACATTCCACAGCTTCGGCGAGGGCGACCCGGCGCGGCAGGCGGATGCGGCGAAGGATCTGCAGGCATCACTCGACGGCATGCGGCTCGGTATCCAGGTGTTCGACTCCGTCAAGCCGCTCGAGGACGGCGAGACCCTGGAGCGTGTGTGGCCGCCCAAGGAAATCTCCTCCGATGCCGATCTCGAGCAATGGATCCGCGATGAGGCTTGGGGCCACCATGCCTCGTGCACCAACCCCATCGGTGCTGATAACGACCCGATGGCTGTTCTGGATGGCCAGTTCCGCGTCCGTGGTGTGGATGGCTTGAGGGTTGTCGATGCCTCGTCTTTCCCTAAGATTCCGTAAGTTTCCTCTACGTGGTATTGTCATTTCCGAACACTGCTAATAAATATTACAGTGGCATGTTCCCCGCAGTCGGCATCTACATGATGGCCGAGAAGGCGGCAGACGATATCCTCGCCGCTGCGAAATAAGTATCATAATGCACCTATGTGTACCAACATTGTAGCAGATAAGATGGGCACAGGCGGGTGGATAGACGGATAGACTGGCACGGCGTATATAAGGGGGGTCATACCACTTGTTTTCTTTACTCTTCGATTCTCACCATACCTATTTTGCCCTTTTACCTTTTTTCGACTCTAGTGTATTGTGTTTGGATAGAAACCCGGCTAGCAACAGCGATCTCCTTAAATATACCTCTACCTGCCTACCGTACATAGTGCGGCTTATAAGTAAACACTTCGTCTTGCTTCTTTCTGTCTCACGCGGTTCCGGTTTCCCGCTTGTACAGTGCGACGATGTTCTCCCCTACTGACTCCCCCGAGAGATACGCGCCGGCGACCGTGCCGCTCTCCTCGAATGGCGCGGCGTGCTCGCCGCAGAACCACAGCCCACGGTCCTCACCGCAGCCCTTCCGGATCGTTAGGATGTCCTGGTCGGCCTCCTCGACGCCGACCTGGAAATTGCAGTACGCCGCATTACCGCACAGGTCGTCCTTCAGCCACTCCGTAGCTAGTATGGCCTTGGGCTTACAAGCCTCGCTCTTGGAGTCGAAGCCTGGTAAGCGCGAATAGTACGGGGAGAAAAAGTCGTTCAGGAAATTGAACTTTTCTTCGGCTGATAGTTCGTAGATCGAGTTCACGATATACCGTGAGCAGTCTCCGTATAGGTAGAACAGGATGGTGGGGTGGTTATTAGGGGGCGCCAGCGCAGCTAGGTTCCAGATCTCCTGGGGCCAGCCATGCGAGTTGGTGTCGACTGCGTATGATGGCGATAGCCAGTTCGTATATGCCGGGAAGGTGTCTTCTGCTTTGTCTGAGATCCAGAATGCCGATGGGAAGGTGATGAAGACCTTTTCGAGCTGCGATAGCTTCAGGCTGTGGATGGCAGAGGATAGTCTTGGTGGTAAAGCGGGCTCGAAACAATTCAGGTTCTTCTGGAGCCAGCCAAGAGGCGTAGTCATTACTACGTGATCGAATGCGTATTCCTTTCCATCCTCTGTTTTCACAGCTACCTTCTGTCCTGAGTTCCTTGCCTCTGGTGTATGAATCGCGACCGTTTTTGTATTGAGGATAATTTCGGCCTGTTCACGTGCGGGTTTCGAAATCCGGTCCAGGATTGCAGAGTAATTCGACTCGACGAAAACTTCCTCTAACATACGGTCAGCGATCACAGTACACTCTCCCCTTTATTTGAATCGCCTTACCGCCTCCACAGCACTCTTCCATCCAGGCAAATCTTAGACTCTGTTTCCATACTGGCTCACCAACATAGGCACCCCACATCTCACTCATCTGTATGAGTGTTCGTCGCTCTCTTTCGTCCGGTAGTTCCTCCGCGGCCCTCCTAGTTATGAAGTCGTAGAGTGACTCATCCCGTGAGATGCTTTTGCCTCCATCCTTCTTCTGGGCCTCGGCGCTGGCCTCAAATGCCTCTTCGATGATTTTCCACAGGAGGGTAGAGAGTCTGTCAGCTTCCTCATCCGGAAGCTTCTCTCCCATTGAGTCGTAGATGAGTTGCTTCCCGTTCCAGTGGTGGATGGGAGTTTTTGTCTCAACGGCGAGTTTCAGTATCGGATGCACATCGCCACTATCCCATGTGTGAATCCAATTGGCGCCACTGTGGTTATATTAGCTAAAGTTCGGTATGTTTCCCATTTGATATGATTCTGTTTGTTTACATGTCGACGGTATAGCCTAACTCATCCGACTGGCAAATCTAGACTATTCATTTAGTCGGCGATCTAATAGTTGCGAGAATTTCACTCACCCTTCCTCCAATCCTATTCCTTGCTTCAATAATTGTGACTTTGAAGCCATGAGACAAGAGGATATCTGCACATCGCAACCCAGAAATGCCCGCTCCAACTATACCCACATGAGGCTTCTCACCGTTCTGACTATTCGTAGACATGTTATTGTAGACGTATTATTACTAGCCGCCTTGGGTTATTGATACCGGAAAATATTGGCACTAACAAGGAGTGGATTCAGTAATTGAGAATCGAAGGGAGTTTTCGCTAGACAGCTCATCATCAATATATAACTACTACCCTAGCTTCCTAGGCGCAATTCGTATTTCGTGAAGGCTGATGTCGAATGTGATGAAGAATCAAGGCGACTTGCAAGGCAGATTATATGTGATTCACGAGTCTACCTTATATACGGAGGTGGCCGCCGCCTAGAGAACTAGGTCATTGGCGCTTATTTTAACCCTTTTCTAGGCGATAGGCCGCCACCAAGCCCCTAGCTGTCCATTCGTGACAATGAAGGCTCAGCTCCTGTACTCTAAAACTGCAGACCTGAGCGCCACCGCTAAGTCTATTGTAACCTTCCAATCTCGTGAACGTGTAGGCATGTAGCTCTGAAACGAGCTGATCACTTATTGACTCTTATAGCGAATGGCCTGGATCATGTTAAGAGGTATCATTTAAATGACTAATTACATAGGTATGTAAATGGAAGCAAATATGACGATATACAAGTTTCATTAGCGCTTTCTATCCCTTCGTAATATGCCCTGTATCTATCCGATGCATCAATGCATGGAACTAAACGTTAACGATGCAAGTTTTTTTTATACCCGTAGACGGCCGCCCACGAGCAGGCCGATATATGCTAAGAAGCGATATATAGTGCCAATAGCAAGCAAAAACAACAAATTGCGCCAGTGCCAATCCAAGTGAAAACCGACTAGTTTCGCAGCCAAATCCACCTGGTACAAGTAACGGAAGGGCTCGACAAGCTGGCCGAAGTACAGCTCGGCGAGCCAGACCGCGGGGGACGCGCGCCACAGCCACTCCATATGCCAGTCCTGAACACTAGATAGCGGCGGAGCCGCGCCCGACAGGATGCCTACAATCAGGCTGATCATGGTCGCGATCAGCGGCGCGTCTTCCCGGCGAACAATCATGCTGACGCAGCTTGCGAGCCCGTAGATGCAGTAGAAATACACCAGGTTTACGACGAAGGCCGTGCCCCAGGGGATAATGGGCACGGCGAGTAGCAGGATTAGCGTCGAGAAGTGCATGCACGCGAATACCATGCGCGGGATCACTGCGATGTTCTTGGCGAGGAAGTACGAGATGCGCGAGTGTCCTGCTTCGGCTTCTCGCCGGTATAGCAGCATTTCCTCGGAGAAGACGCGAACACCGGGTGCCGCTGAGACTAGGCCGATGGCGATGACCGTCAGAAGCGCGAGTTCTGGAACAGACTTGATGTCCGTTGCTAGTGATAGCACGTCGAACGGCGCATTGTATATACCAGTGAATAGCACGCCCTTCTTTGAATTCTCGGCCAAGCCAAGAAGTAACCCTGCGACGGTGGCAAGCGCCATCTCGAAGCAGAATGCCGTCCTAGTGCGCCATTGCTGCAATATGGCGCGTCTGAGGCAGAGCCAGAGTTGTTTCCAGCGCGGCGCACCTCGCTTCTTAAGCTGGTCGCGTTGCTGGGAGTTGTTCTCTGCGATGGATGTCTTCGAGTACCGCAGTGAAGCATGTTTCTCCTTGATATTTGCGTTTTGGCGGGAGACAGCCCAGTTGGCAATAAGCGCTTCTTTAGAAACGTCGCCGCTCCTCTTGTAGATTCTGCCGTTGCCGGTGACGATATCCGTGACGACGTCACCGTAGTTGCTGTGTTCGGGAAAGTTGAAGCCGACGTTCTCGAAGAAATCCTGCACGCCGCCTTCGGGGCCTTCATAGATGATTTGTCCGTTGGCTAGTAGAATCAGGTCGTCGAGCATTTCGAAGATCTCCATGCGAGGCTGATGGATAATAACGATGACAGAGATACCCAAACGCCCAATCGCCTTAAGTGTCCGCATGATGGAAGAGGCCGCCGTCGCGTCCAGACCACTAGTTGGCTCGTCGAGGAAGATGGCCATAGGAGCTGCGGCGAGCTCCATGCCGATGCTCACTCGCTTCCTCTGACCGCCACTGATGACGGGCTTCCCAACACTACCAACCAGAGAATCACGCACATGGGATAACTCTAGGCAGTCGATAACGGAATTGACGTGTGCTTTGATGTCCTTGTCAGACCAAGCCCGGGGTAGACGGATCCTTGCCGAATGGAGAATGTTTTCATAGACCGTCAGCTCAGGCAATACAATATCGTCTTGCGGCACGTAACCTATGAGCTTCTTGTACTTCTTGATCTTCCCGGGCACATTGTTGATCATGACGGTGCCGCCAGTGTTGGTGGTCTTTCCCATAAGCACGTTGACGAACGTACTCTTTCCGGCACCGGATCCGCCCATGACCGCAGTCAGCGATCCGCGTTCGATGGATCCTGTGACGCTTTGAAGGATCGGTTTCACGCTGCCCTTGGGCTGGAAACTGAGGTCGGTATATTGGAACGACAAACCAAAACGACCGCTGTCCGTCGCTCTGCGCATGGACTCGACGAATGCCCTGAGCTGCGGCGAGAAGCCGCTCTCGGTAACATCCATCGTGGAGCTTTCTGGTGTCGGGAAGTCCAGCGCAGCCTCGAAGCCAGTCCACCCGTCTTGGCCTGGCATATAGGTGGCCGTCATTGGCATCATCTCATGGTCTTGATCTTGCCCTCCAGACAACTCTTTGTACCCCGTTATAGCCCCCGTAAAGGTGTTCTTCTTACTCCGCAGACGACCGATCGATTGCTCGCGGCTCCTCCAGAAACGCTTGCGGATGAGGTACCAAACAAATCCGAAAGCGAGGAGAAGGTCGATGGCGACTAGGACGATGATAGGTATTATGAATGTCTCGTAGGTAGATTTTTCGGGACAGTAGCTGCCGAAGCTACACGGCGTAGGGGTTGGAGCGCCGGGTTGACAGTACGTGCCCTCGGGGCAGGGAAGAATTTCTCTGCCCCCGTATTCGGTCGGGCAGTAGTAACCTTGCTGGCATACTACGGGTTCGAAAGGTCCCATTCCGATGTTGTGGCCTCCAAGAGAGCAGGTAAATCCTGCTAATCTCGCTATTTGGCATTGGGTAATAGGAGGACAGAATTGCGGTAACGAGTTTACCGTGTTATTCGTACCTAGCTCACTCGTCAATACCTCTTTTATCTTCGGGGTTTCCAGACTTCCAGCTTACATAGAAAACCCTCATTACATCCGTTCTTGTTCCAGTCGTCTACTTGTTGGATTGTTATCGGAATTGCTCCGGGGCGCCAACAAGGAGCAGCATCGTATGGTGTGTTGTTCGCTTGGATGGCAGCTGTAGCACCGTAGAAGGACGTTGAAAACGCGGAATGATTCTTGCCAGTGCATGCTTGATCCCAGACACTGAGCTTATCTTCGACGACATCGACCAATTTATTCGAGCTTTCGTCCCACATGAAAGCCTTACTAACATCGGGGTAGGTTGACGCATCCCATATAGGTAACTTGTCTCGCAGGGATTTGTCACCTATACTGTTGAACCATTTCCCAGTCGTCTCTGAATAGACGCCGTTTGTCTGATTCCCTATGCATTGCCATGCAACTTGAGTGCTCGTTACACTCTTCTGCCCTCGGAGAGCACAGAGACATGCTTGTGTGTCGAGGAAAGCCGGCCCTAGGTTTTCTTCTTGTGGTAAGAAGGGGTCTTGCGGGATCTCGAGGTTTAGCTTCGTTGCCATCTTGGTGGGTTCGTGGTATCTATATTAGTGGGATCCGTCCGTGTTTACTCGACTGCACTCGGCCGAGTGTTTCCGTCGAAACACCTATAGGCTATAGCTGAATAACGATCCAGTTATTACTAGCTAGAAAGGCTATTAGGTGCTTCGGGACTTATTTATTGAACCTCGGAATCTTTGCCGGTGATAGGTAGTGTTACTTGAGTGCGACTTGCTCGAGACAGAGACTCACTCTCTGTAAACACCCGATCATCTTGGCGAGCATCCCGAACATATGACCGGATTGAACTGGCGGCCACGACATTATACATAAAGGGGTCGCTAGACCGTCTAATGCTGCGGCTCCTTGACCTACAAAGCTTCACCTCCATTGGGAAATGACCTATCGTGGCTGAACATAACGGGGGACATGGCGATGAATTCGAAGGATTCGCAGCAAAGTACCACTTAAGTAGCCCCTGATCCCTACCTTCTGCGTAAACGGCGTATAAACCGCTGTCAGCCCTACAGTTTTTCAGCAGCCCTAGCGGGTCTTGTACCGAAGCGATACTCTGGTAATAACTTGGCATTGCCGAGCTCGTGGGTCCTATTAACGGACTACTACGTCAAGCTTATTGTTTAGCGATATGTGCACTAGGCTGCGACATTTGCTTGGGGAATTTTAAGACATTAAGTGGGTTTGACATGGATCATGAATAAAACCGTGTAGCTGTCGTCGGACTTTGGCCAAATCAGAGACGATCTCAGGGACCAGGCCTGCGCTTCTGAAGTCCTAGACAAGACAACAAGAGGTAGTTAAGAGAAAAAGGGTAATTTTCTTTCTAGAAATACATAGGGCTTATAGCAACCATGAAATTGACAATACAATAATATTATGCCTCCAAATGAACGCCCAAAGTCATATCGTTTCGGACCGTGTAAGAGACAGCGGATATGTAGATCCCCAAACTTTTTTGTCATAAACGAATCCTGCAGCGCGGGCTGGTCCGTGTCCAGGCTGACTCGTGCGCGTCTAATATTGGAAACATTCCACTATTCTCACCTCGTTTGCTTCGCTATGAGCTATTGTTTTGCTCATTGTACCGCTGTTGGTTCGTCGTCCAGTTCCCGAGCCAGGCGATCTCTCTCAGCCTGCGCCTCATCGAACAAGATGGCCACCTCCGAGTGACCGCGGGTTGAAGCGATCTGCATCGGTGTGTCGCCGTCGACATCCACATTATACAAGTCGGCCCCGTGCTCAAGAAGGAGCCGGGCTATCGCCACATGTCCCCCGTATGCGCACATGCTGAGCGCAGACCAGCTATATTGCGAGTGTCAGCCTATGTCACAAGTGGCGCCACGGGGTTTAACAAGGTTCACTTACCCCCATCTATCCCTGGCATTAACATTGCAGCCGATGCTCAGAAGTTTGGCAACTTTGTCAATATCACCGTCGCTAGCTGCCTGCACCAGTGCATCCTCTTTCACGAAAAGTTTGCGAAGGAGCCTGGTAGGGTCCGTGATGGACTTCTTCCTAACCGATGGAGTGGAAGTTTCCACAGAGAGTGTTTTAAAGATCTCTTCAACGGGCCTGTCATTTTGTCTTCTTCGCATATCCGATTCGAATTCTTCGTTCGCCGTGCTCATATCGACAGACGAAGCTACGATGCTACCGCCGTAACCAGAGTCGGGAGAGACCGTATTTTGTAGGTGGGCCGAATCGTCCTCATTTATTAGTCCCTGTGCTAGAACCGACTTCATCCAGTTCGAGATATACTCGTGGTGCTCTTCCATGATCGCGGGCGAGATGCCGATGTCCTCGAGCTCTCGTCGCAGCTGGGCCCATACATCGGGCGACTCGATGGTTTCGGCGACATCCGGAGTGGTCACGACCGAACCCTCTCGGTATCCGGCACGTACCTCGCAAATGAATTTGTTAAGTCTCCTTTCGATTCTTGTTGTCGATGAACTTGAGAGCGATGTTAGCATTTATAGGTGGCACGCGACATCTCGGGACTACAAACTTGGCTAGAGAGCTGTTAAAGGCGGTCAAGAGCGTCGCGTTGCTCACAAGCCGTGATCGTATATCGGCGAAGTCTTCTAAACCGAAGCGCATTCGATCCCAAGTTCTCTGAGCCTGTGTTCCGAGGCGCTCGTATGTCTTGAGCAATTTCTCTAGATCCTGCAAGGTCGAATGGCACCCATCGGTCAAGATAGTCAAGCGGTTCTTTCGAGAAGTGTCTAGATCTGAGAATTCGTTGAGGTAGTCCTCGGTTTCTTTAAGCACAACGTGCAAAGACGCGACTTCGCTCGATAGACGCTTGAAGTTCTCGCCCGAGTCTTTGCAAGCCTTATAAATGGACCAGGCTAGCTTGGAGGCCAGTACCAAGTCGCCGAAGCCTACGCCGAAACTCATGGTGGTCTCGATAGCGCGGGAGTTAAACGGAGCTTGTATTGATTTGTATAGTAAATAGTATTCTTGCTTACATACATTCTCTGATCATTGCTTGAACGGTGATGCATCAGGTATCCCCCAATATTTAAGCAGATGAATAGACGACGACGACGCGTCCCTGTGCTCCCTCGAAGCGCCCAAAATCCCCTACTCCCCGATGTAGGGCTAATCTCGATTCTCAGCCACTTGGCGGCCCACGAGGGGGGAAGCGGGAGGGGTCGGGGGACGAGGAGAGCAAGGCACCTGAGGTTATCACATAGGTACTGTATATCTGAAGCCCATGCAAGTGGTGGCTCGCCTACCGCTGTGGCGCTTCGCTACCATCTTGGCGATGGATACCTACATGATGCAGAAGATTCTAACGCTTCTCGACTAGTCCAGACAATAGATAACCGATTTGGTGATAAGGCATTTTCCTACCCGGTGCCAGCTGTGCAAACGGACCTTGACAGGTTTCAGGGGGGAGATGGACCGGAACACGGCCAGTTGATCTAAAGACGGGTAAGCTCAATGCACTCGAATTGGGAATTCTTTGCGTTGTCGTCAAATTAGACGACTCCAAAGATTACGAAGGGAGTCATTATTAGCGAGGATGAAACCATAGGGACTTATGGATTGGGAATGCTGACAAAAAGGTGCGAAATGAGCCTTACAGAGAGAGCACAGGAAGCCAACGCCTTGGGGCATCCCCTAAGCCCCCATGTTCCCGCCGACCATCTAGCTCCAAAGATCCTAGGCTCCTATGCAGCAATCCTAGCCATTATCAGACGGCTGGGGTGTTCAGCTCTGGTGGGGGCGGTGCAAAGTGACGAATGATTGAACATGGAAGCCTTCGGGCTGAGATCAGACAACCCCGGACTCTTCTAGCGAAGAGATTGGTACGTAGGACTTTACGTTCTTACTGTATTAAGAAATTTTGGCCGTATAATCCTGATAGGGAGTGTGAGTTATATGAAGATATACTGTATTGCCCATTGCTAGATTACCACGGCTTGCTCAATGTTGGCTTCCTATATTTCGTTTGAGTATATGCAAGTAGATAGAAGGGAGACGGTAAGGCTGATTTGGCACCAAATGTCTCAGTCTCGTTTATAGATCGACCCGATAAAAAACATCGAACTATGTACATGTAAAACATTTGGTTATTGATAAATATCTACCGAAATAGATGTCATGTGACAGATAACACGTGATAGGAATGCCCCGCGTTGAATACGCGAGTGGGTAATTTGCGAATTCGGTGGCAGTGACTCAATTCGATTAAAAAAAATACCCCGCGGTAAAGTCACAAAAAAATCTTGGTGGGGAGCCCAATAATTTCAAAGTTGATATTCGCTTTGCGCCAGCAAACTAGCTGGAACACAACCCAATTCCATAACCCTAGACAGTGACTAGTGACGATGGCAGACCAGGCGCCCACCGAACAAGTTGCTAACTTGCACTTGGACGAAGTTACCGGAGAGCGAGTGTCCAAGTCCGAGTTGAAGAAGAGACAGAAGCAACGCGAACGCGACGCTAAGAAGCAAGAAAAGGCTGCTGCCGCGCCGCCCAAGCCTGCTGCGAAGAAGACTAGCACTGAGGCTGATGAGAAGGAGTTAACCCCTAACGTAAATACATCGATCTATGGAAGTAAATTATCAAATACTGATATCAAGCTTTCATATAGCAATACTTCGAAATCCGGTCTCGTGCCATCACCAAGCTCATCGAGACCAAGGACCCATACCCCTACCCTCACAAGTTCCACCGCGATTACGATCTCAACAACCTCGTTAAGGAGTATGGCCACCTTAAGTCCGGAGAGCACGACAAGTCAAGAACCTTGAGTGTTGCCGGCAGAATATACAACAAGCGCGCTTCTGGCAACAAGCTACTGTTCTACGACATCCGAGGCAACAATGGTGTCAAGGTACAAATCATGTGCCAGGCTCAAGAGGTCCGTGAAGGCGCACCTTCGTTTGAGAAGCAGCACGATCATATAAGACGTGGTGATATCATTGGTGTTGTCGGTTACGCTGGACGAACCGCCCCCAAGACCAAGTTAGAGAAGGGTGAGGAAGGTGAACTCTCCGTCTTTGCTACTGAGGTCATCTTATTATCGCCCTGTCTGCATCAGCTGCCCGATGAGTACTACGGCTTCAAGGATCAGGAACAGCGCTACCGCAAGCGTTACCTAGATCTCATAATGAACCCCAAGACTGCCCAGACCTACCGCACTCGTACCAAGATCATCAAGTACATCCGGAGCTACCTAGACAACGCCGGGTTCGAAGAGGTCGAAACCCCTATTCTCAACCAGATTGCTGGTGGTGCTACGGCCAAGCCCTTCGAGTCGCATCTCAACGACTACAACATGGACGTCTTCTTACGAATTGCGCCCGAGCTGCCCCTTAAGATGTTGATTGTCGGAGAGTACGACAAGGTGTACGAAATTGGTCGCCTGTTCCGAAATGAGGGCGCAGACTTAACCCACAACCCCGAGTTCACCACGTGCGAGTTCTACGAGGCATACGCCGACTTCAACGACCTCATGCACCGGACCGAAGAGCTCGTTTCTGGCCTAGTGAAGCAGCTCACCGGAAGTTACGTTACTACCTTCACCACACAGCACGGCGAGACATACACAGTGAACTGGGAGGCGCCGTGGCGAAGAGTAGAGATGATCCCGGCCCTCGAGGAAGCCACAGGAGAAAAGTTCCCTCCGGGCGACCAGCTTCACACAGACGAGACGCGGGAGTGGCTCAAGGGGGTGATGAAGAAGGTCAACGTGGTGTGCCCTGAACCGCAGACGACCGCCCGAATGCTGGATCGGTTGACGGGCGAGTTCATCGAAGAGACAGCCGTCAACCCGACCTTCATCACGGAGCACCCGAAGATCATGTCGCCGCTCGCCAAGGACCACCGCAGCAAGGTCGGGCTGACCGAGCGCTTCGAGGCCTTCGTGTGCAAGAAGGAGATCGCAAACGCGTACACGGAGTTGAACCAGCCGTTCGAGCAGCGCCTGCGCTTCGAGGAGCAGGCGCGCCAGAAGGCCCAGGGCGACGACGAGGCCCAGATGATCGACGAGACGTTCCTCAACGCGCTCGAGTACGGTCTACCTCCCACTGCTGGTTGGGGTCTGGGCATTGATCGCTTGGTCATGTTCCTGACTAACAACTACAGCATCAAGGAGGTGCTGCTGTTCCCGTTCATGAATCCCGAGCAGAAGAAGGAGAAGCTGCCCGCGGAGATCGAGGCTGAGGGCGCAGAGGCGCCACAGGTACATGTGGAGGGAATTCGTGAGTCCAACAATTTGCAAAATTCATTACCGGATCATCATGCTTACCGTAGTTATCTTAGCGCACAAATAAGCAATGTGCCTTCTGGCACTAACTAGAACGATGACGAGTCGTACGTTTTGCTTGGGATGGTATGGATATGAGTTGCATACCTACGGACTTAAAGGCACCTAAAGGACTGTCTACGGCGTCTGTACAATATCCCAGTAGTAGATATTTCCGGGTTGATTTTTCTATGCTCGGCATCCTAAAAAGACGGAAAATTTGAAGTGAGGATGGGTTCTACATATTATACATGGTATCTGTCTTTTGTCTAAGTGAACATGCCTTCCGTTTTTTAATCGCATATACAATTTTTAAGGGATGCGCTACCGCGGCTTTGCAGCTGCCGCCATCCTCTTCTGCACCATGGCCAGTGTCGACTTCGGCACCCGTAGACGGTGCCCGAGGACCAGGACCCCGGTCAGTAGCGCTAAGCTGCCCGCTTGATGCGCGGCGGCGAGCGAGATCGGCACCATGTAGATCAACGTGCTGATACCAAGCGCGACCTGCAAGCACACAAGGTGCACGACACCCGTCATGCCCTTCCGGGCATCCTTGGGCAGGGCCGCCGCGACACGGCCCGTCCGCGCGTACGCGAACAGCGCGAGGATAGCGCAGAAGGTCGTCGTAGCTAGGATCCGGTGGTCCAGCTGCACTAAGCTGGGGTTCTCCAGCATGTTGCGCCACCACAAGTCCGAGGCGTCCTCCTTGCGCGAGTAGAACTTGTCCCAGAGCTCGGATTTCGGCGGGGTCAGTCCCAGTCCCATCTTCGGGAACTCGTTGTAGATTAGCCCCGCGTCCAGCCCCGCGACTAGGGCCCCTGAGAGCACCGTCGTGAAGACGAGGACGGTGAGGGCGGTAACGGAGCGCCGGAACGGCGCTACGGCGGGGCTTTGCAGTGCGGTAAGAAGTTTGGATGCGCTGGCTGGATCGGCGAGGAGGCGGTGCGTGCGGAGGATGCTGAGGCCTGCGAGCAGCATCCAAGAGTAGCAGACGAAAGCGGTGGCAAGATGAGCGGCAAGGCGGTACTGGGAGACGCGGGGATGGGAGCCCGGGGCGAATAGGTCATCACGGAGGCCAGACTTAACCATCCACCACCCAATAAAGCCTTGGAAGCCGATGAGCGCCGAGATGCCAAGGAGATGGAAGGCTACACGCGGGGATACGCGGCGTCGTGCTACGAAGTAGATGGCGGGGCCGACGAAGGATAGACCAATGACTCGTCCCCATAATCGATGTGTCCATTCCATAAAGTATATCTTCTTAAACTCATCCAAGTCCATATGTGAGTTCAGCAGGTGGAATTCCGGCGATGCTCGGTACTTCTCGAATTCGGACTCCCAGTCGGCCTGGGTGAGGGGAGGCCTGGAACCTGTCACTGGCTTCCATTCTGTGATACTGAGACTGTTTTATGGGTATCTAAGTCAATTGATGTCCCTCTAAAGCAAATAAACCAAAGGTGGGAATATTACCCTGACTCGGTCAACCGTGTAAGCCCTCCGAATACCACAATACCGAAGACGCTCGCAGCACTGCCAATTAACCAGTATGCCACGGATTTAGAACTCGTCTCGGGGAAAGCCCTCTTCGCAACCTGGGCGGGAGCATCCGTAGGGATAGCTGTGGAGGTGAAGTAGCGCGCGAAACGAGCTTGCGACTCGCTACCACTTTTGGCGGCGGTACTGGCAAATCGCATATGCAGGGACCGGAGGATCCGCGACGAAGCTGTGTGTGGTTGTTGCTGGCGGAGGCATTGACGGCAGACAAACCGGCTAGGAGCCAATTTTGGTACCGTCATACGTATCCCTGGCAGTAGAAGCGACATTGTGCTTGTGGTGAAGCCGTGACGAGGAATTACTTCCCTCTACGAGAAGAAATCGTAGAGACAAATGGGAAGGTTTTCGTTTCTAATCATACGATAAGATACGACCTCGGGAAGATCAATTGATAGTAGATACGCTAGCATCTAGCCGCAATTACCCCTTTTGGATAAGGTCTAAGGTGTGTATAGAGTTTCTTTAGCGTCGCTAGTGGTTTAAGTGGGAATATTACATAATCGAAGTCTGATCAGAGCAATCGGACTTAATTCAACTTCAAACAGTTTCACATCCCGACAATCACATCGTAGATCGATCGTGGCAGTGACGAAGACATTGGCCCGGATCATTCGCTATCCGATCGGAAATAATATTGTAGGCAGTCAAGTATGATTGCGCAACAAGTTTCGAACGCTCAAATTATGGTGTACGTAAGTAAGAAGGTAAGCCGCTCATGATTTTACAGAAAAAGAGAATGAAATCGCATCGCATCGCACATATTACTCGTATACTTTTGGAAAAACTTTTGAATCGACTCTTCCACGACTTTTCTCTGTCGTGTATTCCGCCCAACCGCCAATGCTGCCTCTATACTCCTGTTTTGTCAGCTGTTAGCTCTCCCTCACCTCGCGGCTCCCTCTTTACTGTGTATTCTTCCCTCAGCTTCTACCCTCTCTATGAGTTTAAGAGGGTAACGGGATGACGATGGGGCTTCATTCCATACTCTAGTTACCCCTGATGATATCCTCGCCCTCCTTCTTACGGAAGAGCAGGATATCCTTCAGAGTTCGAGCGGGTTTCTTCTCTTCATATAGAGGCTTGTGCTCCTGATGGATATCATGGTCGTCGTTATAGTCGACATGGACAAACGCTCGTTCGACATCGCTTAAGCCTAGGAAATATTCAGCAGATCGTTCATCTAGCTAGCGGATTGCGTTTTTCCGCGGAGATATTCACCTTCAAGCTTCCTCTGAAGAGATTGGCTCACATCGTGAGTAACTTTGAGCGGAATGTCTTGCTCCATAACGATGTCGACCTCGACGTAGTATTTCTGTCCGGCATGATAGGCACGGCACTGAGACATATCAGTATCCATATCGCATATACGAGTCTTGGTACTGCAGTAGCTTACTGTATCGACCTTCAGGACCAGAGGATCATGGGTCATGCTCATGTAAATGAGCTTCGAGACGAACTCTTTCGGGGCCGATTTGCCCACAAGCAACCACACTTGTTCGAAGGCATTTGAAACCCACGAAAACAGAATCAAGAGGGCAATACAAATAGCACCAATAGGGTCAAGGTACCATATGAATCGGTCACCCACCACCGACATGACCAATCCGAATATATTGACGACAATATCATTGCGGTGGTCGATCTACTGCAAGTCAGTAGCGGCATCTTGAGTGCCATTTGCGGGGGGACCACTTACGAAGAAGACATGAACTGATGGATACTTGCGATATGCAAGACAGTAGAACATGAGACTACCCTTCGCGAAGACTGGACCCCTGTTAAACGCCGTACGCCGATAATAGTACAGTACAGTGTGACTTACTAGCAATGCCCACGAAGATAATGGGAATGATTTGGAGCTGCTCAGAATGGGTCGGCCCTCCACCCAGGGTACGTGCAGATTCAACCTGGAGGCCAAGGATCAGAACCATCCATCCATCCCAGCTGGCTGAAACGCCGTGGGGAGCAGAGCAGACTCACAAGCAGTTGGATGGCAACCGTAGTCATCAGTGCGCAGAAGAGGATAATGCCGATGGTCTCAATCCTTGTGCGACCCTACATGCCTATGAGCGTACAACCCTTAATGGCCATACTATTATTGGAAACTTACCACGGGATATTTGTAGATGCTGGCTCTGGCTGCCAGGCGAGAAGTTATCAGCATTACGAACGATGAGACGAGATCCATCTATCTCGATAGTTAACAAGCAGCATTTCATTAGCAGTCAGTCAAGAGGTTTACACACAAAAGCATCAGCAGCAGTGGCAAAGAGCTATCAAATATGGTCAACTAGGTTCACAGTATAAGGATTATCGCACCCAGGGTCATTTACCGATAGCGACCCAGTCGAGACGGCAGCATAAAGCTGAATTACGAAAAGGCAGAAGTTCACCGTGAAGGAGGCATTGACGGCAAATTTGATCTTAGGCGCGACTCGAATGTCTTCCTCCACCTGCAGCCGCTCCTCATCGTCGGCGCCCAGAAATTGGTCGATAAGTTCATTCTGCCGGGTGTAAAACTTCTTGAGTTGCTTCTTGTTCCCGTTCGGATGGTCAATCTGCATCTGGCGGTGGGTGACATTATCACGGCGATGCCGGCCAAAGTTTAAAGGGTCGGAGGGGTTGGATTCGGCCGCAGATGAGGTTGCTGCAGGTTCCTGGACTGCAGATGAATCCTCGACTGCTATCGACGCCGAACTGTCATCCTTTTTGGACGAACATGCTTCCCTAGGTGCAGCAGCCGCAGGCGCGGCAGCGACCGAATCGGCAGCTGCAGAAGCAGAGTGGTCTTGGTCTTTACCTGCGGTCAGTCGGTCCATGTCTTCTAAAGTATTCACCGCGAGCTCTATCGGGGATAAGAATTTTTTCAAAACACTTGCGTGCTCCGGATGTGGATGTTTCCATGGAACCTCGCGACAGGATCAGGCGAGAGAAGAAGGATGAGAAATGACTGACCTGATGGCTGAGCCATGTTTTGCGAGTTCTGATTCGCCGTCTTGAGATTAAAGCCCTTAACGCCTAAGGGTACAATACAGAAAATGTTTCCGAATGAAAGTTGGAGAGCCGATCGCTGCAAGAAGATTCATATTATATGCAAGAATGGCTCGGAAGGCAAATGTGAGGGAGCCAACCGTGGTCTTAGGTAGTATTGCGGCCCATTACACTTCATTACACTCCACTTACGCAATGACGGAATGCGACGTCTTCCCAGTTCTTGTTCTCTGCACTTCTCTGCACTGGGGAGGCCATCTACCTATCTCATGACCCCCGTGCGAGGAAAAAGATTGGACAAGGGTGCTATATGCCGGTTCCGGGTCTGACATAGTACATGTACAGCTCCGCTTAGACCGCAAGTCTTGCCCCGTCTCAAACAGTAGACCTCTTGGCAAGGGATTTTTCGCGTTGGTATACAGCCGATCACTATCAAATGGGGTATGTCCAATTGGACGAAAAATGTTTCGATTCGAGCGGAGTTCTTCATTGCCGTGACTATCATGTCCTACTTGTCACAGGCTACGCTGTCAGTTAAGCTCCTCCTCCACAGCCGCTAACCAAGTAAATAGCCCGGAAGCGCCCCATCCTACCCCGGACTCAACTTGCCAAGACCTCTTCTTGTTTTGACCAAGGACTAACCTTCCAGAATCTCATAATGAATGCCAAAGCCGCATTATCTTAACCCACAAATATTGATACTGCCAAGAGCAATCTTGCTTCCCCGTGCGATTCAAAGAGTCTTATCCTAACATGGCAACGGCGACAATCAGACAAATCCCCGACTCGCTGAGGTTATGAGAACTACCGCCACCACTACTAGATATACTTCTTACGCACTGTGGAGTCGAGCTAGACAGGGTGATTATCGTATGAAGCTGCGAGCATTCAACATACATAGTATGTTGTTTACATACTGTCAAGAGTAAGCCCGCCTGAAGTAAGTGGAACTTGTTTCAACCCCTATGACCTTCGATGTTTACACTATATTCGGCGCTCGTTCAAAGTCTTGGTCTGCCAATTGACACTAACAGTAATAGGGTAAGGTAGAATGTAACTGCGCGGCCTTGTCTACGACAACGATTTGTCAATTTAGATGGAGCTCATAGACCTTAGTGGATCCCCTAGGTGAGGCTCATGCCAAGCTCTCACAAGCACAGGCATGATCTTCGACATCGTGAGGCCCAGTACGGAAGAGATTGCTATGTAGCTGGGCTCCTTACGATACAGAATAATTCGCAGTGAAACAGCCCTGGTGGTATTGAGGAGGTTGATCTGTAGTTCATTACAGAATATCAACGCGACTAAGACAAGGTTTGACGGCTCGCCAGCATCGAGTTGCCTTCTATCGTGCCGTCTGCCGCCCATAGTGGAAACAAACGTCAAGTATAGTCGAGAGTTTCTATTTTGGAACATGGCAGCTGCATGCTACACACGTACTGCGAAGTTCGACGTCGATTATCATGGGTATTCGTCTCAAGATTAGCCGAGGATCGTCACGCATGTCTTGTCATTACTATGCATATTAAAGCAGACTGCCGCCAGATCTTCCAAGACTTTGATTGATACTCTCTTCTTATGTGCTGCGACATGATTGAGTGATTGGGGTCTGCTTTCTCTTTTCACATTCTCTTTCGGTTCCTTTTTTACTACCTTCCCTTCTCTTGGCGTGAGGATTGAGGCCTTTTCGTCTGTTCTTCTTTTCTATACGCTCCAGAGTCGCCGGACGGCTTCGTATATTATTCATTCTCTTTTTATATTTTTCTCTTTCAGGTCGCTAGTCGCCGGAATTCCTGTTGTAGCATTTTCTCTTCTTTTATTACTCTTTTTGTAAAGGAACAGGTTCATAGGCCGTGTCGATATCATGTCTGGACAAGTGGAAAACACGAAGCCCGTTTGTGGCTCTGATAAGGAGGCTGGAGAGTACGACGTGGTTATACACACCGTCGGTCTCTGTAAGTAATATGATCTCGTCAAATTACTTGGGTCTTAGTTAAGCTAACCATTGTTTATTCAGTCTTGGTCCTTCTCGCGTCAGTTTTTGGTATGTATATATGAATATTCATAGTTTATACTATGGTACTAATAGAGTGATCATAGGTGCTGGCTTTCCTGTGGCCGCGAAGAAGATCTCTTGGCTCAAGGTACCAGAGAAGGTATTCTTTGCTTGCAAACACTTCGGAACCGGTGTTCTAATAGCAACGGCCTTCGTCCATGTACGTCTTTCCAATAAGTTACCTCCCTATCTTTTCATCTAATGAGTATCACAGCTTCTTCCTACCGCCTGGTTCAGTCTTTCGGACCCATGTCTTCCCGATCTCTTCACGGAGCAGTACCCACCGCTGCCTGGTGTCATCATGATGGGTTCTCTGTTCTGCCTCTTCATCATTGAGATGTGGATGAACAACAAGATGGGTGGCCACTCCCACGGCGGTGCTACTGGTTTCGAACACCACGCACCACCCCCCATGGCACCCATGGTCGCTCCCCAGCGCCCGGAACGAAACCCCGACCGAAACAGCTTCGAGGCAGACGATATCTCTTACGAGAAGAAGATGGCTTATGAGCAGCAGTCGCAGTACCCGTACCCGGCGGGCTCCGAGCTGGATCTTCCCCAGTCCGAGATGCCTCCGTGGTTCGTCGTCTTCTACGAGCAGTACGTTCGCCAGCGTCTCGAGCTCATCAACATGATCCGAGCCAACGGCAACGCACAGGCCCAGATCCAGTCCGAGTCCAAGCCCAAGCAAGAAGTCATTGTCAGCGAAAAGGCCATGATGGACGAAGAGGGCCAGCCCATCGACCCCATGGTCTACAAGAGGATGTCCATGAACATTACGCTGCTGGAAGGTGGTATCTTGTTCCACTCTGTCTTCGTTGGCATGACTGTCTCCATTACCATCGACGGCTTCATCGTTCTCCTGATTGCCATTCTGTTCCACCAGATGTTCGAGGGTCTTGGTCTGGGCTCTCGTATCGCGGCCGTTCCGTACCCCAAGGGTAGCATCCGACCCTGGCTCTTGGTCTTTGCTTTTGGAACCACCGCCCCCATTGGACAGGCCATTGGCTTGATTGCCCACAACAGCTACGACCCCAACAGCGCTTTCGGCTTGATTATTGTCGGTATCTTCAACTCGATGTACGTTATTTCCCATGCCACCCAAACATATGTGATGCTAACATCCTATAGCTCCTCTGGTCTTCTGATCTACGCGGCTCTGGTAGACCTGCTAGCTGAGGATTTCCTGTCGGAAGAATCCAACCATACGTTGACGATGAAGGACAAGAAGATCGCTTTCATGTGGCTCATTCTCGGAGGTAAGTACTATTTTCATGTCTAGTCTGCATTCCGCTAATTGTATAAAGCCATCGGCATGTCCGTCGTCGGCGCCTTCGCGTAAAGAGTGTGCTTGTAATGATCTTACGAACTACGGGTCGAGTCGACAAACCAAAGAGATCAGACCGACAATACCATGATAGCATCGCTATTGCTGCTCGAGCTGCGCTTCTCGGGAAAAAAGGTGATTCTCGGTGAATCATCACACGGGCGGGGAATAATGGGGTGACGGCTATTGGATAGGGAGCCAGGGCGTATAATGGATGGCTTCCTTGTGAAGTACGCGAGTTGTTTCCATACATGGAGAGTAATTTTACAACAGTCCTTACCGCATACAACACCAGTATTAGCAAGCATCATCTACGCAAAAACCCCCTACACCAGCTTGAGCATAGGGAATAGTCTAAGCTTAGACTTCCCTCAAAAGCAGCGCGATCAATCCCCCTTCCAGCATTATAGAGCAGTGCGAACAACCAACCGTATCTCCATAAGACTCCGCGCCGAGGAGAACGGGAGGTTCTGCCCGAATGCTGCGCGACAGACGAAAATACCGAACCTCTGCCAAAATTTCCCACGAGCGATATCTTTCACTGCGAAACGAACGAAACCTCTGGGACAGTCAACAGAGAGTCACGGGACGGAAACCAAAGGGTCGGGTCGGAGGAATAATAGGGTTCATGAGTGCGCGTTACGAAAGACGATATCTCATTAGAGCGAATAAAATGTGTACCACTAGAGCGAATCTACAGAGGCTACTCTATCATCATCATCATCTACTACTACTGTAATTCTAGTGCGTGTCTATAGTCCGGGCTTCAGACTGGGAGGATCAATACATAGCAACGATAGCACATAACGAATACAAAACAGCAATGGAAAGCAAAAATTCTCAAATGACTACCTAGTATCTTGGGAGGGTCCCGCTGCCTGACGAAGAGATGAGACCCCAAGCCTAAGTCCAAATCCAAAGAAGGTTTCCACCTAGCGAGGGCCCATGAACACACTAACCGGTCCAGACCGAACCCTGACGGGAGAAGTGGGCTCGCGGGCTGGGATAACGCATTCAACCGGGGAGTTTTTGAAACGGGATCTCGCGGACCCGGGATCGTGACACAGCGCCCAGAGTCTTGGACGTCGGGGTCTAGCGCGCGCGCGCGAGGTTGGACACGTGCTGGGTTACCCTTTTCAGCCAGTGAACTAATTTCACAGTATATGAGGCACGTTCGCCTGGTCTGCTGTCCTTGGAAAGCAGTCTGTGTGTTCGGCTATCAGGCACGATGCGGCGGGGCGACTGGAAACAAACAAAACGCTGTTATGTAAGACTTGGTGCTAGTATTGGTTTAGATTGGAAGCTATATTTACTTCGAGTCCCACGCGCCTCGAAATAGAATCACAGATGGGGATGGAAACGCACTGAGCTTTGTTTTGGGCTTGTTCGCCAAGTTGGAAGGTGAGAACTCAGGAATGGGTACAAGTGCAACGTCGAGAAACATAGCCCAGGATGGAAACCCGTCTGCTCTCGGGCATACTGCTCAAAGAAACACTTGGCGTTGTAGCACTTGGGAATACTGAGAATGATAGCTTCGCGTTCGGGACTTTCCTTGACTCTTTCGGAGGAGCAGGTATATCGTCTAGGTAGTTCAAACCCCGTCCGGGATTGAAATTGTCGTTTGGTCAATGAAACAGTCTTGCCAACTTTTCTGGTGAAGCCAAGTGGCGAGAGCTTCAACGGACGTACAATTTCCAGCGCGCCATTCTACAAAAGTCCGCTTATATGTACCTGTACTTCCGACCTGCAATCTTGGCTTTATTATCAATCAGTAGTGTTGATTATATCATACTACATAGGTAGTATACGCCATCGTGAAAGCCACTCTTGGCTATAGTAACGCCAATGCGAGCTACTAGTTAGAGTCAAGCCATTACTGTACCGAAGGCGAGGTAACTCGTAATCATAGCGTAGTATAGATTGTAGATCTCTACCATGACGTCGTCGTTTAGGAACGTGGTATTGCATGGGCGGTGTATGTTGTATTTCGTAGGTAGTATTTAGGGGTCCAGAGGCGAAGTATTTATAGGGTATCCTGAAGAGGTAATTGACATGGGACGAGAACAAACGTCCACCAAGTCAATTTATTACCTGCCTAGTTTTTCCGAGATACTCATGAGAATCAGTGGAAACCGGTAATAACGGTGATTTCAATATGGGTACTTAGTCGACGATGACCTTATCGTCTATCCTTATAGTATCGTCATCCCGACAACAGGTTACATTTTCATACTCGAATCCTACGTCCCGGGGCCATGTTCTTCTATCCAGGCCACCGGCGGTGGCTATGTCGATCACATGGGGGAGTATCATTGGGCGATCACTACGTTTGGATGCATCGTCCTTGAACTTATGACCGTGTCGAGCTCATTCGACGGCTACATACGCAATTGCCATATCAACATGAATCGTGCGGCTCTCGCTTTAAACGATCAACTAACGCTCACGATGAAGGGACACGTACAATAGAACCAGACGAGCTATTAGAAACCAGATTACTTTTATTCCTCATACATACACGTAATCTACAAGACCGACCGAGAGCAATGCAACCGTAAATGAAGAAGTGTAAGGCCCGGGATCCACGTTCAAACCGTGGGGTATGAACACAAGACAACGCCTGAAAATTTTGCCGCCCGCTCCCCGAGTACCCAGCCTAGGTGGTAGTGCTCATCGACGAGTAGGTTTGGCGAGCTCTCCCGAATCGTCGCTATGAAGTTAACTATATTTAGGTAGGTGTAGCCCGCGAAACGCAAATACCCGACGCCTACTCGAACTTAGGACCATCCGCCACCACCGCCGAATGGGATGAGCGAAGCCTCGCAAGTCAACCTGGGGAAGGGGGAAAAGAATAAACGCCACCGCCTCACTCTAACAGTGATATCTTCGTATATGAGCCGATGCCCTGAACGCCGCCTATGTGAAGTTTATGTGTGCAAGTGTGTGTCGTGGTATCGAAGTCAAAGCGTGACCAAAGGAAAACCTGGGGTATATCATGACTATTCATCCGATATAAAGCCAACGAGAAAGGTCGAAGTATTATGTACGGAACGGGCGAGAGGTAGGTATGTTCCTTCTGTGTCCGTTTCTAAGCATTTTTTGCTTGATGTTAAGATGGTAAGGTATTTCTGACTCCCCATGAAATTGACAGGCAAAGAGAGACAGCCGCAGCCACGTAGGATGTTAGGGCAAGCTTCTGAAAAGTTTATTTTATAAGCCCTTCGTAGAAATCCACCGAAGTGTTCTTGTGGTATTGGGGAGACTTGGGAGATATGGTGTAAGAAGGGGGTTGTCCAGTCGGCGGGCACCAGGAGTCTCGTCCGTCTTAATATGGATCGTATTCTCTCGCAGGTCCGTCGAAAAGTAGACTGTCCATATGATCCAGAAAGCAAGGTCTAAGTGACCTTAAAATGCCAATATAAGTCCACTGAGGCTAGTAGTCGCTCGCCGCTGAGAATATGGTTGTGAAGAGGGTGATGGGTTGAGAGAAGTGTATGTAGTGATGCACCCCCTTAATCATCTATAGTAGAAATTGGGGCCGTCAATAACAGGGATACCACTAAGGTGGTCTGGAGTTGATATGTTGGCAACCCCGTACAAGGGGATGTTAGGATCAACAGCTCGTAAGATCTAAAACTTCGGATCAAGGTGCTAATGGCCTTCCTAGTTGTGAATAGCCAATTTTATCCGGATTCGGGAAGGGATATTGGCTACCAGAGAGTGGATGGTAGGTGAAAAATGAGATGGTAACACCAGACGGAGTCGAGTGCCGACTGGCATTCCAGAGTAGCCTCAAATCTTCGTGGTGCTATGCCTTAAAAGGGAAACTGCATCGCTGACGAAATCACGGGGTATAAAGGCCTTTAATGGTTTTGGGAGCGGCTGCCATGAGAGATGCATCGAATGGTATTTTGTATTTTGAGCCGCAACATACCCCTTAACATAAGGGAGATTATAGGCCGGTGTGGCCGTTAGTGACCTCCGGGACGTTGTCTGAGAGGTTAATCAGTAGCTGCGCTAGGCAACGCTTAGTCGCCGCATCATCGCGGAGCACCGAGCTGAAGGTTGCGTCCCGAAGCGGTTCAGGTAGGCACTGGCGAAGAGCTTCGCGTGCGCGGGCATTATCGCTTAAGCGAAGGAAACACCGCACCACATGTTTAAGGAGACGAGCGGTCTGCTGTTCAACTAGCTGAGCTACCATATTGCTCAACACTGTTCCTACTGCGTAGAAGCGCTCGTAGGTGGCGCAGATGTAGTTTAGACCGTTATCATCTAGCAAAATCTTCTGAACAATGAAGATGGCGACAGTCTTGCTAAGCTCAGACCCTGTCTCCATAATTCTCAGGCACAGGGGAATAATCTCTGTGGTGAGGAGGAAGTTAATCACCTCGCTCGAGTCGTTCTTAACCAATGCGCCGATGACGCCAAGCGATGTAAGGCGAAGATACTCGAAGGGTCGGGACTTCGAAGTTGTGTTCAAAAAGGGATAGAGGAAAAGAGGAATGTGAGCTATGTTCATCACATTAGCGTCATAATCCACGCTCCCACACACATCAGATAAACATACCGTTCAGGAACAGGGTTCTCGTCTCATTATGCGAGGCTACGCATTGCAGTAGCGCGAGCGCATTGCAGACCCTGTTGGAGGCAGCAGCCGTCAGCTGAGAGGGGTTTAGCAGGTTATAAACAGATATGATCTCCTGCATAAGAGAGGTCATCACGCCTACGTATTCCCATTCGTATTAGCTTCAATTCATTTCCACCAATTCTCAGGGACAGGCTACTAACCGAATGAGTGCCATAAGATGAGAGCCAACTCAGGCACCTGCTCGCGCTTCTTACTCAGCTCGAGAAGAGCAGCTTCGCGCGTATTCTCATTAAGCAAGTCGGCAACGAAGGTCAGAGTTCGACGATTGTCCTCGGATACATTTTCCAGGCCATTCTCCTGGACATGACCAGCTACAGAAGCAGCAATGTTTGCGGCATTGTTGTGTGCGCCCGCTAGTCGATTGTAGTGTTGCTGCTGAGCAGCGGCGGCAGCTGCAGCTGCGGCTTGTTGGGCTTGATGCTGGTGAGCTGGCGCTTGGTGCATCCAGGACTGGTCGGTGTGTGGGTTGTATTGGTGGTGGCCGTAAAGGCTCGGATTTGGCATCATGATGAATTTCTACGAGTGCGATCGCACGAGTTACCTTGAGAGGTATTGCGTTTCTTCCCGACTTGGTTCTCGTCGGCCGTTTTTATGCGCGTCGAAGCTGAGGCCTAGATTCGAAATGCGCAGTTAGCATATTGTATCGAAGGGGTATTCTTCCTCTGCCTTAGTACTTACGCGATATGTATTCTGCTTGTTGTCTTTGGGGAATCCGAGCGCCGCTTTCGTCCTTATTGTCTCCCACTGACGTATATGTGAAAGAACGGATATAGGTCGACGTTTCAAGTAGAAGGAAGCCAGCGCTGGGTAAGACACACACGAGCAGGATCGGCAATCTTCTGGGGTAACTTAGAAGAATTATGACTCGTCGGCTCGAAGAACTTGGCGAAGGTCGAATTGGGAAGCTTCAGGATACTTTTGGTATTGTAAGGTTCGGGAACTCGCTGAGAAAGGGGGTATCGCCTTGGGCAAGCTGAGTTGGGATTGAAATGGTAAAGTGCGACACTGTTTAACAAGGCGGTTGTCCTATTCCGTCCGACCTGGTATCTTTATTTGTCTTTTGCTAGGCAAATAATACCCTTGCTTCGTGAATTATCGTATTGATTGTCTCCCTTTTGGGGAGCCCAGGCTAGTATGGCAGAAAAAGCCGTGAAAAACTGTTTTGCCTGATAGGAGCACCTAGGAGTGTATTTGGTATTTGGTATTTCGCCAGCTCAAATGAACCGAAGTCGGTTTAAGAAGCTAGGCTCCGAGCAAGTTGGTCCTGGCGTTGTTTGGAGATTTGGGTTCGCACCGTACTAAAAAGATCCAGTGATAAGGCCAGATGTCAGACGGGGCTTGCGAAGTTTGAAACAGGCAGTAAACTTTTCAAGGCGCAAGAAAGGATGAGAAGAGTGATGAGTTCGAAGGTATATGAAATTCGGCGTGGGTAACGAGGTGGATGGTGGATTATCGGCAGAAGTTGAAGAGGTGAAGTCAGTGCAGGGTTTCGCTGTTTGCCAGTAGCCCAGTAGCCCAGTAGCCCATCGACGCTGCATCGCGTCCTAATTTGCCGACTGGAATGGATGGAATGGGGGTCCAAAGAAGGAGCACTGACCACATGCAGCCCGATTGCGTTACAATGGTTACACACGTCCTTTGAATACGTACATTTCTACCCTATCAGCCCTAGCTTCATTGAAATCCACTTCTTCTTCACCGTGCTTGGTGCTTGCCCTTGGGCTTACAGTGGGGTACGGCCTATACCGTAGCTTTCTTCTTGTGCTACAATTTAGCTACAATCCATTGGATACGTCAATACGTCAAGGTCTTCCTCCCCTCTATCGCTTTATCTTTCCACATCCCACCTTCTCTGCATCAAATACATACAGGATGGATCGCCCCCACAGCCAGTTATCATTGATCCAACTGGGACAAATCCATCGGATAGACACAATGAAGAAGGATATTATATTTATTCCTTAGCAGTTTTGGAGATAGACAATAGTTTAGACAGCACACCTGGACTGAGGTTTCTTTACTGTTTCCATCTTTCTTTTTTCTATCAAGAAACCAAGGTTGGTAGATTTCCTATGAAGTAGGGAAACAGCTATGGAGAATAATTTCGGGCTAAAAATTATAATTCCAAGGTTCGAATAGATACTAGACAGGAATATGACGTGGGACAAGAGGAGTTATAGCTTCGTTGTAGACGCATAGAATCAGGGGTTACTTAAGGCAGGAATCCCCAAAACCGAACTAATCACAAGTCATGAGGCAGCCAAACATCAACCCGAAAGCTGTAATACATTTATCTATCTATCGCCGAAATGTGCTTTCTACATTACTGTTTGTCTGTATCGCTGATAGGAAAACATCATGTCATGAAGTCCCGTTCGCCAAGCCTACACAATCCCATCACTGTGTCCTTTTAACAACAACGGGGGGAGGGTTCTCAGGCGCGGCCTGTCTGTCCTCCAAGAATCCCTATCAACGGCAAGCCAATGTACCCTCCGAGAGAGAGGGAAGCAATTGAGAATTAAGAAGTATGCAACAATAGTAGTTGTAGTAATAGTAGACGGCTCATGTTTTACACCACCGAGGTCGCCAAATATAGAAGATAGAAGTTTAGAAGTTAGAAGCATCGTAATGGAACAATGTGTATACCCCAGCTATTGGATTGGAGATCAGAGCCGCAGTTCTTTCAGAATTTGGTCCGCCATATTCTTAAACTGCCACGTGTTCCCTTCCATACGTTTGAACTGAATTCCATGCAGCGATAGGAGAGGAACCTTCACGATGAAGATCTCGAATTCCAGCACCATGTTTCCCCCCAAGTCACTCTGTACGTGCGTCGTTGTTTCACCCGGTACTCTCCTCGAGGATCCAGTCGCGTCTCGATGGATGCTTTCAGGATCAGAAAGCTCCGAAGTCGAATCACTCCTGTCAGCCGGCCCACGTCCGGGCGTTCGCGGAGTAGGGGGTACTCGTTCCCCTTCTCGGAGATCCTCACGTTCCCGCCCCGTTCCAATCCCAAAGCTGAACCTACGGCGGTGACCAGGTGTCGGAGCGGGACTACCCGGTGCATCTCCTCCCTTCTTCAAATCGATACTAGGTGTATGACGACAAGAAAAGCCTCCACGAATCTCCGTATACTCAACTCCAAGTTGCTTCAACACCCTCTTAACGTCCGTGCGAATAGCGGGCACAGATTTTCCCGACGTTGTGGAAACGCTGAAGAGCCCCTTTAGGAAGACAGGTTTGGCTAGCTCCGAATCATCTAAACGCTCCGCTGAGTTCCCACTCGCTTCACCCAGTTCTTGATCTGTTTCTTCTGGCACATCAGCAGCACGAGCTCCCTCCCTACGCAGTCTCCTTGCTTGGATGCTCTCCCGACGAGCATGACCTAACGGTTTCGCTCTCATAGACGCCGCTCGAGGGTTGAGAGCACTCTTTGGCTCCGGGGGTAGCTTGTCGGTAGCTGCCGACTGATCAGAGCCACTAGTGGGTGGCGGGTCTTTAGCGACTCGGTTAGCAGATCCGAATGGCCGTCTCCTGAATTCCGCCGAGCTCACACTAGTCGATCGTCCCAGGCCCTTATTGCTTCCAGACAAGTTCGCGCCGGCGGAAAGCGGTGGGCTGAGAAGTTCTCGGTGTTGAGGCTGACTGCTTCCAGATCGTAGCCTTGTGGGTGGTTGCTCGTCATCTCGGTCGCGTCTTGCCCTGCGTATACTAAAACTCTTCCGAGGCGTCGTTGGGGTATCGGCCGGTGAATGGACGTGAACCACTGGTGGATGCGAGCGATCCTTATCGAGTCTCTCTGGTTCCTTCCGGCGCCTAGTGCTGAACCTTCTAAGAATGCCGGCGGCAGTGCTCTCCTTCTTATGTGGTATATCCGCTGGTGGCTCTGGTGGAGGAGCAAGGGCCGTCGGTGATGGCTGGGCCTTCTTAACTTCCTCCGGAGCATCATCCTCTCCGTGCGTCCTTGCACGGGGTCTCGATCTTCCGCCAGTGGCCTTCTCTCCAGCCATCTCGTAGGTCGCTGTGTTGGTGTGTGCTTCAGGAGGCGGTATGATTTCCGGCATGGGAGAATCCGCCGCGTTCTTAGGCGTGTGGGACTTTGGTACGGTGTCTACCTTGTCCCGTTCCTGCTTCTCCTTTACGAGATAGTAGATTGAGATCAGTGGACTAAAAGCATTAAGCGGATCAGCACCTAGTTGAAGAGCATCTGAACTCGGAGTCGTCAGGTTATCGCGACTACTCCCAGAATTACGCCGTTTGTAAAAGTCGAATCCGAAACCTCGCTTCTTCTCGACATCCTTAGGAGCGGGTGGCACATCCTTCTCCTTTTGCAGCAGGGTTACTGCGCGCTTATAATCATCAGATTCTATGACTTTCGTGAGTTGAGATTTAATCAGCTCTGGGGGCCCAAAGTTGAAGCCGGTCATGGCGTTGATAACTTCGGGCTCTAAGGGAAGCGTTAAAGGCTCGCGGGCAGGTAGATAGTTCTCAGGCGGACCGCCGTAACCCTTTATCATCCAGGGGTGGTTCATGACTTCATGCATTGTAGCTCGATTTTTGGGGTCAGTAACAAGCATACGTGACAAGAGATGTCGGCATTCTAGACTCATGTTAGCGCGTAAGAAAAGTCATTGAAGCTGGGTGACCTACCATTAGATAGCCAGCTGGGGTAGTCCACAAGCCCTTTCTTAATCTTTGCATGAAGAGCAGGCATGCTTTGGTCGTCGAAAGGAACTTTACCACAAACTAGCACATATAAAACAATTCCAAAACTCCACACATCCACCTCTGGTCCTGTGTATGCTCGTGCTTGGAGGAGCTCGGGTGCAGCGAAATATAGACTTCCGCAGAATGTCTTGAGATGGCCACGCGGGGCAAAGAGGTTGCTGAGGCCGAAATCAATGATCTTAATATCGCCAGTCTTACTAATAAGGATGTTCTCGATCTTTAGGTCGCGGTGGACTATGCTGTTTCGATGACAGTAGTCGAGAGCACTAGCAATCTGCCTGCTAAACTTCCTCGCCTGCTTCTCCTTCAGTTTTCCGTGAGAGATGATGTAGTCTAGCATTTGGCCGCCGTTCACATATTCGAAGAGCATGTACCAATGGTAGTTGGTTCGGACCACATCTCGCATCCCGCAGATGTGTGGATGCTGTAGAAGGGTTACGATAGCTGCCTCGCGTGCGGTGCGTATCTCCTTTGACTGATCGGCTCTCTCCTTATCCGCTCGACTATGGTGGTTATCCTCAGTAGAGCCTCGCGGAATGATTTTGCAGGCAACCTAGCCATCAGGGTTAGTTTAGGCTCAGTAGACTAGAAGATACCAAAACAGAAGATATGAGCAATCACTGACCTGTTCTGTCCCATCCTCCTTACGGGCAAGCTTGACTTTTCCCATGCTACCAGCACCGATTGTCTTTCCAAGAATCCATTTTCCAGACTGAGTAGGAATGGAGGTTCGTGAAGTCCTTGTCTTTGCACCAGTCGCGCGAGCGTCTGCCGCCGCTTGCATGACCGGTGGGATGGCAGCTGGGCCAGTGTTGTTCGCGACGGCGGTAGGACCAGCCATTTCGCTTTGTGTGTGGGTTGATCGGGTGCTGCTTCGACGGTGGACGCCTTTACTATCGGTACCACGCGAGGCCTGGGGAGGTCGGTCCTTGCTGGAACTTCGCTTATGATGGGCAGCAACTACGTTTGAGGTTTCATAGTCCTGCTGAGGCAGAATGTCCTGTAGAGGACGACCGGAGGACGAAGTCCGGCGGCTGTGATGGCGGTGATGATGAGAAGTCGAAGTAGAATGGGGTTGAGATGTCGGACCAGAGGTAGGTCGGGAAGGTGAGGCGGCAGTAGAGCTTGTCGGACGGGAGCGAGTTGAATGAGATCTCGTCGGAGGTTGGCCGTGTTGGGATCTCGGGGATGAAGGGTTAGTATGATGATGGTGGTGATGATGATGCTGATGATGATGTTGGTGTTGTTGTTCGGTTGCGGAAGTTGACATCTCTCGCTATTGCTACCGTACAGCAATCTTGGCCTTGGTATTAGCTGGGGAAGTATTATTGGTATAGGTATTAATGATAGGCAAGGGCACTGGGGTTTCGGGGTGCAGATCTGGAACTGGAACAAGCTGAAGGTGACAAGGCCTCGTTCAGGCTGTCAGGGCCGATGTTTCTAATCAGTGGTCCATTAAAAGCCAAAATTACATAGTGAGAATTGCTACTTGATACGGAAATACTGCTGGGCAGGGCAGTTTCCTGAGATTTGGAGATTTGGGCAGTGAGGAGCGACAGCCTGGGCAGGGCCTGGGCTGGGTTGCGGGTTCTATGTAGGTTGCAGGTTGCTGGGGTACGCCGCGACGAAATGCAGTAGCGACGTGGTGCTGCTTGTGCTGCTTGTGCTGCTCTTTCTGGCACTGGAGAGCCTCGTCGCCCTTAGTTGTTCTTGCAGTTCCCCTTCTCTTTTACCCCCTTTAAGCACCGTTAATTGGATGGGGGATCTTGCTAGCGTCTTGCAGACCCGCAAGCTTACTTGTATCCTTTTGACGTGGTATACTGTACTACATTAGCCAGGTGCTGGTGACTGTACATATGTAATTACTTGTAGATTAATTCATCGGGAACTAGTCCTAATCGGTGACAGTCTTCACCAACGAATTTACGTATATATGCAGGTAGGTAGGTCAAGTACATACTGTACTTACGTAGAACACGAGACCTGACAATATCTACCTAGGTAATGATACAAGTGGCAAGTAAGGAAGATCCCAATTGAAATCACCCTGCAGCCGATACGAAAGATCCGTATAGTAGAAGGGGTATGTAGTGATAATATGTATAAAATCCGTATGTTGGATCTGGAGTTGTTCCAACACAAAAGCTCGAGCACTGAGGTCACAGATCATCGACGTAAGGCGGATAGTGCGCCACGCTCGTAACCTGTTTGATAACTTGAACAACACTAAACTGGGCCATTTCATAATCTACCATTTCCAGTTGGTTCATTGAGCCAGTTGACTGTCTTAGCCGCATCCCGCCGTTCTATAGAATTTCCTAGCTTGTACTTTATGGAACTCTATGGAGTCTAGGGGCGAAACAAAGTCAACTGGTGACGAAATATGAAGGACCACCCCTGGGGCTAACCCAAAAAGGATCGAAAAGGTAACTTCTCGGGCCTTTAACGAACCATCCATCAATCAATCACCGTTACCGTTCCGAAGTTTGAGCACTGAATCCTCTATAGCATGAAGCATGTATGATCCCAACCTCCCATCCCAGAAACAACACGACACGACCTGATTCTGTTATATTTTAAGAATTAAACACGGATGCATATGTTATTATTACATATAACGGTTAATCTCAACCCGACTTCCTCCGTTGTCGGGTTTCAAGCATTGAATCCTTTTTATTCCCTTTCACGATTTCTCACGAGATTAAGGCCCTGAACGACAGGATTTTTAATCAGGCTTATTCTTAATCAAAGATACATTTTGACCCACTTTAACCGTATGGGGCTGCTTAAGTACTGGCTCTAGCCATATTTAGCTTAGTGTGGTTTGAGCTGCCTTACTGCCTAGCATTTAAGGTTGGAATCAGCTTCTAGCTAAATTTTTTGAAATCTTCGTTCTTACTGCTTAGCATCCAAGGTTCGAATCAGCCTGTAGCCAGAGACTTTCAGGATTTTTTAAAATTAAAACAACTATACCAGTGGATTCAGAGTAAGCCCATTTAGCCAAGTGTCTCGTATGAAGTATTATATACTACTATTCAATAAATGCGACCGGTGGTAACTGCGATTTCTTCAATTGAATGGATTGAATGGGAAGCGATAAGGTTGATTAAGCTATAAGCCATACCTGCTTACCCCCCCTTATAATTTAAGGCCTTACATGGCAAAAAACGCTGGTCTTTACTGAATCAGGCTAGATTTTGACCCCTACTAGCGTGGTACATTACGACCAGGGCCTTAAACAGATTCTTATTCGCCTGTCTCCACAAACACTGCCGAAAGTGGTAAAGCGCTAGAAAAGAATTAAATATTTTTTGATTAAGAGACCTGATTAAGGTTGATTAACGATTAAGGGCTCTTGTCGTTCACAGCCTAATGCCACATAATAGGAAGTTGATTAGTGTAGGCGCAACAATTGGAGGGGTCAACTGGTATGACGACAGTACCTAGATGTTCCCGCCCGCTGGTCGCCAACGTTGTATTGCAGTATCGAAGCTTAACCGATCAGGAAAATAATGGCCCATGGGAGTCAATTACAGTTCGGTCCTTTCTCCTTCGGTCAGCCAGGCACAACGATAGGATAAGCATATGCCACTATACTGTTTCTGTCGATTTATTGAATAGGGGAGCAGTTCAACGGCTTCATTGGACCATGAAGTGAATTAGACCCCAAAGGAGCAACCATCAATGAAAGACACATAGTATAACAACATCAGTGTGTGCCCTACATCATTGCGTCGATATTCTGGTTGGATGTCGAGAGATGTCCCGTTTTATATGGTTTGCCCCTTCGGCATAATGCAACTTCAAATATCTCAACAAAATTTACAAACTTAGTCCTATATCTTCGCATAATAATTCTAGGAGCACTGAAGCCATTATTACCTAATATTATGAGTGCTCACTCGAAGTCAACCAATGATTCGCATCTAACTTACCTCTTCATAGCCTATCTAGCCATCTGGGCAGTGTACCCACGAAGGATGGTTTGACTTTAGGATGTCCAATACCCGCAGAGAAGTTATCAACGTAAGCTCTCGGCCTCTTAATGGGAGCCATATTGACTTCTATTCTCTTCTATACAACCTCCAAGTACAGGAGTTTGTTGGTCTTTTTAGGTTTAAAGCGCATTTCGCTGATGAAGGTCCCGAGATGGCACAGGTGTAAATCGTCTCAGCCGTCTTAGCAAATCACCAAAGATCCTCTGGAAGCACGTACGTTCTTCTCCGGTATCTGTTCATACGTGAGAAGATTGGATTGATACATCCTCGCTAATGGGTCGGCCGGACGCGCGGATCTGAACTGATTGTGGTATACGACCCAAGACCAATTGGCTATAAACTTCCCGCTTCGTCAGCCGCATTGTCTCGGTCATACACTTGGCCGTCTAATATTACTTGAATTCGGATGGAGGCCCCAGTTTGTGTGCGTTGGAGCCGTTAGCATCTTCCGATGGATTTGGTGGTTGTCGAACTCCACGACACTCATTACACCTTCGCCAGCTTTTCCCCCGTTAATTCGTCGACTAACGCTGCTTTTAAGGAGCTTTTAAACCGAATGACGAACCTCGGAGTGTATACGGGATTTCAACCTAAGCTGAGCATAGCGAAAAGACAAAACCTGGCATCGTGTATCGTGTATCGTGACCCAAATATTCAGACTCGGCGGTACGACCTCACGAACAGGCGAGGTTATAACACATAGTCCCAGCATATATCTAACCATGCTATTGACGCCACTAGTTAGTGGTATGACATGGCTCGAGTAGCACTCCCTAGCTTCATATATGATCTAGTGCTTAGTATGGATCGTTGAGCTTTCAAAGAGAAGAATCGCTAACGTACTATGTATCGTTAGTGTCTTATGAAAACTGAGCTTGAGGTAAAGCAAAATAATTCGCTAGATTAGTTCCACTAGTTTTCGAATAGTCTTAATTGAGTCCATGGGAACCTCGAGCGAGCTCATTCATAAGAGAATTCATTGTATTGATCATCACAATAAAGTACATAGCTAAGTGGTGACGACGCCATGCCCGGGTCTATCGAGGAATCAACTGAGTGTATCACAAACTCGAAGAAATAAGGAATAGAGTAAAGACACAAGCCTATAATTTCGGGCTTAAGAAGTTGCCGACTTAATAAGATTCAATGTTTCAAATCGTAGTTTCATAAATTCAAAATGCCAATACAACCTGTAGAAACATCCATAATTGAAGCACTTCAAGATCATCAATCAGAGCGATAAGCGCCTTATCGATAACAAGCATCTAGCTCTTTGTACCGTACCTACCATTAAGTAATGTCTCTCGTTTACAACTGACTTCATACCCATACCCAACACCATATCAAGCTCGTTCTCTAGCACGCCCAAGCCTAACAACCCAGCGGGAACCGTGCTAGATGAACCAACCCTAATTTCCTCCCACCCAACCGGTAACCCACCGCCCCATGTCATCCAAGCGAACCCGCGCCGCCTTCGAAGCCGACCTCCAAGCCCAGCAGTCGCCGTACGTGCTCTTCGGCACGCCCCTGCCGCCCCTCGACCCGGACGTCCGCGACGACGGCTCCTACGTGCCCGTATGGAAGCAGGAGGTGCGCGATGAGCGCGGCCGCAAGCGCCTGCACGGCGCCTTCACGGGGGGTTGGAGCGCCGGTTACTTCAACACCGTCGGCTCTAAGGAAGGGTGGACGCCCTCGACTTTCGTCTCGTCGCGCGCCAACCGTCGGAAAGATGATGCTGCTGCGGGAGGGAAGCAGCAGCAGCGGCCGGAGGACTTCATGGATGAGGAGGATCTTGCGGATGCCGCTGAGGCACAGAAATTGCAGACGGCGCAGGACTTTGCTGGTTTGGGATCTGCGGACGAGGACGCATTCACCCGCCGCGGTGGAGGGCTGGCGGATTTGTTCCGGGTCCAGGGGGAAACAATGGGCGTGAAGCTCCTGAAGAGGATGGGCTGGAAGGATGGCCAGGGCATTGGGCCTAAGATCCGTCGGAAAGCTCGACTTGACGTTGGGAGCGGAAAGCCAGGTGCTGCGCAGGACGGAGGCGAGACGTACCTTTTCGCGCCAGAGAACGTGTCCTTAATATCGTTCATTCGGAAGCTGGATCGCAAGGGACTTGGGTACGAGGGGGAGGCTAGGTTAACGCCGATAAGGCCTAGCACACAAGCGGAAGCCGGGTCAAGCTCCGACGAGGATTCGCGGAACGGTCCTTTAATACGGCCAAAGGCGACGAAGAAGAACAAAAAGACGAGCAAGTTTGGCAAGGGTGGAATCGGTATTGGTGTCCTAAACGACACGGGGTCAGACGACGAAGACCCATACGAAATCGGCCCCCGAATATCATATAATAGAGTCATAGGAGGGGATAAGAAGAAAAAGAAAGTTGCAAATACAACATCGGTAAATCCGACGTTGCGCTCGGCGCCGGTTTTCATATCACGGAAGAACGCCCTTGCGCAGGCGGGCAAGAACTTACGGAAATGTCACGACGGCCGGCTACCGCTCGATGGCTTCGTCTTCGGCGCTGAGACGGATGATCTAGCATCAGTTATCAACGCCGAGGTCAAGAAGTACCCACCACCTGAGATACCTCCAGGCTGGAAATCTAGCAAACAGAAACAGAAGGCCGATGAAACGAATCCGACGGAAGCAACATCATCAAATTACGTATCTACAGCCGACGCCGCCAAAGCATCTAAACTCGACCCGAAATCCCGCGCCGCGCTCCTCGGTGAGGCGCAGCTCCCAGGGAAATCCGTCTTCGACTTCCTCTCGGCATCCGCGCGCGACCGCCTCGCCGCCGCGACCGGGAAATCTAATCTACCCCCAGCGCTCGGCGAAGTCCCTAAAGAATACGCCCTCTCCGAAGCAGAGCGGCAACAAGAACTCCTACGCCAGCTCCCACCCCTCGACAAAGCCACAGCCGCAGCCGCTATAGTCCGCGGCGGGCCATACGCCAACGACGAAGCCAAGCGCGCGCGCTACCGGGCGTATCTCGAGTGGGCAGCCGGTCTGAACACAAACCCGCCCGCCATGCCTCCCGGCACAAAAAGCGACGACTGGCTCCGCGAACTCCACGAGTTCCGCTCCTGTGCGCTGATATTTAAGCCGATGACGGGGGCCATGGCGTCGCGCTTCACAACCTCGTCCTCCTCTTCTAAACTAGCTGCCGGGTCATCGGGCAGTGTGTCCTCAGACCAAGACCTGCTCAGAAGCGCGACGCAGAAACCGGCTGATCCCGCGGAAGAGGCGGCGAAGCTGGGTATGTACGGCTCGATGACGAGGTCCGTGGCGGGTTTCTACCCCACGAGGTTGCTGTGTAAGAGGTTCAATGTGCGTCCGCCGGCGCATGTGCAGCCGGACCAGCAGGAGGCGGCGGATACGGGGTTAGCGACCGCGGCGGCGAAAGGATCAACAAACGTGTTTGGTGCTATGGGCGCGAGCGGGGGATCGTTTGGTGGTGGTGCGATGACGCTAGATGAGTTATTAAAGGAGGCGCAGACGCAGACACAAGCGACCAGTAGCTCAGCGCCGAAAGCCATAGAAGCACCTCCACCTCAACAGCAACAGCATAAGGCAGCTGAAACAGTGGTGAATGCGGAGGTGAACGAGGCGCTAGAGGGTAAGCGAGCACAGGAAGATGTGCTCAAGGCTATATTTGGCGATAGTAGCGATGAAGAAGATTAAAATGGATATGGAGTTTGCAATAGACGACTAGAGGAAGTTATACCCCCATTGAATAAGAAGAATTAAGCTAAGGCTCATTGACAAGTTTACCTAATACTGCACACGATGCTGGTGTAGATATGTGACCACGTAAAATCAGAAGTTGGAAAGAATACAAAAACAGCAGTTACTATTCGGGTGTATTGCCAAATTAATGGTTCTATTTTAGAGCCCTCTTAAGGCTATGATCTCCTACTTCCGTTGATGCTATATTTGTAGAGCTCTAGTCCAGAGTACATAAATCGCTACCATGTATCATGCACCGTAAACACTCCATCTAATGCGTAGGTTTCGCAATGGGCGCAATAATACCCTGCTTAATGATAACCCTAGGCTTAGTAGCCTCCTGGAACGTCTCCTTGGTCATCCACTCGGGGCCTACAGGGAGGCGAAGGGCGCGCTCGTACTGTAATCTGGACTCGTAGGGATGCGGCAGCTGAGAAGCCATGAACTTGTCGTTCTATACTGGATGTTAGTCCCGAACTCCATAATACTAAAGCAAATTCGAATCGACATACCTTCTTGAAGCGCTTCTCATTAATAATAACATTCCGCAGCCCGGCATCCTTACGATCCTTCTTCTTGATGCCCTCCTGCTTGGTGAGGAAACGCCCTTGATGTCGCTTCTTCTCGCGGTTGCTGACCCCGTCGCCGACCCAGCTGCCCCAGCCCGGAAGCGTATTGTCGATGATCTTGTCATCGTCGTCTTCCTCGACCGCGGCTTTTTCGTGCTCGAACTCAGCTACGACGTCTAAGCCGCCGAAGGCTTTCTCAATGAGCTCCTGCTCGCGGAATTGGATAGGTAGGTGGCTATCGCCGTCGTCCGATGAGTCATCCACGTCGGCAACTGCCTGCTTCTTGCTAGCCTTGGCCTTCTTTACTGGGGCTGCTGATGCCGCTACAGCCACCGACTCGACGCCAAGTTCCAGCACATCCACGTTCGAAGCCGATTTCTTGCCTCTCTGTTTTTTAGGAGGGCCAGCTATTGAAGGCTGGCTCCAGGCGCCCGCTATTGAGTTCGCGACTTCTACCTGTGGAGCTGCAGCGGAAAGGACCTTTGAGCGGCCGGTTGAAGCGGTTGCGATATTATCCCTGGCGGTTTGAAGTTCTTCATTTTTCGCCCTGTCTTTTCTGCTAGCCTTGGCGAGTTTCTCAATCGATCTTTCCAACTTATTCTCGGATGGCTGACCGAACTTCCGTCGGCCAACCTCCTCGAACTCGTCGTCTGAATCCCCACGATCCTCCTCGTCTGAGGCTAATTCTCGCCGTATCTGAGCCACCAGCTCGTCATTGGCCTTTTTCTTAGCCGCTTCTGCCCTCCTCATGAATTCCATCTTTAACAGCTTCGATTTTGGCTCCGCATCATCGCCGCTTGAAACCGCATTAAGCTGTTCAAAAAGTCTCTTTCGCTCGTCAACATCCCCGTCATCCGAACCACCTGAGTAGTCCGAGTCTCCGTCTGAGTCGTCATTCGTGTTCGACGTTTTCCCTTCAATACGGCGGCGCAGCTCTTCGTCCCGGCGGGCCATATCAGCTATACCGACTCGGACATCGTCATCCCATGCAGCACGGCGGTTCTTGTTCGACATCTTGGCCCACTTGCTCTCTCGATGTCGAGCACCCATTCGTTCCATGGCGCGTAGGCGGTCCTGAGCCTCACGTTCCCCTTCTGAGTCAATTTCTCCAGCCGCAGCCATGGCTTCACGTTCTTTGATTTCGTCTCTTTCTTTTTGTTTTCGGTGGACCCGGTGGTAGGCTTTGCTCTTGATCTTCTTGATGCGCTTTGCTCTGGCGTCCTCTCGTGACCTAAGCTCCCTCTCGCGGCGCTTCTCTTGCCATAGGCTCTTAAGGTTATTTCGTGATAGGCCTTCGGCTTCTTCATCTAGATCTTCCGTGTCTTTCGCCTCTTTCTTAGCACTTGGTCCTAATCCGCTCTCCTCCATAATTGCTAGAATAGTCTGTTCCAGCTCTGTTCCGGGTGCTTTAGGGTTCAAGGGTTGAATTTCACTGTTGTCATGCCTGGCGAGACCGGTCACCGTTTGTGGCAAGGGAAAGACTAGATGGCCCGCTCTCCTGTTATTCTTCACGGTCTCATTCCATCGGTCAAGCGATTCGTTGGTTTTCTCGTATGCGACCGTACGATCCAGCTTCGCTTGCTGGCGTCTCGCTAACGGGATGTCAAGCTTCTGCGGCTTGCTCGACTTCTCCTCTTTCGTCATAAGCTTGAGCGACTTCTTGAGTTCGGGATCTTTGATTCCCAATAGACCTAAATCCTTCAACCCGATCTTAGGTTTCTTGGTCTTCGGTATATCGTCTTCATCTTGCTCTTTCACCCCGGAGAATTTAGAGACCCAGGCATTGATACCAGACTCTGACACTTCATCGTCTTCATCATCGTCTTCGACATCAGAAGATTCGTCACCGGAAGCTTCATCGTCTTCCTCGGATTCCTCATCCGAGCCAGACTCTTGGTCACCCGCTGGTTCCCCATCGTCTTCCGACATGGACATATCCAAAGCTTGTGCGAGGTCGATAGCATCAGATCCGAGAGAAGCGCCGTCGGCATCTCCGATATCGTCGTCGTCAACTTCGTCATCCTCACTGTCATCCTAAAAATCCCATTAGCTAACTATATAGAACAAATCCCAGATTATATTTCAATACCTCTTTCCTCTGCTTCTTCTTCGCGCTCCCGCGGAAAGTATAGTCCTCGAAGCGCTCCTCATCGCTCTCGCCAAAAGCATCATCACTGTCAATCTCGGAGTCATCATCCTCATCAACACCGACTCTCCACTCATTCCCACTGCTATCACTACCATACTCTATTTCCTCGTCGCGATCAGCCCCGCCACGGCGCATCTTCCTCGGCGGACCCTCATCTTCATCCTCGTCGTCATCGTCGTCATCCTCATCTCTCGCGTGCTTCCCGCTCCCGCCGCCGACGTCTAACGGTACGTCGAGCTCGCGGTTGCGCGGCGTGCGCTTCTGGCGGTCGCCGTATTCTTCCGATGCGATGGCGAAGGCGTTCAGCGCTTTCTTGGAGGACTTGGATTTGGATCGCTTCTTGCCTTTGCCGGCGGCACCCGCGCCGCCGCCGACGGGGCGTCCGTGGGCTTGCCGACCGGGCATTCTGGGGGATACTGTCTTTGATAGCGATTTTGCGGGGTTTTATGGCCTCTATACAAGTTACCCGTGTTTCTTGAAGAGCAAGAATACGCTTGCAGACACTCAGACTTAAAGATTAATCCAGAGCCCGGAAGCTAGCAGAGTTGTAGAATCGATAATTCGCACTCTTACAAAATAAAGGCGGTGTCTAGACTTTTTTTTCTGCCGTGATAGTGGGGGAGCTTTAACTACTTTAAACGGCTTAGTGCATTCCAGGGTCCAATTAAAGTTTTAAGCTGCGGGCGGAATTACGAAGTACCTCCGTACCCGGCCCACTCGAGTTCATGATTTTCGAGATCGCGAAGTGACCGTTGACCTCAACATCCCATGCGACGGTTACTACGCCAGCTCCAATCCGACGTCACCAATTGGTTCTAATCTACCAAGATATAAACAGTCGCCGGTATATCTAGCGGACTCGACGGACATTAGAGAGAGAGACCATCGCACCCAGAAGCAATTGGCACGCCCCAGTGCAGAAAATCAACCCACAATGCAGCCCACCCAAGCGCTCCTGAAGCGCTTCCGCAAGCTGCCACTGACGACGAAGGACATCAAGAAGGGGTTCTACAAGGGCACGCGAACGGGCAGCATGGGTCGACACACTAAGTTCGGTGGCTACATAATCGATTGGAACAAAGTGCGCACGTATGTTGTGCCTGCCGACCTAGCTTCCTTTAAGGTAATTATTGCTCCTCCCATATGTATCGATGGCTTGCCTATTTCTGTCATTATGGAAATAGACGTAATGGACGGAACTTGGGGTTATGCTTTAGTTGGATTAGGAGCTAATGAGTTATGCGTAATAGTTAACACCCTTCGTCACGAACAAAATACCCCCGACGAGAGGTCGATATGAGAACTATCCCATGGGTCCGAAGAGCCCGGAGTTATATCTTGATAGGTGGAAGGCAGAGAACGGCCTCGACTAAGCTCGCTGTCTTATATGGAATAGAAGAAAGTTATCAATGACACCTTTGTGTCGAGGATAGAGACTAGGACTAGGCGCGTGGTCTTGACTTAAGGCTTAGTCAATCCGAGTCATCATAGCAGTAATGCCTTCCATTGAGTCCCCGATACTCTCGAGGCGCTACGAAGACAGCAGTATGAAGCTCACGACGGATAAGAGATATGTATGTAAAACCTGTATTATATCAAAGCATATACATTCACACATCCACGCCTATGAATTACAAATATTATATCTAAATAAGCAGTAAATAGTGATGTTTTCCAATTTGATACTATGATTAGCTACTAACGAGGGTATATATGATATAAAGATAATCGGCGCACCATTCAAAGGCCTAACAAATGAAATATAACTTGGGTATATCCAATGTTGCTGTGTTCCGTCTCCCCTATCCCCCCGCTGTAACCCCAACTTCCAATAAAATAAATCATCTAGTGGTAGGTAAATCCTCCTGTGCCGTAACGAACGTCTCTAGAGGCGGCCTTTCTAAACGTGCGAGGGCGCCCTCTACGGTGATCAAGGGCGTAGGTAAGGGGGTAATCGCCGCGCTGCTCCCGTTCACCTCGCTCTCTGTAACTGTTGATGTGGCCCCCGGACTCACTGCCCTGGGAGTCTCAGCACCGTCTGATTTAGTGACCCCCGATTCTTCTTGTTTTAGCGACTCGGGGTTAACAACTTCGTCTTTGGCGTTTTTGGCGGTTGTGGCGACAACAGCAGCACTGGTTGCCAAGGCAGCATCAGCCTCCGGGCTCATTGGCCTCGGGCTTGCAACTCTACTTGGCTGATCTAGCGCCGATGTCAATGTGATCATGCTGGCAGTCTCAGCTTCCTTGTTAAGGCTGAAAGGCACGGCGATACCGCCGACCTTAGGCCGCTTGCCGGTGACTCCCGTTTCGTGCGGGACGTAGTCAGGCGTGAGCATAGCGCTTCCGGGGGAGGGTGGTGGTTCGGCGTGGTTAGCGTTCACATCCCTCTTCGCCATTAGAACGGCGGCGGGGGTGTTCTCGTCAATGCCATCATCGTCTGCGATCTGCCTTTCGTCCCTAACTACTTTGGTCCTTGATCGACTGCGACTGGTTTTGAGGTCCCGCCTAGCGACCTCCTTCTCCTGTTTTGCAAGATCCGATGGCGAACGGGCTCCTTCCCCTTCTTCAGTAGTAGCGACCTTAATTTCTGGCGCTTTATCCGCCTCATGTTCTCGAATTACGGTGGCCTCGTCATGTTTGGAGCCCCAGAGAGACCATAGAGCAAGACCCATACTCTTAGTCTTCTTCTTTTCTATAAGTTCCTCGCCCGCCTTCCGTCTACTAGCAAGAGCAGCTGGGGGTGGCGTCTCTCCATCGAAGCCCACGTACCCTGCGGCCATCTCCTTGAGTCGCCGCTTGTGTATCTTAGCACGAACACTACCAAAGCGTTTGTCCCATTGACCACGTGTTTCGAGCCACCTTCGTACTGGGGTTTCTTTCACTACACCAATGTCGTTCCGATCCATATTACAGCCAGGTAACTCCTCGACAGGCTCCAGTGGGGTGATAACCCCATGGCGGCTGACACGTTGACGAATCATATGATTTCTGAATGGTGGCAAAGGATCACCAGCTCTTCCCACCTCAGATTTGGCAGCTCCATTTAACTTGGCCTTATCCTTGAGCGCCTGGTTCGTATCTTCGGCGCCAGAGCTAGAGCCAGAACTTGATATGACTGAGATCGAGTCGTCGTCAAGAATCTCAATTTCTGTTTGTTGGGCTCTAGCCAAAGCCCAAGCACCAAACTGGGCTACTGAGCGGTACATGAATTTTGCTGGCCGAGTGAAACTCAATGTTGGAGCGACGTGGCACAGGTCATCCCAAAGCTGGAGTTGCACATCAGTCGGCTTGAAACGAGACAATTGCTCTCGTGCCATCGAGGATTCTGGGGGTGGATACTTGGCCGGATTCGCGCATTTGTGTGCCAGATATATCTGTTCATCTCTAAGAATCTCTCCGCCACCAGTCATGATGAGCAGAGGCGGCAATCCACCAAGAGTAGGTTGCATGACAGGACTAACGAGAGGATGCGACAGAAGCTCGTTAGTCGTATACATCTAGCAGCATATTAGTACGTAGCTTTAGATGGCCGCTTGGACGTGCGTACCTGGATCTGGTCTTTGAGCTTGACCTCCTTCCCGTCAAGATTAATTGAGATGAATGCTGTTTCGGCAAGTCCAGCAGCCCCGGAATCGTCTTCCACGGCATCTATTGAGTTTAGCTGCCCGAGATCTTGAGGCAGACGTTTCATTTCTACTGATTCTGGCTTCATTAATTTGGTCTGGCCCGGCTTAGCATTCTTAGCTATTTGTTCCGTCAATTCCGCATACTCATCCGCATTCAACGGAGGCCATGCTCGGGAAGGCTTGTGATGGAATCCGTGCTGAGGGATGTAGTCTAGGGGGCAATCGCCGGAGACGCTGGGAAATGAATGCGTCAAGTCTACCCATGGGCTTATGAGTATAGCACCGGCAGGTAGAGGAATACCCCTATCCCTCATTGTAACCAACAAGCTCAGAACCATCCCGGCACCAGCCGAATCTCCGGCTAGGATGATTGTAGTTGGGTCTTGGGTCGTAAGCAGGTGAAGGTAGGTGGCCAAGCAGTCTTGTAGCCCGCATGGAAAGGGAAACTGAGGGGCCAGTCGATATTCCGGTGCGAGAACCCTAGCCTTCAGCTTCCGCGCATGTCGTTGCATTTGGTAACGATGCTCGTCAACACTTCCGAAGTAATAAGCACCTCCGTGGACGTAGAGCATGACTCTCTTGCCTGGATCGCCGGACTTCTTTCGTTCATGGTAATCGGCCTTCATCTCGATCCATTCCGCCTTGAGAGGGCTACCGGGCTTCCGCCACTGCCACCAATTTCTACCGCCAACCTTTCTGATGCCATCTGGACCTAATTGCTCTTGTAGAAGTCCTGCAGCTTCTGTGAGCTTCGTCTCGGGGATTTCGACCTGGTCGACCTTGACCCATTGAGGATGAGGGACCCATTGCGACGTAAAAGCTTGGATATCTTCGACAGTGTGGTGCGACGCGAATGTAAGGAATGAGCGTATAAGATGAAGGCCTTCGTCGTACGAGAGATGAGCAGTTGGGCGTTGACGTAGCGGCTTGCGATTGAGATACTATAATGTCACCATACGCTTCGTCTTAGCATAAACTCTCCTTTTTCTGTAAATAAGCTTTTGGTGAAAGAAGAATGGCATGGATATATAGCATAGCTATCCTAGGCAACCTATCCGCCTAGGTATACAAAGAGTAGTATCAAATTGAAGGTATACGGCGATGAGGCATTCCATTGGGTACCTACGTGAGACAAAAACGTCGACAGGACGGTTGGCGTAACCGCCATAGACACCGTGGCCGTATTCATGGCTGTGTACGGGGCCAAGCTAAGAATGGGATGATTGTTGCGGCGCGCTGAAACGCAGCTCTCTCATAAGCTGATACGACTAGCAATTGTTCGATGGAGGCATTAATATAGATAATAAGGTTATAGCATTGAGATATTCACAGATGACAAAGGAAAAGTAACCGAGGAATGCGCTTCTCAAGATCAAATTCCCTATAAAGTGGATAGCTGGTGTCCAACTCAGCTCATACTTGCCCAGCCCAGCCTGCTACATAGCTATGGTCCGTAATTTTACAGATCACTATTCGGTGATGTCATTGCCCTTGCTTCTTTGAGACAGTATGACCCATTCAGACCCGGGAAGGCCTAGCTCCAAATCGAGAGCCGGTCCTAAAAAGGGAATGATTGTGATAGGTTGAGCAAGACGGGCTAGCGTGGATCTCTAGGTAGTCGGATCTGTGGTCCCCTTCGATACGCTATGCGGTCAAGTTCGGCAGAAATGATAGTGGAAATCGAAGAAAAGAAATTGTTATTCACTTAATTGTATAAGTGCGAAAAGTGCAAATGCCCCTCCATCGCAAATAAATGCGACATTCAGGGTTCAGCCCATCACCAATATAGTAACATTTCCTGCAAAATGGAGTCTATACAAACAGAGCCTTCACCAGGTATGTAGTATATATAGTATATTGTCATGGCCTTGCAAATATATTCATTTTATTCTCATATAACTTCTTCTCTTCTACAATACTAACGAGTCTAAATTACCAGAAACACAGCAGGTCCAGTTCGAGCAGGGCGTAGCCATCTCGCTGCACCTATGGCTTTCGCTTACGGTCGCGGTGCAGGGTAACCTAGGTGGTCCGGACTCCGAAGACAAACGCGACTGGTTTGCCGGTGCGATCGTCGAAATGTTTCCTAGCTTCGTCGACCTTGCCAAGCCGCGGGCGCCATCACAAAAACCCCCACCGCAAGACCCCGATAGCGAAGATGTCGAGGCTACCTTGTTACAAGTTATGTGGGACGAATTCGAGACCAACGTCGACGATGATTCCGAAGTCGAAGTTGCTGATCGCATCATGAAAGTCCGCGCCCAATGCGCCGCCGGCAATTATGAGTTCGTCGAGGATTTGCGGCGCCGATGGCTTGCTACCAAGGGCAAGACAATCAAGGTGCAAGAGGTAGACGGTGGGGACCAGGAAACCGACTGGGAAAGCGACGATGATGACGAAGAGGGGGACGAAGACGACGACGTTGAGATGGGCGAGGCACCCGCTTTAGTTGCAGTACCCAGAGAGCGGCCACCTCCGGAGGTAGATGAAGATGGGTTTACAAAAGTTACGCGAAAGAAGCGTTGAGTAGGGGTATGCAACAATTCAAGTCTTGGAGCTGCAGAATGGAGAAGCAAGCATTGCTAGAAATAGCATAGCGAGTTTGCGGTAAAATGTGCTTCAAAGGATATACAGAGTAGGCGGACAACATCATGTGCTCGAAATCATCCAGTAAACCCAGCCAGCGCCGATAGGAACTCCAAATTCGAAAGACCCAAGCCAGCAGGGGGGTCAACAAGTCAAGGACCATGCAATACCATTATTCCCATTCCTCGTCGTCGCTGTCCTCGTCGCTATCCTCTTCGCTATCCTCATCACTACTATCGTCCGCTTTACGAGACTCCTTGGGGCTACTAGGTGCTTGGCTTGGGTTTCCAGATGCTGCTCCAACAAGATCATAACTGGTGTCGCTGTCCGCTCGTGATTTCTCGTCGTCGGATTTACGGGGCTCGGATGCCTCTAGATGGCTCTTGTCTGACGTGGTACCCGTTCGAGGATGGATTGTGGTAGAAGAGTCGGTAGAACCCGGCCTCACGGGCTTCTCTACCGGTTTAGCCGGGGCAGTCTCTTCATCGGACTCCTCGCCCCATCCAATTTCTTCTTCCGCAGACGCCGCTATATACTAGTTAGCCAAGTCCAAAAACTAGAGGAATTGCTATTGTGACAAACCTTTTAATAAATCACGACGACGTGCTTCGGCTGTCTCTATACTGTGTCGGAGGAAATAGTACCGCTTCCAGAAGTCGGCATAGGGGACCCGGTCTGGAACAAGTTTCTCCATGTTTGCTCGTAGCTCCGGATACTTAGCCAAATCGGCGCTGATGTTCTCCGTCTTGCTGTCTGCATCAAACTTCTTTGCCCATATGGCATACTCGGCAGTAGCGGGATCTTCTGTAAAGCTCTTCTCGGTGGTGTGGATAACATGAAGTTGTGCGTCATATCTCGAGGCGTGGATTACTCGCTTTCCAGATTCATCTTTACTTTCGAACCGCCGATCGGTTCCTTTAGAGCCATCGCCCTCCGATGCGGGCTTAACAATGACGGCGTCGCGGAAGAAATCTCGGATATTTCCACCGAACTTCAGGAGAGCTTCGTCTGCGGCATCCTCGGCACGCTGGATATCCTTCAGGCGTTTCGCTGCTTCGGCCTTTAGTCGTGATATAACCGTCTCTGACTCCTTGGCCGCACTTTCCGAGTCGGCAGCCCTAGCTGTTGTCGGAGTTGTCTCGGAATCCTTCTCTTTATCACTAGATTGCTCCGTAACAGGGGCCGACGTAGTCAATGAAAGTGCTCTTGCGCGGAGGTTCGCGAGGCCTCGGGAGGCATCCGCACCCAGTGATGTGACTTCCTGCTGCGCTTCCCTATATACGGATCCGCCCTGTGATGATGAGGTGGTTATTTCATAAGCATTATAGATAAAATCCTATAATGTGACATACCTGCTTGATCACGTTTTCGACATTCGCACCAAACCATTTACCCCATTTGGTCTGAGTTACTGCAAGATAAGCTTCTTGAAGGTCTTCATTCAGTGTGTGTTCGGGTTTCTTCCGAGACGATTCTGCATCCTGGCTACTGCTGCCGTTGTTATTGTTGTTGTCCTTCGGGTACGATTCTTCGGCTATATGATCGTATGCTAGATCCATGATTGGATCAGGACATGGGACTTTTAAAGCTACCCGAATTAAGTAGGACAAATAATAATAGCCCCTCGTCTATGGAAAGGGAGGGGTGATGTGTAAGCTACGGAAGAAACTATGTATCTTGCAACTGAAGGATGTTTTTTGATATGTCGGAGTTGTTTAACGGTGAGGTTGGTATCCGTATCCAGTGCTAATTTGGGGTTAAGGTGACGAGGCTGATCGTATCTAATCTGCCGATTGACGTATGAAAAGGCTACGCGCTTAACCCCCCTTTTCCAAGACCCCTCGTATATGTACCAAGCCAGCATTTGTAGCAGAAGTGGTACTTGCTCGGTACCCAGAGCGTATACCGGATATAGCTTAGCTTCCTTTCTACCTACCCCCTCTTCCTCCTCACCTACTCTTTAATAGATGCGGGGGAAGACGGAAACGCACTTTACAATCATAATTCTATAAAGCTACATCCATGGATGAACCTACTTACCTACCTTACCTCGCCTGGGCAATTAACCTTAATGGTCGAGGCGGTGATGAACTTGGAAGTTCCTCCCGAGAGTTTATGCACATGTCTATCTGTACATATAAATGTAATTATGTAAGTTCTACTAATGAAAGTGCCAATTCGAATCACGTGGGCATAGACCCGAATCGGCCTCCGTTGCGGATGACAAACTCCAAGCTTCATATATACACATATACACATAATACCGGTGAGAGTGAGCATATTTTAAGCATTGACATTGCCTGGCATTCTCACCTCATACATATATATGTCCATATAAATTCAGGTACATTCTACGTATAAATGCACGTAGCATATGTAGTCAAACGCGCCCTTTCGTTGGAACCAATATTACATGCTTCATTCGACATGAGCTTACCTACATGTAGCATAATTACCATGTGGGATACGGGGATACCCTATCAGCCAACTTTTTTTTTCCTCTTTATTTTTTTCGCCTCCCATCTTAAAGCAGCATTTAGGGTTCCGTCATTTATACGATGCAGTTGTTTTAATGCCCTTCAACCATTCCAAATCAACAGTAGCGGCATGGATCGGCGGCAATCTATATGAACTCGGAGACTCTCGCTTGGCTGGTACGTATGTAACGTTCATACATACAGATAGATCCATAGATGTCTGCAATACCGAGATAAATGAGATGTCCGTTTATATATTCCGCTCCCCCACGGGCTAGGTATGGAGACACGCCACACGGCCTGTGCGGAACACAGCATTGCCATACGTACATATCTACCCAGGGATTCCAAGGGAGTCCCAACCTCAGAGTCATGCACTCGCAGACTCGCTAGACATAACCCAGTTTAGGGCTTACGCTGTAAATGGCAGTAGCAGGATGTATATATCTACCTCCTAAAATGCAGATATCGTTTAACTACTTAGGTACTTACTACGTACGTAGTAGGTAATAAGTATGTATTATATTTACAGTATGTTACAGTACGTATGGCCTAGCCAGACTGTTCGCCGAGAGCCGATCGGATAGGCTAGGCCGCTACCGTCAATTACGAGGGATTGATGTAGATATTAAACGTCAGTTGGTAGTATTGCAGCTATAATATGTATGGATACCCCTTTATTGTATTGTGCGGACTTACCTCTCCAGGCCGTTGCTTGGCCTTGGTTTTGGTCTGGGCTGGTCGCTGACCAGAAACCGTGCCTCATCCTTGGAAACTATTATGCTGATCACCAGGCACCAGGCTGACATCGAGTCATCATCCAACCTTGGAACCCTCGCCAACTAACGCACTTTTAAGAGTCCGATCCCCGAGGGTCGTGTCAGTCTCCCAGTCTCCGAAGTCATACGGTGAAGAAACAGTTGACACAAAAATCAACTCGTCTTGATCCACAGCTGCCACACTACTTCTTAAGGCTAAATACCTGGAAACCGATAACGTGACTCGGCCCATCAAACTGACCGTTGATCGTGTTTCTATCTGTCCGTGTGCCTGTACCCCCAAACGTATCAGACTTCTTATTGGGCAGTCCTCGCATCGATGTGGCCTTACTAAGTGCAACCGATACTCGCCCCAGTCCAAAAAGCTTGCCTCGAACATCTCATATCGAAAATCTAGTGTATGCTCCACTACGTTTGAAACTAGGACTACCTTGTTCCTGTCAATATCCTATGTGAAGGGATATATAGGCTTGTGCTCATGCGTACTATGTTATAATAGGCTAGCCCGTAGGCGAAGGATTGCTGAAGAGAATTCGAGGCCGTCGTTTGGTGGAGACAAGCAGCAAAAAGTTGCTTAAGTCCAGACGGAAAAGCGAGGTGTGAACGTAACAGAAAGGAATCCCAAAGGGCGATCAGCCACAGTCAGCTCCGCTATGTCCGATACTTGCAAACCCGAGAAGAACAAGCCGATTCTACGGCCTGGGTATGGATGTACTATATGTACTAGGTAGCAGACAAGGGACTGGGTCGTCCCCCGCCACACTGAAATCCCCTTTGATCTGTCTTGACTCTTGTACCGTACAGCGCTTACAAATCGGAAAATTGCCCGTCTTCTGCCCCCCTCTTCTGAATTCCTTCCATCGCGAGAACGGTCACTCACCCGCACTTGTTGCTGATCGGTTCTTTGCATACCTTGCTAATAAACTGTACAATACAAGCCTCTCACATTGACACGCTGTCCCATCCCCTCAAAAGAGAAAGGGGGTGTGTTAGCAGTGGTTCCTAGCTCGACTCCCTCTGAAAGAATCCAGGCGAAAACGCCTCTGGTCGTTTCCTTCTAGTCCTCAATCTCAGCCTCAGGACCCTGGGAGGCGATTTTTGTCCTTTCCATCCTAGACTCTACCCACCAAGATTGTGCCAGTCTGGTTGCAGATAACATCGATTTTTTTCTGGATTGCTGAATTAAAGAAATACGTCTTGTCTCAAGCTCTCAGACAACGTTAAACACTGAGCGCGGCAATTGCTGCGCTTCAAGCTGCTTAGCTTCGCTTCCAAACCCGTCTTTTGTTGGGAGCGTAGGCTCAAACTGGTGACGTCTTCACCCAAATTTAGAGGGGTCGCCGGCATATCCAATTCCATCCATATACACCAGAACATACCTACTCTACTTCTCTCGCTGTCCCAATTCGTGACGTACTACTTCTACTCGAGTCTTCTATAAATCAGTTACGATGGCGTCGGCTCATACCCAAGCTCTTCACAATTTCATCCTTACACCTCAGCAGCAAAACCTGCTGTTCCGCGCTCTTACTTCAAACCAGCCCGGCAGTGGTAACGGCAACCCGACCAATGGTCTATCTCTCTCGCCTGACTCTTTGTCCAAGTCCCCCGTCCAGAATCAGAACGGTAGCACCGCTCAAGACAATCAGAATGGTACCCCCAATGGTGGCGTCCAGGAAAGTCCGTTCTTAGACTATGACTACGACCTCGGACCCGATACTAGCTTCGATTTCGACTTCGCCAATGATGGACAGGCAAAGATGATTGGAGACCTTCCAGGCACATCGTCGAAGGATGACGAAGAATCTAAAGCCAGCTCTCCCGATAACGATAGTCCTGACAAGAGAAGTCATCCGGATGATGACGAGGATGACGATATCGATGAGGGTGGAGGCAAGCGGAGAGAGAGCGAAGGAAAAGTTCCCAAGAAGCCAGGTCGCAAACCCCTCACAAACGAGCCCAGTTCGGTGAGTAAGAAGCGGTTACTAATCACCTCAACAAAATTGCAGTGTCTAACAGTCCATGTAGAAGAGGAAGGCCCAAAATCGTGCGGCGCAGCGTGCATTCCGTGAGCGTAAGGAGAAGCATCTTAAGGATCTCGAGACAAAGGTGGAGGAACTTGAGAAGGCATCCACAGCGACGAACAACGAAAATTCGCAGTTGCGCTCCCAGATCGAGAAGTTGACGATGGAACTAAACGAGTACAAGAAAAAGTTGACACTACTAAACAGCCCCCGCCCAGCGACGGGCCCTAGTGGCGGCCATCGGAATTCGGTGTTTGGCCAGGCAGCTATACAGAATCTCAGCGATGTCAACTTCCAATTCGAGTTCCCCAAGTTTGGCATCCTCCCTGGGCCCCAGGACACTCAGATGAATGGAATCAAAACATCTTACCCTTCAACCCGCAGCAGTCCCAACAGTCAGGCCAGCCCGATCGAGAAATCTAAGGATCAGGCCACACCCAACTCCATTAAGCGGGATAGCTCCGATTCCAAGGACAGCTCATCCAAGTCCTCGGGTTCTCCCTATGACAGCACCTTTGGAGCTAGTGTGTCAAGGACTAGCCTGGACTCGAGCCACTATAGTGTGAACGGAGCCAACACAGGTTCGCCCTGTTCCTCAACTGCGAATTCCAACATGGGACCCAGCTCTTCTTGCGGAACTTCCCCTGAGCCTTGCACCCAGTCACCGCTTGGCTTCAAGCCAGTAGATACACTCACAACGATCGGTGAGGAGCAACCAGCACTAACAAGCGATTCCATGGCTCGTAAGTTCAACCACCGATCATACTAAATACTATTTTGAAAACTAATTAAATTTCTAGAATTCAATAATATGAACAACATGGACTTCTCTAACCTGGACTGGCTATCACAACAAAACGGCGGACAATTCGACCCACAGCTCTTCGGCGACTACCGGGAGCCGCAGGACAACATCCTAGCCAACGCCACCTTCGACGATAGTTTCTTCAACGACGCCTTCGATGTCGATTTCTCGATGCCGTACAACATGGCGGCGCCGAGTCCCAACGCGCCTAAGAAGAACCTGATCGCCGAGATTGACGCCCGAAAGGAGTCCGAGGATACCATTGTCACCACCAGCAACGGAAAGCTGCTTACTTGTAACAACATATGGTATGTTATAACATTCTTTTTGGTTCTGTACTATCCACTAGAACAATAAGAACTAACCTCAGAAACAGGGAGAAACTACAAGCCTGTCCCCGCGTGCAATCCGGCGACCTAGACCTCGACGGCCTCTGCTCAGACCTGCAGAAGAAAGCCAAGTGTGGTGGCTCGGGCGCCGTGATCGACGAGCAGGACTTCAAAGCCGTCATGACCAAGTACCTCAGCGGCGACAACAGCAAGTGCATTACCGGGGCCTAATCGCCTCTTCCGAACCCCCGCTTCGTTCTATGTCCCCCTCCCCAGCATAGAACCGAGCTACCTACATACATACTCACTGTGCCACCACCAAATACCAATCACCATTCATTGGGCCAACGGCGGAAGGAGTTTATTATTACTGTTATTTTCCCGATGTTTTTTCTCGGCGGCGGCGGGGTTCTAACGGAGCGGAAATATATCTAAATACCTCCTTTTGGATTTTTTATCAACGGCGAGAGAGAAGAGAGGCTATCGTTATCTCGCGAGGATACCTAACTACCTACTACCCACGGGGGTTGGTGCAAGGTTGTCTTCGTCTCATATGTCGTCACACCATTCATTGGGAAACGGAGTTGCATTTGCGCGACCGAGAAAGGCGGAAAATTCCCTATTTGGTTTCCATTTTCTTTCGCTATTTTTCCTTGGGGCCGTGTCTCGTTCACGGATATGGGAGATGGGGGGCAAGGGAGGGATGGGAGGTGCCGGATATGGCAGCACGTAATGAATGCGGCCTACGGCTAGATATCGGGTATACCTATGTAGGTAGTGGGTGTCGGAGTGATGACAACTCTGGGTTGCACGAGAAAAGAAGGGATGATGATGATATTGATGATTGGGTGCTCTGGGAGATGTGTCTATCTACTTACCTACCCCCGTCAATGCCATTACGTTGATTGAGATACGGTGCCAAAAGTAGACTTCTTCCAGAGGCAAATGACTGATATGGACTTTCGGTTCAAGTTAACGTCTGTCTGTCTCTCTTTATATAGGATTCTGACACAATTGAAAGTCGTGGATTACGAGGAATTTTTAATCTGTATTTTGCAGTGACTCGCCTACGTAAGTATTATGATGTCCAACGAACATATCTATTAAGTAGGTACAGTAAGCAATCTCTTACGATACAAGGGGTATAATTTCCTACCGTTCTTCTATTCTTCGCCAAGATCTATTCCACGATGGGGATAGACTAAAGATAACCCCTTGGTACGGGACGCCCCGTTCCCTGCGTACATCCATTTGACTTTATACCAACTTTCTTCGCCTCTTAATGCTTATAGTATACATATGTTATGCTTAATCCAATATCCTGAGTAAGCTAACTTCTGAACGAACGCCTGCTTAAACAGCATTAGCAGCCATGAATTTTAAAGCCAGTACGTATTGAACAGTATAGCGTCAAGTTTCCGAAGTTCCCTATATCAATTTAAAACATCATGGTCTACATTAGGTAGGAACTAGAGGAGAAACTTTTCTAAATAATAATAACACATTTCTTCTGTAGTATATAAGTTTCGCTCCGAAGGTTTGATTAATATCGACCTATCACTCTGAACATAGCAGCTTATAGTGTGGTTAACATACTCACTTCAAGGACACCACAAGTGGAATACCCAAATGGTGTTGTTCTCTCCCTTATGGATATATACCTGCACCTGCTCTCCCTTTGGAGCTTCAGCCGCTAGTAATTGTACTTAATAAACAGCTAGGCTAAGGGGTTAAAGACAACAAGTGTAGGTTGAGGAGTGGTTATCATTGACGGTGTTTCACAAACAGACGTAGAAGATATCGGGCTCATAAGTACCACATGAGTAGGCCATCGTTTATTGCTATGGCTGTATGTGTTGGGATAGAGGAGATACATAATAAGAGGAAAAAGAAAAAGGAGAAAACCGCAAAATTGATCCTAGTCTTCTCTCCCCAAAGACATTGCGGTTCACGACCAGCTCTAACCCCTGATCCAGATCTTCGATACAGGCGCACAATGAATCCCTAGTACGTAGAAGTATTAATTGTGTTTGAGGAATTTAACGAACGTTACGTTTACATAGTAAACTGTTCACGAGATATCAAACATTGCCCATCCAGAACACCTAAGTAACAAATACAGCATCGCTAGGAAAGTCAAAGCGAGATGAGCCATGCCAATATCACACAAGCGTAATCGTCTTCAGAGGAATGCCACGGGCGATCAAGGCCTCGTGAGAAAGCCTCGGATCCGAGTTGATCACTTCGCCTGTTTCCCTGTTCCGAAATTTCTTACAATGGATAGGGTCGCTGCGAGTTCTTTCCCAATCGATGGGTTCCCACTCAGGCGGTACTGGAATGTCCTCTAGACGAGGATCCTCTGTTGAAGTATGGCCTGTATCCTTATTGTAATAATGCGGCATATACGCTTCACCTTGTCCGGGTTTCGCTACTACGCCCCACGGAGGATGGATCGAACCAAGAAAAGCCTCACCATCCACTATAATGATACTTATTAGTATTGTTCGATACTGGAGGGGTGGATTGACACCGGAAGAAGACCGAGTAACCCCTCATATGATTCATGTCTCGTATACAGGTATTATTAAGGCACACGTCTGTGTTCAAATATACGAGGGAAGGGTAGCGTTGCTCTGAAGAGTTACTTACTGATGCCGTGTACTGCAAATCGGGATTAGCAATAGTCCTTAGGTAGGGAGATGAGCCTCAACAAAAACACTATATGTCCTTGGGCTCATATATCCATAACGACAAGAGTATATATATGAGTACCTAGAGAAGAGCGGAGATGACTTGCTTAAAAATACGTACCGTAGCAGTCACCAATGACCCGGTATTCGCCACGCAATGTTGGTCTAAGAAGCATAGGTACGGCACAGCCGGGAATGACGAAAACTTCGTCACCTGCAGGAGATCCTTGTGTTAGATACTGACTCCCACGACTGACGTGGGTTATGTTAACTTACCCTCTTGCGGCATTCCATAGATTGCGCCTATATGGCCGCTGTGTAAGCGGAAGGGATAGCAGCCATCAATCCAAGACAGAACCTCACTCCTGAACCAGTTTGGTAACCTACTTTCTGCTGCTACCTCGTTGCTTTGGGTCTTGGTGACTGCTTCAGACAACTCAGCTATAGTCGGTAACCCCGGTATTCTAGGGAATCTATCTCTAAGTCTGCCCATCGTGAGCATCCAAAGCCACGCATCTTGGTTCGTCTCGCCGGTATGATATCGTGAATCTTGTGACTGGTCAAACTCTACGCGCTGACAGGCCTTGAAGAAAGCTGAGAGGTCACTAGCTGCTATTTGTTCATCGACGCGAGAAATTGTCCCGAAGCATAGCGATGTTACCTCGAGCCGGCCGGGGTCGACGTACCTAGCTTGTGATGCTGAGATACCACTAGCACAGTAGCCGTCATAGAGGCGGACGGAGACATTTACATCTCGAGACCAATTTGGGATCCAGGTCGGCCATTCCGGCAGTGTGTCTGGTCCATGATGCCGTCCACAAAAAGGCAATTGGACAAGGCGTTGCGCTTGTTGAGTACACGCTAGGAAGGTTTGCTTGTATACTTCGACTGGTGACTGCTCGTAGTTTGGAGTTATGCCCCTAGTAACCTCCGAAGACGCTAGGCTCATTAAGCCGTATATCTTATCCCTGTCGTCTATACACAGTTTTCCCCTAAACCTATAAACGATGGAGTCAAACGTCTCATTACCTATATAATGGCAAAACCTCATCGTCTCTGACATCCTCCGCAACACATCTCCTGGTATACCCTTAACCTTATCATCGATGCATATCATCGCTCGACGGAACAATGACCACGGGATTTCGTCGTTTCCACATTGTATAACGGCTCTGACGCTTCCGATATGGATCTCCTGCACGACCCACAACCGCTTAAAAAGTTCCCGAGATGATAATTTAGAGATAGCCTCGGAGTCATCTATACTAAAAGACAATTCGTAACTGGGATTGTACCACTTTGGCTGATCGCAATTTGGCAAGGGAAATATATAATTGTCTCGTGTCAATTCAACCTGCTGGCCAAGATAAGTCAGCCTGGAAATGGCGAGGGTGCTGTTATCAGAGCTTGGCCCAAGCCAGGCTACAACTCTGTGAGCGAGACTATAGATCTGGCTCATGCGCTTGACCTGCTTTTCTCGCTCGTTAACATCGTCTTGGTTGATACATATGGCGTCAATCCACATGACTCTGTCATCGCCGCTATGTCGGAGGTACCGTATTGCCTCTGCAAGATTTCTACGTATGGGTAGGTATCCGATCATTCTTTCACGGTCTTGGATATCATTCGAACAGACCATCGCCGTCTCCAGTCTATCTTCGGGACCCCATACGTAAGACAGAGCCTCGTACTTCATCTGTGATTGTCCATCTCTCGTGCCTTGGGGATCGTATGCGTCACGGGGAAAAGTGGGATACGGGTGGCTCCAGGACGAGCGTCCTTTCTCACTATCCCAAAATATTATACGCCCTTCGAACGTCTCACGGGCCCTCCAGCCCTCGGGAAGCGTTTTTCCTATTTCGTTCAAAGATAATCGGTTTGGCCCGCTCTCGTGGATGGGCGGAACTAGGGGAACATGAGTGATCTTGATCCGAACAGGATCATCGAACTTCCCGGGTAGGATAGTAACAAGACGAATGTCGTTAGACGACGGATCAAGCGACGCATACTTATATCGACCCATCTTGTAGTCTGTGTTCGATGTAATCGACGTTCTATGCGACGTTTCACACGAGGGATCAAGCGACGCACTCTTGTGCTCTTGGAGGACACTCGTACCTAAAGGAAGTCGAGGATGAATGTATTTGGCTCAACGTAGCGAAAGATCGGAAGGCTGTGAGCCAGGTCGCCGGCCTCAGGCACCCATATGGAACGCCACCTCTTTATTTCATTGGTCAAAAACAACGCTTCACTCGTCGGCATCTAACAGACATCAAATTTGTTAGAACATGAATGTGAGATATACGACGCTAGAAGCGCCGGTTAGATATATGGTAATCGGATAAATTTTAAATAGATATATGGTTTGTATATTGGATCAGTTCTCTTCATCGAGCGAGGGCCTCGACAGCCACTCTCTCGCTACATACCAATACTGGTAATAATGTATGCTCCTGCATTAATAGTATGGCTCCGCCGCCTCATCTCCCACAGAATGCTATTTTGATAGCGGGTACCGTAAACTATATTCCGTTTCAAATTGGCGACACGGCCTCAATCTCGATGTAATTAGGTAAAGGAACCCGATTAAGGTCGTCATACTGGCTTTCATGTCTTGTGTGGATAGAACGGCTTTGAAATTCGAAACTGACTTTCAAAGACGGGAACTTGCCACTAGAACTGTGGCATGCTCTAACATAACCCCAAGCGAGTAGCTCGCTCGAAGGCTAGTGTATGTTGCGAAGAATCGGGTCGATGGTACCGACTTTGCTTCAAGAAGTCTCGGCGCTGCTATTAGCGCAGACAAGGTCAATAACGACCTCGCCATCACCCGTGACACTACAATTGCTCGGAAGCCTCTGCAGTCGACCGAAGATCGTAATCCACCAGACTGATGTTGAGTTTAGTCTGCCGGAAATGCAGACTCGAACTGGCTTAGAAGAGCCGCTAGGTTTTAGCTCTGACCCGTGACTAATTGCACGGGATCCTCTCTGCGATGGACGGAGGGTATAATATTCGGAGAAGCCCATGAAAGTCCGCTACCGGCCCGCTCCCAAACACCCCGACGACGCCACCATGCCCAGTAATATCCACCGCTATGATAATATCAACCAACTACTTGTCGAGCTCCTTCTTTGCCCAGGACGCCCCTCTCTTTCGGCTTTGGACTGTGTCCTCGTTTCTTTCGACCAAAGAGCCCAAAGACGCTGCCGCCTCCAGACCCCGACTTGTCTTCGCTTATAGCATTAGCATCAGCTGGCAACGTAGCATCTCTGCGCGCCAGGTCGGACCAGCTGCCCGTGTCTTCTAGTGTTACTGAGATTCCACCGGTCGGGGATTTGACCTGTATTCCCGACGATTGTGAGATGCTCTTTGTGTATGTACGGTGGTACGATGGTAGCGGTGGCGGTGGCCGCGGTGAGCTCTTCTGAGCACGACTGGAGCCTGAAGATGCCGTTTCCTGCACGGGTGTAGGTTGGTAGAGTTGCGGTGGAACACCATTGTGAGTCGGGGCAGTTTTAACCTCATTCGTACTAATAGCTTGAGGCTCGTCGTGAGCTGGGCCGGCAGGGGAATCGATATCGGTAGTCCCTTCTTTTTGTAACCCCGTGATCCTATTCTGTGGTTAGACGGTGCAATTTGTATAAAACCAAAACACTTACTTTTTATAGGCGGCCACGGTATAATCGAATGGCTGGAATTCTCGCTCGATAGTGCGATACAGTTCCTCTTCCCGAATTTCTTTCTCAGTGGCGTCATCCTTTAACCTCTCCCTAGGCTTCTGCCTACGGGCCCTGGCCTCAAGTGGCGCTTCCTCAAGTAGCAATTCCTCGAGATCGTAAGTAGCATCGAAGTTAGTCTTGTCTGCTGATGGCACAAACACAGGCTCCAATTCCTTTCTTTCTAATGCTATGAAGTCGATGGTTTGGAAGAATGGCTCGGTTATGAAACTTTGCCAAGTGTGACCGAGCCTCTTGTCAGGGTTTGGATTCAAAGCGGACCCGATAGCATATAGACACGGTAAAGAGACCGGAGGTTGAGTAACAGGGAACTTTGGGTTCGCGGCGAGGATGACACTAGTTAAGGTAGACTCAGAATTGCCTTCGAAAGGTCGCTATTATCTTGGTTAGCATTCTATCAAATAACGACTTCAAGAAAATAAATAGTGTATACCTTGTTGTATATGCACTCGTAGAATAGCACACCTAGTGACCACCAATCGGCCCTTACATCGTAGCCTTTGCCCGCATAGACTTCTGGAGCAAGGTACGCAAGCGTTCCCGATTTACTCGTGAGAACCTTGCCGGGTACGACATCCGACGCGACGTTCTAAAGGATGAGGGGTTAGCGGTGGAAGAGTCGCCAAGTAAAGCTGATGCGACTTACGAAATCAGTCAAGTGAACATGGCCATCCGCATCCAGCAGTACGTTGTCCGGCTTCACGTCTCGATGTATTATGCCTTGTCCGTGTACATATCTGAGCGCACAGCCCAGCTCAGCTATCCAGAACCGCACAGCATCTTCGGTAAAGGTCTTCCTCGAAATGTGGAAACGTAGGTCGCCACCGCTCATCAAATCGACTACAAGGTACCTAAGAGTATAACTTGGATTAGATATGTCGCTTCGTTGTCGGGATTGGCAATTGGTGCGTACATGTACTCGATATCTTGGAAGCTATAACGCAAATTACAGATAAACGGATGATTCACATGTTCGAGCATGCGGCGTTCTCGTATAATATTTCGGACGCTTTCGGAACGTACGACTGCGGGGACGAAGCGAGGTCAACACCCAACATTTCCTCATCATTCAAGTATAAATATAGGTATGGGTTTATTTTGGGGGTTGACGCACCCTCATCTTTGCGAATGTATTTCAGGGCGAATGATAAGCCCGTGTCTTTCCTCTCGACTATTCGTACTTTACCGAAAGCACCGCGGCCGACGACTCGCAACAATCGGAAGTGGTTGAGGTTCACTAAAAAGCAATAAAGGATAGATTGTTAGCCGAGGAAAATAGTTGATAGGGCGAAGGGTGGTAGTAGTTCCGAGACAGCAGGTAGGTAAAATCCGAGACCCCTATTCAGAAGAGGGAGAACAGAGAGAGAAACGTACCTTCGCCGTTGAGGTCAACGGGTTTGCCTTGGCTGTTACCCATTGGGAACTTGGATGTGGTCTTCCAGTTTCCGCAATGCTAATGGTATTCGGCAGCGTGGAGACGCTGGACAGATGACTGATGCCGATTAAACGATGGGCGATTGGAAAAGGTAAAAAACAGACCAGAAACGATAGGCAGTTATTAAGCGCAAATTGATAAAATTGATGATAGGAAGGATGGGATGTCAGGAGGTCAGAAGATCCACTCTCAGATCCCTACTAAATATGTAGGTATTGTTATTCTCAGCCTGACCAACTGCGCAGTTATTATTAGGTATGGTTCTTTAGAGAGAAATAACAACAATGATAAAGACCTGTCCGGTCTAATAAGCAGCGCTGTGGCTGGCAAGTAAAGCGAGAGAGGAACAATGATAATAGTAAGAAGGAAGAAGAGCAAGAGTAGATTGATCGAAAACAGAAAGCAACCACACAAGTTGGTTGAATCCCGTCTACGAGTCTACAATTGCTGAACCAACCAATTGGAAACAGAGCACAGGCGTCAAGGTGGTACAAGTACGGCACTGTGTGTGTCGTGTTGCGTTGCGTTGCGTTGCGAGAGTCAAGTAGTATGGTATGTAGTAGGTATGTAGGTATGTATAGGTACTGTAGGTATTATGTATGGGTATGGATGGCTTTAGTCCAAGTATGCGAAGTGTGTGTGAAGTAGGGAGATTGATTACAGTAGCGTGTACAAGTAGCGCAGTCCATGGATGTGAGATAATACTAAATATGCTAGGTTTATGATGGTTTATACTGGGTTTGTACTAGACTTGCCCTGCTTGCATTTGAAGAATATGGATGAGAAACCAAGAGAAAGCATGAGTAATTGTGGATCCTACCGGGCTTGCAGATATGGATAGGTATGGATAGCCAGGATAGGTAACATGAGAGGATCGGCACCGCTCAGCTGAGGAGTTTCCATGTGCTTTTCTCGCCGCGTGCTTTGAACGTGTGGCTTTCCTGCCTCCACTTCTCATATCCTACCCATATCTTACCCACGCAATTGCCACGAAGTATAGAGTACATGCGTCTGACCTAACCCGAGTAGGCAACGTTCTAGTGCTGACCCGTGTTTCAGCCCAGAGGTAATCCATACCCTGTGGCTTGTAGTCTTTCCTGGTTGCCACGCTGCCACGCTAGATTCTACTGTTCCCCTTACACCATCTTCAACACACCTACGGACGAACAGACAAGAATAGTTGCATCGTCAACTGTTACCTGGTAACAATAACCCTTTAAGATTACATGACACATATTCGATATTTACCCTATGAATCTCAGACTACTCCAGTCCTTACATAGTACAATCTTATATGTAATTCCTTTGTTCGCCATCCTTCTTTACGTTACCCCTTTTCCCGTTTTTTAACATATTCCTTATGGTACTATGTAACGTATATCTGAAACGCATATAAACCCAGACGAAGAACTACTCCGATATTCCAACGTGACCTCCATATCCAAGAATGTCACCGAACCGAACATCCCCGAATTAGCCAGTTTGGATCGGATCGGTCCTAATATTCAAGACAATATTCTAATTCAACAAAAATCTCCAACTTCTAATCAATCTTACGACAAACCATTGGCAGGCTTCTATCGGGGCATTACCACCTGTCAATTTTAATCCCGTTCGTCGGGCTAGTAGGTTCATATAGTTCTTTTGACACCAACCAATGAATTGGTTCCGACAGCCGTTGGACCATGTGCCACTGTATTGCATGCGGCGCTGGTTCAGCCCAGTCGACGATGTGGCGGGGCAGCTGTCAAGTCAAGTTCGGCTGCCACGTGTAATTCTGCCTTCAGGTTCGTCATCTTGTGCTCGGCCACGCCGCACCGTCGACTTTAAAAGCAAGAGGTGGCGACCCTATAAGATATGTTTTCGTCTGTTCTCCTAATTACCCCCAATACCTAATTTCAGTATTACATACACAGGTATGTTACCCCATACATGCAGCGCTGAGCCCAATACCGAAGCAGGGGGCGCTGGAAATAGGAGTATTGAAAAGGATCACAGTGATTGGGCAAACATCTCTAACTCGCGCAAACCGTCGCTATGAATTTCTATACCGCGAGAAACACGGCGTTTCCGATATTCTAGCAAACAATAACCTCATAGGTAGAGGCTCCGTACAGTCAGATCTGAGGCTTGTTCGGTCACTTGAGGCTAGAGACGTCGCGGGAAACCGGCGGACTCGATGCAAGGCGCGCGATTCGCTCCTAGTTCTAAAACATACAGCTGACCTGTCAATATGAACAACTTAGTATGCCTTGGGCTAACACTGTAAATAGCAATAGGGGTCCTAGCACTACAAAGCGGTCAAGAGCCTTAGAAAGGGGAGAGGATCCGTAAGTACTAGCAAACCGGATCATCCAACTGGCCTTCTGCCTTTGTATATGAGCATTGGCTCTATCATAGGTATATTGGCCTGGTGGCAATAGCGGCTTGTCTGGGCGACCCCGCACCGACAGCATGGTCACAGTGCAAGATACGGTGATGAAGCATATGCTATCGGGTCAAGCAGCCGTTAGATTCTCAACTGACTCTCACATGGTGTCTTATCCGTTGAGTCGCTGAGTCCGGGGCAATAGAGGGGCAGAGGCGAGTCCTCGCAGCATCCGTGAGCCGGAAGTGGCCGGATGCTCCGGCCGATACCCCCCGAAGCGGATACGTACGACAATCTAACGATGTCGGATCAGCACATGGGCGAACTCGGGACATTACTGTACCAGTCATTGTCGCAGTCTAATACTTATGGACTACGAGGTCTAAAGTTGCACTACGTATATTATACGATTAGTATTATCCCTTTTGTACGTAGTAACTCATCTATAAGAAAGAGTTGGCGGAATAGTGTAGATTCAACGCCTAGGTAACATTGAGAGAGTCGACCCAATGATACACAATATAATTGAAATATATAAACCATTAATGATAATCATGTGAAATTCCACCGCTCTTCTAGAACGAACACTACGTCACGTATGGAGCCAGAGAGTACCGTAGATCTAGATTCATAAAGTCCATCTCGCTACGTCACTTAGCGAACCAGATGTAGATCTCCAAGTTAACTCGTACGCCCGCAATTTGATGCTGTGCCGCAGAGTTAGTCATCATATGCATCTCTTTCATTACCATTTTCCCCAATAGGGAATCGGCGCTAACGGTTCTATCCGTAGAACTAGCTTCACTCCGTTGCCGGTAGTTCTCTATATTAGCTGCCTACACGATATATCTGAGATCTCGCAGATACAGCCTATTAGGGCTGCAGTAGCATACTTAGCTACAGATTCAATACCGCAAACCTTGGAATCGGATTTAAACATACATGATGCGCCTTCGAACTCAACTATATCTTCCTATTACTAACCACCTTCACCTTTATCAACCCCAATTCTACGTCACAATGATATGCGGGGGAACCTTAAGCCCGATTCTACGCTTAAAGGGGGAATTGGTCTTGAGGGAGCCGCATAGAGAAGATAGTGACCAAGCATGAGAGAGTCATAGGAATCCCTTCAACTATACTCAACTCATGGGCGACTCGACGAGTATATATAATTCGAGATCAGGTCCCTTGATGGCAGACAGTATCATCATCACCACGCACATCAAGCTTCACGTCAGCGACGAGTTCCTATAAGCTTATCTCATTACCTTTTCAAGTCAGCCCCAAAATAGATTACAATGGCGGCCGCTAGTGACAAGTCCAAGCCATACATCCCCATCAACAACCTAGTCAATGACGGATGGTCCAAGGACGACGAAGCAACCGCGACATGCTTCTGCGGTGCAATCCAGCTAGCCTTCGTAAGTCCACTCACTCGCCCCTGAGGCCAACCTAACACCTCACAGCCGACCTCCAAGCCAGGCCTCCTCGACACCTTCGTGTGCAACTGCACGGACTGCCGCAAGATCACGGCCTCGATGTTCGCGACGAACTTCACAGTCGACGACAAGTACCTGCGACACATACGGGGACAATCGAACCTGAAGTCGTGGGCGAACTCGACGACGATCGCGTCGGGGTTCACCATGACCAACTACTTCTGCGGCACGTGCGGCACGCTGATGTACCGCGTCGGCGCCGGCTTCCCGGGCGCCAGCATCCTGCGCGTCGGCACCGTGGACGACTTGCATCTGCACGAGACTAAGCTCCGCCCCCGCGTCGAGCAGTTCGTTAAGGACCGTGTCGATTGGTTCACCGGCGTCGATGGCGCTGTCAAGGCCGATGCGAGCTATTATACCCCCGCCAAGGAGGGCTGGAAGTCGCATATTTAGGGGCTATGTACCTCTTGCATGGGATAGCGAGAGGAGAGGGACGGGACTACGCACTCGTGTAGAGTCCACGATGCCCTCCTCTTTGGGCTTGAATCCAACTATGAATCCATCGACGACATCTGCACTCAGTTAGGATTGCGGCTTAGGGATCGTCAGGATGGGAGTTTATGAACGGGATATGGGTCAATTGGTGGTAGGGTAAAAGCAAACTGATAGTCCGAGTAAAGTGAAAATATAGAAAATTGTGGAGATCCATTGACAATTATCGATATTTGTGAAGTTCCCTTCTCAGTCGGCGAGCTCTACTGTATGTGTTCAGCCATGTCTTGGATATATGAGTGAGACGCAAACGGAAGAGTCTCAAGATGTCCGGTGGAAACACTGGAAACACATGGTTTGCAATGTCTCACAACGGGAAGAATCCATCCTACTTCCGAAAACGCACCACGATCATCCATGTAGAACGCCATGTTTTACGTACGTTAAGAGTATACCCCGAGAAACGAAGAGCCATTGAGTACCGTGCGAGGAAAGTGTAATGGCAATATCCACCCTTCACGTCTTCTCTCGGAAGATCGCCCAAGATGCCACCGGTATCAGGATCGTCTTATTCCATCGGAGTGGAAACTTGTCAAACTTTTTCAAATCATGAGATCTAAAATATCTGGTTGCACCAAGTATATCAAGTATAAGGAAGCGAACAAGCGGACGACGATGAAGTAAGAATCTGCTCGTAAGAAACGCCGAACATAGCCCGTAAAATCGCCGTAGTCTCACATTATCACAACACAAGAGGAAGAAAAAAGGGGAGAAAAAAAGTAAGAAAGGTTCTAGGCTTATCGAGTGACGAGTTATATGAAATCAGAAGACTTATAAATCCATCCGGAGATGCAAATTTCTGAGCGACGGGTAGCAGCGTTTGAATAATGGAAAAAAACGCGCGACGAATCAAAGTCTGTCGTCTTTCTCCGCGGTACCACCACGCTTGGAGTTTGGTGCTAGCGAATCCCAGGACTCGTTTCGGGTTTCCCTGATTGGTCGGAGATGTTACCTTATCAAAAAGAAGTCCCCCTTTATGAGGACCGACCCACCCGCGAAGCGAAGTTCGACGACTCCATCTATTGATACGGGGCGGCTAACTACAGCTAAATCCAGGGCAGCAGAATGCGCTTTTTCTAGCCGTGGAGATACCTTCTACAGCGGCCGACTATAGTCAAACAGAGGATGGGGGATGGTCGTTCTGAAATCCCCCCCCCCCTAGTGTAAGCTGGGCTGTCGGCTACTTACACGTGTAGATAGCTATCCGTCCATTATCTAAACTGTTTCCTTAACTGATATACCCAATAAGGATCTCGAATATCTTGGCTGTAGTCAGCTTCCTGTTACCTATCTGTTGATAGGTTGCTCCAGAGCATCTCGATGCCGGAGATGCACGTACTTGTAATCACCAACATATACTACCGGCTCGGAATGGTAGGTATTTTTGTCCTCAGGTACCCTTCCTACTTTGAACTTTCTCTGCGTGACCTTGTGAACCATTTTCCTATTTCTTCTTATCTCTTCTGCTTACCCGTGATCTTCGTTCTTAAAAAGCATCTCCTTTTTTTGTCGACAAGCTGAATTATACATACGTGCAAGCCTGCAGCGAGCACGGCATATGCGGCCAGGGGTAAGGCTAGTGACGTAAGAGGCCGTCGAATCCGCACTTCCGATTTGCTTCGAGATGGCTGTCGACAAGAGGACTAAGGTGGTCGTTGTCGGCCTGGGAATGGTCGGAATTGCCTTCATGTGAGTGGCCGTTATGCTTATTAAACCTTAGGATTACCCCAGATTCCTAATCAGCCTATAGCGAGAAACTCCTGAAGCTCGACGCCCGAGCCCGCGAATACGATATCGTCGTCATTGGCGAAGAACCCCACCTCGCATATAATCGAGTTGGTCTCACGAGTTTCTTCAACCACCGAAAGGTCGAAAACTTATATCTTAATCCGAAAGAATGGGTAAGCATATAGTCGTAGTAAATCGGGCTTATAGACTTGCCACTTACACGTAAATTAGTATGCGACATATACCCCGGACAATAAATTGAGCTATCACTTGAATACGTTGGTCACCAGCATCAATTCCGAAAATAAGACTGTGTCTTGCATCAATGGTGATGTGGTTTCATTTGACATCCTTGTACTGGCAACCGGCTCCGATGCCGTTCTCCCAAGGCATACCCCCGGCCATGATGCCAATGGAGTCTTCGTCTACAGGACCATCGAGGACTTGGAAAAACTCATTGCTTTCGGAGAAGCTCACAAGGGAACGGTCGGAGCCGTAGTTGGTGGTGGTCTACTCGGTCTCGAAGCGGCGAATGCGATGATGGACCTGGAGTGTTTCAATAAAGTGAAATTAATCGAAAGGAATCGATGGGTTCTGAGCCGACAATTGGACGCTGATGCGGGTAATCTGGTTGTTGAAAAGGTTACCGCCTTAGGGCTTGAGATCCTACTAAGTAAGAGAGTGGGAAAGATAAAGACGGACGAGGGGAATAATGTGACAGGCGTGATATTCGAAGATGGCGAAGAGATGGATTGCTCCACCATATGCTTTGCAATTGGTGTACGGCCGCGAGATAGCCTGGCAAGGAGCGCAGGCATCAAATGTGCCGATCGAGGCGGCGGTATCCTCGTCAACAATGACCTGAGCACAAACATCCCAGACATATACGCCATCGGCGAATGTGCAAGCTGGCAAAACCAAACATTCGGCCTCATCGCCCCGGGCGTGGAGATGGCCGACGTCCTATCCTTCAACCTCACACAAGCCAAGCTGCACCAACCCCGAGTTTTCAAACGACCCGATCTAAGCACAAAGCTCAAGCTCCTCGGCGTGGACGTGGCCAGCTTCGGGGATTTCTTCGCAGACCGAGACGGCCCAAGCTCACTACCCGCCAAAGCCGCGCGGAAGAAAACAGCGGACCAGAGCGCCGTGAAGACAGTCGTGAGCGGGCCTCCGCCGCACCCGGTCAAGGCGCTCATCTACAAGGACCCGTTCGCGCAGGTGTACAAGAAGTACCTCTTCACGACGGACGGCAAGTACCTGCTGGGCGGGATGATGATCGGCGACACGAGCGACTACATCAAGCTCGTGCCCATGGTCAAGAACCAGAAGGAGCTGGAGATCCCGCCCGCGCAGTTGATCCTAGGCGCGAAGAAAGACGGGGATGACGGCGCGGACGACCTCGATGACGATACCCAGATCTGCTCGTGCCACAACGTGACGAAAGGGGACGTCGTCAGCGTCGTCAAAGACGGGACCTGCAAGACGGTGGGCGACGTCAAGGCGTGCACGAAGGCGGGCACGGGGTGCGGCGGGTGCATGCCGCTGGTGACGAGCATCTTCGCGAAGACGATGGCGGAGATGGGGGCCGAGGTCACCAATTACCTATGTGCGCACTTCAACTACTCGCGCGCGGACCTGTACCACATCATCATGGTCAAGCGGCTGAAGACGCTGCCCGACGTCATGCGTGAGGCCGGCAACGATAAGGAGTCGGATGGCTGCGAGGCGTGCAAGCCGGCCGTCGCGAGTATTTTTGCCTCGCTCTGGAATAAGCACGTCATGGATAAGACGACGCACGGCTTGCAGGACACGAATGATCGCTTCCTGGGCAATATCCAGCGCAACGGCACGTTCTCCGTCGTTCCACGTGTGTCTGCCGGTGAGATTACACCTGATAAGTTGATTGTCATCGGGGAGGTGGCGAAGAAGTATAACTTGTATACCAAGATCACCGGCGGGCAGCGTATTGATATGTTTGGAGCAAAGAAGCAGGACCTCATCGATATATGGACTCGGCTCATAGAAGCCGGTATGGAAAGCGGACACGCGTATGCTAAGTCGCTACGTACTGTCAAGAGTTGCGTCGGTACGACGTGGTGCCGATTCGGTGTCGGGGATAGCGTGGGAATGGCTGTTCGCGTTGAGGAGCGGTATAAGAGCATACGCAGCCCGCATAAGATAAAGGGGGGTGTGAGTGGTTGCGTGCGCGAGTGCGCCGAAGCTCAAAATAAGGAGTAAGTATCCCCCCTTTCGCCGTAAAATCATGGCTATAATGTATTATACATACTAACACATCCCTAGCTTCGGTCTCATCGCAACAGAAAAAGGCTTCAACATCTTCGTCGCGGGCAACGGCGGCGCAAAGCCACGGCACGCGGAGCTCCTCGCCAAAGATGTACCGCCGTCAGAAGTCATCCCTATATTGGACCGGTACCTAATGTTCTACATCCGAACAGCCGACAAGTTACAGCGGACAGCGCGGTGGCTCGAAAACCTACCCGGCGGGCTACGGTACCTAAAAGAAGTCGTGCTAGAAGACAAACTGGGTATCTGCGCCTCTCTCGAAGCGCAAATGCAAGAACTGGTCGACAGCTTCTTCGACGAATGGGCGGAAGCGATCCGCAACCCAGCGATCGCCGCGAAATTCAAGCAATTCGCAAACACGAGCGAAACCGTGGAGACCGTCGAAACAGAGAAAGACCGCGAGCAGAGCCGACCAGTATACTGGCCCAAAGACGCCGCGGCGGAGGATTTTAAGGGGCTGAAGGACTGCTGGACGAGCACGGCCTGGCAGCCCGTGATCGAAGCGAGTTATTTCGCGGGCGCGGACGCGACCCCCAATGGCATCAGCGCCAACATCAAGCGCGGCGACACGCAGCTGGCGCTGTGGCGCGTGCGGGGGCGGTACTATGCCACGCAGCAGATGTGTCCGCACAAGCGGGCGTTCGCGCTGTCGGACGGGCTGATCGGGCGGGACGTCTCATCTTCTTCACCCTCCTCTCCTCCCTCGCCTCCGCCCTCACCGCCGTCCAAAACCACAAACGGAAAAGAGCCCTGCGGCGACGCCAAAGCGCCCTGGGTCTCGTGCCCCTTCCACAAGCGGAACTTCGACCTATCCTCGGGGTCCTGCCGGAACGACGACTCGCTGTCCATCGCCACGTTCCCCGCGGAGGAGCGCGCGGACGGGATGGTGTACCTCAAGCTCCCGCCCGTAGACGAGCTGGACGCGGCGCTGGGGACGGCGCGCTGGATGGTGCGGAAGGAAGACGCGGCACCGAGCCAGTTCGAGGAGCTGGATAAGAAGATCGACTTCAAGGGCCATCGGGCGCGGAAGCCGGGGGTGAAGCCCCTGACGGACGTGCCGATGCGTAAGCCCGTGCAGATTATGCCTGCGGGTGGAGGATGTGGTTCTGCGCCGGAGTGGTAAGGGGGAAGTTATGAGTATATGCAAGATGATGATATCGGCGTTGGTGGGAAGCGTGTTCATCTTACGTTTATCTGTTCTTACGTGTAGTATAAGATTCTTAGATACTAGTATATATCAGACCGAATGGGCAAGGTGGATATACATCAGGAAATAAAAAGTTTTATATGGAGAGATACATAGCTACTTCCGAGCCTAGAGGGATTGATATACATTCATAAGATTGTGTAACACACACGACTTCGAGGTCTATGGCAATGCACGTTGGAACCATTCGATATAGAGCTGGTGGATGAGTAAGTACCAATATAGCGGCACCCATATACTATATGCATGTAAACTTTTATATCCGACGGGATTCCTCTTGGAGGGTAGAGGCGGGATCCCTAAGATGAAGTCATAGCATACTTAAAGATTATGCCGGGTAATAAAAAGCGAAACGAATCTTAAGGGTATGGAAGGCGTTGTCTCTTACAGTGGTACCACATCGTCGAGCTGACGGCGCTTACACAAACTACGAATAGTTAGACATCCTACAGCAATTTTACGAGTCAAAGTGACGCCGTATTACAAAGCGTAGGCGATCGAGTAATTGGTACAAGACAATCAATTCTTGTTCTTGTCACTACTAGCAATGAATAATGTCCTTTTTTCTCCAGACGACAGACACCGAAGAGGTATATCTAACAAGCCCCGCAAAGACCGTTCAACTGATCGCAGTTGATCAATTTTTCATTATGTAGGTATTTTGTATCCATTGAAGGTCTGGGGGGCGCGAGAATAGTATAGGGGGAGAGGGAACCGCAAAAACGTGACACGCCTAGTCATCCATTCGTGCCGTGCCGACAAATTGCAAGGTGCCGGTCGTGGGATTGGGTATTATGATGGAGTAAGCTTACTCCTCGCCCTCAATGGGGGCCTCCTCCTCGTACTCCTCTTCTTCCTCATCAACACCGGCATCCTGGTACTGCTGGTACTCGCTGACCAAGTCGTTCATATTGGACTCAGCCTCAGTGAACTCCATCTCGTCCATACCCTCACCAGTGTACCAATGCAAGAAAGCCTTTCGTCGGAACATAGCAGTGAACTGCTCGCCGACACGCTTGAAGAGCTCCTGGATAGCGGTCGAGTTACCGACGAAGGTAGAAGACATCTTCAGGCCGCGAGGAGGAATCGAGCAGAGAGCGGTCTGGACGTTGTTGGGAATCCACTCAACGAAGTAAGATGAGTTCTTGTTCTGAACGTTTCGCATCTGGTCCTCAACTTCCTTCATGGAGACCTTTCCACGGCTAAATTTGAAGTTAGCAAATGAGCACAAAAATGGGTTCAAAAGAGGCATCTTACAAGATGGCAGAGCACGTCAGGTAACGACCGTTACGGAAGTCAGAAGCAGCCATCATGTTCTTGGGGTCGAACATCTGCTGGGTCAACTCGGGAACGGTGACGGCACGGAAAGAGTACGCGCCACGGCTGGTCAGGGGAGCGAAGCCAACCATGAAGAAGTGGAGACGGGGGAAAGGAACCATGTTCACGGCAAGCTTGCGCAGGTCAGAGTTCAACTGACCGGGGAAACGCAAGCAGGTGGTGACACCGGACATGACGGCGGAGACGAGGTGGTTCAGGTCACCATACGAGGGGTTGGATAGCTTCAGGGTACGCATGCAGATGTCGTACAGCGCCTCGTTGTCGATACAGAAAGTCTCGTCGGAGTTCTCGACCAGCTGGTGGACGGAGAGGGTAGCGTTGTAAGGCTCGACAACGGTGTCGGAGACCTTGGGGGAGGGAACGACGGAGAAGGTGGCCATCATTCGGTCGGGGAACTCTTCACGGATCTTGGAGATCAGCAGAGTACCCATACCGGCACCGGTACCACCACCGAGCGAGTGGGTAATCTGGAAACCCTGAAGGCAGTCGCAGCCTTCAGCCTCACGACGAACGACATCGAGAACGTTGTCAACAAGCTCAGCACCCTCAGTGTAGTGACCCTTGGCCCAGTTGTTGCCGGCACCGGACTGGCCAAAGACGAAGTTGTCAGGTCGGAAAAGCTGGCCGAAGGGACCAGCACGGACGGCATCCATGGTGCCGGGCTCGAGATCGACGAGAACAGCGCGAGGAACATACTTGTTGCCAGAACCCTGTATATATCAGGGGAGATTAGTAGCTGATCTTGTATATCCATGCCGGATTTCTGGAGCTACATACCTCGTTGAAGTAGACGCTCATGCGCTCGAGCTGGAGCTCAGAGGTACCGTTGTAGCTGTTTATTGGTCAGTCGATATTTCGGAGCTCTGAATTGACCATTGATATACGTACACACCATCGCTGTCGAGGCCATGCTCGCCAGAGATAGTTTGCCAGAAAGCAGCACCAATTTGGTTACCCTACAATATTTATGTGAGCCTCCCACTATGTTTTTCGCGATTTGTTTCGTTGGTAATCGTAGGTAGTACTTACGCACTGGCCGGTCTGGAGGTGAACCTATCGAGATGAAATGACATAGTTAGTTTCAAATTCCATAATGCTGTTATGTGTAATTCCATGATGGCATATCGTTGAGATATCCGGATTGCTTGCTATTGTGGTGTTTTGTGTGCGTGAGGGGCAGAAATCAAGGGGCTTGGAGTTTTTTCGGACGCGTTCAGGGGTATCTTAAAAGCTGTAGCCGAGTAGGCTTGGGTTTGGAGTCGAGTACATGTAAACATCTGAAAAAAGGTAGGACTTACGATCTCACGCATCTTGACGGTGGTTGATTAACGAAGTATCGAACACAGGTAGAAAAAGGAAGCTGGCAAACAGGAAAGAGATATGTTCCTGAAGATGGCAGTAGATGGGTAGAAGTTAAAGGAGGAAAAGAGGAGCGGTGTGTGTATGTTTGAGGGAGAGTTGTGTTGTGCCTGGTGTGATTTGGCAGTTTGGGTAGTGTAGTGGGTAGTGGGTTGCTAGAAGAAAGTTGAGGGCAGCTTTTTTACTTGTAGATTTCCAATTAGGGAAAGGGTCGCCCCAATTTGTTGACAGGGGGGCCCCTCTTTTGAGCAAATGTCCACCGTGCCTTCCTGCTAGGGGTGCTTAAGGAGACATGCAACAGGTGCACGGGCCTCAATTTCGGTACAAGATTGACTGTACAGATTAGACACCAGACACGAATTACTGGGCTTTGATAGGACGGCGACAGTCATGAACCTGAAATCTACTGGAGCAAGTAAGGTACAAGGTACTCAACCACTAGTTGTAATTGCCTCTAATTTGCCATAATTTACCAAGTATTGGATACCAATTAACAAGTGGGAGCTTGGCAACCAATATCTCCCTATCAACATCAACACTTCAACATGGCTGCATTATGTAGGGCTCAGGAACAACAATCGGTTTGCTATCCTGCTGCCTGAGAGATCAGATGTTCCGAGTTCTTCATTCAAGCGGTGTGTCTTGGAATTATGTTATCCATCGCATAGGCAACTCCATAACGAAATGGGAATAAAGTCAACAATGACAGTTATTGGTTGGTTTTTTCTTCGCTGCCTACACCGCATGAATGGTACCTACATCTTGATAAATGCCTAATGGACATGTATAAAGTACAGGAATGGGTTTCAGTTATGCCTAGTAATGTCCCCACGATACACCTATGGATATCTCAAGTGCTATATGTAATGTTCATCCTAGGGTTATGGATGGCGATGTAATAAACTTGGTAGCTGTCCATATGAGGGGTTGTCAACATTAAGCTTAAATTGACAGCATGTGCCTTAAGCTACTAAGAGGCGCGACAGCTTTGTGGGAACTGAGGGTGTAAGGAATACTAGGTATTATGGATATGTATTAGAATAAAGCTGTCACAATACTGATTCATCAACACCTCATAATGATTCTCACGAGGCCGACCAATTTGGTCACCAGGTATTCTCATTTTTCTACTTAATTTTTTTTTATTTGCCTAACCTGCCCGCCCGCCTGAACCTGAGCCGACCTGTCTACCTGTACAATGCACGCCGTATGCCGTATGTCTTTGTCCCAAACCCGGTACCATGCCGATGCCATGCCTTTTAGAAAAAAAAACTATGGAAAAAAAAAAAGGAACAGGTCGACTCATTTTTTCTGATCTGATACCAAGCAGAAAGTAATTCGTCGCAAAACAGCTGCTATCCGTGGATGCAGCGCAATGAATATCGTAAGGCCAGAAACGTACGAATAGAACCCGTGGCATGTACTAGACAAACGAGAATGCATATATCATTGGGCGTACCTCAACTTCGGTACCCCATTTCCATCGGCCCGGGGAGAGGCTTTGCGAGATGCGAGATGGAGCTTATCCGTCAAATCGTATCGTGGCTGGCTTTCTTCTACCCTTTGGGCCTCCGCCTTCACTAGTAATCCCCATGTATGCATAAAATTAGGAACCCGTCAGATCCGATTCGGGCTCGGCGACTGATAGGACCATCGAGTCGTAATAGCATGGACTGAGCATGCAAAAGTCGTTATTTCGTATTCGTAATACTCCGTGAATCTATAGTTGTGATGTATCGTCATCCCCGACGTGTAGACATCCAGGTTGTTCGGAGTAGCAGTAAAAGAATACCAGCCAATATTATTGATCCGTCAAGGAATCCGCGTTGCCGTGTATCCAGACCTCGCGAAAGGGAACATGAATGCAGAAATACCGAATTAGGCTTTATACTCGGGTCGCCAATTCGTACCAACTCGACTATGTTTCTCTTGCTCTTCTTCCCCTGATACAATTAGACCAAGCCGACGATTCGTTGTATGCGTGTTCTGCAATAATCTTGGAAAGCAAAAAACTGAAAACCGATCCTGCGCTATGCAAATCAAAGAAGCGTCTTTACATATACACAACTTCCACTATAATTAGGTTGCGAGGATTTGAGGGTTAGGGTAGATGTGCGATGTACTGGTGGCACGGTTTTCAGCGGTATGGTTCTCAGCTAACCGTCATCATCTGCATGCGCTGGCTGAGACCATTCGATGGAGACGCACCAACGGAACCGTTGCTAAGGATGGAGTTGTTGCTATGACTGTTCGGGAGCCGTCTTGTAGGGCTCGATGTAGGATCGTCGAAGACTCGCGTGAATGCGGGGCTGCCGTCTGCTCTCGTGTGCTTCGGCGTCCGTACTGGACTCTGCGTGAGGTGGTCTGCCTTGCGAACAAGATCGGATAAGCCATCCCTCAAATCGCTCGCTCGCTTAACTAGTTCTTTGAGACTATTCGTATCAAAGTTCAGCTTGCCGGAAGATCGGCCGTTAGCCTCGCGAGTCGCACTCAGTCTCGACTGTCGTGAATGCATGGCCTCCATAACGGATCTAGCGATGCCGGTCGACCCGAATTCGGGAGGGCCCACTCGGTTCTCTGGAGTCCTTGGTGGCTCGGGTACTGGTTCTTCATCGGGTTGATCCCAAGTGCCAAAGATATCATCGTCAGGGGAGAAGACAGACCGACGCCGGCCAACGGGACGGTCACGAACAACTGCGTTCCGCTGGCTTTCCGTCACCTTAGAGGATACTTTCTCTTCAAGACTAGCGCCATCGAATCCTTGATCGAGAAATCGCGCATCCACGTGCTTCGCATGTGTGTTAGTGTCATGTTTAGAGTCGGTAACCTCCGCTGTATCGTCGTCAGGAGAAGCTAGAGCAATAATGCCTTCAGCCTCCCGCCAGAGCTTAGAATATGATCCATCAAGCATTTCCATCTCGCGGCCAAGTCGACACAGTCGTTTTAGATCGTTGACCAAAAGTGATAGCTCTCGGATTTGTCCAGAGTGAGCCCTAATTGTGGGTTGGGTGGCCTGGATTGATGCAGGGACGACCATTGAGAATTGAGAATCTTCTCTCTTTCCGGCATTTAATCCAAGATCCTGTTCTTCGAACTCAAAATCGTCATCCCAATCCTCGCTGGCATTTTTCTGACCGAGTCCCCATGTTCCGAACTTGGGAGTCGTACTAGCTGTCTCAGATTGATCCGGGACAACGGGAACACTTTGACTTCTCACATGAGCCGGGGTGGGACCCTTGCGACTTGCAGAACGACCGCCTCTAACGTCGATTTCCTGCTTACCGTGGACGGTTTTTGGTCGCTTATGGCCACCGTCACCATCATGCTTCTCATGAACAGCAGATTCTGTCCAATCAAAAACGGTGCTTCGGGGTCGCTCGCTAGGAACGTTGCTGCGCGGCCTAGGTCTAGCGTTGCCATTGATATCGCCCAGAGCCGTTCGGGAATTCGGACTACCTTTTCGTGAGTTCATAGAACCTGGAGGAGACAGGTGATTATATATCCCGCTCTCTTCTTCTTTGCCCCAACCGAAATCATCATCATCCTCGTCAAATGAGAATCGAATCTCGTCTTCGTGTGGGGTGAAGTCAACAGAGGCTCTATCAGATGTAAAACCGTCCTCATCTTCGATGTTTGCTGTACGGAATCGGGCCTCGGCTTCTTCGTAGACGCCGCGGATAGGAGTAGCAAGATTTTCGTCCTCTTCCATAATCTTATTCCCTCCATCATACGACGGCCCTAGGATCTCTTGGATCGATAATCTCTTCGGTTTATTATTGTTCCCAGCGGTACTCGGTGGTGACTCGTCGAACATCGATTCTAAGGGACTATCCAGTGTTCTCCTACGCCCTGAACCTGTAGTCCGTAGTGAGTCAAACGGAGTATCCGTCTTAAAGTCAGTATCGTCATCATCACCAGAAGTAAAACCACGACGATATTCGGAGCTTGCGGTTGTAGAGGCACGCTCTAGCGTTCGGGCCTGAGATGAGTTTGAAGCAACCCTTGTGCCCGTTGTATAGTTACCCGACGATTCATCAGACTGAGCATATGAGCTTAGCTTATTCAAATCAATATGAAAGCTTGAAAGTCTCGAGATGGGCGGTAGAGGAGACGAAGAGTTTCGTTTACGAGTCGGAGGATTGAATACAGCAGCGAGTTCTGATTCGGTTTGGTTAGGTTCTTCGACATCCTTAGATGTCTTCTCCTCGTGATCAGCTGCCTCAGGAACTGGCACCGATTCCGCATCTGTTGTTACCGGTGCAGATACGTGCCGTTTTCCTCCGCCCACTGTCTCACCACGCTTGCGGCGTCGAATGCTCCCAGTTTTCGATATCCAACTCGATGGTGAACTAAAATGCATTGAGATAGAACGCCTAGGCTGTTTGGAAGGCGTAGCTTCGGGGGATACTGAGGACTTGTCCGAACTTTGCGGGCTACAGTCGGTATTGGACTGATCCTCTAACTCGGGAACGACGACGGTCGGGACCTCTAAGGTAGAAGGGTCCATAGTCAAAGATTTCGGTATTACTAAATAGACCTGTCGATGACTTTGCTCCTCCACACAGATCCGCTTCGCACCAGGTAAGACTGCGTTGTCATTACCTTTTAAGGGAGAAGACTTAGACGGGCTACGAGACAACCGAGAATGCCAGAACGACTTCCACGTCGATTGCTTATTAGTAATGGGGCCAAAGACCGGTTCAACGGGGCTAGCAAAGGTCTGAGCTCTGGGACGGCTGTACTGGTCGAAAGAGATCTTAGGTAGCGGTGGTAGCACTTCGATATTGATTTGCTGATGTAATGTAGCAGATCGCTGGTGGCTCGTCGCTGGTCTTCGCAGTGTCATCTGCGCTCTTGAGCCTCGCCGCACTATAGGACTCGTATTTCCTCCGTTGACAGCTGATGCGCGCTTGACCAGTTTATTCGGAGGCAGTTGAGGGGGAGTATGTCCTGTGGGTGCCAAAATTGGGGCTGCGGAGCCGTGCGAGAAGGTGATGGATGGTGAGTCGGGACCCACGCTTGACCTCAGACTCTCGTGCTGAGAAAGCGGCCGTATAGATAACCTCCGTATCCAGGAGCCACTCGAAGATAGGGAGTCACGCGAATCCTCAGCGATGGGGGTTGCAGGCGAAAATTCGCCTTGCCTAATAGATGGGTGTCGGCCGATGGAGGACTTCGGAGGTGTTATTTGGGTGTGGGAAGATCGCCGGGGAATTCGTGGTCGGCTAGTCGCATTCAAAGAGGAAGAATGTTGTATCGAGTCTTGCGTGAAGTCGTTATTCGAAGCAGGCGCATTAGAACTTGTCGTCCCAGGTCGGGATGAAAAGACACTCAGAAAGTCTCTTTCAGATATTATAGACCTTCTCTTGCTCGAGTCTGGTTGCGGGGGAGATTGTCCATCTGCCAGTTCGCCAAAAGTTAAGCCTGTTGCCGCAGCGGCGACCGCAGTACCGGCTCCGATGAGCTAATTCGCGTCAGCAATTGTCCTAATTGCAAGCCACACAAGATCTTAGGAAACCCAGTGAGACATCGGGAAAGTCGCCCGGGTGATTTGGGAACAAAACAAAAATAATTCGTCCCATATAGTGGCTATGTTGAAAAAAAGCCGTCTGAAATAGAAAAATACTCCAGGTAGCTGCACAGTGTTTGGTAAATTACGGTAGATGCGCTGGACTTACACTGGGAACTGTCTGCATCTTGAGAGACGGACGTTAGGAGGATAGAGGAGAGCTGCCTTCTATGGAGAGGCGAAAGGAAGAAAGGTCAACTCTCTGAGACGTTCTCGTGACCATTGTTCATTAAGACATAGGAGTTTCGTATTGGAGAAGACCAGGAATGCTGATAATCCTGCAGTTATAAAAGTTCACTACGGGATGCGTGTGTGCTGCAAGTAGCTGGTCGGCGGTCGTAGGTCCAGTGGCCTGGCGCGACGATTCGTCTGATATGCGGGCAGACCACTATTTACTCTCCCAGACACGGCCAGCGAGAATAATTGGTTTAGATATTGAGGGACTCGGCGGAAGTGAAGACAGCAGTTTCTACCAAGATTAAATTATACGAAGAGGACGAGGAAGTTAGAATGCTAGAGTGCAGTCGTGGCTGTCGTAGTCGATGCTGTTGTTGTTACTGCTCCTAAAAGAGTCTAGGCCTCCGTCTCCCTATGCGAGTAGAGGAAGAAGCCTTCCATAAGGGTAGGGGGAAAACAAGAAAAAGAGAAGTAGAAATCTCCAAGGCTCTCAATTTTCGATGGAGGGTAAGCTGCAGCAAGAGAAACATACAACATACAGCATTAGCAAAGCAATTATTACGGGCCCCAAACCTGAAATCTTGATCGGAGGAAAGCAAAAAAAGAGATTGGTGAGCGAGGATTGGGTTCTTTTGATGATTGTATTGTACGGAATAGAAAAATAATAGTAATAAGGCCCTGGGATGTTTACGGAGCTGGGCGCCAGGCTCGAAGTCCACTGGTGCTAGGATTCAATGATCAATACTACTACAAGCGGGACGGGATGCGAGTACACTCGACGATCTAAGATTAAACAGACTAAAGCCACAGATTCCCCAGTAAATTCATACTAAAATGAGAGACCCCAAAGTACCATTGCCTTGCCGTCTTGTGTATTGTTCAGGTACATTACCTAACGTCGAATCTTGGAGATCCTTGCAACATTGCCTAGTTAGGTAAGATACGTGAACATTGGAAGCGTATATTCCGTAAGCTCGCTGCAGCCCGTCGAATGCATGCCCCAGGTGGTGCTATTAATATTGGGGAATTGGGGACAGCAAGGACAGGAACGCGCACCGAAGGGTACCAGACTGTACCGTACAGTGCAACACGGTACAGGCGTCGGTCGTTTGACCAATGGACACGCCTAGCAACCGGCCAGAGAGAGACGGTAGTGCCAAGGTCAAGGCCTGTAATTTTGAATTTGGTATGTCCCGCAATATGCAATGCGGCCTTCCTTTACACGTACAGTACAATACCTGCCAGGGCTACAGTGCATGATATAAATTATTATGAAGTTCGAGGCTAGGACCAATGCATTCTAATGCTGTTGTTCCCTCATACTACAGTACGGCCTCTCATACGGCTTCTGGAAGAGACCTGGGGATGAGGATAATTATGTTACTATACTAAAACGCTTATACACATGGATTCTCGCTGTAGATGGCGACATCTGGAATAGGCCGATGTCGACAATATGAGAAGATCAATCTAGTCTATATACCTTGGTACTTGACTTGTCTATAAACGGCTATGTTCAATGTTACGAAAGATTGACTGAGATTTATTTATGCTTAACTTAAATCTCCTTGTTCCTTTTCTCCCTACACCGAATACACCAGAAAAAAAGATATTCAGATAGGGAAATACAAAGACAATATACTAGCACTCGGGGATCTTGAAGTTTTACTCATGATATACGTACCATAGGTACCATAAGAAATGCATAAATTCCGAGTGGATTTGTCTCGTCCAGTCTCCGGAGACGCGCACTCCGCATGTTGCTGATGATGTTATTATTTTGATTATTATTATTATTATTATTCTCGCCCTTGTTATTAAGTCCTTAGGAACCTTGGACCATGGACCTTGGAAGGATATGGATGGACCGATGCAACTTACTAGCGCCATTTCACTATCCGAGACCCATCATAGCATCTCATTGGCTCTGAATCAAAAGTGCTGAACGACGAAACAAGCTGCAGCAGCACACGACTCCAAGCTAAGCTTACATGCCATTCCCAGTCCTGCGTAGGGTCCTTTTAAAATCAAGCCCCGGTGTCCAGAGCCCTCCTAGGTAATCGATTATTTGATATTGGATCTCCCTGTAGGTAACTCACATCCATGGATTGGAATAAATCGTGACAACGATAGGACGGTAGCTATTCAACCATTTGAGGATAGAGATACAGCCCTAAATGATGATATCCATATGGATGTTAGTCCAGATCAATCCCCGTGTTTTGGGCTGCGGCAGTTCCAGATTGTCGGTTCGTATCTAATGTGCCTCTTTACCTAGTCGCTACTAGTTGATGCGGACTACTGCACTTTGACAATACTTTCTTGATTTACGCCACACGTACATGAGAAAAAAAGATGATCACTCTCAGGCGTTAGTAGCTGGATGAACTATATCTTAAGCTATTATGCAAATACGCAATAGCTTCATTATTTGGATTCATTGCTTCTTCCGCTAAGATGCCTGATGCCTCCCGAATACATTTTGTATTGTTGGGCAATCTAACGGTGTTACCAGTAATTATTGCGGTCCCCGAGAGGAGAAAAGAAATAGCATATGAAAGCACCAATGCTTGCCTTGCTTCTATATCCCATATACGAGCAGGCGTGATATCATAAGAGTTACCTAAGGTAAATTAATATAGCCCATAGTATTATATAGTTGCATAAGTGCTTATTCCAAAGCCTTGGGGGCAACGTAGTCTCGGAGTTACGAAACATCTACTCATTTATGCCTATCCTGAATCTAGAATGGCTTGCGAGGACACTCATATTTCTTCTCATATACACCTTATCACCACTGCCTATGCTGCAGATGGTTGCTTCAGTCTTGGCATGCAAACGAGAGACTGTCTTTCCCTTGAGAAATGCAGCCAATTCTGTACATGCTTGCATTTCTATGGTGGCTGCTTCATTGTCAACGCTTGTGCCCCCTCCTAGAGGATCCCGTAGCCCAACTATATATCACTGTAGCCAATAAGTAGTCGTCTACCGTCGTCTTTCGTCACGAATCACAGCAGGAGCAAGCAGTGCTCCTAGGGAACAGGCACGTCGTGCGACCAACTTATTTGCATCACCTCCCACACATCCTATTATCTCACTATTACATATCATCGACATTTATACCTGCATCAAACTATCGATGTCTTTTGTCTGTCCCGTCTAATTAAGTAGACCCGTACTTGTGATCGGCCTTATTGTTTTTTATTCTCCGGTCAGCCGTTTTGCCTTCTTTTCCCGGAAAGGCGTCGAGCATCCGGGGGTCCGTGTACATACCTCATACCCAGGTAGCGAAGCGAACAAACGTGGAAAGCTTCTTTTTATCCACATTCCACAGGAATCTTGCTTAGAGCAACTCTAGGAGCTTTTCGACGGGCTAGGGACGGGCTAAAGGCTGTCGGGTAACGAGACACTCATACAAGTGTTACTTAGATTGCGGCGCATCTCAGTTTTGCATTGTACAATGCGAGACCTATTTGTCCATCGCCGCCAATCGAGACGCCGAAACACCGACACAAGGTCTGCTTGATTGTCATGGATGAGGCATCTTGCCGCGCCGTCACGATCCGACGGGCTACCATTGCGAATCACAGCCGTCTCGTCTTCCTATCACTTGTCTATTCACTTCGGCCCATTAATGAGAGAGGCTACAAAACCCGCCCTTTGCCCTGTGAAGGACCGGTACGAGAGTGCTGGTCGAATGATTAAACTTCTCCGAATGACCTACCTAACCGCAGCGGAACGGATGCAAACATCTTCTACCCGAGATACATTTCCTCGCCATGTAGCTCGCCTTCTGTCATGCCTGAGACCTTCCGAGCTGGAAAAACCACTAACGAACAAGGCGAATCCATAATAGACGTATATGATGTCCTATCAACGAGCGAGAACCGACGCTGTTCGCAACAGACTAGTAAATAGTACAGTAGGGTACCCTCTGTAAAATCCCCACAACTGGACTGTAGTTACGATGTATCCGTACAAGGCCGTGGCATGATGAAAGCTGGAGATATGTGGAGACGGATTCCTCCTTAAAATAGGTATAAGTGCCCAAATTTCAGCCAGTCATATCTCATATTTCCCATGCTACCCCTCAGGGCACCCCTCACTTCCAATCAATGCCATTGATCAATGAGGCGTCTAGGGCGTCGTAAATGGCTCTCGCTTGGTATGCTTAATAGATTCAGACGTGATGTGGCTTGACAGTGAAACTCGCTCAATCTCATCATCCTAGAAGTCGACTTCAGGTCGAAAACTCAGCACGGTTCACTACAATCGATGAATGTAACAAGATCTATCCATCGCTTAAGCTCTCTGACGGGATCGCCGGTCCATGATTACGTAGCGTCGAAACATGTGGACTAGTTCGAAGACGGCGTTATTGACGACGATTTTCTTAGTCCTACCAACACAAGCCAAATCGAACCACCAGTGGGGGCCGAAATCAGGAAGAATGACAACAACAATATCAGACCCGGTCAAATAAGAAGCGTATATGGATCAATATACTAGCTAACATATCCCACGTTATATGTGGATTGTAGTCAGCTATTACAGCATCACAGCTACAATCTAATTAAGCTTATTACCTAACAGGGCAAGAAACAAGCTCCCCGGTCCTTCATATAATCGCTTGGCCCAGTGCTTGAAACAAGACATTGGATATTATTTTGGTGGAGAATCAACCGCTTACGATAGCCGCTAAACTACTGAGCAGCGGTCTTCTTTCTCGGATATTACCTAGAAAAAAAAACGTCGAGAGTAGAGACACTACCGAGACCTGCTCCTTTTCGAGAATCCACCTGTGTTAGATGGGTGACCCTTGAATCAAAATTCGGTATTCGGTGTCAAAGCTCTTCAACAATGTGCTCACATTTTTACGGCACAGAAAAAGGTCTGTAAGCCACACGTGCCCAGCGGCGACGAGCTGAGATGCCCGCTTAAGAGTCTAGACCTACGTATCATGAGGAGCATGCGTCAAAGTCCTAGCTGCTTCTCATTATTTTCTTAGTAATTATACGACTAAAGACGGCCCCCGAAGCCAATTAATCAAAAATTCTTCATAGTTCTCAGCAGAATCACACCATCTGAGAGCTTATCGAGGAAGCAGCAGTGAAACAAGATCCTTTCTCATGCGGCGGGTGCCTCTATGCAAATGCGAACTGCAGATTCATTCCGATATAGCGTCATACCGTCAGTAGCATTGGTGGTAAGCTAGCACGCCAAACAGGTAATAAGGCTGTGGGTTCCGGTACCTCTTACCACGCCGTAGCAATATATTCGTGAGTAAATTATGACTCCAGCGAAGTAGTTTGCTTCTTCAACTTCTTACCCCTGAGTCCGGCATATCGTGAGTTGTTGCCCGTCATAATTCGATCACTACGGCAAATCCCCGAGCCCAAACATGTTTTAGATACTCACATGCTTAAGTAAAGCTCGTGTAGACACTCGAGGATCGACTTGCAGTTGCATATCAAATCCGTCGGGACCAGATGATATGACGTTGGACCCCTCCAGAGGCGAAATGTAACCCCCCACACGAGCAGGTCAGTCCCGGCAGCCCTGGAATAGATTGAGAGGTGCATTACAAAAGTATGACAAGAGCTATGTCGTACAACGATCCTATGCGTGTCGCCCGTTTTTATTTATCTGTTACCGGGAAAAGGGGAACGGCTCTTGGATGCCGCAAGAGACAATTTGATATATCCAAATGGACACGGGCGGCATTGTAGACACGGAAAGATACCCACGTTACATTCCGCAGAAAGAAAATATGTGATGGTCTAGGCGGTGGCCGCATCACGCAGCTAGCGTCTTGCCTCGGGCATCCAGCCTAATGGAGAATGCGTCGCTCTGTCGCACGTCGAATTATTTAGTCCACGAAGATCATCCAGGAGGCTTTTTTCCAACTGCCAACAATGGAAAGGATAGGGTGCCGTGAGACATTGGCTGGCTGAAGAATCCCACAGTGGCTGCGGTAGCTGGCCATGGTGCAGAGCGTAGAATGGCCAATCAGGGCTGAGTTGAGGCGCGACTGAATGATGCGCGTTTCAACCTGCCAGGTATGTATGCCACCTGGGATGCGATTCCCACAACGCGTCCACGAATGGCCATCGCGTCATGCCACGCGCTTCCCTCCGCACGGCACCTAAATAAGGCAAATATCCTATTGGCACGTATGTTGTTGGACGAGATCGATCCACGGTCAGTTGTCACGCAGTACCTAGCTCCGTCGATCATTGTGGCGTAGACAATACTATGGATGCAGTAAATTCCGAGAGTTCGTAGGACTTTGTTTGAAATTTTGAGTTTGTAGGGCTAGCCTTGTATTCAGTTATCGCTGCTGATGCTGACTTATTGGCTGAGTGAGCATTCGAGGCTCGCCTACGCAAAATAGCGTACATACAGCCAAGTCTATCCCTTTATATCGGTAGCCTATCATATGAAATATACCAGCATATCGTCAGGATCTAAATGTCGTTAAAATAAGAAGGAATCGGGTAAAATTCCAACACGTTGAGGTACACTCTTCGAGAAGCCTGATAGGTTGAAAAATATTGAGAGTTGGGACCTCGCATGGTCAACTCAACTTGACCTGTCTCTTCGTGTTTGAACAACCAACAAAATTGAATATCGCGGATGCCCACATGAAGGTCGGCCAAGTCTTATCATATGGGATGAAAATGGGAGAGATGATATCTGCAAGTATTGTAATTACAGGGCAAAATACCGGGGGCACGAAAGACGATAGACCGAAGATGAACCGACACTATCCTTAGTAATCTAAGCACATCCGTAGATTACCTAATTATGCAACTACAGTGAGGGTCTAGATATACACTGTATTAAGTCCACTTTTTTATTCAGACGACATTTTGTGAATTTGTGCCTATTCGTACATAAGACAACATAATACTCAGGCCACAATAAGATAAGTCAAGTTTTCCGTGACCGCCGCTCGGGCATCAAAACAGCGCCCCGGATCCTACGACGGCCACTGCAGCTGGAAATTAAATCTTACCATTAGGGATCCACGCTGTTGGAACCTAGGAGCGGTATTTCTTTCGGCGTCCAGGGATTTCAGGGGCCACCAACCCTAGACAGTCCCCAACCAGCTGAACGGCTCTCGCAAATTGCGTCCCGTTTCGAGAAGCACTGGGGCTTGCTGGGAATAGAAGCCTGTACAGAACCCCCAAAAATTCACTCCTGCTAATCTCCGGTTCCATCCCGTCGACATGGACGCCGACATCAGAGCCGCAATCCCGGACATTGACCCGGTTGTCTCCGACTACTCGGTAGGCTATCTCAGACATGCGTCTACCGCATGGGTTGGCGATGAGGAATCTGCTGGCCTCTCGCCACTAGCCGAAGCTGCCGCTGCCATCACTGAGCTGCTTCTATCAGCTTCGGGTGACGCAGCTGGCTCCAACCAAGAGAAAATTCGCTCTCTTGTTTCCAAGTGGGTTGACAAGTATGAGGAAGCCAACAGCACCAATGGTGAGAGGCGTGGCCCGTCCGCTGTCAAGCGGCTCGACCAGGCTATCCAGGTTGGCGCTCAGCGAAACATGTCGTCGACTTTGGCTGTAGCTACCGGAAGCGTCGACCTGGAATCCGCCAACGCTCGTAAGGTAGAATCCAAGGTTGACCGGAAGAAGCTTGAGAAAGCAGAACGCAAGATCGCTGCCAAGCAAAGCAAGAAGCAGTTCAAGAACGTTGAGTATGAAGCTTCCAGGCTCCTCAACCAGCCTGAGGATACTCAGAGCTATGAAGAGTTCTACATGGCTGTCAACCCCTTGCAACTTGGCTCCAGCAGCGGTGCCGGCAAGACTAAGGATATTAAGATCGAGAACGTCGATGTCAGCATTGGTGGTACTCGCATCCTGACAGATACTGACTTAACACTCGCTTACGGACACCGCTATGGTTTGGTTGGTCACAACGGTGTTGGTAAATCTACGTTGCTCAGGGCCCTCTCCAGGCGAGAACTACCCGTCCCTACGCACATCTCCATTCTTCACGTCGAACAAGAGGTATGACGCTTGCCCTGACGGATAAACTGGCTCTAATGCTGACACATGTTAGATTACTGGTGATGACACATCTGCCTTACAAGCCGTTTTGGATGCCGACGTTTGGCGGAAGGTGTTACTCAAGGAGCAAACAGTACGTCCTCTCCGTCCGTAAAATCAGTAGCACTCGCTAATACTAACGTTTCCAGGAAATCACCGCCCGCCTTACCGAGATTGAGTCCCAGCGATCGTCAATGGCCGATACTTCGGCTGATGCCGCGAAGTTAGACCATGACCGAGAGGCCCTCGACCAGAAACTTGGAGAAATCCAGGCCAAACTGGCTGAGATGGAATCGGATAAGGCGGAGTCCAGGGCTGCTAGTATCCTGGCTGGTCTCGGCTTTTCCCCAGAACGCCAGCAGTTCGCCACCAAGACATTCTCCGGTGGTTGGCGTATGCGTTTGGCACTCGCCAGAGCCCTCTTCTGTGAACCTGATCTACTCCTTCTCGACGAACCGTCGAACATGTTGGACGTCCCATCCATTACCTTCCTTTCCAACTACCTCCTCACGTACCCGAGCACTGTTCTGGTAGTCAGTCACGACAGAGCTTTCCTAAACGAAGTCGCAACAGACATTATACATCAACACTCGCAACGCCTCGATTACTACAGGGGTGCCAACTTCGAGTCCTTCTATGCTACCAGAGAAGAGCGCAAGAAGACTGCAAAGCGGGAATACGAAAACAACGTAGCCCAGCGCGCGCATCTACAGGCGTTCATTGACAAGTTCCGGTACAACGCGGGCAAGGCCGCGGAAGCCCAATCCCGCATTAAGAAACTCGAAAGAATGCCCATCCTTGAGCCGCCCGAGACCGAGTACAGCGTCAAATTCCGCTTCCCGGACGTCGAGAAGCTGTCCCCACCCATCGTCCAGATGTCCGGCGTCACCTTCGGGTACACCCCCGACAAGATCCTCCTTTCCAACGTCGACCTGGACGTCCAGCTCGACTCGCGGATCGGAATCGTCGGTCCCAACGGTGCGGGTAAGACGACGATCCTGAAGCTGCTGATCGGAAAGCTGTCCCCCACGAAGGGCATCATCTCCCAGCACTCGCGTCTGCGCGTCGGCTTCTTCGCGCAGCACCACGTCGACGCGCTGGACTTAACCATGAGCGCCGTGTCCTTCATGTCGAAGACGTACCCAGGGCGCACCGACGAGGAGTACCGCCGGCAGCTCGGCGCCTTCGGCATCACGGGCACGACAGGCCTGCAGAAAATGGAGGTGCTCTCCGGAGGTCAGAAGTCGCGTGTGGCGTTCGCGTGTCTAGCCCTCACGCAACCCCATATCCTCGTCCTCGACGAACCGTCCAATCACCTGGATATCGAGGCCATGGACGCCCTGGCCGAGGCCCTCCAGGAGTTCCAGGGCGGCGTGCTCATGGTCTCCCACGACGTTACGATGTTGCAGACTGTTTGCAAGAACCTCTGGGTCTGTGAGAATGGCACCGTTTGGAAGTTCCCTGGTGATGTACAGGCGTACAAGAAGAGGATTGCGGCCCAGGCTGATGCTGCTGGTGTTGTTAAGGCGCATTAGATGGACTAGTGTAGCTAGATAGATGAGATATAGAAGTGAATACGTACATAGTACAGGAGCTGGGAATGAGATATGACTGAATATAAGCATTATCCATCTAAACAATCGCTACCTTAGTGGACGCAGTGTATCAACTCAGATTCTCTCGACCGTGGTGCCTACGTCGTCGTAGATGATAGCGGCGGCTGGTGATATGAAACTACAGAGTACGAATGCAACCGACCCCCATGGTGTAGCTAGATTGGGCCTACTACATAAATAGCCAGATAAGACGACCTATGCCTGGTGATTATATTACTGGGAACTATTCAACCATTGTTCCTCATCTAGTTTCTTCTCTAAGGATGAATGTCGAGTCACTATCATACGGGAATAACTGACTTGTGCTCATATCTACACTCATACATGTATTACTTCGTAGCCTGACTTATTTATAATAACCCAACTGCCATTGCTATAATTAGTTTTTGGCGTCAAAGGTCTACTTAACTGCAAGAAGCTACATTTGATATGCATCTCCCGAAAGTTACTCTGGTTAACTACCATCACTATCAATACACCTGGGCCCCCCTAAGCTGCTGCTGCTTGAACCTAAGGCATGGATAAGCTAGTGACAAAGTATTGGGAGTGTTGTTTGCTTCAAGTTCACAAGGGATCATGTAATTATCCAGTTCATTCGACTCTAAATACGTTTATATACCTAGTGTATGTGATAATCAATCAACAGTAGTCTCTCCCGCCAACTCAGCATCCATCAACCGTATAGCCTCATCGCGATGCTTCTCCATATCAATATCAAGAATGAAATCCCACCTTCGCAACAGCGTACCCGACTTTTTCATCTCAAGGCCCGTCTGCTCCCCCTTTCCGAGCAAGATGACACCCGTGCCCCGGCTCGAATCAACGATCCGTTGCGTGCGGGGACGGCGAACCTGGTCGTACGCTTTCAGAGCCGCCAGTGCCCCGGGAAGCGACTTGGCACGCCCGAGTAGGGTCGATAGAATGAGACTGTCCTCGATAGACATGCCGCCACCGGAACCCTGCCAGGGGGTCGTGGCGTGCGCCGCGTCGCCCATAACGCATAGGGGCCCCGAGACGTATGTGGAGGCCGAGGGGTGTTCCCACAGATAAATGCCTTCATGCTCGGGTTTCTTGCAGAGCAGCTATTCGAATCCCGTATTAGTATCGGCATAGTTGAATGAAACGGAATCCGATTATCGTACCTCGTCTATAGCTTTCAGAAGATGCGGCGGCCAGTCCTGGTAGAGGTTCTTGATCTCATCCGCCTTCACAGTCCGACGCCAGTTATCAGATGCCTTGGCTGCATCGTCGCTTGAAGCGATGACAAACTGTACTAACTCGCCATCACTTAACAGGTTATGCATCACGCAGTTATTCTTTCCGATCCACGAATACTCGCGAGCGTCCCCAGAGTCTACAAGCCCTCCAATGCTAGCCCGCGCTTCCGCGTACGGCTGGAGAGTCATAATGAGCCAAAACCCCGTATTCCTCGGCGAGGCCGCCGGGTCGTCGCCGAGTATGAATTTCCGGACGGCGCTGTGAATGCCATCAGCACCGATAAGGATATCACACTCGTAAGTCGTCCCGTCAGCGAACTGAAGCGTAACAGGGCCCGTACCATCGGGATTCCGATCAATCTTATGGAGCTTCTTCGAAGCATGCATGCGCTCTCTTGGCACATCAGCGAGGAGCTCCTGCAAGTACGCGGCGCGATGAACGATACTCGTCAGGCGCTGCTGCGTCCCGGCCGTCATGTCATCAACCTCATCAATGACCTCTCCTTGGCCTTCGCCTTGCGCGATCATGAAGCGCACGCCGCGCATGGGCACCGCGCCGGCGCGCTTCAGGAGTTCGGGACCCCAGGGGCCCATGAGGTCTAGCGCTGCTTGCGCATTGCGGGTGACGCCGATGGCTAGACCGGCTTCTTTGAAGGCGGGCGCGGACTCGAAGATGTGCACGTCGAGATGTGGGAAGTCTATGAGAGCGCGGAGTAGAGATGCGCCTGCGAGGCCGCCACCGGAGATGGCGACACGAATGGGTTTTGAGGACATGGGGATGGATCTTAGGTATTCTAACAACTGGGATACGGTGGACGGCGAGCTATTCTGGAAGTATAGAGACGTTAAGAAGAACAAAGAGGAAAGAGGGAAAGCCTAAGAGATACTTCGCGCCTCCTTTGTACTAACATACACCTCGAGTCCTCGTAGGTGGTGTAATCATTTAATTAGTAAGGCCAAGTTCCTCGACTTCTGTTGGTTACATCATGTGAGGTCAAATGGGTGTCAAACAGCCTTGAAGCAAGGGGGACGCCTACCGTTGGGCTGGACCAACTACATTGATAGGTGCCTACCCTACCTGTTCGAATGTGTGAGTAATTCTTCATATGATGCAAAGATATAGCAAAACATGCTTGCAACCTCTACTATATACCATGAACTAGATATGTTAGTAATGAGATATATATTGCATTATATGAGCAATTTGATAGCCCTGCAGTGGAGAAAGTTTTATTTACACTATATACCTGCTGATTAGAATAAGTCAGATATCTCATAGAAGAACATAAATATCGAGTTGAACAAGTCTATAGGCGCCCGAGGAAGTCCTAAACACCAATACCACATCTTGGAGGAGGATATATCCTAGACTACGGAAGTAGCAAGGGGAAGTGATAGAGAATATCTATCTGTCCCATGATGATCACGATGAGATTTTCTGTGTAGGGATATGTAAGGGGTATTACACCGGGAGCTATTAAACATGCCTTCCATTGAACATACCTTTTCACAAGCTCTGTTGGATGGGAATTCACTACGGAATGGCTACTGTAGAATATATAGCGAATACGCACTTAGTTGGGTAGATAAGCAGGTAGGAAGGAGCAGCATTTACGGGGGGAAGGGCTCGTAGCGATCTATTTGACTACATATAATAGTATTCCTCGCAATACATCCGCACCTAGATACGTATACTCTACATTTAGAGAGAACCAATCCATGCTTTAGTCGGCTTTGGGTATGTATGCCTGTCCATGGGTGTTAACTAACTAAAAGACTATTTGAGTGGATGTAAGCAAAATCAAGAGCTGCTCAAGCTGCATATGCGTATGTAATTGTTGACGGCGAGTTGCTTCTGGGGTGAAACAAGCCCGACACAAGGCATATGCGTATTTACTGCGCTTGGTTGTTGGGGCGCATGGCACAATCGACTTGGAGAGCTGATAGGAACACAAACTAGCCTGGATCCTGGGATAGAACTATAAAGAGATAAGTCCGGCTAGGGGAACATAGAATACAAAGATCAGTCAAGATCAGGGTGGCGAAGATAGGATAGGAGCGAATTCTCATATAACATACACTCAATCACGACGTTGACAAGATGCGAAGACAGACAAGTTACACGGCTAATTGCTCAATTCGATTGATAATACCTGCGATCCTGGTTGACCCGGAGGGGATAGCAGGTTCCCTCCTAAACGAAGATAAGACTAGGAAAATCCAACCACCCGCTTTTGACGTCCCGTCCTCGGGCGTTTGGAAAAGAAAAGATCCTTGGAAACAACACGAAAGAAGTTATAGTTTATATCCGCGACTGATAGCGTCATAATCTGACTGCGCCAATAGCATCAGACTGGTACCATAGTCTCCTAAAACCGGGACGAGTAGCTGCTAATGAGCTACCCTCCAGTTCGTCCCACGCAATATAATCCCGGTGACCATTTTTAACCGATATAAGTCGTGACCGCTTCGGCCTTTTCCGCTCTATCCCTCCAGTGATCACGCTCTTGCTCAAGTTCCGCGATTCTCTCCTCCAGCTCCTCAAGTCGCTGTGCTTTGCGCTCACGAGACTTACGGGCCGCCAGAGTATTGCGCGCTCGCTTCATGGCAGCCACATCGTTCGGATCGTCAACGACGATAGGAGGAAGAGGCTTGTTTGGACGACGAGCGTTCACTCCTGCAACAGAAGAGTGCTTGCCCTGTGCTGGTGAGTTTCCAGACTTGCGACGAGGCTTAGAAGTTGGCTCGCTGTCCTCCAGGTCATCAGATTTCTGTGACGGAGATTGATCGGGAGCCGCTGCAGTAGGCTGGGTAACGGTCTCCTCAGGGAACAGGGAGGGCCAGTCTCCGTAGATACGGTCCACATCGTTGTTGCCGAAGTTCGGAGAAATTTCAAAGTCACACTGGTCAGGAGAGCCGTCAAACAAGGATGGCGACGTCAAATGCGTTATGGCGGCGGAGTTCGGAGCGGACTCAATCCACACATCGTGTGGCGATATTGTGCCCGCACCGCCGGCGGAGCTAGCGCCGGAACTCACGGTCGTATCATAACTGGGAACTCCAGGGGATGAATAAGCCGTGGTGGCTCCCCCCTGGAAGAGCGGGAAGTCGTCAAACCCCATAGCGTCTGCGGAATGTGAGAAATGAGACTTATGTGAAATAGAATCAAGCAATTTACCTCGAAGATCCATCGTGGACTGTGTTTGCTGACCCTGTGTGAAAAGAGGTACAGGTGGTCTAGCAGGACGGTTCTGTTGAGGGACGGATGCGTAAAATTGCTGATGCGCTCTGGAGTTTTGCGACAGGGAAGAAAACCGGTTGGTGTATGCCGAAGAGGGGGATGTCTGATGTCCTTGTTCTGCCTGAGAAATCTGTGCCACTCGCTGGTTCGGTATTGACGCTGGAGAACCACTTGCGATGTTGGGAGAGTGACTAGGGTTATTGTTCAAAGATCCAAAGGCTGCTGCTGCTGAGGCAGGTGTGGATACAGAGCGATTAGCGGTTTGTCTCTTGGGCGGAGGTTGATGGTCGAACAAGACAAAGTCCTGTTGAGGTGGGAAGAAGTTGGATTGCGCGGGTTGTGCCGGCAGGCTCGTCGAACTGGAGGGAGGCCATGTTGACTGTTGGGAATCCGTTGTGAAGACTGAAGAGTCTTGGGAGGGAATGATGTCGTTAAGAGAACTCTGACAGTAGCTGGAGATAGCTTGACTTGAGTTCAGTTCTTCCTGAGAAGGGAGAGCTGAGAAAAAAATTGGGTGAGTGGGGATATTGTTGTTATTCTTTGTGGACTGAATTTTGTCGGTGGCTGCGAAGAGCACTGGAGGCAAAAGGGGGAGACACGAGGTCTTAACTTAGCGCATCTTGGATGCTTATTTCTGTTCTACCTGATTATGTGTTTCTGTGTTATGTGTATTGGGGTGGGATGTAGAAGAAGAGGGGAGAAAATCAAAGCTTTGTGCCTGAACTTCGGCGGGAGGAGTGGGCTTTAGTATTTTTCAGGCAACAATAACTTGCGCCGAGCGAAAAGAGCCAAAACCTTAGGAATGGATGAAGTGCACGGGCCACTTAGTTAGGCGGACGCGTGGGTGTATTTCTGGTGGCAGGGGGGTCCTTGGTGCAGCTAGCCAAAGCTGACGGTCACTTGTTAACCACTAACAATTTGATTGTAGGTCGCGTGTACTGCAAACGGGTTGCTGAAACAGTTAAGAGAGAACAAGATATTATCGCTTGAGCAGGTGTGACTCATACTTTGCCGACCCATAATTCTAGTCTGCACTAACAATCCCTGCCGGCCAATGTTCCTTCGTAGCGCACAGCCTTCCTCCGTATTTCCTTACTGCGCAGCACGTCTCCAACCAGAGCCAGAGCCGGTAACGACGGATGGGAAAGGCAGTAAGAAAAAAAGTTTATTGAACGGACGTAACGCTCTTCATACAACGCTGGATTCTGCATAGAGAGATGCAATACTTCGCGAAGATTTTTTCTTTTTTCTTTTTCATGTAAATGGAAATAATTCGGAGTCTATAAGGAGTTCTATTTTAAGTCCGAATACGCCATATGTAATGTATGTAATCTGACATTGGCCATAAAAAAATTCTATCCGACCGTCGTCGATAATCCATCTTATCACCATAACATCACGGACTTGATGGACATGTTAACACCGTTCCCAGTTTCTGATTCCTGTTTCAATCAAATCTCTGCCCGGTCTGCCGGCTCTGGGGCTACTGGGGCTATTGGGGACCCTGGAACTGCGCTGCCAAGGCTCTAACCCACATGCGGCCAAGGGCTTGTGACGGATTACGAGCTTGCCTCCTAGCGCCTCCTCGTTGCGACGGACTTTGATTGGTTCAAGAGTATCGGCCAGCTAAATGAGGAAAGTCACCCTTGCGACTGTTCCGTGTGTTAATACATGTAGTGCTTGAGGCGTTCTTCCTCGTGATATTCGGTAAGTCTGAAGAATGTGTGCTCTTACGAAGCTGCTATAATTATGTTAATTAACTGGTTTATTCGTTATTGGGAATTGGAATGGACACGTATATTAGGCACGAGAAGGAATTCGTCAACACGGGGTAGGCATATCAATGTTATCTGAGTGGTCACTGAGCGGTTGTTGCCAATTCTCTAGGTGCACGTTTCCTCGGTCTCGAACTTGACGTTAGACAAATTACCCACCATTATTAATCTATCACGCACTGTACATCATCAAGAACCGTTTTTCTCAATTGAGAATTTAAGGTTACTTTTTCGTTAGAGGATTGAGGTAAGGGCGGCTGTGCTGATCAATTTGGCTATTCTCTTGTGTAGGTACCGAACTTTTTTTTCTCCCTGTCTCTCTCAGTATCTCGCTCCCATCTATCGCATGCATGGTATATTCGAACAACAAGGGTCTTTCAACGCAATTGAGAAATCCTAACCAACATCTTGCGAAATATGAATCCTCATGACGTCGCTACAGTATAGCGTTATGGAGCGTCGCAGATCCATTGCGCCGTTTCGCGCGTAAGCGCAGTCGTCAACTCAATTGCGCAAAAAAACTCGCGGGCGCGTGCGCAACGCGGGTCGCATCGAGAACATCCATCAGTGATATTACCATACTGCGCATATTGAAGCCCCACAACATCCAAGGAATTGACCCAAGGAACGTTGTAAGAAATGCAATGTTTCCCCGCGGAATCGAAACTCAATCCAGACGGATATGGGATTGCAGAACATTGGCTGCATAAGTGGCAGATCAGCGAGCAGGGCAATTGGAGCAATCGGATTAGCCAATTGGTTGCGCCGTGTTGCAATCTCTCATCTCCTTGCCCTGGAATCGGATTTGTGACTCATACTCGACCTTGTACGGGACGGGGACGGTTCGTACTGGCGTATTAAGTGATACCTCCTTGGTAAGATATTGCTCGCCTTTTCCTGCCGTTTTATGGTCCCCTACCTGCGTCTAATACCAAAGCGGCTCGCTGCCGTTTCACTGGGCGGCCGATCTATGAAATATTATCCTGAATTTGAATTCATTTTTGGATTCGGTGGTCTTTTTTTTCGACCAGGCAAAACGGATACGATATCTACTATGGACGGACTAATGTCTCATGAGATTCTCTCGCCGACATTAGTCTTGTTCTACAAGCTTAGGGTCTTGTACTACATTGTCCATCAGTGGATTTGATATTCTGCCAAGAGTCTGCTATGAGATTTTAATCATCATGTACAACCGGAAAGACATATTGTAGGGCGCGTTTTTTACGCCGGTGCTTGCCGATTACGCTAGACGGCCCGTTTTTATACGCAACACTTCCTATGGAGTCTTCATGTGAAGTGCCTAGGGTTCCATTTCTCTCCTATGATTACGTATTTACTGGCTATGTATTTGGAATATTATCAAGATCACAAGCAAATCTACTATTTAGCAGTCCAATTTGCGGAGATATATCTTTCAGGACAATAGGACATCATAGCACACGACAATATTTCCTACATACGCTCGTACATACGCACTTACATACGCCTACATCCATCTTCCGTCCCGACAGACCGCGCCTTATCAGCCCTATAGGACTGGGGTCCTGCATGGGCCTCACATTAATTGGTTTGCTTCGCATCTGAGAATCGGAGGGAATCTTTACGAGGCCACGTTGCTGTTGGCTGTCTATTCGCCGCAAGGCCACAGAGCCGCTTTCACGTTGCAGAAAACCCTACAAGCTGACGCTCTAACGATATCTTCCTTTGCGGGCATTACTACGCTGTTGATTACGTTGCAGGATATCCAGTCTCGATAACCACTTATCCCAGGACTCGTCAATCCTCTATACGCTCGATGCAGGTCCACGCGCCTCTCGTAATATGCAGCTGCTCTCGTCAGCTGCCCCTAATATATAAGCCTCTAGGCTAGGTAAGGCAACGCTAGTATATACATATATCCATTCATACGTACGTTATATCCCTGGCTATGATGTATATCAATTAGGTAGGCATACGCTTGCCTGGTTGCGTAAGCAACCTGCAGCAAGACAAGAAAAAAAGTCCAGCAGATTTTAGTCTCTAGACTGCAGTACTACGAATTGGGGGCGGAAAATAACGCAGAGCAAAACGGAGCCAAGGGAAAATGCTTAGACAGCGGCGCTGATTCCTCTCTCGCGCGCCGCGTGGCGAATTTCGCGACTGCCTTACCGCCGGTAAGGCCCGCGAGCCCCGGATTGGCTATCTGCTTCTAAACCGAGAGTTTCCGGCACAACGCGGTCGGACCCGGAAACCGATGCGACGCAAGGCTGTGATCCGGACTGCGATGTGTTCTTTTCCTTGGGACATTTGTCATCAACGTAGCCTTGCTTATTGGGATAATAATCAATATTGATGTTTAGTAATATCACTATGCCTTATAGAATGTGTATAGAAGTAGGTAGGTGTATGCGTAGCGGATGGGCGATGATGAATGGGATGTGAACACTGCTGTGTTGTGTAACCGCCCCCGTATCTTTCGTATAAGCACTACTACCGCCTAAGTGCTGACTTCTCGGGAGCGTAATAACCTACCATCAATGATCTATGGCGTTGAAGAGAAGCCACTACTACTTCAAGTCAGGCGCAGCTTGGTGTCACGTCGCCTGTGGTTGGGCAGTGATCGTGGCTTAGATATAGCATCGAATCGAATATGCGGGAAGCAAACAGACAACAATTCACAGGAGCCGCGAAAGACAACGTTTCAGGTAGAATCAAATTGAGTTATCTGAAGAAGTACAACACGGCCATACCAGAGCGCCACCCTAATTGCAAAGTATTCCATCCATGAATCCAGTTTTCCGTTACTGGATATCTTTCCCTTGCATATGTAAAATCAACGATAACCTGTGAATGATGCCCTTAGACGCCGCGATGCCTTCTAATATCATGATGCTACCCTTAACCGTAAATATCCCTTTCTAGGCCTGATTCAACTCGCGAAAACGAGGACATTGAACCCCAGCTGTGCCATATAGTACGATTCCGTAGTACGATATAGGATTGGTGTTCGACTCTAGAAGTGGTGATACAGGTTTCTGCCTACTCTTCCATTACGTCCTCGATGGAGACGACCGGGCGCTTCGGAGTGCTCTTAAAATCTCGCGTAGAAGCGGTGCCCGAGCCGATTCCTGAATCGGTCATGATGGAAGTCTGGTCAGCCTGCACAAGGGCGTTGTTGCGAACCACCAGGTCCTGATCCGCGATCTTGCGCATCATCTTGATAAAGTCCGAGTTCTTGAACTTATCAGTCTGATTCTCGGCGACCGAATCAATGATCAGCTGCGCGGCCTTGGCCAGCTCTGTGTCGCCCGTCTTCTGGGACTTCTCTGATGTGTCCTTCACGGCCGTGGCCTGGTCGGACGAGGCCTGGTTGTTGCGCGACTTGGCCTCCTGCTTGGAGTGGGCAGCCAGATTCTCCGCAGTCAGTTGATCAGGGACTTGGATGTGGAAGTTGGACATCCAAGCTTCCAACTCAGCATCGAACTCACGCGCCATGCGGTCCTGGTCAACAGTCTCACGGCTGATGGTGGCTCGGGTCGACGGGGACCTAGTGTGCATAGCGGCTAGCAAAGCATATTCCTCGGGATCGAATCGGTGAACTCCGTGAAGGGGAGGGTGGGGGTAATCGCGATGGCGATGATGAAGTTTGCGAGCCTGTGCCATCTCAGCGTCTCGTTTAGCTTGCTCCTGATAGGCTTTAATCTCGTAGTCCTTGAAGGTCATCGGGCGGAATTCATCAGCCCAGCTCGTTCCTTGGCTAGGCGTGGCAAACCCTCGTGTGTGGGGGTTTGGGCTGGCAACATGGAGGGAGGGGCCGGAATTGTCATGAAGGTACGGCATCGGCATAGGGTCGGGTCCGAGGGTCTGATGGTGAGGATTGACGGAAAGGGGAGCACTGCTGCGGTGGAAAGTCGAGAACTGTCGACCGGCATGGTCATAGCCCACACCGTAGGTAGCTTGACGAAAAGCCTGGGAAAAGGTTAGAAGATATGTCTACGCGGGCGGGTTTTTTTGGGGGGGGGGGGACACAAACCTGATTCGGCGTCGAAGCTGCGGTGTTCTGTAGGCGCACGTCTTGGGAAGGGCGCGCTTGATCTAGGTGCTGCGTGAAGCGCTTTGCAGCGTTCGACGGTCCGCACAGATTGTCGGCCATGGTGATAATAGAGGAAGAATAGCGACGGGGATGTTGCTGTCGATGTTGAGGTAGGAATTTGTTATTGGTTTGATTGATGCAACGATGGAGTCGTGGTATGGGTTGATATTGACTCGGCGTAGAGATGAAAGAGAGAGGATGGAAGGTAAACAGTGATGGTAAATTGGAAGATCGCCGTTGGAATAAGGAACTGAGAAGTAAGGTTAGTACATTGATGCTTCTCGGCGTCTGAGAAAAAAAGCTTCTGGGGACGTCGAGTTGGAATACCTGGTACTGTACCTAGAATACCGCGAGTTTAGGTAGTGGATCGGTACATATGTAGACTTCCTGTGTTTTTCAAAACATTGAATAATACGTGGTACGTACTACGTAGTGTACAGGTACTGTAGTACAGGTGTCCTTAACATTAAATAAATCGTCAACAATTCGTGGTGAAGGAGAATTGAAATTGAAGTCGAAGAGGTTCGAGTCAGCTTCACAAGGAACGTCAATCACGGCGCACCTGCACTTTCCTTTGCGGCGATTTATCAAAGCTTATTAGCCTCGGCAGAACCCCATAGCGGCTGGTCGGTCAAATGATGTCAATTCTCACAGCCGCGTACCAATGCAGGTACGTACCAGCTTATCCCCGCGACAACCCCGCCATGTGATTTTCAGTGTTCTCAAGTGCTTCTAGGTACATAGATACAGTGAGATCCACACCGGACACCTTTGGGATTTTTCATTTGTTGAGATCCTCCCGGTGCTAATATTGATCCGGGATTCCAATCGGCGGAGCCTGGTGGCCTTCCAAGGTTGGAGCTTTATGAAATCTGGACTGATCCACAAGAGGCTAACATCAATACATGTATGCAATTGACCCTGGTGTACAGATTGTACACTTGGTAAACTTCGGTGGAGCTTTGGACTTGCTTGCCTGAGCTACCAACTTGAAGGGATAGGCGAACTGGTCATTTCAACGATATACAATTTCGTACAACTCTCTTGACAAGGCCCTACACTTTTCTTTAAGCTAATATCCTACATCCCTTTGCCAAGATGGTATGTTGATGTGTCTGTTTCTCTAACCACCGCTTCTGCGATTTGCTAATCACCGCTCTATTACAGGCGCAAGTAATATCCAACACGGGCCACGATGACATGATTGTATGTAAACTGATCGAATACTATCCACCAAATCTCGAATCCATCCAAGGCCACAGCTCCGCTCTCAATTACCTCGAGGCCGTTTTCTATTCTCTGCTAACCCTTTTCTAGCACGATGCTGTTCTTGACTATTATGGCCGACGGCTTGCAACATGCTCTTCGGACAAGACGATTAAGATCTTCGAAATCGAAGGCGAGACTCAACGGTTGACAGAGACGCTGAAAGGGTATGGATCACCTTTCTCCTAGCACAAACAAAACTCCTGACAATAATGGGTATAGTCATGAAGGGGCAGTATGGTGTGTCTCGTGGGCGCATCCCAAATACGGCAACATCCTCGCCTCGGCAGGCTACGATGGCAAGGTCTTCATCTGGCGCGAACAATCGAATCAATGGCAAAGGATCTTCGACTTCGCCCTCCACAAGGCCTCGGTGAACATGGTCGCATGGTCACCACACGAATCCGGCTGTCTTCTCGCGTGCGCCTCGTCCGATGGAAGCGTTTCCGTCCTCGAGTTCAAGGACAACAACTTCTCCCACGTCTCCTTCCCGGCACATGGTCTCGGTGTCAACTCGGTCTCCTGGGCGCCGGCTACGACACCCGGCAGCATTGTCTCTTCTGCGCCGGCAGGCCCTGGTGCTCTCGGCCAGCGCCGCTTCGTGACGGGTGGTTGCGACAATGTACTCAAGCTGTGGGCCTATGACCCTGCTACCCAAAGCTACAAGCAAGAGAGGGAGCCATTAACTGGCCATACCGACTGGGTGCGTGATGTGGCGTGGAGCCCTACCGTACTCCAGAAGAGCTACATCGCATCGGCGTCGCAAGATAAGACGGTACGAATCTGGACGAGCGATAATGCCAGCCAGGGCCAGTGGACATCCAAGACCCTGAACTTCGAAGCGGAGGTATGGCGCGTTAGCTGGAGCCTTAGCGGAAACGTTTTAGCCGTTAGTGGAGGCGACAATAAGGTTTCGCTATGGAAGGAGAACCTGAGAGGCGAGTGGGAATGCGTCAAGACGATGGAGGAATGAGGGCCAAGCCTATTGATTGTTGGAATGAACTGATCATGGAGACGGCCCAGGATGAATATCATGAAGTCTGGCGTTTAGCAGTAGAAGGGGCACTGGTTCGGCATGACTGCTGGTCATCAAAAGTAGAGCTCGTGTTTTGCAATTGCTCTCGGCCTTATTAAATAAATGTGATATCTTGAAAATCCCCGCTGTAAAGATCGTACTGTGAGCTGGTTTCAGAGGGGTACTAAAATTCCCATTTGTTCCATCCCTAGGATGCGAAGTCTTCAACTCCTGGTTTTGATTGAATAACCTACAATATTCTATCTCCTGAGATGTCTATCTAGATCTGGTATGATCTAACAAAACCGCGGTCATTGTACAGGATACCGACCTCTGAGCAGGATAGGCTATCGTTCGACTTGACGCATACATGACTATACAATTCTTGGACTTGACCCAATAGACTATAAGAGGAGTGGGTGGCTATGTGGATATAGGCAACTAGTTTCCTTAACAAGTCTCTTAGTATCAAGAAACTCAACCTACGCTACTATCATGCGTCCTTCAATATGGCTATTAGTGATGCATCTAATGATATCAACTTAAGATATGCCAGCCTAATCGCTCTGCTTTTCCATTGGATGAAGCTTTATGTCTTTGATCAAGTTTATTAGTCTTTCATGCCATTTCATTGTTCCTAGGTCCATGGGCGTTTTAAGTGAGGTTCACATCCCTTAGCTAGGGATGAAGTTACCAATAGTTTAAATAGAACAGCCCAGTCTACCCTTTGAAGATCATAGGTTTCTAGAAGTCTTTATTCTCCATAGGGCTTGAGCTTTGCATCTACCTAGGTAATCATACTAGCAGTCGGAGTTAGAAATTAGAAAGGCATGTTGGTGCATTGTATCACAGCATTACCATACCTAGAAAGAGAAAAGTGACAGTGAAGTCTTATCAATTTAGTTGCAGAGAATTGGACTGATTGGGTTAAATGGCGGTTAGCCCACCAGTCATAATGCTGTGGTCCGATGGAAGTGACTCCCCGGGTCGTTAGTTGCATTTAGGTACATCAAAGTACCTTGACTTAGAAATTAGGTACAGAAGTACATCTATCGTTGCTCAGCTTCCAGATCAATGTCAGGGGTCTGGCCAGTCAACTAATAAAATTAGGGAAGTCGAGACTGGGATTCCCAGATTCGTTAACTTCGTAATTTCAACTTCAACTTCAACTTCAATAACAGCCCTGTTTTGTTTGCTGCTCTACCATTGCGACTACTTCTATTCATATGCATCTCTGTGTCATGTTCGCTCTATAAACCCATTCGAGATCTCGTTTCCCCATGCGACAAACAAACTAGTTGAGCTACCCCCTGTGCGTAATCGAGGCCGCCGATACCCTCGGTCGTGATAAGATTAGCACCAACAGCCGACGGCCACTCAGCAAAAGAGAGCTTTCCCATTTCGCAAACCCTAACCGCCAAATTGTCTGAACCGCAGGAGGATAGTAACGGACAGTCCGTGTCCACCGGGCTTCCACCGACCAACCTTGAGCGTCCAGAAGAAGAAGGGAATCTGAGATTCGAAAGCGACGAGGTAGACAATCTCAGCCGGGGACGCTCGCCTCCTCCACAGTATCCCTATTCTACCTCCGAAGCCTCGGCCTCGACTTCCTTTTCATTCGGTGTCTCTCGTCCCGCACCGCCTCCATTCTCGAGCCTATACACCGTCGACGACCACTTCAGACTACCACCCGCAACCTGTAGCCCTGCTTCTGAAGCTGGGGCCCCATCTGCAACCGCCGCTCCAGCTTACGCGCCTGCTGCCTCGGCTTCCGATAGTCCCCTCGAGAGGTCTAGCTCCTTTGACGAAGCTGTCGCGGAGACTAAGAGAGCACTCCCGCAAGACGTTAAGGGCGAGTCGAGTCAAAAAGGCGACGATCCCAGCGAACCACCACCCGCATACTCGGAAGGCTATAGCCCGTTACTTTCATTCACTTACCTAATGGCTGCCGCCGGTGGTGCGTCGAGTATTATTACTCAAGTCCAGCAAGGCGGTCCTCCCGTCAATGCTATTGGAGGTATGTGACACAAGGCATACCATTGAATAAAACGGAAATATGGAAATACTAACGCCTAGCATGTAGATGTTGGGGCCGACGAGACAATTACTATGGATTTGCGGTAAGTAATACTACACTACACTATAACTTAAAGTTATATGCTAATTGGATCTTTCATATAGCGGCACGCGCTTCGTCCTCTCTAGAGATGAACTGTTGACTCTGCCCGAATTTGTGCTCCTCTCATTGTTCCCTAATGGGCTTTTCCCTGAAGGTCACATGGGTGGGTTTTCTGAGAGCGATGCCGTCCACGTTGATGTCAGTATACACCATGATAAACGTTCTAATCGATTCGCTCAGATTTCCTCGAGCGTGATATGCCAAGAGGCTGTCACTCCCCTTCACAATCCTCTCCCTCGCTCTTCTACCCTTCGTAACTTAGTATCTAATCCAAATATATATATCACTGACCTCACTTCCCAGTATGACCCCGCATCTCTACAGTACATGTTAGACTTCTTCCGGAATGTAGCCCAGTCTATACCCACCGAGACTTCTCCTAACGCTTCGCCGGACGGTGGTGCTGTTCCTATTGACTCGCTTGGTGGTCGTGGCGATGATGGAAGCAAGAGAGCTGGTATAATCGTCCTACGAGAGGACTTGGACTTCTATGCTATTCCTCCCCGTGCAGACATCGGTCAAGCCGAGATGATTGAGGTCAAGCGTGCTGCGGCTCGAGCTTTGCTCAGACAGGACGGAATCTTCTCGGGATTGAAGAGAAGTGACGAACCCGGCACGACGGAGGCGCACCTAATCGAGATGCTTACTGCTGGGTAAGAAAACTCTCTATGGCCTGTACTATCCGGCTTTCAAATGATGTAATTCTAACTACCGTTACAGTGGATTCAACCATGACGATAGGTGGGGTCATCGCGCGGGTGAGCCCAATAAAGCTGTCGTCTGCAGCTTAGCCCTTGCCCGACTACGTAGCGATATCCGTGGTAACGACATGGGAAGCAGTTCGGTTGGCATGGCACAAAAGCTGCTACTCTTCTGGAGAAAGCCGGCGCGACGTTGCTGGTGGGAAGGAGTGGATCTGCAAGACGTGGAGGGCGTAGACGGCCCCCTGAAAGTGTGGATTCGGAGAGTGTGGACACTCGAGATGAGTGTGATTGGGTTGCGTTAACAATGACTTCTCTTAGGCGAGCGAAAAGGCGTTTGAGTTACGTTTTTCTTTTTCAACAGCAGCATCGTCCTGTTGTTCCTCGATATCATGCAAAGAGGATTAGGATGAGGTACACACACACATCAGAGCTATCCATACGATGATGCTCTGTTTTTCATTACTGGCGGCTTGCCAGTTCTTCCATTGTTTATACCTGGTTCTACTTTTAAACTAGGATACCGAGCATTGCTTACTATATGCTTGATGTACGATCCTTTATAATAATAGAGCAGGCATATTCAGTCGGGCCCTTGGACAAGAAGAATTACGAAGGGTGTCCGTTTTATTTTTGGAATGGAAAATCGAGGATTACCTATTAGAATCGGACACTGTTCCACGACGGCTTGTTCCGTGACATGTGGTGTAATCTTTTCCTACTCCTACGTTTTATATGGCTGTCTAATGATGGTTGGGGCTCTAGGAGTGAATATGATTATAAGAGATTGAAATAATTTAAGTACTGATTTATACAAATTTGAATATAACGTAGTGCTGTATATTTATTTCATAATACCCCCCATAACGAACTTTGAGACATGACCTCGAGAGACTCGAGATTCGAATTTCTATTTAAGCTTAGCCGTGTGATCGTCAACTTGTATTGGCTTAGTTCCGATCGAAGACGGCCTTGGTTTTCCTCTTTTGGCTTATGCCCAAATCCAAGAATATCGAGAGTTGAAGACGACTGCCTCAATGATACCTAGGTGGGTAGTTCTGAGGTTGCTTAGATGGAGACAGGCACAGATCGGGGTCCGTCTGACCAGCAAATAGACCCCACTCTAGAGGTTTGAGCAGCACCGAAGTGCAGAAGTGCAGAAGTGGGGCATACGAAGACCCAGCAGCCGGGCGTAATTGATCAATGCGGCTTCCATGTGTGTTATCCATGCATGTACATATGTACTTCATGTATGTACAGCACGACCATCGATCAAATCGTACGAACTTTTGTCTTAAACAAGAAAACTAGAAAAAAAAATATATCGTGGTTAAACGTCGACCACTCATACCACCCTCACCGATACTTCTATTTAAATCCAGATTGCCCAATTACCCCTGATTATTCCAAGTTTGTTCTCCAACTTACTCTGACACAAAACTAGAGACAAAGGCGTTGTCCCAGGGCGCCACTTCAAGCCTCGAGTCCGCCGAGTCCGTCGTTTTCTAGCGTCCCCAGCGCCATTCTATCACCACTTGGCACAGCTGCGTGGGGTCATCTAATACACTGTCTTACGGGCTCTACCACCACACTCGGCCCTCCCTTGCATCGTCAAGCATCAGGGATACACCGTCGAACAACTAAGTGATTGAGATCATCGTCGAAACTCTCGTACGTGTACGCGCGCTTGAATAACGATCCAGCGCCATTGCGATCCGTAATCCCTAATACCAGTAGACGCATTGGTGCCCGAACTTCGCCGAATTTATTTGGTTGTTGCTATTTATTTACACTGGCCCTCCACCGTCATAATGCGTCAATATGGCAGATGATTCCCCTATCGATTCTATATCCGCCTCCCCCATACCGCACCGTGTCCATACAACTTCTCTAACCGCAACGCCCTCCTATTCATCCTTGCACTTGATGCCGCGCACTAGAAGGCTGCGTCTGTTGGTCGCCGCCAATGGCCAGAGGGATGTCGCATATGCGCAGGCCATCGCTGTGCGCCTACTCAAGGATGCTCAGATCGAAACGCGAGCTCTCGTCGACGAGATACCTGTTCGACTAACCCACGATATCATTGTCATGGAGAACAGGAGCTTAGCGACGCTGGCCATTGACGCAGACCAAAGAACCAGAGATGCGATAGAATCAGCCAGACAGACCGCCTTCGAACTTGTTGACTGGGCCGATCTGCTCGTCCTAGCACCCATCGATGCCGACCACCTCGCTAAGATGATGTCCGGAATCGCCGACACCACTCTTCTAGAAATACTCAGGGCTTGGGATGTCTCTAAGAAGATCCTACTGGTACCGGGCATGTCGGTGCAGATGTGGGAGAACCCCATGACGAAGAAGCAATTGAGTAAAATCAAGCGCAAATGGAACTGGATCAAGGTCATGACTCCTGTGCTATGGCATTACGAGGGACAGAGTGCGCACAAACGTATAGTATCTTGGGATGGGTTCAACGACCTGGTCGGCATAATTAAAAACCAAGCAGAGCTCATGAGCCTGGGCCATGATGTTGAAGTCGCCACACAACAAGCTATGCATACAACCACTCCCACCCGTTCCACCAAGACTCTACCGCCGGAGATATGGTCCATTATATTCGAGCACGTCGGCGACTGGGAATTAGCCACCGCTCTCAACGTGTATACAAATTTGAAGATTCCATCGGATTGGAGGACCGAGCGCGCAGCGTTGACCGACCCCCTTGAAATATACATGCACGAACTCGAATGGTTGATCCTATCGTGCCCGCCTTCAGAAGACATCTGCAAGAAGCTCTCAGAGGCTCCCAAGGGGCTTCGCTTTATCTCATACCTAGCGGTCAAGCTTATTATCAAATTCTCGCTAACGGATGTCCTTACTTACCTGGAAACACATCTCAGCAAGGTATTTTGGCCGTCGTTTAGCTCCAAATTACTACCGAACAAGGCATCCGGAGTGTACGGCAGAACAGATATACTAGATTGGTGGAATACATCTCCGTCATTCCTGAAAAAGGAATATGATGCCGAAGCGCTAGACAACGCCTCTCGTATGGGATACGTTCACGTCCTAGACTGGTGGCTTCGGTCCGGTCTGACTCTTAAGTATACTGAGACCGCCCTCGAGTCTGCCTCGGCGAAGGGGCATCTTCTCGTCTTGGAGTGGTGGAGAGATGCTGCGCTTAAGCACGATAATATCTTACTGAAACCCGGTCGTAGTCTTCTCACGGCTGCTCAACAGGGACAGACTGCTGTATTACGTTGGTGGGAGTCCTCGGGTATACCTGCGGCTCACAGCGAAGGTGTCTGTAAAATTGCTAGCGCGCATGGACAGACGGCGGTACTTGACGTATGGCATGAACTTAAAGGCGACAAATTGTCTTTTGACTCTCAGGTCCTCGTGGCACCCACAAAACAAGGACATGTCGAGGTTCTGGAATGGTGGAAGCGATACGCCCGGGGAGAAATTGGTGACGGCAGAATACATCGGGTTGAATACAAGACTTGCGATATCGAAGAGGCTCTCGAGGATGCTATCGGAGACCCGAGACCCGTACGAAAATGGTGGGCTAAAAACGGGTTGAACCTCGGGTTAGGCACGAATGAATGGATGAAGGTCAGACGACTCTAGTCAGTGTGCATAGTCTAATTATCAAGCTATTTGATATTCTAAAGATTGGATGTGTTATATAATGTTGATGCTTCAGCATAAGTGGCATGTTCATAATAATGTGACGATCTATTCCGATATTGATATTGATTAATTTCATTCGAAGCTTTAGGGGATACACGGTCCTAGCTATATTCAACAATACTCGTCGAAGCAGGGTGTCGGACCATATTCTATTGCGAAATGTCATTATTGCTATATAAGACCTTTTCTAGCCCGTCCGAATATACCAATTGAGATAAAGAGGCGCTATGTACACATTATTCCATGGTGCATATTCCAGACATACCCATCTTTTCCCTCTCCCATCTTATTCCTCCCCCTTAGTTCTTGATTTGATACTATTTTTCTGGACTAGATCTTCTCGCCCTCCAAAATGGGTCTCGCCTCCTCACTCCTCCACCAGCCGACACCCTCCTCGCCAGGATAGCTAAAACGATCCATACTCTCAGGCTTCATCTCCACACTGTAGCCAGGGTTCATCGGGGTCTGGTAATACCCGTCCTTGACAGCCGACGGGTGCAGGAAGTGCTCGTGTAAGTGATCCACATACTCGAGGACGGACAGCTTGCCGCTCACGACCACGTAGTCGATGGTGCTCAGGTGCTGGGTATACTCAGGCAAGCCTACGCCGCCGGAGTGCGGCACGATGGGTACCTTGTACTTAGCGGCCATGAGCAGCACGGCCAGCACCTCGTTGACGCCGCCGAGTCGGCACGCGTCGATCTGGCACACGTCGATGGCGCCGCTCATCAGCAACTGCTTGAACATGACGCGGTTCTGGCACATCTCGCCGGTAGCCACCCCGATGCCCAGGGGGGCCAGCGCTTCGCGCACCGCCTTGTGCCCCAGCACGTCGTCCGGCGACGTCGGCTCCTCGATGAACCACGGCTTGAATTCCGCGAGCTGTTGCATGTGCTCGATCGCTTCCGGTACGCTCCATACTTGGTTCGCGTCCACCATCAGCACGTTGCCCTTGTCGTACCCGATCACGGACCGCGCGATCCCTAGGCGCCGCCGGTCCTGCTCCACGGATGTCCCGACTTTCAGCTTGAAGTACTTGTACCCCTTAGCGAGCGTCTCTTCCAGCAACCCGCGCATCTTGTCCTCGCCGTACCCGAGCCAGCCGGCACTAGTCGTGTACGCCGGGACGGCGCGGCTGGCTAGGGCATCCTGGAATCTTTCCGCTTTGCCGGGCTCCGCGGCGCGCAGCAGCGCGATCGCTTCGGATGGCGTGATCGCGTCCGTGATGTACCGGAAGTCGATGCAGCGCACGAAGTCCTCGGGCGTCATCTCCGCGACGATCTGCCACACGGGTTTCCCGAGGGTCTTGGCCCACAGGTCCCACACCGCGTTGACGACGGCGCCCAGGGCGAGGTGGATGACGCCTTTCTCAGGGCCGATCCATCGCAGTTGAGAGTCGTTGACTAGGTGTCGCCAGGTCTTGCCCCAGTCCGCCACGAGAGAGGAGAGGGTACGTCCTTTTAGACGGTCCGCGAGGTAGGTTATTGCTGCGCAGACGATGTCGTTGCCGCGGCCGATTGTGAAGGTCTGGGAGGTGTTAGTGTATCCTTTTACAAGTATAAATAATATATTTAAGGGGGCGATGGTAAGGAAGAGGGGTAGCATACCATGCCATGGCCTGTAAATTCGGAGTCTGTCTCGATGATGCAGTACGCCGAGGAGTAGTCGCCAGCAGCGTTCATGGCATCGGATCCGGTCTTGTCCAGCGACGTGGGAAACCGCACGTCGCGGGTCCGGAAGCCGGTGATTGTGATTTCGCCCATCTCTCAGCTCTGGGTCGGTCACTACTTTAATGTGGTTATATATACAGGGGAAAGGGACAACGGTAAGTAGTTATATTGGAGGGCTTTTATTAACGTATATTAATTATAAAGAGATGTAAGAAGTAAGGAGTGACCGGGTCAACATGGGACGAATATTTATTACGTCGACGCAGCGAGGACGTAGCAATACAACACCCGACATCGTGGGGTTCGGTGGAGGGGTTGAGGTCCCTGTGGGGAATCAACTGCAAACGGGTTCGGGGTAGGTTCGGGGGGGTGCCGTAATTAGGGGGGCAATACACTCCCTAGAAATAGAAATACGGTCTTTTAGTATACTTTCTGGTCTAGAGCAGACCGTAATTGTACGGTGGAGAGAGTATCGTTCTCTTTGTTCTGATTGATGGATAAATTGAATAAATACGCCGTCTCCAAGCTTGACCACTTAGCACCTACAGCTAGCATCTTAAACTGAGGGGGACCTTGATGTGTTTTGAAGATTTGAATGTCTTCGTAATGAGGACCCGAGTTCGCAGCAAGAAACTTATATCGTTACATAATTCTTGATTTTGAATACTCAAAGGCTAATCGCACTTATGTATAAGTATTGAATCTGGGTGTCTTGCCTCGGAAGGGGAGATTTCACTTAAATCCTCGTCGTGCGGCGTTGAATGCTGCTGATAATCTATGAAGCTTGCAAACTTGCGACCATCCATAAGACCCTTATTAACATCATTCAAATCGACTTCAGGGACTTCAACGTAGCAATAAGAAAACATGTCCACGCCGGTATATCGGCGAGAGCCATCCTGACGTAGTGCACATTCAACCAGCCCTGCACCGCCTCAGTCCCAGCACCATCCGCAACCTCCTTAGCCTCGATAGCATCTTTGACCTTCCACATGATCTTAGGCACGAAAGCGAAATGCGCAAGCGCCAGGACCGAGCCAGCAGCGTACCAAGCCCGGGACACGGCATAAGGCCTTGAGTACGAGTTTGTGAGACCGAACGCAATGGAGAGGCCGTAGGTAATGAAAATGTGCGGCAGGCCCTTCCAGAAGAAGGCCTCGAAATAGCGCGGGATGATCTCGTTGACTTTCCCGCGTTGTTGCTTCAGCGAGACGATGCTGCTGAGGAAGACGTGCGAGTCGCTGGCGATGATCACTGAGGCTGTTGATGTGATGAGTGGTGCGACGCGTAGGAGCGTTAGAGGGTCGAAGAATTGACCTGATGCCATTTTCTCAGATGAGAGGTATGTATTATCTAGAGGATGGGGGCGTGTAGATCTAGGTAGAAATAAAATGAAGGGAAGCTAAGTGATGACCATTAAAGAATGAGTCCTTTACATTCCTTATTTATTCTTTGCCGGCCTACTAAATATTATATATCGGACTGATCCGAGATGTGGACTGGCATGATGTATGACTCCATCGCGACACTTATTCCTTGGCCTCTGCTTGCAGAGTGGGTAAGCGTAAATACCTGAGATCCTCTGGAAACGCCTCATTGATAGAGGTACCGACTTGCTGGTTCGACCTACCACTTAGGGCTTACAGGCGTTTCTGATAGGCTGTATACAGGCACGCTAATGCAGTCTGCTTACACGCTGGGGACTTACAGGGCTGACAGGGGGTTGACGTTCTGTATCATTATGTCCTGACTGCTTCGTCGTACTACTATTGTATTATTGAAATCGTTATTTCATTCGTGAAATCCACGCCTCGCAGACCAAGAGCACAATATTTGTCGTTAATAGTAGTTACTAGGTACCTATAACCCTAATTAACATTTTATGAGTAGGTATATTAGCTATACAGCTCTAAAGCTATATGTAGCGAGCGAACTAAAGGAGAAATGGGCTAAACGAGAGAATCCGTTAGACCGTTGCTTGGATAATGAAGGATTGTCCATAGTTTGCGTGGTATACCACCGCTTATTCTCCCATCCCCCTTTCTTGCCTCTATCGTCATTCCACCCCATTGAAGCAGACGAGTCTACCATATCCAGCAGGATATGCCTTTCTCCTTCTTCACTCTATAATATAGGAAGGTCTAGAATATGTGTCGGCGTCTTCATCGCGCTTCTCGTCTCCTCCGGGAATCCTATACAGTCTTGGTAAATATGAAGCGGAATCGGCCGCATCATCTTCGTCGTCACTTGTAAGCCTGTATCTAGCGGGTCTATAAATGGGCGGAACACTTGGGGCCGCTGGGTCGACATCGTCACGCTTGGCGAGACCCGCGTCCGCTAGGCGGGCGACGATATCGTTAGCTGTGAGAAGCGCACGCTTGTCCTCTGTAGAAAGTATGTATTTGGGTCTGTTGTAGACGGGAGGAGGATAGATCTTGTCTACACCTAAGTTTATATTTTAGTAGAGTTTTCACTATGGATATGGTCTCCATTCATCTCCAGGGATCGGAGCGAAGAAGGTCAAGACCGGGGAGTGTGCGTACTGTTCACGGGCGCGGCGAGGGTGCCGGCTAGGAATGCGGTGACTATGTAAAGCTTGGAAAAGAGCATGTTGCTAGTTGGGATGTGCTATTACTAGATGGGAGCTGTGTCGTTGTTCGGTTTGGTATAAGAACAGTTGGATGAGAAGAGGAATGCCCGTCCCTCGACCTACCTACTTATACTCATACCGAGTCCACTCGACCCCTTATGTTCAAGATCATATTAGATACAAGTGACCATGTGATCGAGCTAGTTGATCTATACGCAAGAACCATATATAACGAGATAAGTTCTACGGAATAATAGGAAATCCTCGGTGTATTCACATTTGCTAATAGTTTCCTGGTTACCCCTGCCATCGCGGGCTAGCTCCGGATATGAATTCCATGCTGATGGTACGGTATCCGTCTATACGCAACTCAAGTGTTTCGTGGAAGCCGTGATCACTTGATACCATACAAAGCAATAAAATGCGAACGCTAGTATACTCTCTCAATATTGCAGTTCTTGCTATGTCAGCGAATACGCCGGATGAAATAGCTATTCACTTATGTGCTCCTCATGAGGGATTAAGGGGTGGGTGATAATGTGGCGTTCTTGTGCCAACCGTAGATCTTGGATCAATATCGTACAAATATGCAGTGTATCTGAACCACTGCCGGAGCTAGCTAGAGCTAGCATACGGCCCCGATCGAAGTTCACGATGGTGATACTCGATTGCTGTCAGGCCGCACCCGAGCCAACATACTCCTTTTGCTGTGAACGGGCATGAAATTGATAGGTTCGATTGGGTGAGCTTGGTACAAATGTATGTCCAGATTCTAATAGCATTTCACGACCCATACTTCATAATTCAACAGTCATTCGCAATATATCCAAGATCATGTCGTTCCTCATCCAGGACGGTTTTGTGGAGGGGTTATTAATCTACGGAAAGCACGATATAAATAGTCTCGTGATAGTCAAGTGCTGAAGAGACTATCCTGACCTAGACTTGGTTAGGTTATAAGAGTCAGACAACACATCTTTCGCGTTATATCGCAGTAGTCACTAGGGGCCTAGCAGCATCAGTGTCTCGGATACGGACCATGCCTGCTCCTAGACGAGGTGTCTAGATGAAGCGGTGAGAATTGAGGCGGGGCGCGGCATGGGATAGTATTGTAGTAGCGTCTGCGTGGGTGCTATCCCTATTACTTGAGTCTGCATGAAACCTGAGGATCTGAGGGCAATATCGAGGACACTCTCATTAAGTGCAGTTAATCCATCTTTGTTTCTATTATTCATCTCAGAAAACCACCATGGCTACTATATTCCATCGCCTTACTGGTTTCTGGAGCCGCCAGCAGACTTCATGGCAAAATGAAGACAGTCTTGAGTCTTCGGATGCCCTGCTCGGGGAAGACATGCACAGGAAAGAATCCAATCTGACAATGAAGCAGAGGCGGAGCAGAACATTATGGATCTTAACCTTCCTGAACAGTGTATTACTCTGCTGGACGGTAATTCTATACATTGTGGCCTGGGAAAAATACACCCAGCGTAACGGCTGTCTCAAGGCTACTTCGATTTATTGTTAGTGAACTTGTCAATTCCTCTTCACTTCGATAGGCTAACCTTCCTTCTAGCACCCGTGCTCGAAGAAATCGACATGCCGTTGAAGGATACACTCTTGAACGGAAGTCTCTGGTTGGGCGACAAACCGCCTATATGGCGAGGTCTCCCCGATTTAGAGGAAGTTAACGAAGCTTGGGATAGTTTCGAAGATATTAGACCCATCGCTCTTACCAAGGAACAGATCGTGGCTATGGGCAAAGACCCCGCCACCGTAGCGAAATTCGATAATGAATATTGGGGACTGGGCGACGATGCGTACGTTGGCGCTCTTGACTTCTTCCACCAGGTACACTGCCTCAATATGCTCCGTCTTGAAACATTCAGATACTGGAACCGGCAGGGCGAGACGGTACCTAAATGGGATGATATCCACTGGGTTCACCTTCAGCATTGTGTTGGCATGTTGATGGAGCATCTGCTCTGTACAGCCGACGCTGGATTCCTGACTTACAACTGGATCGAGCACGAATCATCCCCCTTTCCTGACATGAGTGGTGAGTTTTAACCACTAGGTTGCCTCTCCTGAAACCCCGGTTCTACGGAAGAGTCGAAAATGGGGTTCTGGAATTTACTAGACTGTGGTTACTAACCGCCAATACTATAGTACGAAGACAATGCCGAGACTGGCACCAGCTGATTGACTACCGCGATGCGCACGGAGTGAACGTGACCAAGTACATAGAATGGACGAAGCCAGAGGGAGTTACGGAGCTCGCACAACCCCCGGATTGGTGGGAACATCGCGGCGAGCGTAACAAGGCGCACTACGCTAATGGAACTGAAATTTGGGATTGATCGAGCATACGATAATATCTCGCTTAACTTGGTTCAAACTTGACTCTTTACTCTTATTCGCTCACTTTTAGTCTGGATGTGTCTCAGTTGCAAGAGGGCCCCATTTCCCTATATGATCATAAGAGCTTCAGAACAAAGAGCTTTCGTGGAATATACCTTTGGATATAGCTTTAATGGCTGTTTATATAAAACACTTCATTGGCCTATAAGTCGTACAGTCACCCTGCCATTCACTCCCACAAGGTTTACAATCAGCTACTCAACCACTCGTACACCTTTACACCACATCCTCTTACATATATGCATAGGGGGCAACGCATCAAAACATGTACTCATAAGAATTAAATAGCAATTTTGTGCTATGTGCTAGCGCGCCTATACGATAATGAAACACACGCTATCCCATTGATATTGTACCCCAAATACCCTAACCGTGACCCATGAATATCCCAAAATCCCGACCCATTAAACCGATAACTCGTCACTTCGTAGCTCTATCTCCAACACCAGCGCCGGTCTCATTCCCATTCTCACTCTCCACCACCGGCCGAATAACCCTTGTCCTAAACCCCAGCCAGGGGATCTCGCTCCTCAGCGCAAGACTACTCACGACGACACTGATACTACTCAGCGCCATAGCGAGACTAGCCCAGACGGGGGAGAGCCTTACGTGCGAGCCATTCGACACGACGGGGTACAAGCAACCGGCAGCGATGGGCAGGGCGAGCATGTTGTAGACGAGAGCCCAGGCGAAGTTGAACTTGATTCGGCGGTACACCAGGCGACTCAGGTCCAGCAGCGAGACAATGGACTCGAGGTTGCTGTTGACGAGGACGAAGTCGGCGGAGAAGATGGCGACGTCGCTGCCGGAGCCGATGGCGATACCCGCGTCCGCGGTGCTGAGCGCGGGCGCGTCGTTGATGCCGTCGCCCACCATGGCGACGAATGCGCGCTGGCTGGTGAGTTCTGAGTTTCCCCTGCGGGCCTTCAGCGTGGACTGGAGCCACTTGACCTTCTCGTGCTTTTCGGCGGGGAGGACTTCGGCGATGATGTTGGTCTCCGGGATACCGACGCGGAGGGCGACGGCGCGGGCTGTCGTAACGTTGTCTCCTGAGAGCATCCACACGTCCGTGCCCCCTGATCGCAGGGCTTGGATTACGGCGGGAGTCTCGGGCCGGATCGGATCGGAGATTGAGAAAGCGGCTGAAAGTGTGTAGGAAGCAGACTCATCCGCAGGTCGGAGAGCGACGAGGGCGACGGACTTGGCTTCGGTTTTCCAGGTCTGGAGACTTGTAGCAAATAAGTCCGGGATTACAACTGAAAACTCGCGCATGAGCCCCTCGTTGCCGACGATAATCTCGAAAGGCTTTGGAGGTGATCCGGCATTATAGGTCGCACTCAAGCCTTTCCCTGGTAATTCCTTAACATTCGATACTTGGACGTTCTCCGACGTTTTGGAATTGCAGAAGGAGACGATGGCTTTTGCGATAGGGTGGTTGCTGTTCCCCTCAACGGCCCTTAGTGCTGCTAGGAAAATGTTGCGCTGCTCATCACTCGATTCATCCCCTGGGAAGATTAGGCTATCTGTGATACTTGGGTTGCCACCCATGGTAAGAGTTCCAGTCTTATCGAAAACGACGCAATCAATTCGGCTGGCTTTTTCAAATGCTTCGCCACCCCCTTTGACAAGTATGCCATGCTTAGCAGCTAAACCACAACCGACGGCTATCGCTGTAGGAGCTGCAAGACCAAGACCACAAGGACATGCGACAACAAATACAGCGATGGCGAACTGGAGCGAAAAGACAACCCAGCCTCCCGATGACACGTCTAGGAAATGCCCGGGAATGGCTCCAGAAAGACCGATTGATAGCCAGATAAGCCAGGTGAGGATGGCAATGAGCGTAACAAAGGGTACGAAGTAAGCAGTAAGTAAATCCGCTAACCTTTCCATCCTTCCATTGCTCATTTGCCCTTGCCGTACAATGTTAACGATCTGGTCAAGCATCGACTGACCAGCGGGACTTGTAATTTGAATTAAAACAGGATCTTGTACGTTGATAGTACCCGCGAAGACGTCATCATTGGCGACCTTTTTGACTGGATGCGACTCTCCTGTTAGACTAGACTCGTCGAAACTGGTCTCACCAACTACCACCTTGCCATCACAAGGGGGTGAAGCGCCGTGAGGAATACGGACAAGGTCGCCAAACTCCAGTAAGTCAGTACTGACTTCTCTCTCTGTCTCCTTGTTATCGGTGATATCTTCAACCAGTTTTGCGGTAGTGGGGCGAAGCTTGCTAAGGGCTTCAACCGCGTCACCCATCTTGGACTTGCTGTGTGTTTCGATAAGTCTACCCCAAAGTAAGAAAAGGGTTAAGAAGACAACGGAGTCGAAGTAGAAATTCTCGTCGCTGACATGGCTAGGGCGTTCCACGGCGGCAGCAATCATTTGGCTAATCGAAGAAATGTAGGCGATTGTGGTGCCAAGTGAAATGAGCATGTTCATGCTACCAAACCGATAGAAGCGCTCAAGTATTGGGGTATTGCTGCGTGGTCTCCACAAGAATATGATCTCCTCGACTGTGCGCCGGTGGAAAATGTCCGCCGCGAAAAAGTATACCGGAGTTGCCATGATACAGAGGGAAAGCTGTGCTCGGCTGATACCTGCCGTCCAGGGTTTCATGAGGAACATCTTTGCTGCATCGTGTTCTTGTACGAGACTCATATAGACGACACCGATGATAAACGTTGGAATGGCGACAATAGTTGCGAACATGGCCCGGAGAAATAGTTGCTTTCGATACCGCGCATTCAACCGTTTTGATCTCTCTTCGAGCGAAGGAGGGTGGTGGATGGATGCCTTGAAGGCTGGGTCGCTTGCTTCAATGGCTGAGAGGATTCGCCGAATGGTGAAGTCTGGAACCACGGGAATATAAGTGATTGTCAGTATGGGTCGTTTCCGAGTGGGTTTGTTGATGACATCTAGGTTTCGGGGGAATCCCCCAAGGCTATTCACAGCCCGATCGGCGCAATGCTCACAGTAGAAGCCATCGATACGGATATCAACGGTCCTCTCCTGCTTTGGCCTGCTTTCGCCACCGTCGATATTTACAACCTCTGCGAGTTCGGCGTCCCTTCCTGTATCTTCAATTATCTCGACGATTTGGTCTGCGTCCTCCTTAGTGCCAATATACTCGACGACTCCGCTATGTGAAAGGAATCGGATTTCGGCCTTGGTAACCCATTGCCTCGTCTTTAATTGTGCGGTAATGTCATTTTCGCAAGCCTTGCACGTCATGCCAGTGATGGCCATGGAGGCCCTCCACCTGCGTCCGGTTCCGGTAGGTGGCTGGGGTTTGTCGTCGTCCTCAACCGTGAGCGACTTGGCCGACGTGATTATCCCGCTGGTCGATTTCTCATCGTCTATCTTCTGATCTTCCAACTGGCCGCCACGCCTGCTCAACGGCGTTTCACAACATGGAGCGGGGAGTGCATTAGGCGCGTTGGGCCTGGGTCCTTTGGTTCGACATAGCTCACAATTGTTGAGATGCTCCTTCTCCTTTTCGGAATTCGTCGTGGATGCTTGAGCATGTGCGAATCTCCCCGGCAATCTAAAGACTCGTCCTAGTGGGCTATTTCGTTCACTGAAACCTGATGAGTCGATCTGGGAGCTACCGGCGGCATCGTCCGAATCTCCATGTACCAAGTTGGCCAGGGCCACTTCGCCATTCGTTGAGGCTACACTAGAGACCTCAAAGCCCGAAGACTCCAGTTTTGATGCCATCTCGGTCACAGACACGTCAGGGCTGTGTTCGACTGCGACCCAGGAGGTAACGATATTGGGCGACACCCAGCTGATGCCAGGGAGATGGTGTAAGGCATTCTTTATGGAAGATACACACGTGGGACAATGTAGATTAGCCAGTAGGAAATAGGTGGTGACGGGCTGATGTGACGGAGCCATTTTGGGCAGTTGGTGCGGTCCGCCGCTCGGAAGAGTACTTTAGGAGCGACCTGCGCAATACGGCGATGATCCCTTTAGTCCTGCTGGATACGGACAGCTCGAACGAGGCGGAGACGCACAGGAGCTTGGGCGGCCGTTAATAGCTACCGCGCGTGGTTGCTGGAATATATTAAAATAGAAGACCGTTCTGGGAAATGCGGACGTCGGTACGCGAGTACTGCGTAATTCAGCCTGAAGGGTATATGTAGGTCCCAGTGTAAATAGGAGGAGTCGAATCCGCCGGTGAATGGTAAAAAACTTTTAAATCCGAGGATCCAAGTGTATATCTGTCTGTTCTCTTATTCATGAGCTGAGATGAGTTACAATGATTCCAAATATAATAAACAGCCTTGAATATATGAAGAGGAGGGAGGCGGAAATAAGTGAATGGAAGATAGTTCTAGAAAGGAATCGTCCACATGCTTAAAAATAGGGCAAAGAAGCTGCGACTCATAATGTATATAGTGTATATAGTATATATAGCGTAAAGTGTATAGTGTATACATGTAAATATAGCAAGTTCACGCACAAACAACGCAGAACGGCGCATACCTCCACAATTTCCCGGGGTTTGGTAAAGTTCGGCAGGCTATTGGTCATTTTGATTCAGCACAGCATCACGACTCCCGGGCGGTGAGTTGCGCGTGCCGGGTCTTTTCCGCCTTAGTCCCGCATGGCCTCGGCGTTCCGTAGGCTGCCACCCATAAGATGGCAATGGCATAAGTCGCCATACTGCCATATTATGAGAGGTCGCGATATCGCCATCGGATAGGATCTAGGTATGACATAGTAACATGTGGCATCTGATTTTATGGTGACTAGGTATGTAGATGTGCCCAGAAATACCAGGGGATCCCAGATCCGACCCAGGAACTGAACTGCCAGGAGTGGAGTGTTCTGTATGCGAACTAACGGCCCCGTGGTGGGTAATTGCCACTCAGGGGCAAGGGCCGTTAGCCGGCTTCCGCTAGATAGAAGCTTTCGAGCTATGAATGGATCATTAGAACCTGTCCTGATGCTAGCTTCACGCACAAAAGGCGCAGTCTCCAGCAAAACCTTGATAGGGAGTCATCTTGTTGGTCAGATGACGGTGGTCGACTCGATATGATCTCCATTTAATTGCATTAGGTGATCCTTTCCGTAGTCGCAGAAAGCGACCCGTGTTGACAGGGTGGCAATAAGATGCGATATTTGTGCGTAGAATGAATTTTTCGAGGCGGTTGAAAATGTTACGTTATTCTTACCTGGTAATTTAGCCTTGGCATATTCCCCGTCTAACTTCGGAATCACGTTGATGGCTTACCTAATAGCTAACCACGCTACCAAACCTTATGAACCTTGGGAAACTGCACAGATTGATCAATTGATAATTCTAATAAGTGGGTAAGTGTGGATTCTGACGCCCTCTCAATCAGATTGGATCTAGCGTGTGCATAATTATATATGTATTTATGAATGAACGGTTATGCAGACGTTTACTCTCTGTTCTGACCGTCCCCTGAAAATACAAACGGCGATGCCTTTTAACTCTTAAATAGAAGACGAGAACAATTTCAAAGGGGTAGTTACCAAACATATGACCAAAGGAAAAAGAGACATGATTGTGTCAGATAAATCGAAGTACCATTTACTCAACTAATCCAACACTGATGAGATACGTCAGCGAATTTCAAACCACTCTATCTTGGATCGACCATCCTGCACGAAGTCGATAGCTTCTCCATCTAGAAATCCTTCAACCCAACACGGTCCGACATGGCTATATCCATCGGCAGAGCGGCGCAGCAGAATGGGAAGTCCACAATCTTTCACTACGGCTACCATATCACCAACCATCATGTAAGGCGGCCCACGCCCAATGTAGCCGTCGACAGTTTCGAACCATGGGCAGGATGAAAAGGCGCGGACTCGTTCAACTAAACTCTCAACGATCGGGAAGTTCTCCACGCCCCCATCTGGCCTATTCGGTTGGGTATGGTAGCCTGTGTTCCAGATTTTCTGGAAAGCATCCTGCTCGGGTCCTTGGGATTGGACGTGATAGTCTTTGGGGAAGAACAGTCTTTGGAAGTGATCATAGACGGCATCAAAGTGGGTACCTTCCGGAAGCGCCCACGGATTCGAATCTGCGTTGGCGGACTGGATGCCCACTCCGTTACGGGTGTGCCATTGAGCGAGAAGCATGAAAAACACAAACGCTTGCTCTCTCGTATGTTCGTCGGTGCAAGCCTTGCTGACGGTCTGCCGACTATCATTGAAGAGAGATTGCAGCAGGACTAGAAGCCAGGGCTTGTCCGTGCGATGTTTTCCTGTTTTCCCGGCAACCTCGGCGCAGTACTGAATGAATTTCTCCGACAGTCCTTTGCTTCGAGCCTCATCATCATGGTTGAATTTCTCGACTTTTATGACGCGCTGTAGAAGCAGGCCGGGGATAAAGAGGGTATAGTCGTCTTCGATATGAGCCTCCGAATCTTCAAGAGAGGTGAAGACCCTCGAATGCGCTTGCATCGCGTCCCCGACCCACTGTGTTGATTTCACTTGGTACGCAAACATCTTCCTCATCTGCCGGAACGCGCTGCTTGCGTCCGGGGCGTTCTCCGGCACCAAGAAGAGTGGCCCGATGTCGAAATTAGGTGCCCAAGAGGGGAGATCATGCTGTATCGTCGAGCCTAGGATTCCAACCCCGGAAAAATGCAAGAGAAAATGCTGCTGATACCTGCAGGCCGTTCCCGAGAACTTGAGCCGGTACCGACAAAAGTCTCGGTAGACTTCACGCACGCTTTTATTATAGTCGACATCGATATCGATCTTGGTGAACCCCAGCATGCCGTAGAAGTAGTCTCGTGGATTCGACGCTCCCAGCCACAGCAGTCCAGTCGCCGTGTACAATATAGTGAAGGCTATGTCGTCATCGTAGAGTTCATTGCCTTCTTCCATCGAGATTCGGTAATGTTCCTTAATTGCAGCGATAATACTGAAGGTGCTGAGCCCGGTGCCCGCTTGAAACTTCCGCGCTAGGTCCCACGTACGGGGGGCGATGAAATCTGGTCGCTTCATGGGAATCATCGGACTAGAGATGAACATGAACCCCAAAGATCGCAATCTTTCATATTCGATGGAATGGGAATTGCACACGAAAATAAGTTCTCTAGCCATCACGATCTCCTGGAGGATCCACACCCGGCGGAAATAAGCATGCTCGGTCTGGAAGAAATCGATGGCGTGCCAAACGTTAGCGGCGTCGTTATCGTCTACATCTTTATATAAAGACGGCAGGCTCTTCAGCCACTTATAACCCAGGATTTCTTTCGATGAAAGTCGTGGGGTGTCGCGCTCGGTGAAGAGGACCTCGTACATTGCGTTGAAAGTATCGAGTGCAATCTCAGTCAGCTTGTTTGGAACATCACCAGTGTCCAGAGAAGCTATGACGAGCTCTGCGGTCGTGTAGATCTCTCTCATCATCTGGATCTGTGCGTTCTTTTCGGCGATATTATTCTGATTGATACACACAGCGTCGACCCAGATTCGAAACTCATTTACGTCTCGCCCAGGGAAATATTCAGACCAATGTTGTCTTATGGTCCTCAAGGCTCGCGCCAGATTCCTTGTTACCGGCGTCACCGTGCCATTTATGATGATGTCCTCTGTGACATTCATGTCCCCCCATACGTAGGATAATGCGGTGTATCTGGGGTATCGTGATAGGCTCACGATCTCGAGTTCACACTCGACTTTGCCCGTAGCCCACCCTGAACTCTTTATCTTCAGCAGTCGGATCTGGTTTCGCGCAGAGTCAAGCGGCTGGTAATACTTCATGTCGTCCAAATTCCTCCTACTGCGGGAGTGTTTATGCCCGTTAGGTTTCTTAGAACGCTTCCCACCGCTAAAAGTTTCCTCCACGGTGCGTTCACGCTTCTGCATCTCGACTTCTTCTTCAAGCAGATCTGCATCTGGATCATCGCCGCGCTCTTCTTCCATGATTTTGGACTCCGCGGCAGGATGATATTCGTGGGCGAATCGACGAAACTTATGAAGTGCGGTGGCGTGCACAGTTGGTCCAGTTCTTTTTATTGCTGCCTTGAAGTGCGACAGCATCAAAACTCTCTTGACGCCCCCGGCTCCATCCGTGGACATAACCACTTCATCTTGGCATACCAAAGCCGCATTAACACATAGAGTGAATATATCGGAGCCAGTATAACCTGCAGTCATTCCCGCGAGTTGCTTGAGGTCTAGGGCAGGGCTTAGGCGCTCGTCCCTTAGGAATAAGCTGAAGAGCCGCTGTCTGGCCCCATCGGATGGCATACCGATGTACAGTCTTCCTGGGATTCTTCTGAGTACCGCCGGATCTAGCTCATGAGGGTTATTCGTCGCTAGTAGCAGAAATGGCGGATTCTTTTCTCTCTTTAACCCGTCCGAGTCTTGAAGAAACTGGCTGAGCATGGACCTCTGCCATGGCCTATCTTCTGATTTACGTACTCGGAGGAGGGCGTCCGCCTCATCGATGAAGATAATACTGGGGGCGACCTTACGACCAATCGCAAACAAAGCCTTGATGAACTTCTCGGATTCCCCAATGTATTTTTCTAGAATATCAGCTGCTGAGACGTGTATCATGGCTGATTTTGACTCCTTTGCTAGTACTCGCGCAAGGTGAGTCTTTCCTGTCCCAGGGGGACCGTACAGTACTGCACCCTTAGCCGCTGCGCGCTGGAGAATCCCATAGCTCCCAACAGGGGAGGCGCGGCATAGGTTGACCATCTGTACTATACTTCTTTTCGACTCAAGGTCGATCTCGATGTCTGACCATGTATCTTCCAAGCTCCCTAGAGGTATATTAGTAATGCATCGCTACGGCCTAGGGTTGGTACTTCAAGAAGTATGACCCACCAACGTCAACAACAAGATCGAGTACGTGCAATTCGAATTTGTTAGAAGGGTCTGCCTTCTTTCTCATCGCCTTCTTTTGAGCTTCACCTGTGAAGTTCCCCCCTTTATCACCCTTAGGTGTTCGTTTCTCATAAAGGTCATCGTCATCTTCCAATGTCCAGAAATCCAGAGTTGCTTGTATCTCTCTCGACTCTCTAACGGCACGGTGTACCTCCTCGGAGTCGGTCCAATCAGACACAGCAGCTAAACATTGCGCAAGGTAGAAACTTGGCTCTTCCGTGATGAAACCCCCTAGTTCACTGTAAAGGAGAACCTCCAGTTCGGAGTATGGTAAGAGCAGTGGATCCTCCTCTCCTTCATCTCCACGTGAGATCGCTTTGAGCCTCCTAGTCACTTTTTGTAGATGATCTACATACTTGAGATGCTGTGCCCTGGATGCGTCTGACTTTAGGAGGTCGTCCAGGGAGCTCGACTCTTCGGGAAATATATAGAACACATCTCCTATGGTCCCCAAACCAGTCATTTCTAGTATGTCATCTGGATCGGCATGAGGGTTTTGTGAATTTTCGCTGTCTGTCAAAATGATTGTGACAGATATATCAGAAACCTTGTCCTGGATGATTTTTGCTAGGTAGAGTAGAATATTGCGCCCAATGAGATCCTTCGTGAAAGTATATGCTCCGGGGATGTGAAGAATGACCTGCCTCGACGGATATAAAGCGCTCATCAGGGATTTGCGATGGGAGGCGGTAACGATACTTCGAAGAGGAATCCAGAATGTCTGGTCTGGAACATCACCAGGCTCATCGTAGAGATCAGGGTCGTGCTCCTCACATAGTGCTGCTGGCCAAGCTCCGTCTTTTTGCTTCCACTCGTCGATCTTCAACGAACGAGCATAGTGCTCAGCGAGGTTTGCCACATCAGCGATGTCCAATGTGACCAGGTCCGCTCCGGAGTCTTTAGCTAGTGAATTGACGACGGCACTAAGGAATCCACGAGCCTCGAGAGGATCATCTTGCCGCTGTGGCATCCTAAGGAACAGGGCTCTGTGCGTTGGCGATTCATCTTGTGAAAAAGGAGCAGCCAATTCGTCTTTGATGAACCCATAGAAGGCAGAATCAGTCTCGTATCTTCCGCCAATGCTATTCTGAAAGTCTAGGCCTTCAGCGAAAACACCCGATGAATCAGCATTGCGCACGAATAACGTAGCCTCTGCACCAGCGATTTCTTCTGCGGTTTTCACGCAGTTATCAAGGAACCAAGATGGCAGGTTCGTCAACCCATCTCCTAGAAGTTGATGAGCAAGGGCCGCCAAACTGCCCAGGACACCATCATTAGGTGAAGGAAGGGGGGTTGAACTGCTCATTCTGACTAATAGATACAGACTAACTACCCCGTGTCGAGAATAAAATGAGCTATAGACCAAGATGTTTGAGCCATAATGAAGAGTAGAACAGTATACATGGATCTGATACTAGTACTTAGTAATTATGCCGGCCTTGGGGGGAATCAATCATTATTGCACTTCTGCGTTAGGCGCTCCAAGTCCTAGGTACGAAGTTGAATTCAGCCACACACCCCCATTTGCCTTAGACATGGGGGCCGAATGCGCCTACGATAGCGTGGTAGCAGTAGGCTTCTTAGGAGGAAGAGCGCGCATGAATCACTGCATAATAGGGTGCTATTCTACCGCCCTAAATGGCCTATAATTAGAGAGGCTTCTAGTGGTGGGAGCACTCAATAGTCCTTTGCTAGGATAACTCCGTTGTACCCGTGGGCATTCTCTATTCGTTACCAGGGTACAGTGGTGGCGTACGTAGTGGTACCCAGCCTGCTTATAGATATGCGCTGTCGATCAGATCAATAAGTGTAATTTTCTGTTTCTAGATGCATAGGTCTACGTAGTATACTGGTGAGGCCACCAATTAATAAGCCCCGAGTACGAAATTACCGAAATGGAGGGTGAGGCATAACTGGCCCCTATGGTTTGTCGGGGCATGATACCAGATAGGGGGTTTCTTAAGATTCTACCGATCGAGGATACGGGGGGACGCGTTGGCCTGGGATTGCGTGACCTGCGCGTCAGGACAAGCGCTGGGTAAAGTTGAAACTAGACAATACTGACCAATCTACACATGTGCCTATTTCAATAGAGCCTCACCAAATTTACCGCTTGTATCAGCGAATCATAGGCTTACTATATTTCAACTTGTCAAGAGTTGGAAGGCCTAGTCATCTATGAACTCCTTGATGAAATCCGCTGTGACCTTACTAATGCCGTTGCGAATCCATAGACCTGTTGTTGTCTTATCGCGGTCCTCTACATTCCTATTGTCGACCCCCCTCTTACCGTCGCTATTATTGTTACCATTACTACCACCACTGTCCGACGCATCTATTAAGTCATCTTCCCCTCTGCTCGCACCCCTATCACTCCGAAAGGGCTGTAGAGTCTCCGTGTCAAGACCTCCTTGGCCCTTCCACCGGCACACAATATGTAGGGAGTGGTTCTCCGACTCGCATCCTCTACCCTTCTTCAAGCACTTTATACACATGTTGAAGCTGTCTTGAAGGCAGTCGCAGCAATCTGTCCGCATGATTAGCGGAGCGAAAGATATAGTAGATAGTGTAGAGACTACTCACGTAAGAATACAATATCACAGTGGCTATTGCAACATGAACAAGGAATGGATTCCCAGTCCTTCAAGGCGTTTTTGGCGTGGGACTCGCAGGATACTGGGTTGCATTTCTTTTTCAGCATGGATTGCCGATGGTCCGGGTCATCGCAAGACCGTCCTTTATCGTAACAATTGGAGCAGAGTATGAAGGATCCTGAGGTTGTGTCTTGATAGCAAGCTTTGCATTCTAGAGGAATTATTGTTAGTTTGACAATCTCCAGGAGACAGCCCATAGGGAGGGAAAGCCACTCACGATATACCGTTTCCATCCCAATGTTCTCCTTGCACTCGTGGCATATAACTCTAAACGCCGACGAGTACGGCGCGAGTTTCGGTCGGTGGTCCCCGTTGCGGATCCTCCTGACCATCTTTAAAACCCGTCTCTCGAATTCTATCACATCTTCCTTCCTCTCAATCGTCGGGAGCTTGTCCGGTATATGTTCAGATGCTAGTGAATTGATCCGCTGAACTCTCTGGCGGTTCACTCGGTCGCCCAGGCGAACAAGCGTATCCTTCACGAACACGTCTTGCTCAGGGACCCTCAAGATCCCCGCGCCGCGGCGATGTATGTCGTTCCAGAACTTAGACGAGTTGAGGAACTCGGACTCGCGCTTTTCAGCCAGCCCAGGGGTGTGCTTTTCGGATGCCGTCCAGCCCGTCGTGCCAAGGACTACCTGTGGCCAGATGCGAGGACTTAGCACGTCTTTGAATGCATCTAGGCTTCTACGGATAGAGCCGGAGACCCTGGGGTTTCCGATGGGGTGGAGGTAGAGTATAACGGTGTTCTCTCGTCTCTGGCCCAATTCGTAGTAGGTTTCGAGCCAAAGTAGGATCTGCCGAACCACTACCTCTGCCTCCAGCTCACTGTCGAATCCAGGAGTGTCGAGGAGGCGATATCGGTTGTCTAGATGAACAACTATATGACTCTGGATGCCGATACTATTATGTGTTAACTCGGTCGTTGGATCCTGCGAGCTTCCCTTGGCGAGATTGATGTAGGTAGTCTTGCCTGAACCGCGCGGTCCTATAACTACTACTAGAACCTCTTCGGGGTCCAATTGACCTTCGTTGAAGCTAGCGGGCGGTGATAAGATATCGGGCTGGTTTGAACTAGTCTCCTGTGTAAGAGTAAGGACCTTGAATTGAGTATCTACCGGTGTAGGTTGAGAGAGGGGATCGCCGGTATCTTTGATACTAGTCGAAGTAATGACTAGACTATTCTCAGTGTAAGAGGGATGTGATTCGAATTTGGGCGATAGAAACGGGTTCGTCCATGATTGCCTAAAGGGATTGTTGGACCCGGGCGAGGAAACTTTCGGTGTGTCTGCTATTGGTGATGGCAAAACGGTGGTCATGATGTAGGTTTCATTATTCTTACTACCTGTTAGTAGCGGTGGCCTAGCAATCGAGTTTTGGTTTTCCTGGCCGAAGAATGTTGGTTTATTCCGTGGGCTCGTGGATTCGAGATCAGGATGAGCCTCTAGTAGCCAGGGGTCCGGAGATTCCTCGATGCTCACAACTGTGGGCACCGGAAATGATTTCTTTGCCGGCCCAGGCCCTTCAAGGAAGGCCAAAAGCTCGTCATCCAACTGCCGCCCATCTGATGATGAATACGGAACTGCCATAGAAAGCATACTAAGGGTACTTGCGTCGTTTCGTGGCTTGCAAATGCTACGGAATGGGTTTCTCGATTTTGAGGCTACTCCAATAAGTTCTATAAGACATGCCTCGGTACTAGTATACAGAGATAGGGCTGGCTTGAAAAATATATCCGTATACGGACAAACCCCCTTTGAGTGCGCTTGCAGGGGCGCAGCAAGTGAAACGCACACTCCACGGGGAACCTGCCCATTGATCGGCGCTGCATCGCGGCTTTTGCATTTGTAATAGTCACATCAGCCGCTGTCTAGTTGCAGTCGCTTGTGACGAAAGTGCACTTTTCTGCAGCTAAGGCAGAGCCTGCCGCTAGACGCAGAGATCGCGAATCATAGCGGCGGACAACACGAGGACTCCTATGGATGCCTAACGCACGTGTGTCTCGGAGGGAACCCGTATTTAGAGCTGGACGAGATGGGAGCCAGCAGAATGGGACCGCAGCAGCCACTCTCCAACAAGGCGATTCGATCTGGGGCTAAATCGCGCAGCCTTACCACTAGTAAGTAAATACATATGTACGGTACTATGTAGGTAGGTACGTGTATGTTTATTTTTAACCCTGTATATGGTATGGCAGATTTGTGGAAAGATGGACGTGATGGCATATCAACGAGACTCGTTGATATATCTTAGGTTACTTGTAGGATTTCGCCGTGAAGTTCTGTCTTTCTATTAACATTGTTTACTTTGAATGAAGTTCTTACACCGAGTAAGATTACGAAATGGATCCACCAGTTTCAGTCCCAGACGATTGGTACCCCCAGTCCCGATCTCAGCCACCCAATGCCGAATCTGAATCGGTCGAGGACGTCTATTTTGTGGTCCTGGGGGTGACCGGCGCAGGGAAAAGTACATTCGTCTCTCAGTGTTCTGGCCAACAAGCAGAAATCGGGGATAGCCTAGAATCATGTAAGCACAGCGCATAATATGGACTTCCAAAGCTAAGAAGATCGAAGGTACGAAGGAAGTTGAAAGCTTCACGTTTATGTACTCGAAGAATATTCGGGTTCATCTTGTAGACAGCCCTGGATTTGATGACACTAATAAATCCGACTCTGATATATTGAGAGATATCGCGAATTGGCTGGTCTCTAGCTATAAAGAGAAGAATGAACTTCTGAGTGGTATCCTTATGCTGCATCGAATCAGCGATGCAAGAATGACTGGCGGTTCAAGGCGGAACCTTGATATGTTCCAGAAGCTTTGTGGACGGGATTGCTTTCAAGCATTAACTCTAGCCACGACCTTCTGGTCTAACCCTCCAGAAGGGAGACAAGAAGCAGCTGAGGTTGAACTTCGGAGCAAGTATTGGTCTGATATGTTAGAGAATGGGGCCACATACACCCGCCATGAAGGAGGACCAGAAGCTGCTCGTAGAATACTGGATATCATGATCAACAAGAGGACGAGGTTCAAGACAAATATCCAAGTTGAGATGGTAGAAAAGGGCTTGCGACTTGACGAGACGGCCGCTGGCCGACAACTCAGTCAAGACCTAATCGAAGCCAAGCTTAAGCACGAGAAGGAACTTAAAGAACTGCAATTTCAACACAACAGCGCACTGCGACAGAGCGAACAGAATTCTGCGGAGCGGTTCTCGACCTTGGAGAAGACCCTGAAATCTCAGATCAGCGAAGCCAATTTGGCACAGGCGAAGCTTCAGACTAATATCGCCCAGCTGCAAGAAGAGAAGCGACAGGAGATGGCGAGGGCGGAAGAGCGACTAAAGCAGCAGTTCAAGGCCGTCAACGAGCGGCAAAAGCAATATAAAGCCCAACTGAATGCCTCCGAAAAGGAGAGAGCCGAGGAGAGGGCTGCTCTAGAGAAGGAGCTTCATTCACTCAGGGATGATCTAAATAAGGCGGGACGTCAAAAGGCTTGCAGGCCAACGGGAGATGGTGAGTAACCAACCTTTTACTAATGGCATTTCGTCCAAACTAACAACTTGGAATCTATAGATGATGGATCGGTATTTGAAACCTGGATTCATCGTGGACTTACACTAATTGGTAAATTCTTGGGTTTCTTGGACTGACGACTCGTTGTGGGGCGTTCGGAATGCTGCGTCGATTCTTTTCTGTTGCGATACCAACATTTCCTGTGTCTTTATAAGTAAAATCTAGTCCTAATTTCCTTAGTACCATATAATAACATATATTTCTTTTCGCAATATGTTAGCAGGAGAATATGAGAATAGCACAGTGAATGATCGATTCATCGGACCCTCTTACGCAATGGCATTTAAAGGCGAACTCCGCGGTCCTCAAGTGATATTATATAAATGCCTAGAATATGATTCTTGATGAACAATAGTAGGTCGGGTATCTCGCTAGCAATTCCTAATACGCTTCATTTGATTAAACGCCCCCATATCGATTCCATTAGTTGTTATTATGATATGTTTCTTCATTTCTTCGATGGCGTATCGGGTGGTACGCTGGCCTGCCTAGCATGGGCAGTAGGGGGCCGGCTTGATGCAGTGCTGCCTGGTCGAGTTGGCGTACGTCGCAACTTCTTCCCGTTCTTCGTGTCGAATAGGCTCTTGACTCTTCTCAGTCGCGCCCATCTTTCCTTATCCTTCGCGTCCCGGATGGTAGTGTCTTTATCTTCATCATCAACCGTGTCTGGCCCTAGCATAGGCGAATGCCCATCTACACCCGCTTGCTCTCCCTTAGAAGGCGTTATTGGAACGGACGCCGTAGGGCGATGGAGGATGGAACGTCGGTTGCTCTTTTCCGACTGCATGCGAAGGTAGGCGTGATTCTTGATCGTTTGCTCAAGAACTTGCCAGGCCGTCTTGTTGTCTTTTGTCTTGGCTCCAGGGTTGTGCTGAGCAGTGGCATTTCGCCATGGACAGAAGAATCGATGCTCACGAACAGGATCCAAATAATCCATGGGCGCAGGGACAAGGACCTCGCCTGTTTCTTCATCGACCTCCTTACTCTTGAACATCCACAGGCCAAGACGGCGAAGACATGTCGCACAATTTGCCGTGTTCGGCACTGCTCCAACTCGCACGTTAGTGAGACCTTGCCAGCCGGTAAGGGCGAGAGCAAGAGCCACGTCGTTTGGAGTCGAAGGATTCGTATTTGGAGGCGGAGGCTCGTTGAAGAATGCAGGTGTTAGTTGCAATTTAATAGCTTGTAGGTCTAGGCCTTCTGGTAGACGGAGGTTGAAAGTATATGGGAGGAATGGCCGTCGAGCGCAAAGATCATCGTATCGCCGACGTAGATTAGCTAGGGCAGTTGGAGGACTTGCCAAAGGCAATCTGAGTAAGGAATCTGTTACTCGGTAGTTAGCATATATATTTTACCTGGTATGATAGCCATAAGGAAGTTCTCACCATCACACCCCCGTTTTCTCCATAAGCAATCCTCCTGGTGCGCGTCGATAATCAATTCGACGAACCTCTTCACCAAAGCCTCTTCAATATCCGAACCAACTATGACTGGGACCTCTTTCCCGTCCACTTCTCTCTTGCCTGTCTTGACCACTAATTCTTTGTGGCATAGTGTACAACGGACTCGCTCCTTTCCCTGACAGACCCAACCTCTCTTGGCCCATTCGATTTCATTGACCTTGTCTGGCTTCGGCGTCCATTCCGTCAGCTCTTGGAATGTCCCAAGTCTCCTTATCAGCTCGTCGCGATCGCCAGGACAGTACTTGGGTGGTTCGACTTTCGTTTCTTTGGTTGGAGAGATAGCCTTGCCGCCCGGCGTCCACTTCTTCAGCACGATATTCGAAATGGTGGTCCCTCCCGTCTTTTCATTTCCTGGTGTTGACTCGAGAACACCGACGCGTCGACGCTTGGTCAAGAAATCACTGGGAGTTGAGAGTATGCCAGGAGTACCCATCTCTTTATTCGGGGTTGTTGTATCGTTGGATGCTAACGTCGAATTTGGTGTGGAGGGTCGATTCGACGGATAAATATTGCTGTTGTCTTTTCCATCTGTAGTTGGCGGCTGAGATGTTGGCTTCGAGCCGATCCCTTGCAACAAGGCATTGAACTTCCGCTTGGTAGCATTCATGGCAGGCGGCTTGGTGAAGAGCTAGGCAGGCTGCCAGGGTATTATTCCAGTAGGTAGGATTGTATATAGACCTGCTATAACAAGCCTAAGCTTGCCGAGGAATGAGTATTTCAAACCTGGGTTGGTCCTTGCAAGTAAAGTTGGCTCATGGAGTATATAAACAAATTTAGCTAGTAAAGTCAATTGTGGATTGTATTAAGAGACGTCGTCGTTTCAATATTCCAGATTCGTCATTGGCGCATGTACTATCAATGGAGTTGGTAAATATGAAAAGGTACGTACTTCATTGTTTTCTTTCTGGCTGCAATCGTCACAATTGGCTTTTTAGATAAGCTACGGCCGTCGGAGGGGCGACGGACCGGGGTATGGCCCCGACAGCCACCTGCAGTTGCCAGTCTGCCGGTGCATTCTTCCAGGGCTTCAACCACTGAATTGAGCTACTAAACAACCTTAAACGGCGACTAGAGATGGCCAAACCGTCTGTCTCGGAGGCCGACATTAGCGAACATTAGCGTAGTTCAATGCCGAAGACCGTCGTAGCACTTGAAGTTGTATAATCCAAAGCTAATCCTATCCATTATTGTTTAGTGCTTCTCCAACTGGAGACCCACGATTTGTAACGGCTGTATATTTGCTCTATCTACTATATCTGTTACAAACGGATCTAGCGAGGCCGCATGAGGGCTAAAGAGAGTAAAAAGACAATTTCCACAAAATTCTTGATTCTATCGTCTCTCCTAGTCGTGATCCTGGCTGTATTTCTCTCGAGAGTTTTGCCCCGCCTCACCTCACTGTCCCTGCATCTCTCCCCTGGCATTCGCAATAACAATATGTCGTCATACGCTAAAGAGCTCGAAGTGGCACAGCTAGCTGTCCAGCGCGCTGCCATCTTAACCAAGAGAGTTTTTCATGAAAAGGCCAAGGGCACCGTCTCCAAAGACGACAAGTCGCCCGTTACCATCGGCGACTTCGGAGCCCAGGCCCTCATTATCAGCGCTCTCAAGGCCAACTTCCCCGACGATGAAATTGTTGCTGAGGAGGAGGCAGCTCAGTTGCGCCAGGATGCCAATCTAAGGCAGACTATCTGGGATCTGGTCAAGTCCACCAAGCTCTCGGACCCCGCGGCTGAGAGTCTGCTTGGCGGGGCTATCAAGGACGAGGAGACTATGCTTACAATGATCGACTACGGCAACAGCAAAGGTGGCGCTAAGGGCCGTATATGGGCTATTGACCCCATTGATGGTACCAAGGGCTTTCTACGCGGCGGCCAGTACGCCGTATGCCTTGCGCTTATGGTTGACGGGGATGTCAAAGTTGGAGTTTTGGGATGTCCGAACCTTCCGGTTGACGACGCCGCTCCCCTAACGGGAAGCATGGAGTCTGGTCAGACTGATGAAGGCCGAGGTGTCCTATTTTCCGGCGTGTTGGGCCAAGGTGCTACAAGCCGTCCCCTGACTACCGGCGCTCTGGAAAAGGAAAAGAGCATTTCTATGAGGGCGATTACTGATATTGCTGCGGCCACATTCTGTGAGAGCGTGGAGGCAGGTCACTCGTCGCATGGAGACCAGGCTGAAATTGCGAAGCGACTGGGCATTACGAATCCCAGCGTCAGGATGGATTCACAGGCCAAGTACGCTTCTATTGCGCGAGGTGCAGGCGACATCTACTTGCGGCTACCTGTCAGCGCTACCTACCAGGAAAAGATTTGGGACCATGCCGCGGGCGATCTGATTGTTCGGGAAGCCGGCGGTGCCGTAACAGACATCCAGGGCAAGCGACTCGACTTCAGCATTGGTCGTACTCTACAGAACAACAAGGGTGTCATTGCCGCACCTGCTGCCGCACAGCCGCAGGTTCTCAAGGTGGTACAAGAGGTACTTTCGAAGAAGTGAAAAAAGTTATACACCACATGCATAGATAGAGGTCGCATAAAAGTACATATTTTCTCTTGACTGGGTATCTGCCGTCGTATAGTACATAGATACATGTTCGAGGCGGGACTGTTCCATTTCCCGGATCTCGTCCTCTATTTGATCTTCTTCTGCTTGAGCTTGATTGTCTCGTTGTTCACAAAAATACCCTTCCCCTTATACGGCTCCGGTCTCCTCCATCGGCGTATATTGGCCGCGAAGGACATAACCTCCTCTCTGTTGATACCCTCGAGTAGAATCCTTGTCGGCTGCGGCGTGCTGGCCTTCATGCCGGCGGGGACCGGCTCTTCGACCGGGTGTGTGAAGCCGAGCTTTAGACATACGAACTTCTGTCCTGGATATTGCGCCTTCCTTGGCCGCTCCTCAACTGTTGCCCTGTATCCTACACCCACTAACCGGAGGATTGCGGTGTGCCCTTCTGATACGCCAATTATATGTCGGTTAAGATACGCCCATGTGGTTCCTAGTTCGTCCTAACGTTAGCTTCGACACTCTTGAAAATCAAGGCCAGCCCGGGTATGTACATACCCCACATCTCCATCTGCTGTTTGACCTCGGTATCCTCAATACTGAGCAATGCCCTCCTCGACGCCTCGTCAAGATCGATGGTGAGGTATGGAGGGATCTCTAAGTTGAGCTTTCCCAGTGGTCCAGACACCGTGACCGTCCGCTTTGGTATCTTTAGATATGTGGTAAGATCCCTCTTGACCTTAGGCTCGCCAATGGTCAGCTCGACGCCCGGTGGGATTGATATCGGTGTTCGACCAAGTTTCGAGGGTCGGTGCGGCGTGCTCGAGAACTGGCGCCGTGGTGTTGCCGATTGAAAGGCCGGTACTAGGAAGGCTGGGAGGGTAACTGCAGCATTGGCACCTGAGATGGCTCTGTCGAGCACCTTGGCTCTACTAGGCGCCAACATCTTGGTGTTCGTGGGGTCTCTACAGCGAAATCAATTGACTCCAAAACTGAAGGTCCCAGACTTTTGGCTGTGGAGCTTGAGTTTGCGATGCCAGGATGCTTGGCAATCCGAGCAAAAAGATTGGGCCATGTCACGTGGAGATATCGCTACAGCGGGTATAATCGATATCGATATGAATTAAACCGGTCTTTACACATTATGGCGATTGCGACTACCTCAAACGCCACTGTCCACGGGTCTTACACGCTATAACGCGACTACATGTTCGTCCCTTCCTCCTTTATGAAGGTACTACACGTATATAGCTTCAAGTTGTTCTTACCTTTTCTATATAAGATGAAATCCCCATTCAATGTTCACTCCTGTGATTAAACTGGGGTCCCTGGATAATCCTGGTGAGACTTAACTCTAACTTTTCCCACATCCTTCGTGATTCACATCCCATCTCTCTCATCTCTCATCTCTCATCTCTCTACCCAACCTTTCCTGGAGAAGCCTCCTACTTCACTATTACCTTGAATACCTGGTAGTGGAGCGATACCAATAATTCATCACTCGCGATTCTCCTTCCTATTCAAACCTGATGCCACCAAGGATCAAGAGCCAATGACCGAAGATCAAGACGTCTATTCAGGCACACACGTCTTCCTCTTTGAAATATAGTGGCGTCGGTTCGTCAAGCCATTATAACGTCCTTCAAAGGTACACTTGGAGTGAAGTGAATATCGCGACTCAACTTGAGTGCAATTAATACCCCATCCCATTTCACCGTTTCAAATCCCCTGGGCTTCCAGTTTGGTCGCCTCCTTCCCCATATACATTACCCATTCCCTATTCACCATTGGTATTGCAAGAAATGCCGAAGTTGATTACCCCCTTACGCATACCTATTTAAGCAGCCTTAATCCTTTTAATCTTTTTATCTCTCTTTATCGTCACACATCCTTCTTTCTTCCTATGTTCCTATCCTGGAAGATATCTCGAATGCAGTCATGGGTAAACAGCAGCACATCATGACTTGGTTGGCGATCTTCATCATCCTCTTGCCCATCCAGGCTCACCTGGTCAACGGATTTCCATGGAGCAGTGAGCCGAGCGTGGACTCGAGTAAGTTCTGTTAACTTCATCTTCCGCTTATGTACCTACAAATGTATACTTATTAATATCTGCCTAGACAAGAAAGATGTTGCCAGCTCAGCTATGGCAGGAGGTAGCCTACCACAGCTCCTTGGGTCTGGATTTGGATCGCGACTGCCTAGTTCCTACGAGACAGCTTTGAATGAACTGCGGGAACTTGAATCTGAGCCTCTATGCCACAAGACGGCTGCTCGTCTGTTGATCAACAACTGCCAACTCCTGGAAGACAAGAACGCGGCGACGGTTCTCACCGAGAGTGGTCGAGCGATCAGGGATTTTGTGGACGCCTACGCCGCAAGTCTCGCTATCTGTGACCTCGAGAGAGGAAGCTTCCAGATACCGACAGCGTGCAACAACTTCCGAGAGCCGGCATTAAATCAGCTCCCACATCAGAACTTGGGTCATCTTCATGTCTCATCTGCAGAGATCGATAGCTGCCTCGCGGGCTTAGGCGATTCTGACTCGGCCTAGAACACTTGGGTCAGTTATCGTCATAAAGCCTTGAGGTTCTGCGAAGCTGCTAGAGCCGATAACGAGAAAGGTATGTGGCTATTCGAATAACTTCATACCGCAAATCTATTAACTTGTTTCTTATAGACCAGCAAATCATACTCTTCCAACGTCTCACGGAGATCATGGGTCGATTCATAGGTGATATTGACAAGCAATTCGAGCAGCATATGGATGATCTAGACTTGCGAACCCAGGCGACGGCCGGCAAAATCAATGACCTTTCGCCGCAGGTTGACCATTTGAAGGACAGCTTGGTATCGCTCCAGAATATGCTCCTTGACCAACTTAATCAAGCAGTAAAGGTTATTCTTTCCCCAGTTCTAAATCGGCAAGCTATTTTATTTCTAACAGTGCCATAGGAAACCACCGACGTGGTCAATTCGGGAGCGGAAAATGCGGTGAACCTGCAGAGGATGTTCGAAGTAATAATTAATGGTGCTCTTGAAGGCCAGGCCGAATTATCCTCCGCCTATGAGCGTTCCATACAGCTCGCCAACCAACGCGCCGAGTCGGCGGTGGATACAGCCGCGAAAGCTATAGCTCTAGCCGCCGAATCCGCAACACATTTGGGAAGCCAACTTGTATGTCAAACCGTCAATTATAGCTTTCTAACATCGAAGCTGATAAACGACACCCTAGGAGTTTACACGTCTCCAAGCAATGGACTTGGCGACTAGGCAGGACAACCTAGAACAGGTGAGTGACACTACCCCCATGATATGGTTTGCACCCATGCTAATAAACTACTTAAGGGCATGCAACGACTCACGACCATGACGGAGGGCCTAGCAACAACCTATGATGACCATACGGAACTCCTGAACCAGGCGCGCAACCTGACAGACGAGATCCTTGGATCGCTCGAGGAGACGGCTGCCTCAGCGACCTATGTTGGGAACTCGATCAAACAATCGCCTACCTCATCCTGGTGGCCGTACGTTTGGTGTCCGGCAGCCTCCCTCATATTAGGCTCGTATGGGCTTCCTCCGTCCGCGACAAGAAATTTGGTCTTGATCGCTTTAGGTAGGTCGCACTGGACTCGCTTCGCCGGAATTAACTTACTGATATCGTAACAGGTGAGGTTGCAGGCCTTACAGTCTCCTCCATTCAGTCAATCCATCGCGATTTTTCTTCATCATCAGTGGTGAAGTTCTCTACCTTGCTATACACCTGGGGACCCTCTTCCCCCACCCCTTCCAGTGCTTCTTCCAATATTACCGATAAAACCGAACAACTTTAGACATCGCAGTGGCGCGGGTCAGATTTTCAGCCGCCTGGGATTTAGCATGACGCAATGCGGTGGAAAGTATTTTCGTTCTGGGTCATATTTGCAATGCTTTTTGGGAGAACTTCGAGGGTTTTTACCCTTAGTAGAGAGGTTCATTATTATTTTCCTTAGATTTGGGGAAATAAGATCCACGAGATCAGGATGGATCCGGAGAAGCTTTCGGGATATATCAGTAAATAGCTTCATCAACAAATTATCCTCTTGCTAGTTAATTTATACAAACTTCGCTCAGTCCTATCTGACTAATGGGGATCACCAAGTAGTGAAGATGCATGATATCCATCGGTTGGGAAGACTGCATTACGTTTCACCGGATTGGAATCGTATGATGATGATATTGCAGGTATTTCTACGGTATAATAATCCGAAGGCTGCGTAGCGGCCCGCGTCCCTACCCCCTTAAGCACAAGGTCTATCCTTGCCATACCCGATTCGTCCAATCGCCCCTAATCTACGCCATTCGATTGGATGCCAAGTGATTGGCTTGCTCGGAAACTCTGAACGCTAATTGGTCAATTGAACGAACTCCGCAGCTGCGTGATGTTTTCTGTGTCGTTAAGCAAGGCAGAGCCGAGAAGTCTTATGAGTATCGGGCATCCGCGGACTTTATGGGGTTATTGAATGGAATTAGGAGAGTCGGAGGGTAGCTACGAAGATCATTGGTTCTGCGAACGGAATACAGCGCCCTTGCAGGAGTCCGGAGAAGAGTCATAGACCGATGGTATGTGTATATATTCGGGCTCTTCTCCGCCCTACGTAGCAGGAAGTCTTCATTACAACAGTCCCAAGCGACACTCGACTGAGGCACTTACCAAAATCCCTTCTTATATCATTCCTTTTCACAGCTACCCTTCATCATGCCTGCTAAGCCTGTCCTCCACCCTCTAGGCAAGAATGGCCCCTTGGTGCCATCCCTAGGCTTCGGTCTCATGGGCCTAACCTATCATGTGTACGGGTCGACCAGCAGCGACGAGGAGCGATTCAAGGTCCTTGACCGAGCTTTTGAGCTAGGGGAGACATTCTGGGATACCGCTGAGTAAGCCGTTATCCTCGACTACTAATTCCGTACCTACACGCATAAAGTGTATGAAATACACATTGCTAACGATGCTCAAGTCTCTATGGAGATGGCGAAGAGCTGGTAGGGAAATGGTTCAAGCGGACTGGGAAGCGCGACCAGATCTTCCTCGCTTCCAAGTACGGCTTTGTTAAGGGAAGCACGACTTTGGAGGTTGATAGTTCGTATGAGTATACTAAGAAGGCATGCGATGAGAGCTTGAAAGCTTTGGGTATCTCGTCGATCGACCTATGTGAGTAAATCCACGTTGTAGCAATGCGTCTTCTCCGACAACCTTCTAATCTCGTAATTGTGCAGACTACGTCCACAGTGTTAACCCAGACACCCCCATCGAGGAGACTATGCGCGCCTTGAAAGAGCTTCGAGAGTAAGTATACCCCTCCTCCAATAATTCTCTTATGCAACTTATTAACCTGCCATCCCCTACCAGCGAGGGCAAGATCAAATACATCGGCCTGTCCATGGTATCCTCCACGACCCTCCGCCGCGCCGTCAAAATCGCGCCCGTGGCCGCCGTCCAGACAGAATACTCCGTCTTCAACCGGGGTATCGAAGGGGCAGCCGGGACGCATCTCCTCGCAGCATGCCGTGAACTCGGCGTAGCCGTCGTCGTCGCGACACCCCTAGGGCGCGGTATCCTAACGGCGGACTTCAGCCAGAATACCAACTCCTTCGAAGAAACGGACATGCGGCCGCGTGCACTCCCACACTTCCAAGGTGCGAACCTGGACCGTAACGTCGCCGTCGTGGCGGGGTTCCGCGCCTTCGCGGAGAAGAAGGGGTGCACGCTCCCGCAGCTAGCGTTGGCGTGGCTGCTGAAGCAGGGGGATGACATCTTCCCGATCCCGGGCACGAGGAAGATTAAGTACTTGGAGGATAATTGGGGCGCGTTGGCTGTGGTGCTGAGTGATGAGGAGGAGAGGGATATTAGGAAGTTCTTTGATAAGAATGGGATTGTGGGGAATAGTGTGCCTGCTGGTTTTGAGGGGCATATTTTTAGGGATACGAAGGAGTTGAGCTGAGGGGTTGGTGATGGGTTTCGATTGGAAGATGGTTGGTAAAGTAGATAACTCTAGATGTGGTGAGATGATAATTCAAGATTATCTTAAATACATCTATTCACAATGCCCTTGGCTCCAACAAAGTCCATAAGCCTAATATCGCCAATCCTTCCTAAGTGTAAATGTAAATATTACTATTAAATAAACTGAGCGACAAGACGAGAACCTAGTATATACTCCGTAAGGGCATTTCGGGTATCATTCAAACTTCTTCCAACACCAACCTATATGCATCCTAGCTCTACTGAAGCAATATCCCTATTGACTCTATGACAACTTTAAACTCGATCTTATGGAGCTTCCCAGCCTTCGGAGCCGCGATAGTCTTTTCCGCGGATCTTTTCCCTTAGCAGGAAGCATTTCAGCTTGTGAGCTATCTCGAGTCGCGTCCAGAACGTCTATATGACTGGGCTTCGCAATGTTATCCTCTTTCACCGCCCCTCTCTCAATTAAAAGCCTCGTGATGTATTTATGGAACTGACTGATCTCAGTCGGCGCAGTATATAAAGGGGCGTCGTCGAATGGATTATGCACAGCGGCGCCGACAGTAGTAGACGAGAAGAGCTCGTCGATGATCGACAGCGCGCTACTGCGATTGAACTCTGTTGAAAATGACCTGGTTCCGGTCCATAATACAATAGCATTTACGTCAGCCGAATGTGTAATAAACGAAATGAGAAGATTGGAATCTAAGTAGGCGAAATCCTTAGACAAGAAGTCTCGGTGAAACTGGGTTTTGTTTTCTAACACGGTGGTGGCGTATTCGAGCATCCTCTTCCAAGGCTTCGGACTCGGGCCGGCGTTTGGGTCTGCTCCCCAGTTTAGCAGGACGGAGCAGACTTTCGCCCTATGCCATTGTATATGTAATGTATCTTGCGCACTCCTAGACTGCGGCGTTTGGAATAAATATTCGACGGCGTCACGGAGTAAGCTGGATGAATAGTCCTTCGTTCCATGTTGAGCACGACCATTCATAGCTGTAGATAGCCCATGGTATACCAAGAGGGAATCTAGTGAGAGAGGCTTATTGGCTTCGCTTAGCTTTCCCGTCAGTGGCGAAGTTGGTACGAATGAATAACCATTTGTCCAATGACCATCGGTGGGAAATCTAAGATTCGTAGAGCAAAGGCATTTCGTAGCCGACTTCCAGTGGTGCGTCATTACTTTATCGAGATCTTCAATTTCGCTCGAAGTAATTGGGTGTTCTGAATTCTCAGCAATTGTCGCGTATTCTACTGCGCGGTCCATCATCGCCCACACGAAGCTGTCCTCAAGCTGAAGCACATCGTCCGTCGATCGTATTTTGCACATATAAACACAGGAGCGGAATAGACTTCCTGCTGCGTCAAAACTGGATCCTTGCGTATCACCAATGATCTCGTCCCATACTTCTTTTGTCTGGAGGAATTCGACCGCGGTTTTGTGGATGAATTCAATCGAATGGATTTTGACTGGTCCAGGGGCAAAGCGATTTGTCTTGGCTCTAGATAATAACCGAACTTCTAGAAGTCCCATACTTCTACTACGTAGCCGACCGTCAATCTCGTCCGTCCTTCTTGTCATCTCTTCGTGGGAGATTTGCTGAATAGGTGTTTGAAGTAGCAACTCTCGGTCTTGGAACGCGAAATGTAATTGTAGGGGGCTAAGGCGGAATTCAGACGTTTGGACATTTGTCGCAAGGATGACAGTCTGGAATAGTTCGGACGCCCCACGGCGATATTGCTGAGGTACTTGTTGCAGCATATGCGCGTATAAATCTTTCAGATCGGAAGGAAGCTCATCCAATCGTTCTCGTAACTCTTGAACGTTGTCGTAATTACGAAGACCCGTAAGCAACGACCGTGCGACTAAGACAACCCATAAAAAGACGCCGCATGCCTTTTCCACGACCTCTTCTACAAGCTGGGGCATTTCAAGGGTATGCCTTTTCTTGAAACTGTCTTGTAGAAGATCCTCAACGTACTTTTGAATGTCATCGTGTGTAAGATCATGGAGTTGGAGAGTCGGACACATTGAGAACGCATCCACACAGGCTGGGATCGGTCGGCTTGAGACGAGGAACTTGACATTAGGGTTTCTAGCCGAAGAGATGATCAAGTTTATGATCTCTTGGTGATCTCCATCGAACTCATCAAGACCATCGATCATGAAAAAGAAGCGAGAGGAAGGTGACGAGTGATGTAAGAGCTTGCGGAACCACCGAAGGAGCTCTGCATGATTAGGCTCGCTTAAGATATGCGAGTCCGGCATATTCGCGGCGGTTCTCAAGAGCTCTGGCATTATCGCCGACATCAAATAAGGGCGTTGAACTAGAGTGTCGTAGAGTATCGAGCGAAGAAGCCCATCTTGAGATTTCTGTAAGTTGGTACCCAAGTTCCAGAAAAAGAAGCTTGCCGACGTAAGGTTTGCCTGTTGCCCAGCCCATTTCCGTAACGCTCCTCGTGTCCGCCGGTCGTGATATACGTACTTCATCAATGTCGACTTGCCGGACCCAGCTTTGCCACTGATCCAGTAGCATCCCGTCCCTCTCTCAAGCCACTGTATGAATGGCGACCACGGTTTCTCTTCGGCTTCAGGATCACAGAATATCCAGTCGTATGTATTTTGATGAGCTTCGCTGAGGGTCTCTTCGCGGTCCATGATCTGTCTGAAGAAGAGACAACTAAGAACCTTGTCAAAAACCTGGGAAAAGTCGCCGATATGTGCCTCAGCAGTGTCGGATCGGCGGGATTCCTTCAAAGTCATGATCGACTTGGGAGTTGTTTTGTCATACTCTCCTGAGAAGCTATCATCTGCCTTTACCAGTCTAGTATCGCCATTTCTTAATGTGAGGAGCGCAGCGATGATCTTCTCGTCTCGAGCCATCGCTCGGCACTCACTTTGGTCCATGGCGAGCTTCAGGTACTGGCTCTGTTTCTCGACCGAGGCAAGCTTCTGCTCTGACACAGTGAGTACTTCGATGATATCGGAGTAATTCTGACTGAGTCCATCGAAGTGAGTTCGTTGCTCTTCGCTAGACTCGCTTGTTACGCGACTTAGGTGGTAAAGGATGCGAAGCGTCAATTGACTCTGGAGTTGGTTTAGATTCTCTAGCAGCGACTCAATTTCAGGCTTCCTCCATATTTCTCGCATGGCCTGGAGAGGGAGATAGACAATCTCCTTGATTTTTGAACGGTCCTTCTCCTTGTCCGGCTGCTCTATCAGTAGTTCGGGATCGTAGTCTATGCCTTTAGTCCGAATGACATGCAATTCGCCGAAAATTCTACCAAGTCGTCGTATGATCGGCTGGCAGGCCTCAATGATATCGTCAATGGCCTTGGTAAGCCGTTAGAATAATAAGCCTACTACTTATGATTTTGTTATGAACTCGCCTCATCGTTTTCTTGGAGACTAGTGTCTGAGCCTTGAGCGAATTTCTTGCGACGCTTAATTGATGAGGAGAACTTCTCGAGGTCGAAGAGAATCGCATCAAAAGACACCTGTTTGATCATCCCAGGTGATCCATCTTTGAGGACTCTTGTAACCTTCTCGCAGACTTTGAAGGCGAAGTCAAAGAATTGTACGGCAGCTGCTGCTACACCTAGCGCTGCGAGAGCTTCCATCTCCACCTCGCTTCTCCCATGTATTCAACTTCCAAAGAGCTTCCCGATTGGCAGGATTAACGCTACAATTCAAAATGCTCCGAGACCAATTGACACGGGAGTTTTCTAATGTTTGAGAACGTACATGTCACGGAAACACGTCACGTAATATAGCACATCCGGCCGCAGGAGCTGGGCTTTTCAGCCCGCCTTGGGGTTCGCATGGTTCGCGGACACAAAATGGGGCTGTGGGATATTGTGGCAAGATAGCGAGGCAGACTTGGTCAATCAGCGCGAGCTGAAAAAGCCACCAATATGCACGAGGGACTTAGCCACCTACCCGGCGCTATTACAACCCTGGGTGCTAGTGCCCAACAAATAGTTAGGGACTTTTGCATATCATTTAGGAATTGCTAACTCAGCAGATACTGAAGACAATTGCGTACGGAATAGTCTATTATAGATAACTGCATGTAATATGTTTGAATGAAGTTAGGTAATGTTCAATTACGCCCGAAAGCGAGCGGACATCCGATCCCTATTGATTCATCATCCTCTATCGCGTACTCCTTCATAACTTCCGCTTGCCTCAACACTTCATCCTTCCCGAGCTTCTCAAATTCGGCCGGCCCCAGTTCCTCCGGGACATAGCCCCTATCTCCATACTTCCCGCCTGGTGCCGATTTACCTCCCGATGTGACCCATAACTGGAGCCGATTGTACCACGTATTAGCTACATACCAGGGCTCGAAACCCACGTACTGCGCATCGCGATACAGCCTACCATCGTTTCCAACCCGCGACATCGGATCCATAGGCGCAGCACGTGGCAAGAAGCAATATCGCAGCAAGAACCCGCGCACGCGAAAAAACGCCGGCGTCAGCAGCGCAGCCCAGAGCGGGGGATCCGGGAAGCCCAGCGCGTCGCGGACAGGCTTCTCATCAATAAACGACACAAAAAGCGCACGCACGAGCCCATGCAACGCGCGGGGTATACCCCGCAGGAACAGGTCCAGCGTTGCGCCGGCGACCATCTGGTTCTCGGGGATGAAGTACATGTGTTTCTTCTCGTAGTCCAACTTCCACGCCTCGAGCTTCTCCAGGGTCTCGGGAACCAGGTCCCCGAAGCCCATGCGCCGCGCCAGCTCGCGCCAGTACACGAGGTACGCGACTTTCTCGAGGTATGTGAGACCCCGCCAATCGTACCGGTCGATCCAGCGCGCGGGCTCGAGGACGAACAGCGCGAGTGTGTGCACGTAGTCGCCCATATGAATACGGCTCGCGTAGCGGGCGTGCAGCCAATTCAGCCTTGCCGTAGCCCGGCGCCCGCGCTCCGAGTCCAGGTCGCCGACGAGCAGCTCTACCAACAAAATAGCGGTGTCCTCGGCGCGGCGGCCGACGCGGGTCGGGTCGCACAGCTGGCGCGTGCGCGCGAGCAGCGGCGTGCCGGTCGCCATGCCGTAGCTCTTGACGAGGGCCCACTGCGTGCCGAAGTAGAACAGGAACGGCGTGTCGTACAGCTGGTGCAGCCGCATGATCTCCGCCGCTTGCCTGTAGTTCAGCTTGTACGGGTCCACGATGAAGGCCGCGTATTTGCGCTCGATGGCGCGCAGCGCGCGGAAGCGCAGCAGTTGCACTAGCGAGAGGTAGGTGATGAGCGCGGTGGGTGCGATGATGTGCCACGGCAGGGAGGCCGGCTGCGGGAAGCCATCCCCGCCGTCGCTAGTGTGGGTTCTCGTTAAGTTGTGTATCGTGTCCATCGGTATCGCATTAGTTCCAAAATTATCGGTAAGTTTGCTTCTGTGAGCTAATTGTAGTTATTCGGAGATAAATCTTGGGGATGAAATAAAATCTTCGGGATAGTGACGTGTGTGTGTCCCGATGTCATGGCATGATTGCCACGACAGTCGAGCGGGGGGATTCCAGACCAATATTTGCCCAACGTGCATTCGATCCTTGCATGCAGCAATGACAGCCGAGACATTCGGAATCCATCGCAAGTGGGACCAAATGAAGTTTTGCCTATGGCACCGAAATACCGGGTCGGGTTATCTATACTGCATTCGATGTACGTGAAATGTCATTCATGGATGGCTATTGGATGGATGGCACTATAGGATAGGCGGTTTCCTAGGTGTTGAGGAGATGGTTGGTGGATGCCTGTAACATTACATGACTCGCTTTAGCATACCTACCTTGTAGACAGACATGTACTAACCTCTCTATAGGTATGTTGAACGAGGCTATATGTCGTTGTACGTGATATTATTGAATTCATCCTCAGAGATTAATAAATATTAGGTATATTTTGATTACTAGGGTTATGATGATATTATCAACAATTAAGGGGCGGTTAACAGCAATTAAGCCGATTTAAAGATGGTAATATCAGATCGTCAACGTTCCTATCAAAGGCAAATTGCGACTGCTCGATCCCACGAAGACTCCGTATTCGCCCTCCTGCAGGAGCCAATTCTGGGCGACCACATCCCACGTGCTTAAATCCCGCCTCGTCAATTCGAATTCGACCACAGTCGACTCGCCAGGCTTGAGACCCGGTTTCGAGAATCCGCGGAGCTGTTTCACAGGTCCGTTGGGTATTCCGACATACAGCTGTGCAACCTCGGCACCCGCTACTGAGCCGGTGTTGGTCACCGTGGCCGACACCTTCACGAGGTTATCCCAAAGGTCTTCATGGCCACCTTCTACAATCGGCTTCGAGGGGTACGCAGAAGTATCAGTGCCCTCGATTGCAGAGACCTGGAGACCGGAATATTCAAAGGTAGTGTAACTCAAGCCAAACCCGAACTCATATCGAGGTGTGATGTTCTTAGCATCGAATGCTCGGTAGTCAATATATACGCCCTCGCTGAAGTCTGACTGCGGGAACAGCTCATATATACCGTCGGGATGAGTCTCGTTCTGAAGTGGGCCGAAATCCGACTCGTTACGTGGGATTGAGTACGGCAATTTTCCTGACGGGTTAACGTCACCATATAAGATCGAGGTCAGAGCCCGGCCGGAGTCCTGGCCCGGAAGGTGTGCGAAGATGAGAGCCGTCACGTTGGGATGGTCGATGAACTGATCCACGAGGCGCACACCTGCGTTGTGGAAGACTACAATAGTGTTTTTACACTGCGATGCGACATTGTTGATCAAGGCGTCGGTGAAGTCATCGTGTAAACCGGTCCGATCCCATCCTTCCGACGCAAAAGCGTTGCCGACGACAATACATGCATCGGAAGACTGGTCGACTTGCGGGTTGCCGGAATGGAAGTCCCACCATAAGTTTGTGTCGTCCTCGTAGGCACGAAGGCTTAATGCTTCGGCCGGAGAACTGACATATGCTGGCATATTCGCACCAGATCCTCCGCCGCTTATCAACGTCCCATTTGCGGCGATCTGGCTATGCCCGTTGCGCAAGTCCGCTGGTGCCAATGATTCTTGTCCTCCGTTCCAGCCACCGCCCCCGGGAGTGTATATGTCAAAAGACTTCGCCGAATACCCAAACAAGGAAATGAGCTTAGGTGATTTGAGAGGAAGTGCATTATCAGTGTTCTTCAATAGCACGTGGCTTTCGACAGCTCCTTGTAGCAATATCTCCTTACTGCTTGCGGACTTTGCGATGACTCGTTGATGAGGTTTCGCGAGGTCATTCGGCATTCCTTGTCCAATAGCCGGGAAATCCTTATCTTGACCCATCTTATACCATGAGGCTATGATCCTGTGTGCCTTTAGTATATGCCGAACGAAGAGTAGCTAAAAAGGTCAATTTACCTCGTTGCCATGTCGTCTACTCTGGATTCCGGGACAGACCCATTGTTAACGGCTTGGGTCAGATTCTCACCCCAAAATGGCCGGGCGGACGGCATCACCATATCTAAGCCCGCCAAAGCGGAAGCTACGCCAGCGTGTTGCGCGCCCCAGTCAGAAACGACAAACCCCTTTTTGAACTATCAGTAGTGACTTCTAAAAAGCATTATTAGACGTCAAGTACCTGGAACCCCAACTCAGTCTTTAGGAGTCCGTTTTGCGTCTTGCTGTTGGCACATCCATAACTGTTGTTAATTCTATTATATGAACACATAATATTTGCGGTACCGGCCTTCACGGCATCTTGGAAGGGCCTGTATTAACACATTAGCAAGAATTATCCGATACCCCTATTTCTACACTCACCATAGATATAGTTCGTGAATCGTCTTATCGTCTATATTCGAAGATACCGCAGTAACATTTTTCTCCGGGTTACGGTTGGTTTCTTGCTCGTTGGCTATGAAATGCTAACGGAAAATGTTAGGTTGTCGGTGAATGAATATCGTTCGGGTTAATTACCTTAGTACTTGTTGCGACTCCGACGGATTGTATGCCCTTGACGGTGTCGGATGCTAGGGCACCGCACAAGTAAGGATCGTTTGAGAAGCCTGGCATGTATAAGCTAGTGTGTTAAATATTAAGGAAGCAAGCCGTCGTACCCTCCCAGTTCCTTCCGCTCGTGGCAATGCGACCTAGAGGGCCTACCACTGGTCCTAGAGCAATGTGGACACCTTTGGTTCGAAATTCCTTGGCCATGCCGACGGCTCTCTGATAAGCCAAGTCACGATTCCAGCTAAGTAAGGGGGTTAGCTTGTGAGTTTGTTGAAAGGGGATTGGCCTATCATACCTAGCACCAACTGAAATGCCTGAGGCCCAGCTGGAAGCGAAGTTCGTAGTTCGTACGCCATTGCCAGCATCGCTTAAACAGAGGCCAGTGAAGTTGAGTCTGTCTATGGCAGGGATGATACCGGAACAAGAACTATCCGCTTGGATGCCACCGGTGAGATTGACCTATATGATCATAGAGTTAGACCTCGCAGTTCTTCGGCTTTTCAAGGAATAATCCTGACCTTTTCTTCCAATGTCATCTGAGCCACGAGAGCTCGTGCTTTCGCATACGAATCCGCCCAATCCCCAAGGCCGGTGCCATTAGCTAAAAACCATCAGTACATATTTAAAGCAACATAGGGATAACTCCCACTTACGTGAAGGGTAGACCGGTGGTGATTGGCCATAGAACGTCGTATCGTCTCTTATAATGGACTGGCCACTCCCCCCAACGGCCAAGCCCGTCAAAACATATAGCAAAGTCGACAGCATCGTGTATACATTAGACACTACGGGAAGGGCCGTAGTAGAGGATGGGAAAACATCTAAAGGAACGATATACAAAGAAAACGAAACATTCATTTTAACTAGGTTCTCGACCGTGAGGGGTCATCGAAGATGGAAAAACAAATCGGTCCTTCTCCTGAATATCAGCCGGCAATGCAGGCACTACCGCACCCGGATGGTGACATACAGCATTCGAGCTCGTAAACAGGACAGGGAATAACAGGGATGGGCCGCGTCAATGACGAAAGACGTTGGGGAATGTGGAGAATGTCTTATACGCAACAAAACAAACGGGATCGAAATATAGCATCTATAAGTACATGGTAGTCAAGACAATCTATTCGGAACCGAAGTTGTATGTTGGAATAGAGTTATAAACAGTCAATTAAGGTGTAAGGCACAAGAAGTTCACAGTACACATATGGATGTATGTAGGACTGAAGTCAATTGCATTGGTCAACTACCAGATACCTACTAAGCACCTAGGTAGTACCTAGAGAAAGCATCCTATAGCGCAAAGAGAGCCGGTGTGGATGTACCCATCAACTAATGCACCCCGCACTCTAGATCGTTAGTTTTCCCCTCAGGGACCAGGATAGGGGTTAGGGCTGCCAAGAGTTGGGGTACGGTACAAGAAATGGTCATATGAACTAAGAAGCTTGATCCGTCTTCATTCTTCAACCTTTTCCCTCCTAGTTATCTAGAATGAATGTCCACAGGTGTCCACAAGTGTGCACTTGGTGAGCGGCGTAACTTGAATCCATCTATCAGAACATCGCCATGAAATGCCGCAATTCGAATGTCCATTTTTCCTAGGCCCTAACTTGCTTCACCTCGGGGAATCAAGTCGTGAATGCCCAAACTACCAGCCAAGCGACCAATGGGGTTACGAGCTTCGGGGAAATTCGACGTCCACTGCCGCAAGGTGTAGCCGTTGATGAACACTCAGAGGTCGCAGTTGCAGTTTTCTTGCTTGATTTTGCTGCGGAGTCAGTGGAGCGAGTTACCATCGACGTTTGAGTCGCGACCGTGACCGAAGAGCCCTCAGTTGGTGATTCGGTCGTGGACGTTGCGGCATCACTGGCGGTGGTGGTGATGGTGGTGGTGACAATCCCCATTCCCATGATTGAAGCATAGTCCGTGGCGACGTCCTTTGGAATATTCTTTAGGTCGGTCTCCTGCCATGCGACCGTCATCTGATCATGCTCTATCCACATATTGGAATTGGAGAGAGTTGTGTAGATGTCGGTGGTGCTGATATTCGCGGCGAGCAGGAAAGCCATCGGCATCTTGACGGTGGAGGTACAATAGTACCCAGACATATCCGAGAACCCACTATAGATGCTTAGAGGTGCCCGATACTTCTAAGACTAAGGGGTTACTCTACCTTTGGCAACATCCTCCAAACCAGGTGGTCTTGCTTCCTTGGACGTTAGAGTCCGACCTCGCGATGGTCATGTAATCGGGGCATACTCCAGGACTCAATGTCTGTTGTGAATCCGTGTACTGAGTTGGAACGCATTTCGAGAATGACGGATCGACCCATCCTCTCGAGGGCGACAGAGTGCTGGAATGGTAAGGATTGTCGTCAATGAACACGGCGAATCTATCCCAACACCACAATGGTGCCTTGAATACTGTGGTGAGTGCTTGCGCCATGGCAAATCGTTCCCGCTATGTGGTTAGAATATTGGTAAATGGATAGAATGGTTTGGCGAGATCGGACGATGCTGTTCCACCGTGTGTTGCAGTTGAGCCGCTTTTTGTTCTTGTCATATCTTAAACTGGAAAGTCTGTGTTGTGGTCACGGGATGTCGAGATCTAATCGGCGAAGATATGGGCTGAAATGAGGTTTAGGAAAGAACCTGGACATAGCTGTTTGGAAGCTAAAGGAAGTTGCAGGCAGGAACGCTCTTTCCTTCCAGCACATTTTGATTCAGTATAACAATATCAATTGATGCGCAAGATCTATAGGTGTATGATTGAGAACATCAACGTTCACTATTCTTACCGTCCATGCAAACAAACAAAAAGCGATGGTGATACCTCATAATGGGTATCAAGTGTTGGGTTTGCTCCGAAACCTGCTTCTCTCTGTCTTGTGTAGCTACCCTTGGAAAGTTATTGAACTAACGACGTGAATTCTACTCAAGCGTTCCCTTTGACGTCGTATGCGTGAAAAACTAGAGAAGCTGCACTAAGCATAACTCATTAGCAAAACAAGTTCGAACGAGAATGAGTTCTAATGATAATATCAACTGCTACAATCAATCTTTATATGCACATCTGTATGCAAATTGCAAGTATTGGTGCTACACGCGATGATGTAGATAGTGGGGTTTTAGAACTGCGCTATTAATGTGTCACAGCCTGCCTGCTTGCCCACTAGATTCCAAGGTTATTACTAGTCGTCCGTTCCAACAATTTGAATCATCAAGGAACAAAACAGAGTTTAATAGAGTTTAATATCCCTATACAGATAGGTTGCAGTGATCAGAATGGCCCTAGTTCATAAAGTAGCTCTTATTCAACTTTGTCCCAAGGTGTGTTCTCGAAATAAATTAGAAGCGGGGCTCAGCCATGGGTCCCTGTTTGCCCACGCCGTTACCCGTTCTCCTTTTCCCCTATTCATACCTAATCAGGTTCCCTATGGAATAGGGTCAATTCGCTTACTCTTGCGTAGCCCCTTGCGCCCGCAGAAAACTTTGCCAAGGCCGAATCATTCATCCGAAATGCCGCCCGCGAGGGATGTCGCTTGGCAGTCCTGCCCGAGTATCACCTCACCTCGTGGGTTCCGGACGAACCCAATTTCAAAGAGTCATGCGCGGACTCGGCATCTTACGTGAAGCGGTATCAGGCCTTAGCGAAAGAACTGAACATCTGTATTGTTCCCGGCACCATTATCGAGCCAGATGGCGATTCCCTTCTCAACATCGCGTACTTCATATCGTCCGACGGCGAGGTGGCAGGGAGATATCAGAAGAAGAACCTCTGGCATCCGGAGCGACCGCATCTAGTTTCGTCAGCCCACCAGCCGCATGAGGCATTCGACACGCCACTGGGGCGCGTGGGATTGCTCATCTGCTGGGACCTGGCTTTTCCTGAAGCTTTCCGCGAGCTTATTTCGGATGGTGCACAGATCATCTGCATCCCTACGTTCTGGACTATGAAGGATGTGTCGGATAAAGGGTATTCACTCAATCCAGATGGTGAAGCCCTGTTCTTGAATAGCACGGTGGTCAGTCGGGCATTTGAGAACACGTGCGCCGTCGTATTCGTCAATGCCGGAGGCCCTCCCGGAAAAGCGGAGAATACCAACTTCGCAGGGTTAAGCCAACTCACTATGCCTCATATCGGTTCTATTGGGAAGATGGGGCGTTCCGAAGGCATGTCAATCGTCGAGTTGGATATGGATGTGTTGCAAGTCGCGGAGGACAACTACAAGGTGAGGGAGGATATGAAGCGGGAAGGCTGGCACTACGCGTTTACGCAAATCAGAGACGCAAGTAAGCTATGAGCTTATACGACGATAAAGCGTCGAAAGACTCATCTAGAAAAATGGGGTTGGAATGATATCTAATAATGGGGCTCCTGGCCCTGATCATCGAAATTTTCACACGGCACTTTCTTGACGGAGAGGATAGGAGCTGTGCTTGGGGCCCTATGATAATGATTTTCATAGATTCTATGTTATTCTGGACTTGCTTATTGAACGTGTTATAGATAGTGTACGCTACCTTACGCTAGTCGGGGTGTCGACGCGGGAGCCCTTGGCTTTTCATATAGTTACTGAGAACCTTCGACTTTCTGTATAAGGTCTTGCAGCTGCTCAGCTACAAAAGCCGGGTTATCCTTTTGGATGAAGTGCCCGGACTTTGGCGCAATAAGGGGTCCCCTGGCCCTGTCTGGGTCGGTAAGCCCACAGAGTCCCTCGTTGTACTTCTCCCACATGCTGTTCACTCTTAGTAAAATGCCCAATTGAGAGTGAAGTGTCTACTTACGGTTGAGTATATCTAGCAGCCATTCCTATAGGGACCTTCATCATCGCCCACTCCTCTTTCGAGAACTGCTCAAGCTCATGTCCTACAACGGTTATCCAAGGACCCTTATCCGAGGTCTTCGATCCCTTAAGCTTTGGTTTTGATGGATCGGGCAGGAGGTCCTTAATGTTCCGCCGGTCGAACCCCTCATTGTTCTTCGCGCTGGCCGCAAATATCGTCGTCATCTTGGTGTAGGCCGCTTCGTACACCTCGAGCGAGGTACCAGGAGGAGTCATTTGTTCTAGGTTAAAGGACGGATCCTTCGGATTTGGCCAGACATCCTCGTAACCAACATTTCCAGGGTTGGAGTCAAGGAACAGAATTCCCTCTACAACTGCAGGGTATCTAGCTCAGATGTGAATAGTTAGATGCAAAGCTAGTGGCGAGATATGGGCTTTTCTAATACCTATCTGCATATCTACGTGCGATATGTGCGCCTATGCTATTGTTCACGAAGACAATACGTGAGGCGCGATCGGGGGATAGAGTTTGGATCAACTCATGTAGATCGTCGGTCACATCGTCCACTGTATGCGCGTAGCCAGGGTCTTTATTCGGCCAGCTCTCGCGCGGGTCTCTCGGAGAAGAGCCTTGGCCGTAGCGGTCGTATGTGAGTATCCATGGCTTCGGAGAGAGACTCGACTGCTGAAACAATTCAATAGTTGGTTTCCAGATAGCCTGTGGGAGCCCAAGACCGTTAAGACAGACAACAAGGAGACTGCTTGCCGCATCTCCTTGGAAGAGCTCATACGCAATAGGGGCGTCTGGCTTGGAAGGAAGAGTCACGGTAGGCATGTTGAACCAGAAAAAATGCGCTGATAGATTATAGATTTAGAAGAGCTCTTGTTGCCAGTGGTGGTATGATGGATATCGAGAAAGATAACTTCACAGTAAAAAAACGCTCTGGAGCTCTATAAGTGAGATCATGTTGGATATCGGACAAAGACCCCCGCAGCTAGGGGGTAATATCTAGTATGATAGGTTGGAAGCCGTGCAAAATGAAGTAAGGGCAGACGGCGTCATCCCTTTCTCCACGTCAGCGACGCTGAAGTCTTCAGAAATCTATTTAGGTAATAGGATCGGTTCCAACCTTGACCATCACCTAACCAACAGATAGAAAGTGGATCATAGACAGCTTTACGGTCTTTCGATTCTGAGAGCTTGCGAAGGGTCTTCTCCGATTTGAAGTTCATAGGAAGTGGTGAAAGCCTTTTATAGATACCTGCGCTCGATTATATCGGGATCGAGAGATGTCAACTTTGGTTTCAAGTCGCTTAAGATCACTGTTTCGTATAAAATTTCATCCCGCGAAATTATCTGCAGTTGCATCATCTCAGGTAGGTGTCCCTAGGTGCCTATATGTTCATCGGTACGACCCTTGAGGGAGTATGCGTGGGACTGCTCGCCGCACTCAGGATTGATACTTGATGGCATCGTAAGTTCCCAGCGTGTAGCCCCGAGGTCGACTCACAAACGAATCAGAAGACAACAACTCGGCATTCAACCCGCAGGAGATAAATTTATTGGTTATCGATAATACCGGCAGTTACATAAGTCTTATCGATACGGAAGATATGACATGTCGGCTACCTAAATCTAGAACCGCTAGATCCCTGTCCCAGGCCACAGGCGCCTTTAGGGATGTCGGGACCTGTCGCGGGCTGCTAGTGGTGCAATCTGACATTAACCCAAGCGCTAAACTTAATAAGGCTTAGATTGCGATTGCGTGATCGCAATCTTTAAAGACGAATTCCCATTTTAACATTTCGTACGCGATTTAGAAGACACTTCGCGCCATCTTTTCCCTTCCACACCCGTTCGTTCGCCGCTCGGTTTCGTCGGTTCACCGCCGAGAACCGCTAGTTGGCGAAGACGGGATCATGGACCTAGGCAAAGTATGGAGCCTCTTCGGCGTGGAGGTAGGTTAGCCTTTATTTTTTTTTTCTGAGGATTATAGAGTAATAAACCCGTATTGTCGTCTCTTGTCTCCTTTCCGAAGTTGTCTCCTTGTGTTGATCGTGAAACAATTCGGTACCTTTCGCCGGGTATCTCTTCTTGTTTCGTCGTCCATACTTCACTGGGTGAACGAGAGAGTAAAAGGCGATACTCCTCGGCCTGATTGATAATATCACCCTTCCAACTATTTGGAAGCGTTTCGATTTGTGTTGTCTAATCTACTGTATCTTTGCTTTCAGGAGGAATTCGCCTATTCCTATTCCCACAAGTTACAACTTCCTAGAAGTCCGAGAGAGACGAGTAGGATGCAATTAAAACAAGTCGAAAGTAGCGGCGGCGCTCTCGTAGATCAGGTAACCATGCCGGAAACGAAAACTGTTCGCGCCGAATTCACCAAGCAGTCGTCGACTCTGCCCTTTGGCCAACCTGTACCGTTTGCCTCGATATCCGGGCCTACATATGTGACCGGCCAATTGCTTGTCCAGCAGATTGCTTATGCCTTATCCGACAAGATCTTCTCTTACTCGCCCGAGACCTTCGATCTTGACGTCGCCGTAAAGGACTGGGCCAAAAAGGGGGAGAAGAACATCCATGGATATCCCACTGCCGTATTGCCGCTCCAGACGCGCTCAGGTGCCGGCGCTTTTGCCCTCGGTTATATCTTCTCGAAGGACTTCGACCTGAGTAAGAGACATGTTCCTCAGACCTTGTTGGCTCCGTCGCTTAGCTTGCGCAACCTACGCTCCGCTCTGGACCAATTAGCGTTGCTATATGGAGTAGCCAGCCCCTTCGTCGCCCACGTAGCCGCTACCGATTATACATCCGACGCTGGTCTCGTAGCAGAGTATGGCACTGCTTTGCAACTTTCTGAAGAGCTTGGACTGGGCTTGGTATCGAGCGGCTCTGCCTATGAGGCTCAGCACATCTCGCTCTTCGCTACATTGATGGCCAAGATCCTACCAACCATTCACGTTTATGATGGTGTTCGTACGTCTCGCGAGACCCTGCGAGTCATTGACGTCCTTAGCCAGGTCGGTATCTCTGAGATCTTTAAAAAGATTTCCAGCACCGCAGAGACCCTGAACAAACGTCTCGATGATGCCGGCAAGGTTCTTGAACTCCTTCAGGCCTTCAATGATGAACTAGGCACCGATTATGATGCTTTTGAGTACGTCGGTGATGCTTCCGCCGAGACCGTCTACGTCGTCTTTGGGAGTGTTGAGGCCCAGCTTGCTAAGCAGGTTGTGCCGAAGCTCGCCGCTGATGGGATGAAGGTTGGAGCTGTCGTTGTCCGGATATACCGACCCTTCATCGAAGAAGCCTTCATTAAGGCTCTTCCTACCTCCGTCCGCCATATCACGGTCCTTGGGCAGGTTACGAACGAATCTGCCGTGTCAGACACTTCGGTCCAATCTATCTTATACTCAGACGTTCTCACCACAGTATCTTTCTCGAGCAAATGGGACTCACTCCCTGCAGTCACGGATGTCAAATATGCGGCTTCTCATGCATTCACTCCGTCGAGCTTTGCTGCGACTATCACCCAGGCCACGGGCAAATCAACCGTCTCTCGTGTCCAGCTCCCACAACTTGATTCTGCACAGCAGTATATCTTCTGGGATACTGATGCCTCTGTCGCACTCTTTGCTCCGACTGTCGTTGGCGAGCTTCTGTCCCGGGACTCTACGACTAATGTGTACCTAAACGAATCCCACGACAATTTGGTACAAGGGGGTGTCGTCCGTTCCGACTTAAGGACATCTAAGAAGTCCATTGATACTCCTTATGCTGCTGAAGAGGCCGACGTTGTCTTGGTTGGGGAGGAGAAGCTCCTGAAAGAGGTAGCAGTATCCAAGAGCGTCAAGGATAACGGGAAGTTGATACTCAAGCTACCCGGCTTCAAGGAGGAGGAAGTCGAGAAACGTATACCCGCCACAATTCGCGGGGACGTACAAGCGAGAAATATCTCATTGTACATTCTGGACTCTGCTTCATCTCCTGCGTTTGAGAATGACTCCAATGCTGCTAGGCTGCTTGTTGAGCTCGCTTTCCTCAAGGTTGCGACCCCCGATATTAAGCCTGAGCTTCTCGAGAGATTAGCTGTTTTAGAGGCTAACCCCCCAACTCTTGAAGAGTGCGTCGATGCCTTAGGCAAGTGTCTCAAACAACTTGAGGTTCCTGATTCTTGGGCCGAAACTGTTGACGAAGCTCCCAAGGCCCTTCCTCAGGTACTTCAGACAAACAGCTTTGCGACGTTTGAGAAACAAGAAATCGAGCCGGAGCTGCAGCTCAGTAGCTGGGAATCCGCCGCTAAGGGCCTTGTTTTCAAGGAGGCGTACGCCACCGACATCACTCTGCGTCCCGACCTAACAGTCAAGACATACACCATTCACGTCAAGGAGAACCGTAGACTCACGCCTATGACCTACGATCGCAACATATTCCACATCGAGTTTGACCTCGGCGATTCAGGTCTGACCTACAAGATCGGGGAGGCTCTTGGAATTCATGCAGACAACGACGCCGATCTAGTCCGCGAGTTCATTGAGTCTTATGGTCTAAACGCGGATGGCCTTGCTCAGGTGCCCTCGAGAGACGACGTTAACATCCTAGAAACGAGGACGGTTTACCAGTCGCTGGTGCAAAACATCGACATCTTCGGCAAACCTCCTAAGAGATTCTACGAGACTTTGGCCGAGTTTGCTACCGACGAGCTTGAAAAGAAGAAGCTTGCCTCTCTCGGCACTCCGGAAGGCGCCGAAGAGTTCAAACGCCGCACGGAGGTTGATACCGTCACCTTTGCTGATGTGCTCGAGGAATTCAAGTCTGCTCGTCCCAGCTTCCCCGACCTTGTACGTCTGGTCGGACCTCTAAAGCGTCGTGAATACTCGATCGCCTCTGCCCAAGCTGTCACGCCAAATGCCGTCGCTCTTATGATTGTAGTCGTGGACTGGGTCGATACTAAAGGACGCACACGCTACGGTCAGGCAACCCGCTATCTCAGCCGCCTTCCTGTCGGAACTGCTGTTACTGCATCTGTCAAGCCCTCCGTCATGAAATTACCGACACGTGATGATGCGCCACTCATCATGGCTGGTCTGGGAACTGGTCTAGCTCCTTTCAGAGCTTTCGTGCAATACCGTGCGATGCAAAAGGCACAGGGCAAGGATATCGGTGCCATTCTCCTGTACCTCGGCTCCCGTCACCAGCGTGAGGAGTACCTCTATGGCGAGGAATGGGAAGCATACTTGGATGCGGGTGTTATCACTCTACTTGGCGCTGCATTCTCCCGAGACCAGCCCCAAAAGATCTACATCCAAGACCGCATGCGCCAGACCATGAGCGACATCATCAAGGCATATATCGAAGAAGAGGGCTCGTTCTACCTCTGCGGCCCCACTTGGCCCGTACCTGACGTTACGGATGTCCTCAAGGAGGCTATTGCCAACGAGGCTAAGATGAGCGGCAAGAAGGTAGACGCGACGAAGGAGATCGACCGTCTTAAGGAAGATGGCCGCTACGTGCTTGAGGTCTACTAGATGATGTCGAAGTTGAAGTAGATTTGAGTTCTGGAGCGATTTAGACTTATATGATGACATGAATCTCATTCTTACCAACTTATAGATCAATTTACTTGCAATTTCTTACCGATTCCCGCTGCAGTGGTTTATCGCAAGTCTCAAACTCGTTGATAGGTTTCTTCCACTAACCGAATCTATTTTTTCACTAAATTTTCTACGTCTACTCCTCCTATTATAGCTAATGTTTATAATGAAGGCGTCAACGGGATAGTAGTCGTCAGAGAATCCCAAGGTGAAAACCCGGATATCCACACCAACGTTAATCCCTAAGTCCGCCCCTAAGACCGTAGATTTCTCATTCGGATGAAGATTAAGCCGACTTCATGACTGCTTCTTAGTTGCACTGCCCAGATACTAGTAAACCTACGGTGTCAAGGACCGTGGTTTACTACTGACTGCAAGAATCGTATACTGGGCTAAGGCATGCATTTCGAAAGTGCAGGTAGAAATAGTTTTGACAAATGCTCTTTAGCAATCACAAGTCCAGCCGAGTTCCCGTGTTAAAGGCTATCGTAAACTTAATCATGGTATAGGCTCAATCGTTGAGCCCCTAAATGTGCATTTCGTAATTCTAGTAACACAAATTATCCAATCTTATAACGGAAATAGCGGTCGGTTATCATAAATCCATTTACTTATATCAACAGGTCAGCTGCTATTTAAACCAGGCTAGAGATCTCAGTCCAAGGACGCAGGTACAGAGTATCTCAACATAACAATACGAACATAAGGCAGTCGACGGTAATTACTCGAAATATAGCCCATAATGGACTCTTCAACTTTGTTCAGAGTCGAAGGCATGGTTGCCGTAATCAGTGGCGGCGGTACTGGTATGCTACCGCGACATATGGCTTCAAGATAGGAACTAATCGAATCTAGGTCTCGGACTGATGATGGCGAAGGCTCTTGCGGGTGCCGGCGCCAAAAAGGTCTATATCCTCGGTCGGCGACAGACCGCACTGGACACAGCAGCAACCACCCATCCAAGCATCAGTCCGATAGTCTGCGACGTGACTTCCAAAGAGTCTCTTCAAGCGGCGGTAGACGTGGTCGAAAAAGAAGTCGGATTCGTAAACCTCGTCATTGCAAATTCAGGGGCTTTGGGCCCTGTACAGTCATTCGAACCTACGATGAATATTCAGCAGCTCCGTAAGAGTCTATTCGACGAAGTCGCTATAGAAGATTTCACGGGCGTGTTCAATGTCAATGTGACGGGTGCGTATTTCACAATGCTTGCATTCCTGGAACTGCTCGATGCCGGCAACAAGAATGCCCTAAAGGGCGGGTTCGGAGCGCCGCTAAAGGCTGGAAGCAAGGTGCCGTCGATTCAGAGCCAGGTCATCGTGGTCGGAAGCCTGGGGTCGTTCAGTCGGGAATGGCATACGCCTCCTGCATACGGGGGGAGTAAATCTGCGATTGTACAGATGGCCAGCCACGCCTCAACCGGTCTAGCACAGTATCAGATCAGGGTCAATGCCATTGAACCCGGTTGTAAGTCTCTCGCATTCTCGAAAAATCACGATGCTAATAACTGGGCCAGTCTTCCCATCAGAAATGGCGGACCCCTTAATCAGTGTCCGCGACCCGGAGACGGAGGAGCCGGGCCATGAGACGTTTATGCCGGCAAGGCGATTTGGTACGGAGGAGGAAATGGGAGGCACAATCCTTTACCTTGCAAGTAGAGCTGGGGCGTACTGCAACGGGCTGAATCTTCTAAATGATGGAGGTCGACTATCTGTTATCCCGTCTACATATTGAGAATTCACTATGTTAGTCAATTGGCTGGTTGGTACATTTATTCAACACCGAGGCGAGGGAGAAAGACCAACCCACGCAATCCTCCCCTGGGGTGCAGAGCTATGTTCCTACAACTATACTATGTTACACGTAACCCCTATTTCCAAGATATCCTATAATTCTAACAGTCACACATATGATGATACTTGAAGCGTCCCCGTTGTTTCCTTTATATGAACCCGTGTCCAGCGTAATATTGGGGTCAGAGGTACCTGCTGGCGATACGGGTGGTTAAAGATATAATCATTCGTTTTCAGTCGCTGTGAGCTTAAGGCTGTTCGAGCCATAGTAGCCTCGCCATTGAAGTGAAGGGTTAAAGTATGTTTAGGGGGTTACGCTAAAAAATTCGACTATAATTCCGTAACCAATGCACTTAGTCTGGCACTCAGGAAAAGGCTACACGTTAATTAAAATGATATTTATATATATACTCATTCTCATCGATGCATAAAGTCGCACTAAAATGTGTAGATTAACGTTACATGTGCCAATGCAATCAACAAGGCTGATGGTTCGTTCCGCCACCCAAAAGACCACCCCAATTTATAAATCATACACATGGATAATCTTCTAGACCTCCTTGATAGGACCCTTGAAGTAGTGCTTCGCCCGCAGGACGTACCATAGAATAGAGAATATGATAACGACGCTGAAGGGAAGAACACTCCAGTTCGCCGTTTCCAGCGTCGTGGGGTTCGTCTGGGGCCAGAAGGACCAGAGCAATGTTATGATGATGTATATGCAGGCGAAGACGTTATTAATAGTTCCAAATGGCTCGGGAATTCTCCATGGCCCCCAAGTGACCCCCTCGTTGTTGTCGGGGTCAGGGAAGTAAGGCCGCATCCGGCCTGTTGTTCGGCGCCAAAGAAGCAGGACGCAGGGGAACAGGTAGGAGGCGAAAAGAGCAGCCATCGACAGCGAGCACAACGCCTGCAGTGCGACGGCGGATCCGAGAGCAATCAAGGATAGAAGAACCGTGACGATGAATGTGGTGAGAATGGAGTATGTCGGGAGAGAGTTGTTGGTGAGCTGAACGAATTACTAAGTTAGCAACCAAGGACTCCTAGGAATGGATTCATTTATGAGATACGTACCTTTACTAGCTGCGATGAAAAGGGGACCCCCTTGTCTCGGGAGAAGGACCAGAGCATACGTGCCGTAGAGGCGTAGATGCCGATACCACCAGCGATTGACAGGACGAAGACGACACCAGCCATCAGGCAGGCACCCGTAACCGATCCGACGGAAGAGAAAAAGATCTGGAGAAAGGGGTAGAACATGGTCTCCACGGCTCCCACTGTACACATTTGATCGTTAGTAACTGCTAGTGTAGGAAGGTAGGAGATTCAGGGGCCCCAAGGCAGTCTGGGGGGTCCACATGAGTTGAGGTGACAGGAGGGACACTATTGACTTACCCGCAGTTTCCAAGTCCTCAATACAGAATACCATAGCAATAGCCATTGATAGTGCAAGCGCTCCGTTGATGAAAACAGTGTAGACCAAAGCTCGAGGGACGACGATAGCAGCGGACTGGATTTCCTCCGACATGTGAACAGCGCAGTCGGCCCCCACGAGGGCTGTCGCGAGCGTGGGGAACCCAACGAAGAATGCCATTGTCTGGGTGGGCCAGTTGCCGTTGTTGAAGAAAGTCTCGAACACAAAGCTGGGCTCATTGTGAGGCGCCAAGTAGACCATCGGGACCAAGATACCAAAGAATCCAGCCAAGTGAAGGACAAGGATGAGGCCCTCGAGTTTCGCCAGAGTGCGGCTTGTCGTGGAGTTCAACGCCGTGAAAAACAGAGCGAACGCCCAAATCAGCAGTACAGTGTGCCATGCCTCCGGCACGTACGTTGGCTGAGCTAAGACGATAATACCTTGGAGAAGAGTCGCGACAAGGTAGCTAACCATAACGGAAATGGCTTGCCAGGCGAGAGTCGTAAGCCAAGCGGTCATATATGATAAGAAGACCGCGCTTGATTCAGGACCCAACATGGCGACCCAGTGATCTGCGCAGCGGGGAAAGTCAGCAAAATTCCTACTCAGAGATACACCTCATAAACAGGGTTTTGAATCTGGTCGTACATTGTCCTCCAGCAGTTGGCGCCGCGGAAGCCAACTCAGCTAACGTGGTGTACATAGAAATGACACCGATCCAATTAACCACAACACCCCATATCAAACCCGATGGTCCGCTGATCAATAGACCAGGAACGGTGGTTAGAAGAATACTCTCCCAAGAACATAATGCTGAACAGGAGAAGCCGAGAATAGACATAAAACCAAAGCTTCGAGTTAGTAGTGGGCGTTTTCCGAGGCGTCGCAGAGTCGCATCATCGTCGAAGTAATTGCGATGGCGGAGACTTGGGGAGGTCTCATCGCGGGCGATGCTTAATTCAATCTCGTCCTTCGACATGGCAATTTGAGTCAAGCGAACAAAACGCTACCAATCTAAAACAATATCGAGCGCAAAGCGCATGAAAAAGAAAAGAAAAAAAAAAACGAAGCCCGCGAACGTGAGGTATGGGCACGAATAGGAGCAGATGTCGAAGAAGTAATCACATTTGATTGTGTGACGGGAACACGGGACGAAGGTCGACCATAAACCACGCGAGACTAACAGCAATCGTTCTAGAATCAGAGCTGAAGGATCGCGGACACACCCTGTATTAGGTAGGTCGGCTGAGATTTATCCGGGGTCAACTACTGTTAGGGACCTAGCCGGCTGGTCCTTTTGACGTGAAAGTCTGGTTCGAAGCCACGGCGAGCCTGGGGGCCTGGTAAGATAAAGCAAATAATGTTCCTTGTCGAAGATGTCGCAACTTAAGATAGTGGGCTAAGGGAGTGGCCGAGGTGGGAGCGTGGCTAAAATCTCGACTGCAACCATGAGGCGCAGCATGTCCAGGGGTATAAGCAATAGTGTTCCATAGTGACCGTAGTGTACCAGTATACCGAGAAGCTGACATTCCATATAGGTAGGTAGCGATACAGAGGTAGCATTGGAGTATATTCAGCACTCTAGGGCCACCAATACCCAGGTGATCTTGGCGAGATAATTCCGCGAGGCAGAAAAATACGGCATTGCGAGGTAGTGTAACAGCGTATTCCTACGACTGGGCGTGCCATTAATGCGTGCTCTATGTAAGCCCGCCATGCTTAAACCCTCGTACATCTATCCCATGGGCTCGACGCACCATGTTCGAAGTTATTTCGTTTCCCTTGGCCCCAGCTTCATCAAATCAATAGTAGGTCTGTTCTGACAGCACCCATCATGGAGCGCGCCGTCGATGGCTCAACCCCATTGGCATCAGGTGGGCGAGTCTCTGTGATCCAAGACGACAATCTTAACCCTATAATTCAATTGATAACATGGCTCCTTTTGGCTCTGACTTCTCTCACGCTCGGCTTTCGACTCTTAACGAGGTTCTTCATTCGAGGAGGAGCGCCATTTTCGCGCGAAGATGCATTCATTCTCCTTTCGTTCGTAAGATAACGTCTACTCTCACCATACTCAGTCCCCACGTTAATTAAGAAATAGCTTTTTGGACTTGGTGAATCAATAACCATGATAGTGCCAGCGAGTGGAATTTTTGGGGTGGATCGCGCGGATGTCTCTGATGAGCAGCTGATGGCTGGTCTAAAGGTAACTATGCAGCACCTAACGACGCCACTCGCAGCCATCTATGCGCATGTAGTTAATGCTGAAACATCAGGCCGGATACGCAAGGGACCTTTTATTTCTCCTCGCACTTGCTTTTGCCAAGTTGTCGGTTTGCGCAAGTCTGTTTTACCTATCGCCGGACGAACTCCATCGACGAACAACGGCCATTTTGGGCGCCGTCGTCGGCCTTTGGGGTTTCTCTTCTCTCTTCTCGATCGCATTCCAATGCGGTACACAGGGTCCATGGGCTAGCACATCGTGCATCAACCGCGTAAGCCCCTATTTTCCTATTCCCCTATTCAGTGTCGGTTGGGTCAAAGACTAATACCTAGCAGCAATCGTTCATATACTACGAAGGTGTCCTGAATGTCTTGACGGACGCAGCGCTTATTATAATTCCGATAGCGATTATATCCCCGCTACATATGCCGTTGAAGACCAAGTTGCTCATCATATGCTTCTATGGTTCTCGAGCTCTGTACGTCAACCTAGGCTGCGGTATAGGGGCTCTTCCTCTAACACATACACAGGGCCATAGCAGCGACCATCTTACAGCTGGTCTACCTTCCGCGAATGTTCGAAGAAAACTTCACGCTTCGAGGCTTTCCGTATTACATTTGTCTTCAATTTGTTGTATTCGCTAGCATCTCGTCTGCTTGCGCCGTTTACTTCTGGCCCTTCCTACGCTCGCTCCAGAGTGGATTCCTGCAAGCCAACGGCTCCTCTTACACCTCGCCCTACGTGCTGGCAAGACTCTCTGCCTCGGCTCGGTCTAAGGAACAGTCTAGTGGGGGCAGGACGATCGATTCGCAAGGCAGGAACAGAAAGAATTATATCAAGATCACGACAGATCTCTCTATAAATATAGCGAAAAATGAGGAGCTACAACAACTAGGCCAAGCACATACTCGGGAGGATCGAAGGAATCTAACTCCAGTGTAGAATAGTTGCACATATGTATGTAACATAGGCTTTTATTCATAGGCGTTCTTATTGTCACCCACGAATGGATGGGTTGGCTGATGAGGACATACAATACGAGGAATGATAACGAATACGCACCTACACTATGTACATGAATAATTGTGAAGTCTTATGAATATTGAAGATACCGAAACTTTCAGCGATACTATCGAGCTCTATAGTATTGGTATTATTATAGTAAGTGCTTACGACGGAACGGACCGTTCTATAGTGCTTATTGTGAATGGTCACACAGCCCAACACCCCTGACTCCAAGCTGACTTACATGTAGCTGCGGCGCAATGGTGTAACTGATAGCTTCAACGACAATTCATAGACTTATACGGTTTCCCATTGGTACATGCACATAACCACCGAACAAGTCGCACATATTATCATACTTGGGTGTCTCAAGGTGTCGTCATTCAAAGATACACGTAGTCTCTTAGCAATAAGACTTGGACAAATATGTACCATGGAATCTCAATTGGTAGAATCTCCTATAACCCAGGTATCCTCCATCACATCATCGCGCATCTGCGCAGTGAGTCGACATCCAGCCAAAGCCCGTCAATATCCCCTAACGATAGCATCCTAGTGTTACTCGTGTTCCGGCGCAACGACCTCTCCGGGAGTGATGATGACATCCGAGGTGAATCCACCACGAGCTTCCTTCTGGCTGCTTCGGACCGCTATAGAGTATAAGTCACACGACGATTATTGAATGCATGCATATGAAAACGTACCGAGCGGTGTTGCAGCAACGGCGGTGGCCAGCACGGCGAAGACGAAGGTCTTGAAAAGCATCTTGAAGCTGTTTGGGGCTGGTGGATAGGTGATATGGGGATGGCTTGTCTGGGTTGTATGGTGGTCGATTGTGTGGGAATCGTGCTCACCGAGCAGGTTGGGCCAACCACTAGCAATATATACGGACACCAGATGAGATCTGTGTTACACACAGAAAGGGGGACCCCACATCTGTATGTGCATATATATTGATGTACAGTCTGGATGCGACGTCTCACAGGACTTGTAGGAGACGATGTACCGCAAATACTACATCTGGAGCGCTTAGTCACATCCACCATAGGCTATAGGCTCCGAAATAGGTATATGATGGAAGTTGATTTTTCCCCTATCACACCCGCCACTTCGTAGAGTGCTCTACCCTGCAGAAAGCCTATATGGAGCGGTGAGGATCGTCGGTCTTTCGGGCGGAGCGCCGTATCCACTGTCTCTAACGAACCTCCATGCATGCCCGCAATAGGAAGTGGAATGACAATCTGATCTGCGCCGCCAGCTTACATACATCTAGAGATGAGGACGATTGGGTTCCGATCTGACGCTTATATGGCCCAAAGCAGAAAATAGATATATCGATAGGTTATCTGCAGTGTGATAGGGCTATTTACCGGTGTACCTTTCCAAGCTTGCAGGCATCTTACCTGGCGAACGGACCTTGCCCATCGATCTCCGCCCACTAAGAGCCGAACTTGCATCACATCGTCGAGGACATTGTCCCTGTCGTACCACTTTCTGGAGTCCTAAGGACTGGGGATATTTCTCTCCCCTGACTTACCCGCCTAACTCAAACCTTCTTCTTCACCATCGTCATAGTCGTTCATTCTATACTGACGAGCGTCATGGAGAAGGACTTGAGAGACTCCCAAGAACGCCTCTTAGGCGAACGCACAGAGTTTCCTGACGAGGAGAGCAGGAACCCGGCTAAAGAGCCTCAAGGATCGGTTCGCCGATGGCTACGCAATAACATTCTCCAATTAGTCATCTTGGCTCTTCTCCTATACATCTCTGTTGTTTTGACCATCAACTCCGCGAAGAACACAGGGTCAGAGAAGCAGTGCCGAGGAGTTGATAACCATTTCAGTACGTTTCCCTTCATGCCCATATCTATATACTAGCTTGCTGACTTCAAATAGGGCTACCGAAGGATGCCATAGAGTATGAAGAGAAGCAAGAATGGTATACACTTAGGGAACCGTGGGATATGGAACCATCAGACGAACTTGACGATCTATGGGAAGATTTGCTATATGGTCAGTACCTGACCTCTCCAAATATTGGCAGTTACACCGTTAACATCCCTTAGCTCTCAATATCAGAGTCTCACCCGACGAGATGAGACAGCTTGGATCAAATGTCACAAACCGCATCCAGGTCGACGGTGGCGACTACCTCGGTGTTATGGGTGTATACCACCATCTACACTGCTTAAACAACCTGAGGAGGCTAGTACACTGGGACTACTATGAGTCCCGGGTGGCGGATGCTGAAGAAACGGGTCCTTTCGGCAAAGGGCATTCTGGTAGGTCCTCCACTATCTTTGATCGATAGTATGATCAAGCTAGCTAACCTTGACTGCTTTAGATCACTGCATCAACGCCATCCGCCAAGCTTTGATGTGCCACGCCAACACCGAGATACACACGGGGCAATGGGTCTACGACCCTCTGAGACCTCAAGCTTCAAAATTGGGATCGCATTCCCCTACGACCTGCGTGAAATGGGATAGCTTGAACAACTGGGCGCGGAATAGAGCTTTAGTGCCAGGTCACTACACCTACCGGCCCGTGCCGATCGACGACTCGCCGTCCGACTAAGTTGTGGGATCTGGGGTAGTATTAGCCAAGAACGGTATATGCCGCTAGTGGCCTTTCGGTGGCATCGTTTTCTTTACCAATCCAGTAAATAAATGCGATCCGAGATGCTTAACATCCCATATGCATCTCTGTAATATTCAGAAAATACTATATTGTATCTTAGAACGGCAGGCAGACTCGTGAACTTAGGATGGAGTCGCTGTGGACAACCCGCCTACGGAATTACGGCCGCTGTTGAAATGCGAGCAGTGCTCAAGTGGCACTCCTCATAGCATCATCCCATGTTCCCCGCATTTCGAAGCTACATTTGGAGTCAACGATCCAACCAACAGGCGTCGCAGGGGATAACCGTGTGCAACCATAACCACAGCGCCAGCACTTGGCTTAGAATGGTATAATCGGACCGAGCCTTTTTGGGAATTGAGGAGGAGGAAGTAAAGTTTTGATAGGGTACCTGGCGGTCCTTGCCTACAAGTAGCTGTATGTTCGGAGGGACTCCTCATGCTCCAGGGTCATTTCAATTGTCTGCTTATTAGCATACCTACATACCCAAACGCCCCAAAGCCAGCAGCCACTATCAACAGATCTCTGACGACTCTCAGCCGATCTAGGCCCTTTCGACATGGCAGGTCTTCCCGTCTCAGAGGGCGAGGTCGCTTTCGATGCACCCAATGCAGGGAAACCCTGCACCACCTGGTACAAAGTCGTCGGCGACCTGAGCAAGTCTACGGACCCCGTCCTGATTGCGCTCCACGGGGGGCCTGGCGCGGGGCACGAGTACCTAACGTCGTTCACTGATCTATACGAGCAGTACAGCATCCCCATCGTCTTCTACGACCAGATCGGGTGCGGGCGCTCGACGCATTTCCGTGAAAAGCTAAAAGACGATTCCTTCTGGACCGTCGACCTCTTCATTGCGGAGCTAGACAACCTGATTGACCACCTCAAGCTGCGCGAGAGGGGCTTCTACGTCAGCGGCCAGAGCTGGGGCGGCATGCTGGCCGGTGCGTATGCATCGCGACGCCCGCAGGGCTTGAAAAAGCTTGTGATCGCGGGTGGCCCCGCCAGCTTCCCCCTTTTTATGGAGTACGGCAAACGGTTGCGAGCTGCATTACCAGCGGACGTGTGTGAAGCACTGGAGGCCGGCGACCGCGACGGCAATTATGAGACGCCTGAGTACGAGAGCGCCAGCGCCGGTAAGTAGTATTCTGTGCCGTTTGTCATTGTCTGCCCTGTCTTAACGCTGTGCGCCTTTTCATTGGTCTATGTATGCATAATTGGGGAGGAAGCGCCACCGAAACAGGTTTTGCCGCTCCCCAGACCTCGCCAAACTGCCCCAAGAGAGCAACTGCTAACTCCGGACGCTCCAGTGTTCTATAAGCGGTATGTCTGCTCAATCGACCCTCTGCCGGAGCCGGTCACGAAGGCATTTGAGAACTTGAAAAACGACTCTACTGCGTATCTGACTATGTAGGTTGACGCGCGCCCCAATATCTGTATGGGCGATTCTAGACCGCTGACTTGGCAACCAACAGGCAAGGACCCTCTGAGATTGTGGTCACTGGCAACCTCAAGGATTGGGAGGGATGGAAGGACGCCCACAACATTGAAGTCGATACCTTGCTCCTGAACGGGCGGTACGATGAAGTCGGGGAGTTCTGCGTCGAACCATGGGGTACGTACGAAAATAGCATTGTCCCAGCAACTTCTTACCCCTCCTCCTATCCCCAGATCCTATTGTTCATAATAGCTAACCTCTAGCAGTAAGTGATATAGTCCTATTCTTTCAACATTCCCTCTCAGGCCTTAGTATGCAAGATGGATCTGCGAGCCACTCCAAAAGCCCAAAGGTAGGATTCGAATGCTAACAGTACCTTCAACAAAACAGTTTAGGGTCATCCCCAGGATCAAGTGGATCGTATTTGAGAAGTCTAGCCACATGGCGCACTGGGAAGAGCGCGAACGGTTTATGCAGGTGGTCGGGACTTTTCTCAAGAAGTATTGAAGCTATTCCATAGAAGGTTGGTATGCTGTCGTTCGGCATATTTTGCCACTATATTGCCACTATCTCATGTACGCAACTTGACCTGCGCTAGTTTCAACTCCGACCGAAGAGCGTCGCAGTCGGCGGCGCTAGAATCACGTAAATAGTTTGGCTGATTTGTTGTATATTGAACGAAGCATCTTGTTGCAGGGACTTTCTGTATGATCCCCTTGACCCAGACGCAGGCCGCTTTAGTGTCGGGGTGCCCTCGCGAATTGAACCATGTTCCAGGGATGATGTTATACATTTGGGCATGGGGCATCGCCAGGGTAAGTGGAGAGTCCACGATACCGAAATCGCCCGTAGGAATAGCTTAATAAGTTTATCGAATGTTGCAGAGTATACTGAGATAGTGTCTCTTCCAAAAGATTCCATCATCGTTACGCGCCGCAAACCTACAGAATTATCCGACGACGTCCAAAACGCGAGCCGTTAATTTCATTTATTGCGCCAAGTGTTTTATCTGCAGCAGAAAAACTAGCTCTTCTTGCGTTGACAAGGCATCATTGGTTGAGCTGACGCACTATACGCATTGCACCCAACGATAGGTAACATCCATGTCGGCGAACCTGCTAAGTTAAGTCAGGGGGTAATGGACCACCCCTAGCAGTAGAACCCCTGCTAAAAGCTGGAGATTCTAGTCCTATTAAGGTATAATGCGATACATGCACTAGCTCAACGTTCAATCGAATAAAAACTTCATTCGGATCCGGAATAACTTCGATACGTAGGATTTAAGCTCGATATGTCTTAGCATACTACTTTATTATATGGGTATTTAAGAAAAAGCGGCTTTTTAATTGGTTCAGGAAGGTGTAAGGGCAGGAAATAAAAAAAGTCGAGTACATCGAATTTATATATAAAAAAAGTGAGGTTTCGTAGAATATTCTAGTCCGATTGGCTATCTCTTACAAGGGTTCTACTGCTAGGGGGGGTCCATTACCCCCTGACTTAACTTATGCAACAACTCTGGTTGTAACAGTTGCAGTGAATTAGTGGGGGGCAGCTGGCTGGAATCACGGGTCGGTTAACGGATTGAGCTGCTTGGGAGAGACCAGGGACCCGGCGATTGGTCGCCGATCTGCCTCTCATTCCCCATGAGCTTATCGCCCTTTTTGTCCAATTCTAATGAGACATCACAGTTTAAGTGTCTTCCATAAACATCGCTTCGCGCAACAATGCAATTATTGCTGGTTTCGAGATTTTGACGATAACATCATGCCTTGGCAATTTCGCAACGTAGTAGTCAGCGTCTCTAGGTCTGTAACGCTATTATCTACGCAGGATCAGACCACTGAGAAAGTAATATGTATCCGCGTAAGCCATCCCGCGCACTACTGCGCAACCCCTTTTTCTCTCCGCTGATGCGGAGTGGATGCATTCCTAGTGGTTCGGGTCTCTGGAGTTCCAATAAGCGAATTTATGTAATTAGGTAAGCACTTTCTAGGATTGAATCCTGGGTACATATGTAGGTCAAGTACATAGTGTACTGTATGTAAGAATCTAAAATTCCGTTAGTAGGGCTGCATTTACTTACATGTGATGGATTTGTGGCTTCATGAGCTAGGTAATGGCCTCAATATCAACTAATGGACAAGAGTGACAAGAGTTTGATCTTTCAAACACGATATTACTGAGAGTTAGAAGAAAGGATTAAAAAGAATCATGTGGTAGATGTGTGAACTCAGCTTCCTTAGAACTTGGAGATGCTGAGAATTTCGCTAGTGTAGGTGGTCGAGGAGTTCTATTTCTTATATGTTCAAGAGAATGTTTTGCTGATTCCTTAAGTTCGAAGAGATTCTCGTCATTCGTCATGTCTTAAATATGCGCTTTAGAACGGCTGCTCGCGTGCGCCCCGTAGTTTTTCGGCCTTCGAGAATCATTCGATCAGGACTCAAAACGTAATCGAAGGAGTTAGCTAGTTCTTGATTGAGGCGAAAAGGATTTGGCAAGGCACATTGTAGATAAGCTCTCGATAAGTTTCAAGTGAACGAAAATGTAGTGAGATCAACATAGCTAAAACTGGATAAGCAATTGCCTCGGCATGCTGGAATGCAACATTGACGTCATGGCATGATAGATCAGGCTCAGCCTCACAAGTTCAGTTTTCACAGTACGCTATAATCTTACAAGATCCTACATAAAGCTTTAGCTGAATACGACGTATACTATAGTTAGTTGAAGATTTGCAATTAAACTTAACGGACTATTTCCCGAACCCGTGAAGATAGTCATGAAAACAGCCTCATAGGAGAGCTAAGGTATAAGGCGACGATATATAATTATATTCACCAACGGAAAAGCTATGACAGAACAGATTCAGCGGGGTTTTCCGCTGATCATTCCCAGACGCCACCTCAAACGTACGTTAATCAGCAATTTGATATTTTTTTATATCACCAAGTTTAGCATCAAGTAAACTCCGATCAGCTACGGAGCTACCACTTGAGTCTATTTCAGACTACGTGCGAATTAACAAGAGTCCTACCTCACCTTATGTCTTCGACCCCACGGCGAAAGCCCTTGTCTCCGATGTGGCAAAGATGAAATAATTGGGATCGACGAGCTGAACTTGGCTTGTGCTGTAAAACTTACTCATAGCCCATGTACTATGATACGATGATATTACGATCTAAAATATCAACATATAGTACCGACATGGCTCCACTATAACCGAAAACGCATGTAGCAAAACTGCCCTAGAAACTTCAGAATATCGAGCTATTATCATTGCATCAGCTACGTCATACATAAGCTAAACCTAACACCGCCTAATGCCGCACAGTTGCTACATTCGCTGAAGTAGGTAGGATGACAATCGTCAATGAGTGCAATACACAAAGTCGTCCCCGAGAACTTTAACTGAGGGTCTAACTCTCTTCGTTGTGATAATCAATTAATACCTACCAAATTGCTTGTCACCCAAACCGACTGTCAAATTGAGAATGCGCATCTAAATTTTGCTGTGAACATTTAAAAAGAGTGAATATTGATACAGTTGTAAAGGCGTATAGTACAATGGTAACATAAACAAGAACAAACACCCCGGCCAAAACCCTTCCGACTATATTCTACAAATCGAGCCTCAGCGAAAAGGCCCATATCATGGAATAGCTACCACTTAAGCAGCGTAAACTTCGCTGCCGAAGGCTCCGATGCCATCGACCTTCCAGTAGCCACCCTCGTAGTCGTTGTGCTTCTTTCCGTAGCAGTCGTCCCGCTTGCCGAGGCGGATGTATTCCTCGCCATCCTCACGCTTGACCGCGTGGTCGCCGAGGGGTGCCTTCATCGCTTCCAGGCAGGTGCTCTTGTCAACCAGGTAGGTGGAGTCCTTCTCCGTGTTGTAGATGGCGAAGACGATGTTGCCTGGCGGGCCAGTCTTGGAGTCGTCATCTTGGTTTGTTAGGGAAATGCCGTAGGTATCGCTAGTCTCGTGACCCTTGGCGATATCAGTTCCCTCGTAAGCGCCACCTGTAAGTTCCATGTTAGTAAATGCCGGGTTCAGTGCATGTATTTGTAATTTGTAAGCGCAATTACTTACAGAACTCGTCGGCAACCTCGCTGAACTTCTTGACGGGGATCCACTTTCCGTGGCCGTTGCTACCGCCGGAACCAGTGACCAAGTGTCCGCAGTTCATCTTGTGGTCGCGCTTCATGAGACCTGAGGTCGTCTCATCGAGGCCAAGGTCGCGCAGGGCCTTCATCTCAGATTCGCTGATGGGGACATTCACTGATGCCTCTCGGACCTTCAAGCCACCGCTCTTAAGGGCCTTCCATTCAGCGTCAGTGATGGGCTGGTTCTTCTTCTTAGGAAGAGGGTTGCCAGCGACGAAGGCAGAGAGGAGGAAGGCAACGAGCAAAGACTTGGTGTGCATTGTGAAATATGTTTATGAAATGAGTTTTAATGAAGTAGTAATGGGTTTATGTGTATGTTGATGTTTGTGTAACTTCTGATGAGATCTGATGATTGTGTTTCTTGTGTTTCAACTTCGAACAAAAATCGAGGAATTGACGAAACTTCTTATACTCGAAGAGTCGAAGCATTTTCTTAGGACTTGATGTCTTCATTTTCATGCCATCTCTTTTGCCATCCGCCATCTCTGCAATGACATGAAGCATCTACGTAGCTACGTAGATACAGTATTACTTTACGCCGTCATTCATCTGATATGTTCCTCCAGGGCTCGATGTTTGTCAGCCTTAGCCGATCACCCCCACAAGGTACCATCCAATCATTGCCCTGTATCTGACAGCTATATGCTTAAAGCGGAAAAGCTTAAAAGAAGCTTAACTATAAATAAAGCTCTATGGAGTCTACGCCGCATTACCACAGGCTTCCTCAAATCAGCCTCGGGATGATTAACCTGTTTTCGGGGTGAGGCGTTTGTCAATCACTTAGAGCTTTTAAGCTCTATGTTTCATATCATTTTAGTAGATTTGTAAGAATCGCCAACTACGTCAGTGAAGATCGGAGGAATATGATATGCATGTTAAAGTTTCTCTTTACAACAATCTCACGAGGCGCACGCCATCAGCTCAGGTCTTGTCGTTGCTTTTGTCCTGAAGATCTCAGGAGATTGTAATCACGATCATTCGAAATTGACATCATTGCGGCGTTACCTGGTAACAGCATAGCCTACCTTGATGGGCGTATTCGTCTAAGTTGCAAAATGACTTCTAGATATAGCATCTTCAAGATGTTATCACCAACAAGTCATCGAGTCCTCTTTGAGTATAAGTATCCCGTCAACTTCTCTGGATGAGAGAGATTTTTCATAACATCATCAACACACAATCCAAAGCATCATACGCTACACACTCAACTCTACTGCACATTCTTCTTATCTCTTTCCAACATCAAACCCCCCTTCTTGACAACTTAGAGCAAGGTTTCTAGCCTCGCAAAAATGGTTTCCTTCAAGAAGCTTGCCCTAGTTGGCGCGGCCTCGGCCCTCTTCTCTACCGTCTGCGGTATGCCCACGGACTCCAATGCCGTTGGTGTCCGCGACACGGCTGCCGCGGAGTTCCAAGCCTCCGAGCGCCGAGCGCCTGAGGTTGATGTGAACATCGCCCGCTCTGAGACCGATGCAGTCGAGAAGCGCGTGGACATCAAGATGCGACTCTGGTGGTCCCAGGGCGGTCAAGTCTTGTTCCTGATCGGCCGCAACCTCAATGTCGTAGGATTCCCTCAGGAACTCTCCGATCTGGTCGCAGGCCACACCGAAGGCGCTCCGGGCCAGATGCTGCTGCACAACTTCTACAACTTCATCCGCACCCGCCACGAGGACGTCTACGAGTGGCTAACGGAGCAGCTCCCCCCCGTTGGTGTGCAGATCGGTGCTATGTGGGGAACAGCCGAACGCCGAGGCGACTTCGGCTTCGGTATCAACATCCCCCACGGCTGGACCAACCCCGGAACCGGCGGTGCCGGACTGCTCCAGCGCACCGTCGATGCCATCAACGACTGGGCCAGCCAGAATGGCGCCGCCCACATGGTTGCCATCCAGCAGCGCGCCAACGGATTCTTCAACCCGTCCGACATCGGTGCGGGCCCGGCCAACAAGGTCAAGCGCTCGCGCACCGACCAGTGCCCCAAGGACTACAACGTCCTCAAGATCGCTAACGAGGTTGTTCCCAACGACGTCGACTTCAAGAAGTACTACCGCTGGACTGAGCCCTGCAAATAGATGGCTCGAACTGCGAGGCCCTAACTACCTAGTAATTAGGCCGAGTGTACCACTATATCCCCCCCATTTGTATTTATCTTGTTCGAATACTTGTACAATAGGAGAGTTGGTTTGGTTTCATGGATTGGAGGGAAAGAAGGCAAGACATCTTTGATGCAAGGATATATGAATCCGGTGTATATACGCGCATTCGTTTAGCATTTGTTATAGCTTGACTCGAATCTCAATTGTTTCTAAATACTTCTTCACTTGGCCCCTATTCCAATAGGTTGTCTACTCATTGCATACTTGAAGAATAGCACTACAGATTCGCCAGCATATAATAAGTGTATAAGCATATAGCCTATGAAAATACTGCCATGCTTGTACACAGTCTTGTATACAACTCAGTTTGGTTATTACAGCTAGGGAATTCACACGACTCTCTCTCGTCTTATTCACTTCAGCAGCGAGCTTCGTGCGTTTTGGTTATGTTAGTTTGTTTGGTTTGAGTTATGGTATACACGAATGAATTTCCTCCTCTATTGTCGAAGGTCTTTTTCTGACGTACCGCTTAGACTATGATAATCACTATATGTGGATGTCGCGGACGAGATGAGGTTATTCAGCCTATCTATGCTGAAGGATCACTAGCGCATGTAGATTGATGGCGTAGTAAAGCAGTTAGGACGCTCATTCCTTCGAGAGCTATCATTGCCTATTTCATATCTATATCTAAGAGCTGAAGACATTAGATTCAATAGGCTATCAAAAAGGCCATCGATGGCGTAGCGCGGATTATTTACCCTTAGCTATGTAAATACGCCATACCCAAGAAGTGTACATCGTAGTATGATAGGATCCGCGAGCACTCTGATAGATTTTGCAAATGTGCCAAAACGAGAGACACTAATTGATATTATGTTATAGGTAAAAGTTGTATTGTACATGATACGAGGAGTAAACACATGACTCTTCGGATGGAACCCTTTGCCGAGTTCACATCAAGTCTTTTCGACTTGCTTCCCTTCTCCTCTCTGCAAAGCTTCACCCTTCATTCTCAAAATCGGGTAGATATACTTGATCAGGGCCCTCTCATTCTCGGTCCAATTACTCCCTGTCCCTATAGCCTCGTCAAGATCTAGGTTCTCAGGCAACCCAATGGCGACCAGAAGCCTGTTCAGCATCCTCTTAGCAGGACCGGCCACCGCCACGGCCGCAGTCACCCACTCAGGACCATCGGCACTTCTATGGCCGAATAGTAGTGTACACCGCTTCAGGGCGGGAAAGTAGGAATTTATCAGTTCTGGGAGGGCAGTGAACCATGTCGGCGCTTGCTCCTTGGCGTCGACGAGCACTAAGTCGCGAACAAGCACCAGGTCCTCGCGGGTATCATAACCCGGACGCTGACTTAAGATGCGCGCAAAGCCGCGCTTGTCCTGGCCCGGCTGCAACAGCTCGGCCGGCAGCGCGCCGCGCATTGCGATCCTCTTGGTGCCGAAGAAAGCTGCGCGTCCTATGCGCCGGATCAGACGACACGTGGAATTGATGACAATCCAGTCAGCTACATGGTCCTCTTGTCGGCTGCGATAATGCGGGCAGCCTGCTGTGGTAGGTTTCGAAAGCTTATCAACGGCCCCTGAGGACGATTCTAGTTGGAGCGGGGGATAGTACCAATTTTCTATGGTTACGGGGCCGAAGATGTCTTGCTTAGCGGGTTCAGGCGGCACGTAGTCGATTTGAAAGGGCGAGTCGCGCACCATGGCGAAATCGAGGATATGGCGAAGGAGCTCCTCCGGAAGACATTCTAGAATTGATGTAGCCATTTTTGGTGTTTTGAATTCAATGATCTTGCGGTAAATGTTCTTTGAAAAGGTCAGATGTAAATGGGAAGGAGGCAAAATTATGCTGGCGTCAGATCTGGATGATTGAGCCCCTTTAAGCTTATTTAGCTCCCTGTAAGCTCCAGAGCTACGTATTGGTAGGGCTGTAAGGCTACCCCTAGGGGGAAAATGAGGGGCAATGACGTACCTATTAGAGCTGAAAGCCCTGAGCTCCAGGGGAGTTGATCCTTTCAGGCGGGCCTTCGGGAGGCTGTGTAGAATAACCTTAATAATCACCTCCAAGCTTCTCTTCGAATAAAATCCTACCTAGGTATTTTACATCCTTCGATGATCAGTGCGATAGTGATCCACGGCACAGCATTGTAAGGCGAATTTTGGTATCTAGTTACTTTAATTTATTTGTCATAAGCTATAGATCATGAATCGCGTTGGACGGACAGACGGAGGGGTTTCTAGTGGGTATTATTCTGGAATATCCCTAACTCACTTGCTGAGCACGGAAAGGGTTGATAACATCATGTAGCTACCTACCGTTACATATTCAAACTTCAATAGTCAAAAACTCGCGCCGGCGGCCTTCCCGTCGAGAAAATATGGTAAATCGGAAGTCATGTAATTGTCCACCGTTCCTTATGTCAAACTTTTAAAAATAAGTGTTGAATCAAATAGGGGGAGGGGTCGGTAGCACGGGCCAAATATACACCACTCACTTCTAGTTTTACGGCGGGCCACCATGCGAATTTTCTCCTTTCACAGTTCTTCAGTCTCCAGAGTCATTACCCTAATGCCCTTGAGAGTAGGGTTGTCGTTTTCTAACGCTTCCAAGGATTCATACCAACATCGATGAATGGCTTAATTGACGCCCAGTCTGTCGCTCTACATTACTGAGGTCCCGGTGAGATTCCATACACTCCAATGCAATACAGCCGATGGGACGATACCGATGACCCGCTTCGGGATGGAGATTTCCAATTGATGAGCTCTAAAGGCTTGTATCATGTTTCTTGCAACGACGACGCGGTTGGACAGTGTGTTAAACCGCATGCTCGTGATTATTTACCTGTCTCACACGATCCTATCGCTATCAATCATTCCGCCAAGCTTGACGGCCCTAGATCCCACAGGGTCCCGAAGGGCACTTTTCAGGTGGGCGGTAGGGGGCCGCGGCGCAGTTGGGCTGCGGTATGTCTCGGATGTTGGAAGGAGAATTTGGCTAACCAAGAGAGCGAGAGAAGCGAACATGGCGGTTACAAGCACAGTCAGGTCACTTCCATGGGTGCGCTTCAATTGCTGCCTTACCGTGGGCAACTTAAGCCTAGAATCACCAGATGGGATTCATAACAGTAAATGCTTCTCACCGCTAGTGTAGGAGGAGTTACAGTCTATATTTATTGGTGTAAGTCCTCGTCGTCGACTATGTTAGGCATTGTGATACCTTGTGTAATGGGGACAACTAGCATGGGAACTATATGCGTCACCTTTCACTACAGGAGCATTGAGAATGTAATTGGGCTTAAGAAGATACCAACGGCAAGCCGCTTGAACTGGACTTGCAATATGTCCGATACGTTTCCTGATACTTGGATACTCCGAACAGAATATGCGTCAGATGGATCGTGCTAGCCTCCGCAATTCGCGAGCCTCATGCGTGTAAGCCAGAAGCAGCATTTCTGCGTAAAACAGAACGTGGCAACTTGCTGATACTGCTATTAAGAAAACCATGTGTTATTATCACTAATAAATTTAAACCTTTCAATGAAACTATTTCTTACTCTTAATTGCTTAACTCGAGTATCGGATGCTGGATCCGTCTACTTCGCAGAATTCATAATGCTAGACACACTAATGGCATTGGCGCGAATAGGGGCGCAACTCCAAAGAGTAGATACCTAAGTATGTTGGCTAATCGACGGAATCATGATAGACTACACGCACTTACCAAGTAGCACTGTTCACGAAAAGCTCCGGTCGATTTTGTTTTAAAGAATAAGGCATCATCGCAAGCGCAGGCACACGAAGTGTATAATAGACACTCTGAAAAGCTTAAGAGTCCTTTAAGGTAGAACATAAGATTTCTCATGCCACATCTATGAAGGAAAAGAGTGGTTGTGTTCTCTTTTCTCCCTTATCGTACAGAATGCTTATTAGCAACTTTCTCTAAGGGGTTGGATTACTAGTAAATTCCACATGCAATTAGAATTCCAAAGAGCCGAGCCCTCCACCTTTATATGTTAGACATCTCTATTAATCCATAATTGTAGAAAATAGTGATGATAACGCGTACCCAAAGATGACCTAGATTGCGGTTGGAAGGGTGGGTCTTTGATGCGTTCAGTAGCCCCTATTCAGCGGCTTACGCTAAGGCGCTAATGCGGTCGCAAAATCAATTCTCGTAGCCAGCATATTCGGTGCGATGACTCCAGTGACGAAAAGCCATCCTTCTCTCTTACCGCCGTTCGTGGCGGGATCTATACCAATAATCACAGCTGTCGTAGCGCCTCGCAAGGAGCTTCCATTGTCAGAGAACACGAGGATTGGCTTCGTCTTTCGACCACGTTCGGGGTCACCCGCACTTGCTGGCAAGTAGAAAACAACACTCGTAAGAGGCGCTTTCCCGGTAGGGTCCTGTTGAGGAATTTAGTAACTGCATTAATCTATTAGATCTCAACGTATGCATTTGTTCGTTACCTTGTAGTCTTCTGGAAACCCAGCCCCGCGTCCAATCCCAGGTAGCAGATAGCCGCTGTAATCCTTGCCGTTAAGTCCAGCCCATGGGTCCGAAAAGTAAAACGGATTGTCAGCTACACCGTCAGATTGAACCGTGTGAGTGACAGACAAGGTCTCGTTGTTTTCTCCGAGCTTTGCAAAGGTGATAGTCCCACCGGTAGCGCCAGTGATTAGAACTTGTCCATTCGGGCCCCAACCTAGACCATTGTTATTTGGAGCCGAGTCCAGAACAATGGATGCAGTTACGTTGTTGGCGTCGTTGATGCGAACATGCACAAGGTTAGCCCATTTCGCCTGGATCAGCTCCTCCAAGAGGCGCATAGTGCCAGTGCGGTAATGGTGGTCATTTGTAACGAGGAATTCCTTCTCAGACAGTGCGAGAATGTCGTTGGGTGTTTGGATCAATGGGTGTGAAATGGACTGCAAATGCTTTGCCTTATCACTTCCAACCTTGTGCACAAATAACTCGATACGCGATGCAGCTTTCTGCTCTGTCGACGATGCGGTCCAAAGGGGATTCGGAAGATGATTTACAGCGAATATATAGACGGTGTTCAGATCTTCAGGCGGGCTGTAAAGGCTGATTCCGTGAGTCACGAAGGGGCCTTCGAAACCATCAAGAGACAACTTTTGCGATTTGAAAGTCTGAATAGTGCAATTAGATCAATCTGATATAATTCTTTGGAACATTCGCCTTTGAAACCGGCGAGCAGAATCTCAATGATATGAATTGGGGCTTACCTTGGGATTGATCAATACTAACGACCCATAACCCGCATTTTCGGGGTGATCTAGTGAACCAGCCCTAAATCAAAGACCGCATTAGCTCCGCTGAGAAGATGAGTGAGATTCACCTAATTCCCCGAATAAATGAAGTTTAAGACATACCCCGGAAACCATGTGGCAGCTTTCTCCAGATCACCTGCGCACGCCGAATATAGCATACCCGAGGGCTCATGATGATGCAAATCTTCGCAGGCGATAGTGTCTTCAATCACTCGGTTCTCAACGCCGTGGACATTTTGCCATGTCTCTAGTGGTCTTAAAAATCCTAATACTACCACAGTACGCTTAACAGGAGTATATAGAAGCGCAGAAAGCACGCCAACCACAACGAGGGTTACGTAGAGAGAGACGCCCATATTGGTAGATTCGACCACACCACTACGTAGCGACACGCATGTAGAGTATGATTTTAATTTATTTAGATTTGAGAGTACCGAAACAGCAACTATAGAAGTATTTATAACAATGAGAGGATGCCGGGGCGGGGTAGGTAAGCCACAAACCACAAACACACCTGGGCGGTTGCCTAAGTATTGCCTTTTGATGCTCTGATCTTCCCGAGGTCGTTGACTCCTTTTCTTCCTCCCCCCTGTTCTCACTCCCGCAGCTCTCCCCAACAGTGAAAGCGGGGAATATGGAGAAGAGATTATGACGCCAGTCCTGGAAGCGAGCTGAAAGCCATACACACGGTACCCTAAACTAGACCCAAACCCCAAATTACTACATACGATGCATGCAGTATCCTCATAACTCCTATCGCCTAAACTCCAACCGCAATGCGGCGAATTATGGAACTTACCATGACGATACTCAGTGCAATGGAAAACAGAGCGACTCACTGGTAACGGTAACAGCGACGATAGCTAAAACGTCGCTCTCCCGTCATCCCAGTTACCCCATTCCTCGTCAATCGCAACATACTTGCTGCTCATGAAGAAGAACGAGCCCTTCTCGATCGGGGCCATATCGAGACACTCGTCCATCTTCAACATCATCGCATCGGCTCTTCCTCTCAGAGCATCTTTCCCATACACGAGTAAGTTCAACTGGCGATTCGCCCATTCCTCGTCCCCGGCAACCGAAGTCGTTCTGCGGCCGTTCCTCGACTTTCCCGAGCTGGGGCTGGCCCCTTCCCGCTGCGCCATGACCACCGCGGCCCGCTCGCCGGAGATTCCAGTACTGAGATGAGACATTGTCGATACTAGGTAGAATTAAGTCTACAGTTAACACCTACTGCCGTTGTGCGAAAGGGCCTATGGTGAGGATTGAGTGATTGATGCTTATTGACTAATACGTCATTTGAGAATACGCAGAATTAATAGCTTGCGTGGAACTACAAAATTGAAACGAATCACAGGAGAGGCGCGCTCGCGTCTTAAATGTTTATTCTAATGAGACATCTATATTCGGAACAAAACTACTAGAGAGCTCTCACTAAAACGTGGTATCTTAGCGCAGTATAGATTGTAATGAAGACAATTGCTTTGTCGGTTATCATTGTTAGCATATGTAGAGCCTGAGTGTTCCTTGTGTCGAGTTGCTGGATAAGGAGCCAGACCTTACATGGGCATTATATTACATGATAAAGTCCTGATTGCTTTGGAACATGTTGAATACATCAATGGCACGTAGCCATACTCTTATGACACTACGCTTTAGCGATGGGCCTCAAGGCCTTTGACCGGTACCAACTTGTGCATCCAGGGCGCCTATTCATAGCCAGGCATAACGGACAATGAAGTGTATAAAAGTAATCTGCGAACAAACAAGAGACGTTACATCGTCATAACTCCCCTTGTTACCAAGAAGCGGCCTCCCCCCAAGCCGGGAATCAAACTAAATATCCAGGTCGACCGTAAATACCTAGTAAATATCAAGAAACCGCGCCAATAACCCAAGATCCATAGATTGATACGAGCAGCTCTCAGCTAAGTACTGTATATCCAAATGTAAAGCTTCGCTAATACTCCCACTCCCAAATAGTGAAATATCCCCGTGATAGATATAGTGGAACGCCGCGCACCAATCTACAACAAATACGTCGTTTATCATATAACATAGCCGCGTCTAAGTGAGCGTAGCAAGCATAGCCCTCATCAAAGCAGGCGGGGGACCTATAATAAGCATAAGTCAGCCAAACGTGCCTTGCAACAAAGAAGGCGAGAGAACAAGAACAAGGAGAAGCGCACCTTCTTCGCCTATCGATACTTCGGCACGCTGATGGACATCCTACCTTTCTTGTCCTTCTCGATGCGGACGCCGCGGCGCGGCTCCTCGATGTGCTCCACCTGCTCCTCGTACAGCACCAGCTCGCCCGTGGGCAGGCGCTCGGCGGACACGAGCTCGCGGTCGGTGCTGTGGCTGTGGGACCGGTGCCGCGAGTGCGAGTGGTGGTGGTGGCGGCGTTCGGCCTTGAGCAGGTCGCGCTCCGCTTCCAGCCGCGCGATCTCCATCTTGATGTCCTTGTCGGAGCGTCGGCGGTCGCTGACTAGTGCGAGGGGCCCGACGGGTACTTCTTCGCTGTACTCTCTGTACTCGCGTGGTTCTATGATGACGGGAGTCCGGGTTGTGGAGGTAGAGTGGCTACGGTGGGTACGAACGGTGCGCGCGGGTGAGGTCTCGCGGACGAATGTCTCTTTGACAACCTCGACCGGGGGAGAGACGGGCGCGGCGGTGTGTATGATCGCTGGGGGAGGAGGTGCAGCGACGGGGGGTGGTGGGATCGTGAAGACTTCTCTTTCCCTCTCTTCGATGAGATTTCCTGGAATTGATCGAGATGCATCTACTTCTCGTTCCGCCTTCTTGTAATCCTCGCTAAGCTTGAGCAGGTCGTCGATGTTCTGTTGGCCGAGAGCTAATTGCACAATCGTGACATTGCCCTGAAATTGTTAGTTTGGCGGTCTAGGATGTGAATTATGCGGTCAAAGCCTACCTCTTCAACAAATGGATACCCGAGGTCAATAAGTGCTGTTCTAGAAACGAGCCGGGATGGAATTCTTGTCTTTCCCTTCTTGGGGTATTCGCTCCTAACGCTCTTCATACTCTTAACGGTAGTGCCTCCGCTGCTGCTCGAGTCGTCCGAAGTAGTTGAAGCGTGGGAAACGCTTCTACGATGCGTGCTTTTCGATGCATCGCTATCGCGTCGTTTCCTTGTCATGACAATCTCTCGCTCTCGAACGCGTTCGGGATATGCATGGTATTCTTCATCTCCATAGCGATCAGGCTCAGATATCTTGATTTCATCGAACTCGCGCTCGGCGTATATTCTTGGGGGAGGAAGTGCTCTGGATCGGGGAAGCGGGATGGGTTTATATGGGTCGGGTCGGTAATCATCACGACGGATGGGAAGTTCGCGCTCCTCTCTTTCAATGAATCGTGCCGGAGGGCGTCTGTCAAATGTGTCGAGAGACGATTGGCGTCGGAGTAATTGTCCAGGCCGTCGCGGAGGAGATGGTGGGCGAAACTCTCGTTCGCGTTCTCGTTCACGGTCTCGCTCGCGATCGATGACAATAGGTCGCCCTACTTCAGGAGGAGGGGAACGTCGAAACCGTGGGCCTTCTTCATAATATCTTTTCTCGCGTCGAGGTTCATCTTCCCAAGGGCGTGGTGCTCGTCGCTCAAATCTTTCATCGACTGAGGTTTCACGGATGCGACCTCCCGGGCCACGAGCGAAGAGCCGGTCACGTTCCTCAAAATGGTCCTTCTCTGCACCTTGCCGATTGCGCTCGCTCTCGAGGACGAAGCGACTTTTGTCCCACCTCTCACCAAAAGCATCACCATAGGCTAGGTCGTCGTCTAATCTTCCGCGCGCCATCTTGATTTTGTATAATGTTTATGAGAAACTAATGAAGAAATTGAACGATATTCGCGACAATTATTCCGACGAGCAAATGCAAAGGACAGTGCTAAAAATGACGGCGGACGTTGTCGACGTAATAATACCGACCGACTCCTAGCGCTGCAGCTATGACGACAGCGGGAGAATGGCTCCGAAACCCCAACGTATTATTTCGGTTGTTCTAGAAATGCGAGCGTCGGCTTTTCGTGAGTGGCTTCAAAGTAGCACCACGATGGGCAACACAAGTCTGAACAGTTCGTTTTTTCGCTGTCGAACGCCCGTACGCTATTTTCCGGCTTGTGACCTTAATGCGACGCTATCCGTCGTGGACTGACTGATGGACCTGACCAGCAGCACGAGGGTGTTGTGGTCCCTATCAAGTCTAAGTATGTGGGGAATTGTGTATGTGCTTGTGTCTTGTGTATAGGTAAGTGTATATAGATGTCGCTAGGTGAAAAGGAGAGAGTTGTCGCTATAATCGCTATAAAGATAAATAGCAAATAAATCTAAGCAAAGCTCTCGATAGACAACGGAGGTTGAGAGTGATGTCAAGCAACTTAAACATGGAATTGAGATTGAAGACTTGGAGGGGCATGCGGGCTCTTAAGACTTAATTACATCAGTGAACTGGTGATGCTCCTGTCCGTTAGCGCCTGTCCCGAGAACCCACTCCATTGGCAGGGAATCCCGGGAGGGCGCCCAGCCTGCTCAGGGCCAGTGGTGAGCATGGGTACTTCTGGATTTGAAGCTAGACGGCGCATTTGCTAGACTACGTTAGGATAGTAGCATAGTTGACACGAATATTTCTCTTCGGCCAAGAGGGTGTACAATGAAACCAGCTCAAATCTTGTATTGAATTATGTACTTGAATGACCGAGGAAGTCGAAGTGATCCAAGCCCAGTCCGATATCACATATAACACCTACTTCATCTTGTAATTAGTATGATACCAAGAATGAAATGATAATTCACTAACAGCATCTATCAACAAAACTTGACCTGTCGGACTGACCTTGTGTTCCACTTCTACCCCTCGGCGGCTGAAAAATTGGGCAGAGCTTGGGCAGTGCTTCTATGCGAATGGTAGGTCTCAGCGATTACTTGCCTATGAATCTCCATGTATGCTTATAGGCTGTACGACAGTTAGGTTCTTTGAAGTCGCATTTTACCTATGTCAACTATGTTCCAGGCGTCCAAAGGCGTACAAACGAAGAGAAGTCATCCATGTCCTGTCGTATCATATGACCCCGTCAGTACAACGTGTGCCGACTACCCATAGTAAGTAAGCTACGGAGTAGAAGGCATCAAATAGCATTATAAGACAGACTTTATTACCCCAACGATGATGTGGTCTGTTTGGCATTACTTGCTTGCTTTTCGAGGGATTTCAACAAGACCTAGAACATCGTGTTCCAACTAATGTGGAGGTTCACTTCCAGGATATTGACCGCAGCCCACGATGCACAATGACGTCGCTCGGCTGTTGCTAAGCTTCGGAGTGGGATTGCATGGGCATGGGCATGGGGCATCCCGCCCACTGAGACGGGAAAATGGTCTGTGCTTGGAACAAACTACCGTGATGGCGTTTGAGATTTCCCAATCCAATCTTCTAACTTCATATCCCTTTGCCATGGAATCTCGTGCACCTAAGACAAGTCGATGCGACTTATCCCATGGAAAATTCCGCATGATGATATCAATCACTCAAAATCCGCTTTTACGCGTTCGAAACTAATTTCCGAGCCTTACCGTACACTGCGTACAGTAGTTCGTGTATCATAGATGAACATGTTCCTTTCTGCTGCCCAACCGAGGCCCTATTTCGTCTAGCCAGGGGCTCTTGGACTAGGAAGAAAACTTCAACCTTACAAGTAACCCTGTGTCCCTTTTCTGTCAAAGGCGACGGATTCTATTGGCTGCTTAAGTTGATAATCAGAATCCCTGTTCCTAGTTAGAGAGGTTCACCGCTCCGGTACCTGAGCTCACTTCCTAGGGATTTGCTAGGGATATCCCGTTGGTTTTATATTCAGATTGCTAACAGGATCTTTGATCTATCGTACCCTTAGGGGGAAATCCGGATCTTAAATACAAGAGCCTGGTTATCTAGACTGTATCCGCTGTCATCGGAGTAAGGAAACTTCCCTCCGTTCATGAAACCTTTCTGCGTGATGAAGTCATTATCACTAAGGCTGAAGACGTAGAATTCTCCGTTCGGAGCACTCGGGTTGACAGGGACCATCCCAAGGGATTCCCATTTCTCATTCTGTGTATCGATATGTTAGCTTGGTGTACATGTACGCCCTGAGCTGATTTGTGTCCATAGGTGACAGGTGATCACTTACAAGCAGACCCTGGTCTTGATCGCCCCCGTTGTGCACACCGAAACGGTTCAACTGTGCGTTCACATTGAAGTCGAGGAAGCTGCAGTACGTCGCTGGCGTGATGTCCTTCTTCAGCTCTCCGCTCTTAGCCTTAGCGACATTGCAATCAGAGCAGTCGTAACCTCCAGCGGCCTTGACATCCGTGGCCCCGGAAATGTCGAAGACGTCGATCTGACGGTAAACGGAGAGGGTGTTCTCAGCACCATGGCCGGCGTCGGAATCCCTAGATAAAACAAAGAACTGGCCATTCTCGAGGGCAAGAATCTCGGACTGCGCCGCGACCTTGGGGTTCTTCGACTTCTTCGCTGTAGGGTCGTTGTAGAGCGGCAAGGGCACAACCCATTCACCCTCGTAGGTCGGTGCGAGCCGGTCCGAGACGTCGTACTTGAGGAAACGGGTGTATCGCGATGTTTGCTTCTCAAGGCCCTAGACTATTTTTAGTACACATAACAATCGGCATATATCCTGAACATAGCAGGACAAGGGAGATCTCATGGACGAAAAGTGTGACTTGTTCGACCTCATCCCTTACGCCGCCCTGTAATCGCACGTCCTCGTGGCGTGGTAAGATATTGCACTTACACCGTCTTGAACAGCCGCGGCTTGCAAAAGCACCCACAAAGTCTTGCCGTCCTCCGAGACAGTGAGACCTTCGAAACCGTGATTGTTGTCCCGACCGCTATCGGGGTCTGCTGGGTCGACATCATCGCCTTCGCCATTATCGATATAGTGCGGCGGGCTGTTTGCAGAGAACGATGTCTCGCCATTTCGCATGGGAACAATAGCATCGTTAGGGCGGATGGCCGTTAGCATCTTGCCGTCGGCACCGAAGAGGTCTAACCTATCGTGTTAGAGGATGTCGCGCGCTTTTCATATTAATATGAATTGCAAATCACATACAGATATAGGGACCATATTCGTCGGAGACCCAGAAGCTGGAGTCATCGTTGACGTAGAGTCCTTCCGCATCAACAGGGATGCGTTTACCTCCCGGGCCATCTCCGCCGAAGCCGTCACCGGTGTAGGTGGCGGCAGGGAGATCCGGGAAACCAGGGAATGATAGGTGTCCAGTTGCGTCAGCATCTAGGCCGGTGCAAGGCGTTCCATCGGGTCCAGAGAAGAGGATCGTGTCCAGATATTGGAAGTATATGTTCGGACCCGATGGCTTAGCCACAGTCGCATCAGGCTTCGGAGTGAAGACAATGTTGAATTTATGGACTCGCGGGTTGAAGTTGAGCGTTCCTTGGGTGTTCCTGATCGGAGTGTCAACATTTCTGGCCTGCGTATCAACGTGCAAAATAGCTCGCTCTCCCCGAGGCTCCTTTCCCCTTTATCGCGACCACGCAGGAAATATTTTTGGTCCAATTAAGAGACATTATACACTTACCAACCCCGATCGGGCAACGACCATAGGACTCCCGAGTAGCTCCCATTCTCCAACTTTTTCCATGCACCGCGCTCTAGATGTAGGGATGATCCCATTCCGCCGAGCGTATCTCCGAACTTGTCAACGGCATCCGACACGACAAATCCGTAGCCCGCAAGCTCCTGGTATTCATAGTTTACGCCATTGCACGTCGTCTTGTTCACGACCGACGCTGCGCCGCCGCACGTCCGGCCACGGATAGTAGCACCTAGGGCGCTGGCGGCCAAGGTGACTGTAATCAGGAGTGCATTCATGGCTGCTTATCGGAACCAAAAGCGAGCGCCCTATAAAACGAGTGAAGGCAGTCTACGAGGGATCAAACAACTACAACAAGCGCATCAACTACTCCATACTTATATATAGCTCGCAGCTGAGACTCAGTTATCCAGGTGGTAATTTCGGGCCGGAAGCGATCCACGCGTACGACCCCATACGGCAGGACCGGACGGCGGAAGTCTAGCTGGCATCACACAACGTGCCCGTCAGGAACGCCTGTTTTTTCGTAAGCTAAGAATCAATAGAATTGCCCAACTGGGGAGGTCGCAGCGTTGGGGCTCTGCGCCGTCATCCGGGCCCCCCCACACGGCGTTGGGAGGTGGGTGAGCACGTTGTCGATAGTCGCCGTCCTATTCGCCCGCTCCACAACCGACCTGCTGTGCTGAGATTCTAAGCGACAGATCGGTTGACCGGGGGTACCATGGTGCATATTGGACTGTAATTTATTTTTTTCTGCCGCATTTGAACTCGGTCTACAAGCACGTGGGATATTTCTCTGTTTGATCGAAGTATTTGTAGTGTTCATGCCAAGTCGTGCGTAAGATTTCGAGTAAGGCCGTAAGGGGAGTGAGACTGCCCATTGCATTAGGAAATAATAATTTCGAATGAGACGAGCCATTTTCGTATTGCATTCATGTATGCGCAAGTGTTATATAAGTACATATGTACGTGTATGTATGACCCGAACATGCTACCTCGGTATTTTCTGCGGTTTGGCTGTGGCGTCGCTGCCAGCACCTCGCCTTCGGATTATCACAAATATTTTATAGCATTCCGCAACGCGGTATAGCTATATCTCCTTTCCCCATTAGGATGTTGACTCCTTCCAGTCTTGCTCCCCTCCGATCCTCCTGTACCCCCCGAGTCTGCATTCGAATTCGATAGGATATCCGCTGAGCGTCGTCTTACGTGTAATATCCGTGAGAGAATACTAGGCTCTCGAGGCCTCAGCGAAATAACAGAGGCGGCGTCGTCAGACGAGGTGGAACTATCAGAGCTCGAATCCTCGACATAACCTTCTTCCCCTTCTATTTTCATGTCCCTTAACTTATGGATCTGTTGGCGTTGGTCCTGTAGGGTAAAGTCAGAGGAGATATGAGTGGTCGTGTTCTTTGTCAAACTCACTGCTGTAAGGGGTTTAGGTAGAGCAACACAAAATTGATCCACGTACTAATACTTAGAATTAGCCACATCAATCATTCGAACGAGTTCATTCTGGCATACCTCGCTATGAATGAAGTGAACACCAGGAAACCACTTGGAGAGAAGCATCTCCAATCGGTACCATCGGAGTTGATAAGTCGGGATTCGTTCCCAGACCATAGAATCATCCATAACAACTCGTCGCGACATGATGCTCTCCGCAGTCGGTTTCCATTTATATTCTGCGACGCCAACACCCGTTCCAGTCCCATCGTTTTCCTCTGGGAATATCAATTCATCATCATCAGGCCGTTCAGCGTGCGCGTAACGTTGGGTGTATAATCTTGCAGCTTCGCAATATGCTTCATGATCCGTGACATACTTCTCAGCAATTTCGGGTACAAGCGGATCGTCGATATTAGGACTCGCTAGCAAGCCGCATAGGGCAACGAGCAGTGATCCTAACGAGTAATGATTGGTAACATGTTCCGAAAACCACGGTAAAGCTCGTTGATGGGTCTTCCCACTAATTCCGTTAAGAAGGCTAGCATCCCGCCACCAGGCGGCATAGTCGGCGCAGATTTTACCGTTCGGATCTATGTTGGGGTGGTATATCTTCGTATGGAACCTCATCATAGGAGGTTTTGACTCGACAATCCTTACTGTAATCCAAAATACCCCGCCCTCATATGGAGTCCCGGGCGGCCCTTCGATGCTGGCGAGTATCTTATCCAACCTGTCTCCTACTGGAACGGCACTTACGAAGGGCATTTCGGCCCGACGAATATTGCGCAGCTCGAGAAACATGCGACGAGCGAGAGGGACGCCATGATGGGCTTCGGCAGCCAGCTTCGCAGAATTATCCTCGCATATCCCCAAATCATGATTTCTGGTCTTTTCAAGGGCTTGGCCGTAATCAAGGTCCTTCGTAGAGAATGCCAGCTGACCAAGATTATCTGTCGTCTTCCCCTTTAGAAGTGCTGCCATCCATCTTTGATGCTGCGGGATATCCGTCGTCTCCGCGGCCACCGTCGTGGCCATTTCATCATTTTGAACATGGACCGGCTGTTGTTGCTTTGAAGTTCCTGAAGGTTCTGAAGTTGCTGCTGCCCGTGCCTTTGATAGCATGGTTTTAAGGTGATCATACCTGGGAGCCACACTATCCTTCTGGGATTGTTCCGTTTTAGCGGTGTGGTAAGATCTCGAGCTCGACGTTACATATGTCAATCTGATGCTTGCTGTATCAGAGATCGCTTTAAGAGCCGGAGGCGCGAAGCTAGACGACCCTATCTGTTGTAAAAGATGGAGACTGCTGGTATCAGACAGTGTCTCTATCTCTTCAATCAAGTGAGACTGTTGTTGCTCCAGGACGCCGAGTGCGCTTGTAATGCTCTCCAGCGCATCCATAAGCTCGCGAATGTTCGTTACTAGGCGTTCAAACTTTTCGTAGTCAAGAATAGACCAGCGAGTGACCTGCCATACCGACTTCTCGTCCTGGTTCCTTTTCATTCGTGTTTTGAACTTTTGGTAAGATTCGCGAAATATTGACATGCCTTTTGAGTCCGAAATAGCCCGTGTTCCTGCCGACTCGGCGGCCCTTTCCTGCTCTTCGGAGGCGTATCTACCAGTAATCGCATCAGCTTTGGTGAGTAAATTTCGTAATTGGTTAAGTGTCGCCTCAATAGCCGGCCCAATATCAGGTCTATACAGCGCGCGATTATAGTGTTTCGTTCTTCTACCGCTGGGAGGCGGAACAAGCCCTAATGTCTCACCCCATATCGCAAGTCGGATTTGTTGTAGGGCGAGCTAGCGAACATCGTTAGTATAGGCACGTTTGAGAACTCGATGATTGCGATGCATGATGCGCAAAGCGTGCCATGACCTCATACTTAATTGTGAAAATACGTACCTGAGTGCAGAGAAGCTCGAATTCTTCGCTGAATTCCCTCGCGCGAACTACAATGTTGAAATTCTCGATACAAGACGTAAAGAGCCCCGCGATTCCCAACACCCCAAGGGCCAGGCCCGCAATTTCTGCCATTCAGAGGACTTCAAAATTTCAGATGAACGGCTTCGGCCGCTATACTGCCTATAACTAGCCACTTTGTTCGAATGCCTATAGAGAACTAAATGTCACATAATATGAGTTTGTTGGAATCATCGTTCGTGGTCAGGCTCTGAGGTATATCGATGTGCACTGCCTCATTGTCAGCCTGGGGCTGAGCAATAGCGAGATAGCCTCCAATCACAAGCTTTAGGGGCGTCCCAGCCACAAGACCCCTGAAAAGGGGGGGTCATATGTTAGTACATGACGCTGCACATTGAGGAGTCCTCAGCTGAAGATATGGTGGAAAACCTGACAATAGGCACTTTGCATTAATTTTTTCAATAACTTCTGATTTCTCCGTGAATATTGCAGGAAGGGCCCTACGTTATATTCAAACATGCCGGAACCAAGCCCAGGCACCTCATCTCATTCGACGGCCGTGACATCTACTCACTCGGCCTCACAAATTCCAGGAATGAGGCTGGTTCCAGCGAGGCAAACGGTATCTGTTCAACAAAACAATTCTCCGAGTATCAGGGCTGTCTCATTGGTTGCACCAGCATCCGACGAATCAAGAATGCCAGCAGAAGCTGACACCGAAAACAACTCAGGAGCCGACACACCTAACGAGTCAACTCAAACGACGGCTAGCAACCAACAGCCTCAGCAAATTTCTGTTCGGCCAAGACGCCACTATGGCCGGGCCGAACAGGAAGAAGAGGAACCCTCGGGGACAAAGGCTCAAAGCCTCTTCAATCAAAAGGTTATTCCTGCTTCTACCGTCATATCACTTATTGCCATGTTCATATTCGGCATCGGGGCCTGGGTCGGGATGAATTACGCGAATTCATATGCAGAGAAGAGCTACGAGCTAGCCTTGTTCTCGGCGTGTCATGACTATGAGGTATGACTATAGCCCTCACTTATAACGAATCATATCTAATCAACATACCCATAGGATGCAAAAGATACAAAATTCTGCAAAAACATCGTCGAGGAAGGGCTCACAAATTTTAATCAGCGAATGAAGCGTGAGGTAGGAGATGCGACGTCGGTTGGGACTCTGAATAGCCTCTTAGCACACAGCAAAGCGAACATTGTCCAAAGCCTTCGAATGATGCAATTCACCCTTTGGGTTCTTCCCATGAACTTCCGATATCGTCTTCCCAATCTATGGAGTCTGGGGTCCATCATCATCTGGCTTTGGCAGCTTTGCATCTTCCTCACATTTCATTTGGTTGCTTATTCCCTGGGGGTGTTCGGTCTGAAAGGGATGGGCGAAAATGTTCCTAAGACGAGCGTGGGCATTCGCATCATGCACTTCTTCACCCACAAACTGGGTATAAGGAGACGATGGATGTCACGAGCTTGGATATGCCTTTGGCACATTGAAGTGGCATATCAACTTGCTATACGTTTCGCCCCCGGCAATATAACCGAACTCTACGTGGGCGAATTTCCGATATATTATTTTTACATCACCACCGTTGCAACCATGTTCTCCTACCTACAGGCTAACTTGCCATTCACATGGGACCCCTCCCTCTGGAATATACTGGCCTATGGCATACTCGGTTTCCTAATCGTTGCGTTCTCTATGTTGGTTAACATCTTAGATATGATTCCTTGCCTGCTTACTCCAGTGCTACATTTTGGAGCCTTTATTTTGTGCATTCCTAACGAGGAAAAGACTGGTGCCCTAGCAGATTTCGCTGGATTTGTGACTTTCCTAGATCTCTTGTACTTAGAAACTAAAGTTAGTTACGGGAAGCAGTGTTCCTAGGATTTCGAGTCAAGACGAGCATTTATTAGAGGCAACAAGGCTTTGTTAAATATTTTCGGTTGCTAAATCCACCCATATACACGTCTTACTATACATACATGTATAACTACCGATATACATAGGCATCTATAGACTAACGATATTTTCTCTTGCTCTGCCAAGGGAAACCCGAGAACGAGTTTGAAATAGTCATGTTAGGTACATGTACTTACCTAATGTGAAGTAAATGTCCGAACAAATATAATATGTAATTATAGTATTGCATGTTAGTACTTCCTTTGGTGTGGCGGTATATCCGATAGTAAACGTCTATGATTGCTACGAAATCGATATGTAGTCCTATAATGACATGTGCTACGTACTCAATATATTGACACCTCTATATATGTGTGGGCACTTACCCTTTTGCCTTCTTACATCATATTTTCGATGTCTGAGAATGATACCTAAGTATCAGCTGTAGGGCTGTCGTGAAGCTATCATGTGGGTCATATATAATCCTTGTGGTTTCCATGGTCTAGACCATGGTTGTAAAGGATCTAGGAACCTCGCATTGGGATTCTTAGTATCTTCGGAAAGTCCCGACCCAGCTATTCAATCACGTCGGAACTCTTTAAATAGAAAGAAACTCCGGTGCCCGTGGGTTGCGAACTTTCGACAATTGTCAATGGGTGGAGATGGCACGGCAGAGCATTCAAAAGATCCTTGCTAGTCTGAAGGAAAGGTAAACCGGAGATCCACTTGGCTTCAGAGCCTCCAGGATCGATTGATTCCTCGTGGCGACCCCTATGTGATTGATGTGCCTTTCGTATAATCTATATAGGTATGACTGTAAGGAAGTTTTGTCACCGCTTATCATTGCCTGGATGCCTTGACATTGTTGAGATTAGATTGGACATCCTGGTGGGGGTCGCGTAGGTGCTCAAGGACTACCGTGATCCGTGATGTCAAAAGTACTGGACGTTATCGAACCCGAAGAATTGGACGCGTTTTAACTCCTCGGGCTGCTCGGGGCACGTTCTTCTAATACCAACCGGCAGCTAGCATGTCAAGGAATAAAATCCACTCGAGCTACCACGAGGATTCATACCCACTCACGAAGATAAGGCAGCAGTTCGCCACGGCTACTATAAAGGGCAACCCAGCTGCTGTACGAGAATAGACTGTATGTGGCTCAAGTTCCCCGTTATTCTTGAACCTTCTTCCAGGCATAGGATATAATGCTCTAACGCAAAAAATGAATTCCACAGCCGCGGATATACCGCCATTTGCCGCTGTTCGGCCTCCCGTAGACCATCTCACCGGGGAGACTTGGCCACGGGCAGGCTACTGGTGTCTCATTGCCTTAACAGTTATATTCGCCGATAAAGTCGCTAGAACATGGTTTCGTAACTATACCTTCGACCGTTTCGCGAGAGCCAGTGGGTGTCTGCCGGTTCCGATAGCAGCGAATCCTTTTCCTCTCCCCTGGAGTCTCGGACGTAAATATGAAGTCTACAAGGCGGTAAGTTAGAATGTTCCACGATAAGACGTACTTCGTAATATTAGGGCGTTAAATCGGAACTATACGCTTCTGCTGTCTGCTGTCTGCCGGAAGAGAAGATACTAACGAGTGAGTGTAGTCTGTAGCCGGTGACCTATTCGAAGGGCACTTCCTGCGAAAATACGCCAAGCATGGCAACACCCACGCCATCGTCTCTCCAGTCATGAAGACACAGAAGGGAATAAACACAGTCGAGCCCGAGAATATCAAGACGGTCCTGGCTACCCGCTTCGATGACTACAAGCGTCCTGATTTCAGGTCCTTAGCCGCTCAGCCGATGCTTCTTCCTGGGCTCTTCACTACAGATGGGTATGTTGAGATATCGGGATTCTGTCGTGTCAATTGCGTTTACTGACAATATTCTAGTCACATTTGGTCGCGCTGGCGAGCTATGGTCAAGCCTCAGTTCACACGCAAGAAGTTCGACCAAAATGTTGCGAATAGTGAACGGCACATGGATCTTGTGTTCATGGCTTTAGGTACACCAAAGGCGGATGGTTGGACGGAGGACGTTGACCTCTTGGTAGCTATCCCAGAAAACCTGTAACCCCATACTGTGGTTTAGCTGACCGAACTCTAGGATCATCTTTACCGACTGACGATGGACACCGCGACACAATTCCTTTTCGGCGCCTCCGCGGAAACACAGACGGCAGCGTTGGTACGGGCTGGGAGAATCCCTTCCGAAACGCACGTCAAGTCGCTCCTGGATGGGTTCGACGATAAGTTCCTCGAAGCGGGTAGTTATGTGGGACACCGGATAAAGTTATCCAACATGTACTGGATGTACGACGGATTTGCGTTCCGACGAGCGTGCCGAGAGCTGTACACTATGGTCGACGCGTACATAACCGACATTCGAAAACGGTCCGCGGCACGGACCGAAGAAGAGAAGGAGGATGGCGTATACAATAATGTGGTTGAAGAGATGGAAGCGCAGGGGGCTTCGCAGCGCGACATGGTCGAGCAGACAATGCATCTGCTCGTTGCCGGCATGGACACGTCGGCAGCGGCGCTAGGATGGACTTTTAGCATGCTTGCTGCGCATCCCGACGTGTACCAGAAGCTACGCGTAGCAGTTGTTGAGAAGTTCGGCACCGAAACCAACAGGCGAGAGCCGTTCACACTGGAGACGGTAAAGGGCTGTGAGTACCTGCAGTGGGTCATTCAAGAAACATTGAGGTTGTTTCCTGCTGGGCCGATCAATGTCCGCGAAGCAATCAGGAACACTGTGCTCCCCGTCGGCGGCGGACCAGACGGGAAGGGCCCTGTTGCGGTTCGGAAGGGAGCGAGAGTACAGCTTGGAACCTATTACACGCACCGGAGGAAAGACCTATGGGGCGAAGATGCAGACGAATACCGCCCCGAGCGGTGGAACGGGAGAAGGAAAGGCTGGGACTTTACACCCTTCAGTGGCGGACCCCAGATCTGTGTCGGCCAGGGCTACTCAATGACCCAGGTATCGTACGCCATTGCTAGGTTTGTAATGCATTTCGACAAGATAGAGCCATCGCCAGGAAGTAATAATGCGAAGCGGTCTTGGATGACGGTGCTCACACCAGGAGATGGCGTCAAGGTCCGAATGCATTTGGCACCAGATGCTATACGGTGAGCGAATTGCTTATGTTTTCGGATATTTCTTATTTTAAAAGGACAAGAAAGGCCGGGGTGAGAACTATTGGGTCTTAGAATGCTAGATGAATGGTATGATGACAACGGTTCTATAAATTAGATACACTTAGATGCGGGATAGATGAGAACAAATATTACTTTGATCTTGAAATTGGCTAGTATTCAAACACTCAGGATCGCAATGTGTGGAGATGAAGATGCACACTTGAGATAGCACTAAAACCCGATCGTTTGGAACGGCTAGCGATAGCGTTGAAGTTTATATATAAGCTTTCGGCTGTCAGATGTCTAAAAGTGTGACGGAAAGGAGAACTTTATGTAAACCCATCTTATTTCCTCATTTCCACACGACATTCCGTAGCCACTCGCCTAGGATCTTCTGATACGCTGTCTCCTTCGACTTTGCATCTTTCAGAGACTCCTCCCCGTGCCACGATGGCGGTAGATGGTCGAATCCATGGACTTGGTCCGGGATAAGCAGCCATCGCACGCTGGATTTCCCTCCCTCGTCGATATGCTCGAATGCGAACCTCTCGTCGTCTAGAATGAGTTCACCCTTCTTATCTGCTATCTGCTCCTGCCCGACCTTGGTTGACCATGGTGGTTCCGGTCGTCCCGCAAATTTGCTTGCCATACACCAGGTTTCGTGGGCGAGCTGGTCCAGCTCCGTAGCGACGAAGAATATATGTGGGGGGAGAGTATCGCGGGGCGCAAAGTACGACGAGAGCAGCGGATCCTTCAGATTCTGTCCCGGGTTGATGTAGCTCCACATGAACATCGGAGAAAATCTCTCGAGGAAATCGGTCGGGTTGCCGCGGATGCCGGGGGCAAGGCCGGGTTTGTAGTGTCGCGTCGTCGGCTTCACGCCCTCCGGCATACTCTTGTCTACGACGGCGTAGATGGGGATTGCTGCCGAAGGCTTAACTTTCTCGCGGATCGAGGGCAATTGGCAGATGCCGAGAGTCAGGCTACCGCCCGCTGAGAACCCGCCGATTGCTATGCGCTCTTTGTCGATAGGGAGGGTTTCATCCTCGAACGTGGCGAGCACTAGCGCTTCGAGATCGTAGACCGCAGTTGGGAAGGGATATGACGGAGCTTTGCGATAATTGAGGCCGATCACAAGCACATTGTTTATTTTGGCAAACCGTCCATTCCATTCATCGTCGTCGCTTGTCTGGCCAAGACAGAATCCGCCGCCATGGATCGTGTACACAGTTGGGAGGGGCGCTTGGGAAGTCTTCGGGTCGTACGACTCGGGGAAAAAGATTCTGCAATCAAATGATTTCTCGTTAGACTCCGCATCAAGTATAAGGCTGTCTAGGCGGGTTGGGGTCTACAAGATTGTCATACCTAATTGGCAACGAAGGTCGGCATTTGTACTTCTTTACTGTCGCTGGAGGCGTCTTCGGTGGGTACAACCACCTCCACCATAAAATTGGCGTTCCAAGCAGTTGAAAAGCATAGATGCTAAAGCCGAGAGAGAGTCGCGATAAAATGGGAAGGAGTGGCTGCTTGTCCCTACGGACGTCCGACTGGCGGACAACACTATTTTCCATAGTTACCCAGGGAAGTGGTCGATATCGTTGGATATCTTGGTGAAGTAAGTCCCTTTCAACGAGCGGATTGCAGCGTTGTTAAGTAGCTGGGAAGACAGGCATAAAGGGCGGACGCGGCTTCTGCATGCTTTCCCAAAACAGCAGTATGTTCGTCGTTGGGCGCACAACGGCAGAAGGGCGCCATAGCCATTGTAAGAGATTCCTCTCTTGGCTTCTAATACTACATTGAAGAGTATAGGCACCTAACCATTTTGAAGAAAAAATCAAACGCGATTTGAAACGATACTAGACGACTAGATCATCTATCTGAGGGTTTATATAATTATTCATTTATTAGACGATTGACGAGATGAGTAGCTCACCTCAAATAGCTTCACTGTTCCCAACAAAGATCTCACGGCGTACTCGCTTATTTCTAGTTACATCATATTACAGTGGTGCTTCGGCTCGCTACCCCTGGCTGTTCCGCTACGCCTCTTCCGCTAGTCAACTAATTTTCGGAATGTATCCGATTTACAGGTATCGATAAGCGTAGGACTTGGTACTAGAGGGGTAGCTACTCCGTATTCCTAACCGACAATGTTCAGAGCTTTAGGGCTCAATTCACATACAAGAGAAGACGTAAGCTCTTCGACTATATGGCTCCGTCATGCAATTCCGAAGAGACGACAATTCTAGTCTTTATCTGATAAGATACGCGTAGAATAGGGTGAGTTACGTATGAGACTAGGCTCTCTAGAGTAGAGAGCGGGTGGATCGATACGCTAATATGGCTGGTCAATTCCGGGTTTCTTATGGTGTGCCTAAGATTCCTAGTCATCGACCGGCGTAGCTATACGTACAACGGAGTTCGGAATTGTGCCTTATTTCGCAAAAACCTTCCGATCGAAAGCAGTCATTCTGAGCTTCGTTCTATATGTGACTAATTCATAATATGACTCCCTAATTTAGGTCTTTATATCGTCCATTCCTTCGACATGCACGGTTGGAAGATTATACTCATGTTTGTCTGAGGCTGCACTGGTACCGATTTACCCCTTATTCCGCATCCTACTACCTAGCTTATAAGTCGGCTAAGATAGCATAGGATGTTATTTTCTGCTTGCGCAGATACCAATGATCAGTCACTGGGGCCGAATATCCTAGGCTGTCGGGGTGACTTTGACTTCACAATTGGATTTGAGCAGTTGGTTTTCTCTCTCACGCCTTCGGTCATTTTCATCGTCGCATCAATATGGCGGATTGTTCTACTTACACGGCGGCCCGTTATCGTCGGCGCACCGTTACTACGGCTAGCGAAACTTGTAAGCGCACCACCTATTTGATTCCGTCCCGTTCATGTAGAACCTCTTATTAAAACTTGTGTATGTCTAGGGGGTCCTTATATCATATGCGTCTCTTGAGCTTTCGTTACTCATCCTCGTCACGGTAATCTCAGCTGGAGGCAACGATGTTGATATTGCTTCTTCCGTTCTTCGCCTCATTGCTGCTCTCTGCATGGTTGGCCTTTCTTACTTTGACCACAGTAGGTCGCCGAGGCCTTCCATATTTCTCAGCGCATATCTCTTTGGAACGCTGTTATTCGATGTCGCCCAGGTGCGAACTTACTGGTTGGCCACATCCACGCGACCGGAAACGGCGTTTTCCACCATCTTTACCACCGCACTAGCTTTAAAGGTAGTCATGCTCTTATTAGAAGCCCGACGGAAAACTAAATGGGTTGACTGGGACTCCAAAAACCACAGTCCGGAAGAAACCAGCGGTATATACAGCCTCGGCGTTTACTTCTGGCTCAACCAGCTCTTCCTCGAAGGGTACAATAAGGTCCTAGAAATCCGGGATCTATACCCCCTCGACCAGAACATGGCTGCCAATCATCTCTCCGAGCGCTTCTCCAAACACTTCTCGCGATACATGAATAACAAGGTCGAAAGTCATAGGTTCGGTCTTATGAAAGTCCTAGCTAAGACACTTGTCGTTCCTCTCATACTTCCAATTCCGGCAAGGCTTGCCATGACTGGATTCAGTTTCTGCCAGCCTCTATTCATAAACAGCCTCACCGAGCGCCTATCACAGTCCGAGATGTTAATGTCAGCGAATATTGGCTATGGATTCATCGGTGCTAGCATCTGTATCTACACGTAAGTGCGCTGGAAAGAAAGGGGCTAGAATCATGTCACTCCACAGGTAAGAAATCGATCATCCATCATTAACCGCTAATAGGGGGATTGCCGTTTCCACTGCACTATATTGTTATTTCCACCACCGTATGCTCTACATGGCTCGTGCCTGTCTTGTTACGTCTATTTATAAGAAGGCTACGGAGGCTCGGGCGACCGACGACGACGAAGCGGCGTTGACTTTGATGAGCACCGATATAGAACGTATTAGAGTTGGTTTTATGTTTTTACACGAATTCGTACGTGATTCTACTATTTATATGATGTTTCCTTCACTGCCCGTATAAAGCCAGCCTCCAACTTTACCTTCAACCCTCCCACCCCAGCGTACTCGACACCAACTCCTCTGCTGGACGAGGGATTGTGCCCGCGAATACTCGGGAAAGTAAATGACACCGCTAATTTGCCATTGCCATAGTGGGCGAGCCTTATTGAAGTTGCCCTTGCTTGCTGGTTACTGTACGGTTTCCTTGGCGCTGCGTTCGCGGCTCCTATAGTGGTCGTAATAATATGTGCGATTGGCGTTGTCATCGTCATGCAATTTATGGGCGAGGGGCAGAAGAAATGGATGGCCGGGGTCCAAAAGAGAGTTGGCCTAACCTCTGGAGTTATCGCCAACATGAAAAACATCAAGATATCCGGCCTCGTTCATCCCATTGGCCGCTTCGTCGAAAAGCTCCGAGTGGACGAAATTCGAGCCGGCGGGAACTTTCGAAAATTGTTCCTTGGTTGTGCTGTCTTCGCCTTTATCCCCCTACTCTTCTCCCCGGCCATAACCTTAGGAGTCGCTCAGCGTAACCTCGATGCCTCAAGGCTATTCACTTCGTTGTCTTACCTCCTGCTTATGTCGTTTCCCCTGAACAATATGTTCCAGGAGTTACCGTCCCTTGTTGCGGCTATAGCTTGCCTAAGCCGTATCCAACAGTATTTAGAGAGCGAAACTCGGGATGACGTCCGGATCGTATCTGGCGGACCCGAAGACAACATCGAGAAACCGATCACAGATCAATCTGATGCCTCCCCCGCCGTAGCTATCAGTCATGGTAGCTTCGGTTGGGAACCTAATAAGATGGTCCTGGATAATATCAACATTGAAATCCCCAGGGGTTCTCTCACAATGGTTGTTGGACCTATCGCCTCTGGGAAGTCATCCCTATGCAAAGCTCTCTTAGGGGAAATACCTTACAGTCGAGGGAGGATATCGATGGCTGCTAAATTTCCGCGCGTGGGGTATTGTGACCAAGCGCCATTTCTATCGAATGGTAGCATCCGGGACAATATTGTGGGCTATTCGCCATTCGATGCGGAGCGATATGCTGAGATCATAGACGCGACAATGCTCGGCGTCGACTTTGAGACACTACCGCAGGCTGACAAGACTAATGTTGGTAGTAACGGCATTACTCTTTCAGGAGGACAGAAACAACGCGTATCGCTAGCAAGGTCTCTCTACCTAGAGTCCGATCTGTTGATTATGGATGATGTCTTTAGTGGCTTAGACGCGGACACTGAAGACCAGGTTTTCCAACGAGTTTTCGGAGTTAATGGCCTGTTGAGACGGCGGAAAGCGACCGTGATCCTATGCACCCATTCAGTTCGCCATCTCCCGGCTGCTGCTCATGTTATTACCCTAGGACCTACCGGGACCGTCATCGAACAAGGAACATTCGCTAACCTCCTTAATAACCAAAGTTACGTCCACAGTCTAGGTGTCAAGTCGTCTTCGACAAGCGAGACCGCTAGTGAGAAGATTGAACCCGATAATAGCGATGTCCGTCTTCGGTTGGATCTACTGAGGAGCGTGTCTACCCAACCTTCTGTACCAGAAGTCAACGACAAATCGCGGCTATCAGGTGATAGAGCGGCATATAGGATATACTTCCAGAGTATGGGAATACCGCTTGCCCTATCTCTATTATTCTCCGGCGTCGGCTTTGGTTTCTTCTACAACTTTCCAACAGTGTGGCTAAAGTACTGGTCAGACGACGCTGTCGCCGTAACTCCTTCTCACTCGTTCCAATATTACGCGGGGATCTATGCTGCACTTCAGTTCTGTGCGATGTTTACGCTGTTGACATTAGGTTACCTGCTCTATATCACAGCCATTAAACGATCTGGCACCGTCCTCCATCACCATGCTCTACGGACCCTCATCCACGCGCCTCTGAGCTTCATTACTACGACTGATCAAGGCATTATCACGAACTTGTTTTCTCAAGACTTGAATCTGATCGATAACGAACTACCTAATGCTCTTCTCAACGTCATATACACTATATTTGTCGCTATAGGCCAAGCTGCCGTGATAGCCACTTCGTCACCATACCTAGCAATCAGTTACCCGTTCCTCGGATGCATTCTATACGTGATCCAGAAGTTCTATCTCCGAACCTCCAGACAGTTGAGACTATTGGAACTTGAGGCAAAGAGCCCCCTCTAGTAAGTACAGCCAACTCCCCACCAACCACGGGTATTGCATCTGAGGACTACCTCAGAGTTCATTAATGCCTACTGCGTGGGTCGCTATCCGGTAAATCATACTAATTTCGAGCAGTACTCATTTTCTTGACACCTCTAAGGGGATTGTCACTCTTCGCGCCTTTGGCTACGTGATGGAAGATCGCGCGAAGAATGCTGAGCTCTTGGATACGTCCCAGCGGCCTGCTTACCTCCTTACTATGATCCAACAGTGAGTCCCCCATCAGTACTCCTTATTTCTTCCGGCGCATCTATATCCGTGTGTCGTTAGGGAAGGCTAACATCTACTCTAGGTGGCTGAATTTCGTGCTCAATGTTGTCGTCGCCGTTCTTGGTGTGATCCTTACAACGCTCGCCGTACGCCTTCGCTCTAGCTCTGGCTTCACAGGCGCGTCTCTGGTAACGCTAATGGCATTCGGCGACATGTTGTCGACTTTCGTTACTCGCTACACGATGCTCGAGACATCTCTTGGCGCAATCAGTCGACTCAAAGCTTTCGACAAGACGGCGGGGACGGAGGATAAGGAAGGAGAAGATCTTCAACCACCAGAGGAGTGGCCACAGCGAGGCGAAATCGTTCTGAAGGGTGTCTCGGCTAGTTACGGGTATGCATATCTTGTCAAGCCTATAACAACTCAGAACTAATGCATTACGTAGAACGGAAGAACCAACCAAAACCCCAAATCTAGCCCTAAAGAACATCGACCTACAGATCCGCCCCGGCGAGAAAGTCGCTATCTGCGGACGTACTGGAAGCGGGAAATCCTCACTCATCGCGCTCCTCCTGAAACTGCTCGACCCCGCCGACGACACGCCCGATAGCGTGTACATCGACAACACATCCCTACAACGCGTCGACCGCTCCACGCTCCGCCAGCGCCTTATCGCTATCCCGCAAGATGTTGTCTTCTTGCCCGACGGCTCCTCCTTCCAGGAGAACCTGGACCCGTTCAACGTGTGCACCCCCGCCGACGCGCGCGCGGTCCTCGAAGCGGTCGATTTGTGGACCTACGTGCATGAGCGCGGCGGCCTGGATGCCGGGATGAGTGTTAGCATGTTCAGCCAAGGACAGCGGCAGCTATTCTCGCTAGCGCGGGCGGTGCTGCGACGACGGCTGCGGGCGCGGAGTCTGGGGCTCGGTGGGGGCGGGTCGGAGGGTGGGGTCTTGTTGCTGGATGAGGTCAGCTCGAGTGTGGACCGGGAGACGGAGAAGGCGATGCAGGAGGTGATCCGCGTGGAGTTCCGGGAGTACACGGTCGTCGCTGTGAGTCACCGCTTGGATATGGTTATGGATTACGATCGTGTTGTCGTGATGGATAAGGGCGAGATTGTGGAGGTGGGCAATCCGGGACAGTTGGTGAAGGAGGCGGGAACGAGGTTTGGTGAGCTCTGGAGCTTGGGTGGGAAGTAAACGGTTTGGTCTGGTTTGGTCGGCAAACTGGAAGGTTGATGACTCAATAGGTACCTTACTAGAGGTGAATTCACACGTAGACCTCCACGTGAAGCTAAGGTTTTCTAATGGATCAAGCGGTTGCCTGCCAGTAATTCAATTCAATTTGAGTTGGTTTGACTGTTGTTGGAAGACCGACCACTGGAAACGGTTTTCATTATAGAGGCCATTCGCACCTGTTGCCATGGATGCTTACCTCTAAGCGGACAGGGTATATATACTGGGTACGATCTGGTGTAGATATGATTTCCTGTTATTGTAGATAGTGATCGAATGGGGCCTAGGAAATAGACATACGTCATATGTAAACAAACCTATAGCGATCTTCTTCGCATCCCTAGAGAGCTAGGGATTGCAATGAAAAAAAGAGAAAAAAAAAAGAGTGAGTCGCAAGCAACTCGTGAGCCAAAAATTAGTAGTCCAAATTCTAGTCAAGGCGTCGCTCTCAGGAAACCACAAGGAGAAGCCGGGCCCGTCAGGGGCGTATGACATATCCGGATCAACACAGCTTCCCTCGCCCTCGGTGCCGAATATCATTGTCTGGGGGATATCCAACGATGTATGAGAATTTTTGCCTGGCCACGTCTAGGGGATTATATACACTCTAGTCAGGATTTCACCCCTATTCGAGCAGAGAATGTACTAGAACGGCAATGGAGTCCCCTTACCAACCGATCCGAGTGACTGCGCAAGTGGGCTGGCCGACTCAACAGGGTTGAGAATCCGGTACCTGTCACGCCTCGGTGCCACAACACATGACGAAAGCATAGTTCCCTTCTATGCCCCGCAAGATTCGACGACCCACGAAAGGGGGAAGCGACTCTTTCACGCCGGGCGTAAAGCACCGAACGCGGTGTTGTGGGATACAAAGATTGGCCCTGAGTGTCCCTCCCGGCAACTACTCACAAGATTGATCCGACCCCGGGCAACCAGAGAGATGATCGCGATGACCCCAAACTGGTCGGGGCGAAGGCACCGTCGAGTTTGGCCGACTTCTTGAATTCGGACTGGGTATGAGGAAAGAAAAAGAAGAGGAAAGGAATTGAAATCCAGGGTGGGGCCTCAGATATAAATACCCTTGCAGAGGCTGCACAATCACTCCTGGCGGCTGATCCACTAGTCCCAATTTGGACAGTCTCAAGCTAGAAAATCTCCGATTGGCCAACCCCAGATTTTCAAATTAAATTGCACTAAGCCCTTTTAGGGGATCACCGCAAGGATTTATTCAATGACAGTTCTAATAATATCCACTGTTCTTGCAGCCAGATGCACGGTCATTTAATACAATGTCTTTTTACTTCATCCCTTTTAAGATTGAAAGATTGAATTAAAAGAGCCGCAAGAATAAGCTAAAGCTAATCATAACAATTCTTGATGTAAATCCGTTGAAAATTAGAAAGGCACTGGGCAGTAATCATCAATGACAATAAGGTACATACGTTATCCCCCACTCATTCTACAATACGCATATCTTGACATCTGTATACATCAACTACCCAGTGCTTACTATGTGATGCGAACGACATACGACAACCACACGTACCCGTCCCGTATTAACATACTAGCAATGTGAACACTGAAAACACAGTACTTACTTAATATCTACAACTCTTCGGATATGTTTATTCGCATGGCTAAACTTTAGTACTAGCTAGCGTACATAAATACTGTATGGCATTGTCACTAGGAAAGCATCATTGCACTAAATCTCTACTATATATGCTGTAGACTTCCCATCGTATTTAAATGCCCAATTATTCAAACTGTTTTAAAATCTCATGTATGCCCACAGTGGGTAGATGGACACTACACCCAGTATATGCTCAAGACCTTTCAGAGAAACACAATGAACAATGCAACTTCCAAGGTTGTTTCTTATATAAACCAAACTCATCTAAAGATATTTAACCCAAAATCATCTTCCAGATGAGTGTTTTCTAACCTTTTTCCATCAAATATCTGTCGAACATCTGCTCTGTTGACGAATATCACCATTTATGATATACTTGCACTTCACGCCTGTGTCTTCCCGAAACCGAATCACAGGTGTTATCGACTCAGCTACGACAATTCTTTGATACGAGCCCAGTCTCCCTCACTACTCGGATTGGCTTGAAGCATACCACATCCACCATGTCCCAGCAGAATATCATTAGCGATGCTGCCAGCCTGCCACGTGGACGGCCGCTTTCATTCCTCGACTTCCCCAAACATATAAGGCGTACGATCTACGAATATGCCGGCCTTCTTGTTGGTGCTACCATCCTTATAACAAGAGATAGAGGATTCGATATAGACTATTTTACACTCGACACGACGCTCTGCGACCTCAATTTCACTGAGGCTATCCTCCTAACGTCCAAGGCAATTCACGAAGAGACTACCACTATTCTCTTTTCAGAGAATATTATTAAGGTACCCTGGAATTGCGACATAAGAAGTCTCAGGTCTCTTCAAGGAATGCCATCACGACACCTTAAGAAGTTTACAAACCTGTACGTCGGCCTGCGTTTCGAAAACAGCTCAGACTGGGGGTTCAAACCAGGTTCGCCCCTGACGAAGAGGAAGATAGCAGCATGGCGCGCTGCTATAACAAACGTTCTATCACGTATAGAGCCGCAAAGGGTTAATTTGTCTCTGATATGTGACACAAGAGACCCTAAAACATTAGCGTCTGTCGTTGAGCCCCTCGTCGCTTCCCCGGGCATTCTCAAGAACATTGAACTTCGCTTCGACGAGGAAAGGTTGCCTTATCTCTCAGAGCTTGCCGAAGAAACTGCAAATCAGATAATGGGTTACAAGAAACCCAAGCATTTCCGTTTCTTCGACCTACCCAAGGAACTTCGGCTCTCGATACTTGAATATACTGATCTCGTCACCCCATCTCGAGAAGTAAAGTGGGATCAGAGAGAATCGAAATTCGCAGTATTGAGAAGACCGCACAAATACTGCCCTTCGGATTGCTCTGATATGTGCCACGAGCATGCACGACAGTTCCTCAAATGTTCGGCTAACCCCAAAATGTTCTGTCGGGAAGCACGGAGCGCCTACACCACCAAATGCCGATGCTGGGCCCCTCCAGTAAACCTAATGCTTGTCAATAAGTGGATGTATTCAGATTCGCGGGAGGTATTCTATACCCAAAACCGGTTCCACCTCACCTACGACTTTGAGGGATCATACGAGGAACCAATTAGCCTAGGCGATCTCGTTACGACAAAATTTGGGCCGAATCCGCTATCATCGATTCGTACCCTTGAATTCGGCCTAAGAATCCTCGAACATCCGAACGAGATAGATGTGTCCGATCCCGAGTTTGGTAATTGGCTGGATGTCATATCGGAGCTCAAGGCCCATGCGAACGTTGAAGCTCTAACTATCGTCCTCCACATGTACACGTTACGCTCTGAGTTGCCTTTCCCGCTCCCGATTATATTGAATTCTGGAGACGACATGGAGGAAGATGGCGGTATTCTACGGGCACTACTATATGAGTCGTATATGTTCTATATCAGGCCACTACATACCCTCGGAGGTTTGAAACGTCTCTTCGTGAGCCTAGAACGCAACTGGCATTGGTCGACCGGCTCTAACGATGAAGTTCTAGATCTGGGCCTTAATGATGATGGAATTGCAGCCATCGGCGCAGCGATTTGTGAGATGGAGTCGTCACTGGAGCGGGAGATTATGGGTGACAAATATAATAGCGCCATTCTCGGAAAGGCAGACTTGAATCTAAGGGCATGGAAACCCCTGATGTAGAAACTAGATAATATTATTATTCTGTCCTTTTTATAACGCGGCTTCTCTCTTTCGTTAATAATGTGGCGTATTCAACTAGTAACTCAGTGGTAGCTTTAAATACCCCATCCGCTACTATCACTTTAGTCTCTGGTATAAGTATCGCCTATGGCAATGCAACAGAAGTTCACTCTGATCACATGGAAGCCTTACGTAGAGCTAACTACAGCTTTTTATTAAGATATATTCATCTTGGAAATCATTTTAGGGTCCCCTAGTTTTAGCGTAAACTTCATCATTCGGTTTTTGACAGCAATGTAATACAGAGATATGACCTAGAAATAGGTCCTACTTCATTCGCTTGCCTTCGACCTGATACACTTCCAATACGTGATAATGTACCTAGATATACCTATGTTTATGTGATGAGTATCCATAGTACCTACTCGAGAGAGATAGTCTGTAACCTAAAATCGGCGAATACCTGAATACTATGGCTAATCGAATCAGTACCGTAATGAACCTCCATACGCCTACATAGTACCCACAGGTGTAGGTACTAAGTAGTCAACGAAGCCAGCACTATGGCCCCTCAAGCTCTTCGGACGTCCTCTAGAAATGTACCCCACATAGCTCTGTACCTAATCCAACCTGATCTGTTAGTATTACTCGTGCCAATAATGAAGTTATCACAATCAATGGGTATTGGAGCCGTTTTTGTTGCGTGAGAGGCTTTCCGAGGCATATCTATATATATGACGGCATAAATATAGTTGCTTTAAGGGCGTTATGTCAATTATAGTTAAGCCCGGGTCTATGTTCTATCATATGTAGTAGGGTTGCTTCCTCCTAGAGGTTACTTGAATAGCCACGGGTTTAAAAAGGGAAGCTGTGATTTCGGTTTTTGCAATTGGAAGATGATTTGATTATGCCAAAACCTTGTTATTTTGATTTGGTTCCTCTTTGGGGGGTTCACTCCTTTGTTCCCCATGCTTACTTGAATTGAATAGGTCCTGCTACATCCCTAGATATTTTACTGATATCAACAATTACAGAGTGCACACAAGAAACACAGGAGCGACCTATTGCTCTGCTGATTAGGAAATATTTAATATTTCCAATATACTCTATATGGCTAGCGCCACGATACTGGCTGGCCAAGTCTTTGTCTTTCGACCTTAAGCAAGCAACAACAGAAGGAAACCGCCGATGCCTGGTACTGCAGGAAACAATGGACAATGCAACTGTTGAACCAGTTCTACAGTGCACACAATGTCATGCGAGCTGTCCGTGCTTTCCGTTCGAGGGAGAGTAACCACTGTTACTGCTTCACCCACCAAGCATCTGCAACAAACCGATACTCTAAACGACTCGGGACTTCTCGTTATATGAATACAGTCGCAAACAACCCAAACTCTATGGCGACCTGACCATTGACTCATATTGAATATGGCAGGGGTTATTTTACTGATTTCGCCCTCGGGGCATCCAGCTGGAAAACTATATAACTATGCAGATCCTGCACTCCCAGCTGTGGACTTTCAACTCTTTAAACATACAACCCAATCGCTTGACAGCACTGTCTCTTGGCAACATTGTCTTTTGATCGCACAATCTCCTACCTACGCCGCCTCTTAATAACACCATCTCTTGATCACATCCTCTCGTGATCTCACCCTCTCCTCCTAATAATCCTGTCATCCGATAACGTCGCCTCTTGACCACGTCGTCTCTTGGCCACATCGTCTCTTGATCACACAATCTCCTCCTAATAATACCGTCTCCCGATCACATTGCCTCTTGATCACATTGTCGCTTGAGTACGCCGTCTCTTCCTAATAATACCGTCTTCTGACGACGTCACCTCTCGATTACATCGCCTCTTGTACAAAGGCAACACATAAACACACATTCACGGTCGGCACTTCGCGAAGCCAATTAATAATAATCTTCCTGTCAGCCTTCCACATCTGGTCAACCAAGAAGGTACTCGCCGTCGGTAGTTCCTTTCACTTTACCAGCTTAACTAACATTAAAACCTACCTAGTCCTAGTGCCCTTTGCTACCGACGTAGTTGATCAGACCTCATCGTGTCGTCGCCCTACAAATCTCGACAATCATATTCCGGTCCATCAATAGCCCTTGAAGATGGCGTCCAACAACCTCGCCGACCAGGCTATGGCCGAGCTTCACCACGTAAGTTCTGTTTCACACTACTATAGCCCTTTAAAGCAAAACAAATACTCACACCGCACCCCATTATAGGCCCTTGGAATCCTTTACGGCATAGATGCCATTTCCGAATCTGGGCACAGCCAGATTCTCGCAATTCTGGCCGCTGAACAAGGCCGCAACAGTACGAAGCAGGAGACCGATATGCCTGCCGGTGGTGCCCCCGTGGGTATGGAGACCAGCCAGCCCACCCCAACCCAAGGAGAGGGTTCGCTGAGTGTCGAGACTCAGCTTAGGTATGTCGGCTCTAGTTGTCCAATTATATATATACCTACTAACTATGACTGTTAGCAAACTGGCCGTCGCGAAGCAGCCGACTCGAGGCTCCACCCGGCCGTCGCGAGGTGGCCACCAGGGAACCACCGTCATGAAATATGGCGGTGGTCCCAAGATCGTCTGCCCCTGGTGGCTGACGTATGGCAAGTGTCGAGATCTTTACAAAGGGCGATGTCCCTTTGTTCACGCAAACGTCCCTGGCGGTATCCAACAGCCGCTCATATGCCACTTCTGGGCAGATGGTGGCCGATGCACCAAGGACGGAGATAGTTGTCGGTTTGCACATTACGAGGCCGCACATGGTGTCATCGCTCCGGCACCCATCAAGCGGGAAACAGAGGAGCGAGACCAGACTGTCGCCATGCCAAGTCGGCGACTGCCAGTGGAGCAGCCAGAGTGGCTGACTCCAGAGGAGAAGCGCCAGGAGGGCAAGGGGAAGGAGAAGGCGAAAAAGGAAGATTACGACTCAGACTGGTAGGCCCTGGCCTATCGCCGACTAGGCAAGGTCTAAGGCTATTTGCCATTTTAGCAGTGATACCTGGCGGTGGCTGGGGCGGTGAATAATATAATGCATCTGTAATCAACTTGTCCCTGTGCAGTGCGATACTAAACCCTGACTTTGTGATTCTATCACCAGTGCGCTATATTATCTTTTATAAAATTGCTGAGGTCTATAGTAGGAACAAGCGCTGGTCTTTGGGGATGAAGTCCTCACCAAATTGTGACTTGATTCCTATACATAAAGCTACTAGCCATCCCATGTCGTCAGTAACAGTGGCTTTGATCATAACAATAAAGAGTGATACTATTCACAGATTGGTTTTTGTCCTTTTTTGCGGATAACTTTACGGTTTACCTTTTGAGCTAGTCGTCAATCCCTAATTACATCCACTACCGGTTACTCGCCCACCCCATAAATCTGGGAATATCTTCAAGTATCAAATTGAATAAATATTTCGTATCTCCTCCTTGCTAGGTAGATATCGACAAGTTGATTCCTACAATTATATAACTTCCCACATTTATAATCCTCCTTCATAAAATATAATTGCCCTTGCCATTCAAAACGACGTTATACATCTGGATCCGATATTTCGAAGTCGTGTATTTTCTTAGAGTGATGCTATTTACAGATTCCTTTTTTTTTTTTTTTTTTCACAAATTACTTTTCCTGTCAATTGCGCGCAGTCGCCTGCCACCCCTGGCCAGCTGCCTCTGCTTGCCTATCCCACGCACATGAGAATAACTCTATCTTCAACCTCGAGACTTACCGTATAAACGTATATACTTACTTGGATCGGTATTTATCAATAGGATCTATATAGTGGTTTACACTCAACCCCATTCGGTTACGTAGGCAGGGCTTAATGGCGAAGCCTATAATCAGCCTTATAGACTAGGCATCTTACTAACTGCCTAAACGGTGGTCGACTGGATAGCTGGCTGGCAGGTATGATGACTAGCCAACCAGTGGACTAGCCGATCAGTATGCCAGCTTTACCTACAATCCGAAGCTATTCCGGTATACGTAGGTATGGCTGATGGAGCAGGGCTGGTGACAGCTGTGGACAGGTGGCAGGAAAAGTAATCGTAAATAGCATCACTCTTTTCTTATTGCGTAACCAACCTCGCACGGGCACTCTCCTCCTGTTCTATTCTATAGTGTCCTTATAGTTTCCAATGATAAATCTATATCTGGTACCGCTATCGTTATTTGGTGTAGCCTTCGAACGGCGATTATATTCAGGGGCCTCGGAGATAAGTGCCTCAAAAGCAATCTACAGAGACATCTACAAAAAACCTAAGCTATAAATCAATCTCATCACTCATAATGGGGTACATGAGATTAGTAAGTATGTGTATCCATGAAATACGCGCCTAGGTACTAGGTAGGTATATACATGTATATAGGTAGCTACTTTTCCTAGGGCAACACTCAATCTTGAATTAACGGACTAATACACAGTATACTCTAAGAGTAACACACAACGCCCAGCCTCCTAGTAGCGCGACTCCCCCCTCATCGAATTTTCTTGAATAGCACCATCTTCGTTGGGTCCGCAAGGACATTGACTTCGAACATGAAGTTCTTCGGTCTGCCGACAACGCCATCCTCGAACTTGATGTCATAGTGGGAGAGGATGTAGGCAAGGATGATCTTGATCTGGTTGCTGGCGAAGAATCGGCCCGGACAGGCGTCGCGGCCGAAGCCAAACTGCATGCTGTCGTAGGTCGTGCTGGCGAACTGGAACCTATTGACATCTTCAGGTGACCGGGTGCGCAGCTTGTAGAACCTGAATCCGTCGAAGGCGTGCGGATCCCCCCACTCCGGTGGCGCCTCGTCGAGGATGTTGGTGTTGCACTGCACGATGGTCCCCGCCGGGATGCGGAAGCCATTCGACAGCGTGATGGGGATCATGGCCTTGCGCTGGAATGTGGCTGGCGTAACATGTTAGCTTGGGCTCTTTTAAACGCTGTCAAGTGACTAAGTGGCGTAGGTTAGTGCTCACCAACGGAGGGCGGACTGTGCCTCTGGGACTCCTTCATGAAGCTATCCAGCATCCTCATCTGCGTCAAGTGCTGCTTTTGGAGGATCCCGTTGCTATCCTTGGTAACCTGCAGAATCTCATTCCGTAGTGGTTCCACGTACTCGGGCCGAGCTGCAAGGTCGTACAAGGTATGAATAATGGCAAGCCGAGTAGTGTGTATCGCGGCGGTTGCCGTGAGCATCTGCAAATTAGCTAGCTCCTTACTATCGAAGGACTTATCTCCGGTCTTGCGGGCGCGATCCTGCATCCACTGGATCATGTCATTGTGAACCGGCGAGCTAGAATCAGCAGGCTCCGCTAATCTCCTATTCAGCTCGGGTAGAAGTAGATCTAGCGCTCGTTGGTGATCACCCCGGATTCGTGTCATTTCGGGCACGAAGTATTGGGCAATTGGCCGTAGATACGGATGCCATTGCTTCAGCTTCTCGCCCCCTGTCATGACATCCGTCGCGAATTTTGTGCTACAGTCTAGCCATTCCTCATTTCTGCACATGGGATAGCCGACGAAGATACGAGCTGAAGCCTGAGCCACGATGCGGAGTAGTTTGTCATGGAGGTCGATTGGTGTCCAGTCTGTACAACATATTAGCAATTCATATATTTCATCGGAATATGAGAGTTGAGCGCCTAGTTATACCATCGCACGTAGGGAATTGGGTTTCGAAGCAATGTGCCACCTCATGCTCTACATCGCCCACGAAAGTGCCAAGGTGTCGGTTCAGATCTATTTTGATTGCACCCAGCATGATATCACTCTCATGGTCAATGGTAGTATAGTGACCGATATGACGCTAGGATAATGACATTAGTTTAGATGTCAATAAGAAAAGCTAGGAAGCTCTCATCCGGCTTACGTCTGCCAAAGCCTTCATTCCGCTTGCCTCGTGGCGGTTGTACTCCTTCAAATCGTGCGCGAACTTTCTTGGCAAGAAGACTCTAAGCCCATCAGGCGTAATAACTTGGAACATTGCATCTTTGAACTGAAATAAAATAGTTAGAGAACTTGTTTTGGCGTGAAGTCATTTCGGTGTGTCAGAAGCCCAACCTTTTCGTATCCTTCGCGTAGAAGAGCATCCGCTTCTTGCACGTATCGTGATTTGAGGGTATTCACATCCTCCTTGTCGGCACCCACGACGGGCAGATTGAACGACTTTGGCTTCCGAAGCCATTTCGAGACCACAGCAACAATCAATATTATCGCCGCTGTTAGAGTAGAAGTCCATAGAGTCGGCATATGGATAGACGCCATTTTCGGGACAGAGTACAGTCGCGTAGTAATGATTGTCGATTCAGATTTCATCCGCGGTACCCGGGTCGGGAGTCATCCTTTTTGCATGGTATGCTCGCACACAATATCCGTAATCAGCTAAACCCGCACGCTAATATGCAGAAAAGCAGATATCTACGAACCAGAGATGCCGTGCCAGCATTCTTCAACGTGGGATCACCTAAGCAGAGGAATCCAGGGACCCTGCCCGGCAGGATCATCATACCCCAGCTCGTGCAGTAGTGGATGGCCCTCAGGTGGATAGAGCCCTTGAAAACCACACTCTGACACTGCAACGTCACATAGATAGACATTTACGGGAAAATTCCGCTTTAATTATGAATTCGTTAACGATTATGTACTACAGTACGTAGTACTATGTAGGGTCGGGAAGGGAATCCCATTAGTATGGTTATGGGGTGTTTTCTCGTGGTACTAGTGGGTTCTAAATCCGTAAACCTGGTTCGGCTTGTGCAGAATAAGCGTGCCATGGTGCTCCTTGACGAATAATAAGACCCCTATATAGGATTGGCATATTATACATACATACTAGGTAGATATGGTCATACATGGATGCTCCATGGATGCTAGTGGTCCCATCTTTGCAGCGCTTTGTAATTAGTAGGACGGGATATCTGCCTAAGCGTTGTCGCCATTCTTCACCGACAAGGTCAAGATGCAGATCGAGAACTTACCCCGAGTTACACTAGCGGGCGTAGTAATGAAGATGCATTCTCCTACCACTAGCCAAGCGAGATACGGTTAGAGAGGATGCATCGGCGACGCCAGTGGTGTACAGAAGGAGGCTTGTCCTTCATATAGGACGTTTCTGTGCATCTCGTATACGTAGTACGCGGCACAGTCGTAGATACTTAACCTAAGGATTCATCCTGAGATCTTAGGTAACAGGGTACTTCTCCCCTTTTTTCTGATTATCTCGCTTTCGTGCGACATCGGAACATCAGTAGATCTGTCGTATCAGAGCGACGGCATATACGCATCTCGTCTCTAAGACAAATATGGCACCCTCAGCGATTGAGGTCGTTCCTCAACCGGACATAACTTCCGCCGACACTAGCAAAGTCGGGGTTGCGCCGGGCCTGAAACTGATACCCGCCGACAAGCTTGACCTTCGCTCTGACGAGGAGATCGCAGCATGGCTTCAGACCCGACACCCTGTTGTGTCGGATAAGAATGTTTGGGCATACTGGCACACGGGGTATAGCAAGATGCCCCCATGGGTTCAGCGGAATATAATCAATTGGGTCCGTAGACTTGGGCCAAATTGGACCGTCCATATACTTGATCATGTCCCTGGGTCCGAGACGAATGTTAGCCATTTTGTTGATAGCTCGTTCTTCCCCGACTGCTTCAATAACTACACAATGGACGGCCCAACCGTTGGTCCACATGCTGGAGATCTCGTCCGCCTGCCATTGCTGCTCCTATATGGCGGGGTCTGGCTTGATGCTGGCTCTTTATTGTTTCGCCACGTCGAAGATATCTGCTGGAATAAGATCGAGGACCCCGAGTCGCCATACGAGATGGCTGGGTTTGTGATCGAGATGCGTCCAGGTGTGCAGATGATGCTAAACGGCTTCATTGCTACCAAGCGTGGGAATCCGTTTATCAAGCGCTGGTACGAGATCTTCAGGGCGCTATGGGATGGCGTGACAAACTCCCAAGGTTTCCATAAGCACCCCCTACTCAGACATCTCCCACTTCTGGCCCCGCCCGCCGATAAATTGAACTTGCCGGATCTTCAAGTCGCAATGGCGTTCTTCACAGACTATATGTCGCAAATCATGTGCTTTGAGCGACTGCGCAAGCTCGTTGATCCGTCGGATGGCTTTAATGGGCCGGAGTACTACTCGAACAAGATGCTCCTATGTTCGGCACTCCAGGAGACCTATTATTTCCAGCAGGCCACAGGGTGGTCGGGTACTAGACAGTTCGAACTCCTGAACACGAAGCGCACTGGTGAGGGTGTAGTCAAGGATGAGAAATGGCAAGCGGCCGAGGACTTCGTCCATGACGCCCTTGCTAATACGGCCACTATGAAGCTATCGCATGGTCCCCCGGGTGCTCTAGATTCGTTTCTCGCAGACCTATGGGACTCGGAGGAGCACCACGATAAAGACAACAAAGAAGGCACCTTCGCAGCGTATCTGAGGTACGGAAGTGTACACTTTGATCAGACGCGAGAGATGACTCCTATTAAAATGGGGTGGCCTAACGAAGAGGTGCTGTACGCTGGTGTTCTTGAACCGAAGAAAGATGGCGAGAAAACTGAAAAATAAGAGTAAGAATAGACGTAGCTAGGATAATAGAGCGTGTATTTGGTACAATTCTGATTGCATATGGCTGATTGGAAAATATGAATCTAAGGATAGTATCACAGATATGTAGGAGGTAGCTAGGCGTACCATGCATGATATAGTCCAAACCCAACAATAACAAGCACCTTATCGACATAATGCCTTTGCAAATAGGAAATCCCTTCTATCCGTACTGCTATCCGGTTGCTTCCCCTTAAATGGTTACTCATATGATAAATCCAGGAGCACTTCGAATTTATCATTCACTTGGGTTTGCTTGAAATACCTCTCGCATGAGTAGCTATTTTCGGTCAGTTAATACTGTGACGGTTTATTGGCTCGATGACGTACCTCCAGTATGCAGTGCCGGTGGCTAATCTATGACAACCTCGGACATACTCTCGGATATCTTCATTTAATTTCTCGTCATCTTTACTCCAAGGAAGTCTCTCCTCGGCCGCCACGCATATTGCGTAATGTTCCCGAATGAGGTCCAATACCTTATCCACTGCATTTTGGAGGGAGATATTGTACTTATTCATAAATAGAAGCACAAGATTTTCAAGTTGAGAGACGCGCTGCAAGAGTTGAGCATTATATTAGTATATCATGCCCAAATTTAGTATTTTAAGGGGGGTGAACTTACAAACTCCTTTTGCAGGGATAGCACATCATTGAGGAGGATAGTAAGCTTGGTGCACTCCTGGATTATAACCTCCATTGCTTCATGCCGGCGGACGTATTCGGGCAGTTCGAATTCCATGGCATACTCGTTTTGTGTAATACTAGGGATAACACCGACGTCATCAGAGCGGATCTGGAAGTGATACCACGGGTCTGGTAGATTGTCCCCCTGGCGGACCTGCTGTTGCCTCCCCACCCCATTTACGTAGTCATGCAGCTCGAGCCGGAGGCGCTCCGTTGAGACCGGACCGAGTCCCGCCCGAAGGTCCCTTAGGATGGGGTAGAACATCTCTACCGTTCCCCGTGACCCTGGAGGGGGCGTGTAGTTGGGGTTTGGGCCAAGGCAATCATCAATACACTTGTTCGTCTCCTGACAGCAAAGGAGAGTGCCCTCTTTGTCTTCAGTCAGCTCTCCTCCGGTGTCAATTTCTAGTAGAGTGTTAGCATGAATACTTGTAAGCAATCATCTTCGTCGCAGCAGAATATTTACCATCATCCCAGAAAAATATCTAGATCAAAATGTTAGATACGCAAGCTAATATTGGATATCACAGTAACATACCCAGTAGAGGAACTGTGAGAGAGCCAACATTTTGTCCTTCTTACAATGTGGATAATACACCGCAGTGAGGAAAGTGTAGTTTCCTCGGGCGCGATGCTTTGCTTTCTTCTTCTCCGCTACATTTACTCTGATTTATATGTCAGTGAAACGAATAATAAGTTAATGAATAGCAGGATTTGTCTTACGTCGGGAGCCATTCGTCTATCTCCTTATTGATCTCATCGATATCTGGTTGGAGCTCACTAGGCCATGCCGGCATCAAGGATAATATGCTTGGAACGAGAATCTTCTGATTTAGGACCCTCTTGATGAGATTCTTGCGTTCATCGACGGTATCTTCATCTATAACGGCCGTTGGCGACCAAATACGGTCAATATCTGGTGCCATTTTGCAAGAACTTAGGAGCCTAGTGGAGGACAAGTAAAAATGTAAAGCTTGAATAGTCTAGCTGCTACCAAGAGGAGCCCCAAAAGCATCACATGAAAGCGTTCAAGGGGCTCCTATATAGTCTATCGATCTTATCGTAAGATGTAACCGTTGGGATGAAGGGTTACGGCGCAGTTCGCTATGTCCTACTAACACAACCAATCACACTCTATAGAGCAACCGACAACGCCTCCAACGTGACCTCCCAGGTTGGATGATGACATTAACAGACATCAGGGCTGAGAAGTGCGTATGTGTGTGTGCCATAAAAGCCGCATCCTTCAACCGAGTGCGACCTAACCACATGTGCATGAACATAACATAGCATAACATGACCGGGAATGTAGTAGAGAGTGTGTAGAGGGTGCGAAGAAGGTACGTGGAACGCTGAGTCAGCTTCTTGAGGGCTTCATGACTGGACTACATCTCCGATTCTTGCTCAACCTGGTCCCTGAGGATCCTTCAGTACCCGCTAGAGATTATGGGGTATATGGTTGTTATCAAGGAACAATTAGGGATCCTTCTTGCTAGTCCGGATATCTTATAGTCTATGTGTGACTTATAGTGCCGATGGTCGTATTGGCGTTGATGACGGGTGATCCTTCGCGTAGCCTAGTGGCATCTATCCAATGGTTATCAAGTTTGACGAACGCATCCACGAACTGCACATAGGGCCTGTGTAACGTGATTCGCTGATGATATCAACTATAAATTCGGCTTTGGTCACCCGGCGGGATTCCTTCGGGCTCCCAAGGGACTATCTATACTCTTGCTTTATGGAAGGTGGTACGCTTCGGGTTTGGATCCCGTTCTCTAAAATACACCTGCGATACATTGGCTATGTATGTGAGCTAGTAGTCGCCAGTGTATCTTAAGATACCTGCATTAGCTAGACGGTCCAACGTTACAGGGTCTGCCTTGCCTTGCCTTAGCCAAAACCCACATGTAGGCATATGTTGACATGACAGCACTAGTTCTGCGTTCACTGACGAGATTGGCAAGTCTACCGTTTTGGCTGAGTTGAGTTGAGCCGATATGGACTGACCTACCCTACATGTTTAGATCGAGCGGGGGGAAGACCCCTGAAAGATCTTGGTGGACCGGGAGGCCCACCCGCTGTCATTGTTTCGTTCTGGATCCATTCTAGACTCGACCAAAATTAGGATGTTTTGAGGGGATTCTAGAATGATGGAATGCTTCATGTAGGTATTCATGACGTTGCAGATGAAATCATGCCCTTACTCTGCAGTAGGTTGATTCTGCTGAAGAGGAGGTTTTTAGGTGTAACGTTCTTCGCCTCAACTACATTCTTCATCCGCTTCCTCCTTCGTCTTTTTCTTTTCTCGTATTCCCTGCTTTGCTGTGGGGAAGAGTTTTATGTAAGTTGCACATACGACTAGCCTACCTAGCTAGATGGTATAGAGTAGGGATATTTAAAATAATGAGCAATTTGGCGCCCGACCGTTGTGGCCGCTCAGAAACTCGCCAATGAAGATATCTAGGAGAATGGTGAAAGACACTGTAGGAACCAAGCCCCGGACCGAACCATATTGTGGCGCTGCGTGGTACTCTGTAATACCAAGGCTTGGCCGGATTTCCAGAGGCAGAAATATGTCAGCTCATCTATTTTTTCTGACCTCGGCGGTCACGGAGATTTCTCAGTCACCATCTATCGGGTCACGTAACCCTCATCTACATGGTAACCATCTTGAACCAGGAGAAGATCGACCTCGCGAGCGGCCGCGGGTGCATTGTATCTAGCGAAAGTCGCCGGCTGAGTTTACCAACATTGCACTTGAGAACATAGCACGTGGGCCTGCGAAGAAGTGTGGTCAGCGATTACGCTTAGGGAGCATCGCAGGGACGTCGGTAATAATTAGCGAGCAAAGATGGAAGACCAGGCGTATCCCATATCAATTCCGGCTCTCCGTAATCATAAATCGCTCATTAGAGAGCTTCACCGTACTCTACGTCGAATTATATAAATGAATCTATTGTCTCAAGCCTGCAAGCTTATTATATTATGCAACTTATTCTTTTTTATACGACGAGACTCATAAGGCGCCCTGTTTCGGTGGAATGCGACGTGCGAAGGCAACACGGCGGCGCATTAATAAGACGTGTCGTGTACACACGGTTCCATTGCGTCTATTAATCTGTACCAGGCCCGATAAATATATGGTTGCCGCGTGGTCCGACTCCAAGGTGGCCAATCTCGTTCCTTTCTCGTCGTTTTCCATCACCAGATTGGAAATCTTCCGTAGCATTTCGGTATTTGGCTGCAGGTCGGCAAGCTCAGAGTTGTACTCGCTCCCCAATTCAGCTGACCGCTTTGACTCTTCCAGTAAGTGCTGCAGAGCCACATACATCACTTCCATGTACGAAAGCGAATCCATCGTTCGCGAAATCATGGCCGCGCCGCAATAGGGCTGTTGTTGGTATGTATACCTTGCGTGGATCATCTGAAAGGTGTGCTTAGGGCGCCCACCAACAGATATCGTACGATCCCGCGCGGGCGGAGCGATTGCTGCGACGTATTGATAGCAGATTACAAAATTTCTTTTGATAACTTGTTAGCTGGCTCCCGTGAAAACCAACGTGGTATCAAACCATTGCATTGTGCTCGAAAGAGGCACTGCCTTGGGAAAGAGAAGCTGCCGACCCATACCGAGACCGACTGATCCCGTCATCATGTATATAAGTACGTAAGCGAATTCAGGAGTGCATAAAGAGCCGTGAGCCCTGCTACTTAATGCCACAGATTCCGGGTCTTCCTATGAGACCATCTACTCCAGAAGAAATAGAGCGAATTCCTCTGAACAAGGACCAGAAAGCTAGAAGAGCCAGCCCCCCTCATCGAGAATGAATTCCAAAGGTCTGGCGTATTTGAACACGACTGCAAAAGCCTTATAGTGAACCGTAATACAAGTTATAGAAGGGTCATCGGGTAGTTCGGAAGTCAGCAGCTCCATTGAGCCTCACTACCAAGTACTAGAGTATCACAGCATGAACCCATTACCGGCCAAACATGAAGATATATATTCCCGAGCCGGCAGGTGCTACTAGACCAAGACATAATAGACTCGTCGGAGCTGATATTCGGAAATTATTACCGAAATGTCTTCGTGCAACCCCGGATGATACGTTATATAAAAATAATCAATAAGACCCCAATAGCTTACCCCGTAGAACCCCAAAGACCCAAAGTATAAGTTGACCATTGTTGAAGATAGCCTTTCCAAAACATCGACCTAAACAAGGGCCTAGTATTGTATTAAATATAGTACTTCATACTGAGGGTCTAGAGGTGCTTCCTTGTTCTTAGATAAAGTATTTGTAAGTTGTACAACCTCGCTGTAATGGAATGTAGACAGGTCCGTAAGTATTGCGGGAAGAGATGACACGGGCCAAGGGACAATCAAACTAGAATCTTGTATTCCACCAGACCTGATTCGGAGATTTACTGTAGGTAGTATCTCGTACCATCTTAAAGTTGATTGCTTTATACGTGTCTAGAGATCCATCGGTGCTTGGATTGAGATGTAAACGACCTTACGTCGTGTAATACGTGGCAGCAATGAGTATACCAACCTCCGTAGGATGAGAACGTAAGGGATGAAGTTATTCCCATTTCAATTAAGTTACTAGGGGGTTTATTACCACGTAGGAGGCGCCATGAGGTGGACCAAGAAGCTTAAGAAACAGCTCTTTTACTGCGCAGGGAGAATCAACCCCTACCTAGCTATAATTACGGATCTATATATACAAGAAGTGATGATGATGATGAATTTAAAAGTATCTACAGTTTATGATGGACTCCCTCAGAGGTATCTTACTAAGGGGGGCCGAATCATCATATATTCCTCCTCTCCTAGTACCGTCGCGTAACTATGACGCATAAGACGTCTAGAATATCCATTAGGATAGAGCTAGAGTTTTGTTCCTATCCTACCGGTGCATAACCACCCACCTGTCTATAGCCTGGCCGGTCTACGGGACCTCCCCAGCCTGACCCATATGTAGTCTCCAAGTTTATAACATCACACTGGCCGCCAGGCTAGCCAGGCCACCTCACCTATTTACATGGGAAAACCCTACCATATCCGCAAGCCAGTAACGGCCGGCTGCAATATCGGCGGGATGAAAAACCCTTAATAGGTAGACCTTAAGGACGATTTCTTCGGCCACAGTAGGATTCGAACCTACGCATAACTGCTTGCCATAAAGCGGAGTGAAGCCAGGCGCTAAACCGCTGCGCCATGTGGCTATACAAGAAGTGAGTTGTCTCCTGTAGACTCCCCTGTCTGGGAGGGGAATCATATTGTACGAGCCTAGGGGGGGAGATCCCGGGTAGCAGGGACGACTCCCTCCGCGGGGGGCATCAGGATGGCCTTCCGACGGGGGATAGATCGAGATGTATATGTACAATATAGTTAGTTATTCACCTTTTTGAAGGATAGAAATTCCGGCAAGACACTCGAGCGAGGATTTTAAAGTCGGCTGTACCGAAGACGACTTTATACTAAAAGGCTTATAGCATCGACTACAACATTACTTAAACCTATAATCTTAGCGACTAAAAGGATTTCTCCCTGCTGTTTCGATAATTATATTGGTACTAGGTAGGTATGCTTGTATTGAACCTCTATGTATTACACCCTGGTCTCAAATGCCCCTGACACCTTTCCTCGGTAGTTGATGCGCATGATCTTATGCTAATGATAAAGGCCCCTATTTTAAAGGATAAGTGAAGTTAAAGCAGTAATACCCTGGCTTCCCACTAACAGTGAATATACACTTAGGCATTGCTTGTAACCACCTTCTCCGTGACCTTACCATCAGCTTGCACAATGACCTTGTCAACCTTAAGCGATGCCTTAACAGGATTAGGCTGGTTATAGACCCATTCGAGCTGCTCGAGAGTACGACCTTGAGATTCCACACTATGGATTCAGTTAGCAATTATTCAGATAGCCATTAAATAAGAAGAGGAACACGAACCCGAAGAAATACCACATTGCCGCCTCAACGACATCCCAGCCCACGAATACCTGTAGATGGAGATCAGTGGTGTTTCATTATAACTCATTAACAGGGGAGCTTACATAAATGTACTTGTATTGAATATTACCCAAGGCGATGGGGCCGGCGAACTGGTTGATGAAACCCACGGCGTAGACAATGACGCTAGAGCAAGCAAGACCCTTGGCTCGGGTGGTGGTTTCCAGAGCTTCGGTGGGAATGACACCCTGGAGCGGAGTGTAGGTGAAGGAGAAGATAATGTTGAATAAAAAGTATGATGCTAAAGCGCCCTTAGCGTAGGATTCTTGGATGTTATCTCCTTGGTTATCGAGTGCGGCGGAGAGACCAGAATTAGTAGCCAGAGCAGCGGCGCAAGCTTCAAGGTGTATCATGTTAGTAAAATTCAACGATACTGAGTAGGGGAGCGGGTTACGAACCTAGTGTTCCGAAGACTAATACCTTTCGTCGAGGCATGGTGTCAGTAAACGCAACAGCGGTCAGAGCACCGACGGCGGAGAGAACCGAATTCAGCAGGTTGTATGCTAGTTGCTGTTCAACGGAGGTGACGCCGATAAGTTCGAAGATAGTCGTGTTGAAGTAACCCAATCCATTACCGGAGAACTGGCCGAAAATGGAGATCATGAGAACCTGAGCTATCCTCCACCGTCCGCTATGGGTCAAGAGAAAGGGGCGATCTGTTAATAATCGTTAGTCGGTTATACAAGGGGTATGTGACAGATAGCACATGGTGATGGAGCTTACAATCCAAAGGCCTCTTGTCAATACCGTCTTGGCGAATACCCTCCTTCATCTCATCCACCTCGAGCTGCACAAGCCTAGAGTTGGGGTCGCCGTTTCCGTGGTACTTGGTGAGGAAGGCAACGGCCTCCGCCTCGCGACCGTTGGCCATGAGAAATCGGGGCGATTCAGGGATGAACCAGACACCAAACAGAACAACGACACAAGCGAATGCCTGTATGATCAGTGGAATCCTCCAGGAGTAATCATTGTCGATCTTGTTGCAGCCGTAGACCACGGCAGCCGCAGGGATGGAACCACCGAACCAACCGCAGTTATAGAAGCCTGCGGGGAACAATTAGCATGTCATATTTCGAATCGCACAACTAGGCGTCTATCATACCAGTAGCTCGACCTCGCCAGTGAGGAGGTGAGATTTCAACTGCGTAGGCGGGGGCGGCAACAGTCATGACGGAGATGCCGAAGCCGAGAACGAAACGACCGACGATGAATTGCGCAATTGTCATAGCCGTAGCTGTGATAATCATACCGACGATAATGATAACGGCGCCGCTGAACATGCCGACTCTACGGCCGTATTTATCGGAGAGGATAGCGGCGAAAGGAGCGCCCACCATCGCACCACTAGATTACATATATTATTAGTTTCGACATCGACGTACGCCATTCATAGAGGACTAACACGGTGTAAAGGGAGAACATTATGGCGACGAGAGTACCGGTTTTGCCACTATGAAAGGTGTTCTGGAAATGGTCCATAGCGACGACACCGGTGAGAAGCGATCCTGAATTATAAGATTGATTAGTGGATGCTTTTCATATCATATTCATTCCCGTAGAATCTCACTTACCATCGTATCCATTGGCACACGCGCAGCAAAACGAGATGAAAATAGAGACTATCGATCATGAGTAACTTGTCATCCAAATCGTCCGGAATACATACAATAGAGATGTATCGAGTCTCTGCTCTTATAATCGATCTTGGTTTCCTGAATAGCTGCGAAGAGATCGGCCTAGTACTGAATTAGCTACTTTGCCCCGCGTCTTCAGAGCACGACGAAGGCATCACACGTGTCTGATAAGAGTGAAATACGTACATTGTGTACCACCTTAGCCTTGGCGCCTGGGGCGCTCGCCGACGCGCTAGTGCCTTCGTGAACGTGAACGTCCTTATGGGACACTAGGACGCCGCTCATGTTGGGCTCTTTTTCTTCCATTATCGCGAGTTGTATCCGCTACTATCCGCCTTCACGTATCGGGGATAGGATAATAGAGGAATACCACAATTCATTCTTGTAAAACGACTCTGGATATCATGATGGTTTTATTCTCCTTCATGTAGGACCCCAATTTCCCTACCCCTACCCCAGCTTCCCCAAGCAGCAAGTCCCGAAAAGGAGGGCGGGTCAAAGACTTCCGTCTCCCCAAAGCGGGATGCTGTGCCACCAGAATAGGCCATCGCCCCCCATTAGTGATTCCACACAGCGAATGAACAGGGGTAGCATGCGTATAATGTCGAGTTCTAGACGCCAAGGCACTGCGGGAGTGGCTCGCTTCACGGCCTTGGCCGCATCTCGGCCATACACAAGAGCAAGTAAACCGTAGTAGATCTGTGATATTCGTGTACCGAAGATCGTTTTGTCGCTATAAACCCTTATAAAGAGCCGACATGGGTAATAAAGCCGGCACATGCTATATATTCGAGTCGCCTGAGACCACACCACCTTCAATGTACATGTAAAAAGATCACAAGCACACACCAGGATCGAAATCTAAATATCATCAGCACTAAGCAGAATTCAGGCTAGGTTGGAATTTCCATTGGTGGAAATCTTGCCCTCAGCTGTCACTTCGCCGCTCATGATAGATTATGCGCGACTTACATGGCGACTAGGTGTAGCTGAGAGAACGGCGTCTTTACATTAATTCGATCCTCCCAGCGGACCGGTTCCTAGTTTCCTAGTCGTTTTCAGATTTCCTCCCAGCGGAACTTAAATTAGATCCGTACGCCTTGCTCCCAGGATGAGATATACCGCCAGGATTCATTGTACATCCCTACCTAGGCACCCGTCAGCCCATCAATCCCCCATAGTCCCGGAATATCGGGTCGTTGTCGCCTGGCTCTGTGGATCTATCTTCAGAGTCCAAGCTGAAAGCGAGAAAGATGACATGAGGGTAATACGTTCTTCATAGTCGACGTACTCTGATTGCATCAATCGTCAAGTTCGCCTATGATGGTACGTGTTTGTAGGGCCGAAGTCTTCGGACCGAAGATGCTGAGTCGCTTAAAGTAGAACTTATCAATTGTCAATTATCTTCGGCTCACGGTTGTTCGAACCATCCCCCCTGTTGCATGTTGCTGCATGTCACAAAACGGGGGCCATGCAAGATTGAAAGTTGCATCTACGCGGCTCAGAACAACTCGTAGAAGAATTATTAGTGCTATACTGTGCTACTCTATAGGACCAGGTCATTTGGCGCGCCGTTTGAGAATGGCATTAAGAGGGTATAATGGCATTGAGATGGTTATTACACGTTAATGCGCACAATTTCGTACCAAATCACCACATATGAAATCGATGAACGCCCATAACCTCTCAAGCATGCGGTAGTAGCCCGCAGATCTTGCAATGTAGGGAAAATAATAAACACAGCTACAGGGCTAATAATACATAGAAAAATATTATTTATTCCGAGGCAATGGAATAAACCGAAGTTGCACTCGGCAGTAACCGAAGTCTCATCGACCCTCCTTCTGCCAAATTATACCTCCGGCTACGACATGGCAGTTTATATTACCGCCTATAACTACCTTGAAGAGCTGTTTTCTAGAATGTTGTTGATGCTCCTTACTATAATTAGCTCCGATATCCAATATGCGAGGTTCATTAATGATTAAAGACAACAAGGAGATGGATCCCTTTAATAAGGACCTGAGCCTTGGGCTCTGGAAAAGGGGTCGCTTGGAAATATACACATATTTTTCGACAGACACGCTTGGAACTTACTCACTGTTGCCTTATAACCACGGTAGTTAATAGCACTTCTATACTAGATGAAGTTTCGTTGCAATACTAGTCTCCCAGCACGTCATCTCTGTAGAATCGAGATATACCTACTGGATGATGAGCCAGTCTCTTCACTTGGGCGTAAACCGCAACAACAAAAAGAAGCCCCCTATCTGAGAATCACGACTTACCTCTTAAAGGGGGCGCTGAACGATTACTGCTCTTAGTTACATCCACAAACGGCATAATGTTGCCCGGAGATTCTATAGCATCAATATCGCGTTAACTTTAAAATTCCAGGCCAATATGTATCTAAATATACTACGAAGCCCTTTGAACTATATACACCCTTACGTCTAGGCACCTGGGCTAATCAGTGGACCAATGCATCCTCAAACAACCTCCTCAACTGATCCCGCTCCTGCTCGAGCTCCTTCGCCAGACCGGGCGCCAGCATCAAAACACGAGCCTGGGGAATAGTGCCCTCGACTAGCGCCTCAATGTGACTGCTACCGAAGCCCAATTCCTTGAGTCCCTTGGGCTGGTCACCGAGCTCAGCGAGGAATTCTGCAATGGCATCGGCAAGCACCGCACCCGCGTCCTCGCGCTTCACGTTCGTGACGTCTACGCCGAAGGCCTCGGCGGCCGCGAGGTGGCGCTCCGGGTTCGAGGGCCCTGTGAATCGGAAGACGGCGGGCGCGGACACGGCGACGGAGACGCCGTGCGGGATGATGGGCGATGCGACTTCATACCCGGCGTGCTTGTAGCCTGGGTTTTGGCCGGAGATGGGGTAGGACATTCCTGGGATACGGTATTAGTTCTTTCTGATATTCTACTGAAAATGACAGTAGGTATGTTTCATACCGTGGCAGAGATGAACGCCGGCATTTCCAAAACCAACACCAGCTAACGTCGCCGCCAGCAGCATCTCGCTCTGGGCTTCATAGTCTTCGGGGTCCTTGACGGCCCTCGGTAAGTACTTGACGGTGCTGCGTAGCGCATTCAGGGAGAAGATATCGCTGATGGGGTTCGCGCCCTGGTAAGCGGGTCTCAAGATGGGATTCGTCGGCCGCGGTATCCGCTCGTTGAACGGGATAGCGGTCCACGATTCGAGCGAGTGGCACAAAACGTCCAATCCGGAGCTCGCCTTCACAGCCGAGGGCATTGTGTGCGTGTTGAGCGGGTCGCATATGCCGAGGGTCGGCTTTAAGTTGCGGTGCGCAATTCCCGTCTTGGCCCTCTTTTCTACGAGGTCGAAAATCGCGGTTCCCGTCGTTTCGCTGCCGGTACCGGCTGTGGTGGGGATCGCTACCAGGGGCTTGAGCTTCCTGTCAATAGGCCGCCCCTTGCCCAGCGGCGCGTTGACGAAATCTAGAAAGTCGGCGTCGGGGTACTCGTTGTAGAGGTTCATCAACTTGGCTGTGTCCATGACCGAGCCTCCACCTACGGCGAGATAGGCGTCCGGCTGATAGGGCTTGGCGAAAGCGATAGCTTCCTTGATGCTAAATTCGAATGAGCTAAATTCCAAGGGAGTTTTACGGAACTTGGTAGTTACTCACGAGCTATCTTTCGGTTCAACTCGAACCTTGTCGAATATCTCATACTCGATGCCTTCTCTTGATAGTGCTTCCTCTACTTGCTTGACAGCAGTGAGTTTTCGGACGGTTGTGTCTGTCACCACGCAGACACGCTTAGCGCCCATATTCTTAAAGTCCATACCGACTTCTTGGGTGACACCGGGACCAAATCGGATTGACGATGCGGCCATCTCAAATGCATATTCCTTCTGCTGAGAAGGGTCTATAGGCGAGGCAAAGCCGCGCCTCCCAATCCTTCGGTTGGCATGCTGGGCATACGCGTCGATCTGAGGTCTTGCATGGTGATGATGATGTCCTGGGTTTGAGTGGCATGGGCAATTCGGCGGATGAGCATACTGGACCGTTCGCAGTAGGCTCACCGCTCTTGAAGCAGCCTAACATTTTCTTCATATTAGCACACAAGTCACCTGGTATTGAAGGTTGATAACTTACGCTTGGCGCTACTCGAACCGCTGCTACCATCTTCACAATTTATCGTATATTGTAATGTCGGACTAGTCGGCTTTGAGATAAAGAGTCAATCAGTGTATGAGAGTATGTGTCCAGCGTTCAGTATTATTATGTTATTATGTTTTGGATATAAAATTTAGGAAGTATTCGTCGCTCTTGCTTTGAAATCGTCGACTTGTACCGCTATTACCGAGGTGAGATCTTCAAGCTAGCAAGTCCATGAGCAGGAGCTCCAATCCAGCAGCTACAACTTAGCATGTACAGTAAGAAACATCGAACAAAGGAGGGACAATGTGGGGTAGTGAGAGTCCCGCTGTGGGGGAATTGGTCCTCATTGCTTCTGCCGGTTTATGAGCCGGTAATACAGTAAACATCTCCGCATAGCTACATAGTAGCGTCTAGTATTTTTATGTAATGTAATGTCATGTCTCCGGGAATTTTGAGTTATCGTCAATGTTGATTTGTATGAGGCTCAATTAACTATTACTAGCGAGATACTCGTCCATATTTCGGCGGGGGCAATGAGATTTAATATCGTGACGTAGGTTACCAGGTATAATTGTACGAAACGGACTTCGAATCCATAGCGCGATTAAGCTCGTATGACCTCCTTAATCGAGTAAGAACATGATATTATAGGTGAACGTGATTCGCTGGTTAAGCAACAAAAACCGGTGTGAGTCAACGGCGAGAATGGTTGGAGAATACCTACATAAGGAAGAGATATGCTACTGATATCAGAAGTGGATATCGAGATATCGAGATATAAATGTAGCCTCTTCACGGGAATAGCAGCAACGATATAACGGGCAGAAGAGCCAAGTTGACAATTCTTAAAATTGAATACCGTCAGTAGCACCCTATAATGTCGTCAACTTCGCACACAACTACGAGTAAAGAGCCTCGGATGCGGCTGCGGGATTTATTGCCTGATTTGCATTTGGGATACTGGAAGCCAGGCCCCCTGAATTCCATCACTGATGTTAGTGGAGTTCGAGTCCACACCCAGGAGATCATTGGCGATGACGGTGCTGTGAACACCGGTGTCACGAGCATCTTGCCTCGAGAGAATTGGTTCTATAATGCTTGCTACGCGGGAATTTTCAGCTTCAATGGCTCTGGTGAGATGACCGGTAGCCATTGGATCAATGAGACGGGTTTATTGCATTCCCCTATTGTCATCACGAACTCATTCGCTGTGGGCGCCGCATACCAGGGAATCTACGAATATACAATCAAAGCCCAAGGCGTTCAGAAGGGAAATGTCGATTGGTTCTTATTGCCGGTTGTTGCAGAAACCTTTGATGGATACTTGAATGACCTCACTCAATTTGTGGTCAAACCCGAGCATATCGTCAAAGGTCTCGAAAGCGTATCAAGCGACCGTGTGAGGGAAGGCAATGTTGGTGGTGGGACTGGAAGTATGCGATATCCATATCCTTCAATTTCTTTAAAAACCAAGAATCCCAAGCTAATTTTCATAGTGATCTGTCATTATTTCAAGGGCGGCACTGGTAGTAGTAGCAGAGTGGTTGAGGGCCTCGATGCCAAAGGTGAACCGAAGACTTACACTGTCGGTGTACTCGTACAGGCCAATTACGGCAGGCCACAGCATTTCCGCATCGCAGGCGTACCAGTGGGGAGAATCCTAGCCCAGGAGGCGGATAAAGCCGCTGAGACCAATCCAGCAATTAAGATGGCGCGAGAGGCGCTGGAGAAGGAGAAGAATAGGAAAGACGGAAGCATTATCGTCATCCTGGCAACGGATGCACCTTTACATCCCGCTCAGCTTCAAAGGCTCGCTAAGAGAGCAACGGTAGGGCTATCGAAGGTTGGTGGTTACGGCCACAACCCATCTGGCGATGTTTTCTTAGCCTTTTCAACTGGCAATGAGATTCCGGTTCAATCAATATCCATGGAACGAAGGGCTGTTGATCCATTCAAACCAACACCTATCACGGTCGACCTCGTTGATGATTCTTCGATTAATGGCCTATTTGAAGCTGCTGCGGATGCTACTGAAGAAGCAATCTACAATGCGCTGTGTATGGCCGAAACGATGGTAGGAAACCAGGGACATACGATCGAAGCGCTCCCTCTTGGAAAGGTCAAAGAGATTATGGAAAGATATGCTTGAATAAATGAATACGATACCTGGTTCACCTTGATGATTTTGCAATTTGGAAGATTAAATGTTCCAATTGAAGCTTCAAATGTTTAATATCAATTGATGTATAATTCAATATTGGATTGGTATGAGAGATGTGGCTGATACTTATGGCGTCACGTGGCGCTCAGTAAGCTCATTGATCAATCGTACTGTAATAGGAACGTGCCTACCCTGTATTATTGATCAATGATCCTTACCAAGGCTCAACGCTAAGCCACGTCAGAAGCGACAGCCCAAGACTTCGAGACGCTTTGGCCTCAAACTCCCTGAGACACGAAATTCAAATGTTCAAAGTTGTACTTGTACATCACCAAACCTTCCCTCATTCAGCATACCGATCTCCGTCTAGTCATCGCCATCTTCGCTCTCTTTAGTTTGATTTTTAGTACCTACAATAATCAATTGTCCGGGTAGTTATTCCACAAAGTTGGTCCTATAATTATCGTGTCGTCACTCGTTGAGATATCGAACAGAGGCGAAGATGATCCCTGAACCTCGGCGAATAGTCCTCGACCGTTTACATTCATGAATTCGTCACAGCATAAACTCCGTCAGCAATGGATCCCCCGCGCCAAAATGGAGGGCCTGGCTACGGCCGCGAATACAATAGAGCGGAACGGTTTGAGGAGGAGAAGAGGCGCATAGTAGAAAGCTGTTTTAATAAGAAAGATGTGGACGGGTCCAGTAAGACTATCTACCTAATATTGCCCCTCCGTGCTTCTCGTGTCTCCGGATCATGCATCCGTATACTAGGAGCTGACGTATATTGCGCGCCCGTGTAGTACTCGAAACGTATATCACCCATATCAGAATCACCGAATATTCCTCCCATCCGTCCTCTCCGCCGCCTCCCGAAGCGCGACCCCAGGGAGAAAAACCTCGAGTCATCATCGTGGCTGTGCGAAAGTCAGGCCGGGTGCGCATGCACAAATCCAAAGAAAATGCGAATGGTTCATTCTCTATTGGCAAGACTTGGGACCTAAATGATTTGAGTGGTATTGAATCTTTCACAGCTCCAACCGCCGACCCCCAGAAGCGAGAATGGGCTGGGGAGACTGGATTTATTGTCAATATTGGCAAGCCATACTACTGGCAAGCCCAAGCTGACAAGGAGAAGAAATTCTTCATTGCTAGCCTGATCAAGATATATGGAAAATACACAGGTGGAAGCGTACCTGAGCTGAAAGGTTTCGATCCCCGAGAGCTCGAACAGGTTTTGGGGTCGCGAAGATTACCAAGTCAATCCCCTGCTTCTAACTCTAATACCTCATTACGAACTGGCCCTACACCACCTCCTCCGAGATCTATCGCTACTCCTCCGCGAATGGAACCTAAACTCCCAAGACCCGATCCTATACCCTCTCAAGCCGATATCGTACCTCCGCAGAACAATCCTAACCCTATAGCGGCTCCCGGTGGAATCAAACCCTTCCGCCCTAACCAAGCCTCTAGTTCGCCGGCGCGTAGCTTAGCACCTTCCAATGGAACTTCGCCGGCACCGCCTGGCGCAGACTCGGCTCGTTCAGGAAACCAAGCCGCTGCATTGCGGCGATTAGCTGGAAACAACAAGAGTCAAGACTCAGTAGCAGCTTCGATTTCTACTACAAGGAGTGATGATTCCGGGAGTGTACCTCCACGTTCAAGAGGAGGTATGCCAGGACCTGGTGCATTCGGTAGATTCGGTGACGCTCCTGAATCGCCTGCACAGGTGGATTTACCTGACAGAAGAAGACCTCCGATGGACCCAACAAGGCCAAAGGAAGCCACGAATGATGACCTCGTTCCGGCTCCACTGATGAGCCAAAATATCCGAAGAGAGCCTCCGCCGCGAAACACTGAGCGAATGTCTCCCCGACAGGAATCAATTGAGAAACGAACGGAAGCTAACACACCCGTGGAGAAGCAAATACCGGTGCCCGCCCCCGCCCCCGAAGCATCATCCACCCCAATTGATAAGCCCAATGGCACGCCAGTGACATCGCCCACCGAAGCCCCGGCATCTGGAACACCAACTACCGAGTCACCAGTAGAGGAAGAGACTCGTCCGGGCCTAGGTCCTATGATCAAAGCGAAGAAGTCCCAACGTGATCTAGCCGGGAGCTTATGGAAGGTGGCGTCTGCTGCAGCTGTCTTCAAGCCTCGCCCTGGCGGAGCCGGAGAACGATTGCGGGAGCTACAAAATAAGACAACCGATGGGCCGGATGGAATAACGAGTGTTGTTCCGGCCCCGCCACGACCAGAACCCAAGCCCGAAACACCTAAACCTGCTGAGCCCGAGAAGACCGAAACGATTATAGATAGGCCATCTCTTGTCCCTGAGGTAAAGGTCACCGTACCTAACTCTAGCCGTCCTACTAGCTTGCAAGCTTCTATTAAAGAAAATCAGAGAAAGAGTGCAGAACGGAAGAGTCTTGAGGCGGCCCGACATGAGGAGTCACCCCGACGTTCAATTGTAACTGGCAATGATTCGAAGTACCTAGCTGCTTTAGGCATTGACACGACCCTAGTAGCTGATAAGAGCTCGGAATTCGCTAGATGGCTGGATCATTTTGGCTGGGTGCCCGGTGACCAGATGCGAAGCCGCAATTTTGAGGAGATGAAGCTCGATATTGATCGTGAGCTTAATAAGGCTCAAGCCGGGGGCTGGGTTGTGCGATTCCAAGAAGAGGACGATCGAGTTGAAGCAATCAAGAAAGGCCTAGATGTCGCTATAGCAGAATGCGATGAGTTAGATAACCTACTGACCCTTTACAGTGTTGAGTTATCCGTAAGTGCTAACTAAACCTCTTGAATCCGCATCGCTAACTATGGGTTAGACTCTATCAGATGATATTGCGTACATTGAGGCTCAAGGACAGGGCTTGCAGGTCCAAGCAGCGAACCAGAAGCTCCTTAGGAAGGAATTGGAATCGTTACTCGATACATGCGCTATCACTTCTGATGACCTACGTGCCCTTACCGTGGCACCTCTTGAGACCACTTCCGGCCTCGAAGAGATCGAAACAGCACTCGTTACCTTGTACAAGGCCATGATGAAGATCGATTCTTCTACTGCTGGATCAGAACTTCGAAAGAGCGAGGATGCAAGCGCGGATGGCCAACAGTCAACCCTCAATACCGACTACGGCAAAATGCGTATCGTTCAAGAGAAAAAGGAGATGTACCGCTCGGAGAGTGCTGCATTTTTACAAAGATTCAGCACATTCTTGTCCCGACAATTCGATAAGGCGACCCAGGAGATAAAGTCGACCGTGGATGGAGCTCTATCGAAGAAGGTCGATCCTGGACATCACGATGTGGGCCGGGAACTGCTCTGGCGTTACAGTCCTCTTGTTCTTTATGCCAGAGAAGTAGACCTCGAAGGCTGGAATCGATGCCTGCAGGTGTATCAAGACAAGAACCTACCACTCTACAGGTTTAGATTTAAGGATATCCTGGAGTCGTGGAAGCGAAATGCTAGGAAGCCTACCGGCGAGGAAGCAGAGCTTCTCTTCACCGCCGAGATAGAAAGACAGCAAGAAGGCACCATGACCGCTGCTAGGAAACTCACGGTGAAGCGAAGCCAAACCCTAGCCAGAACTTTACGGAGTCCTCTTAGCGAGGGAAGTAAGGCGAGCCTCGACAAGGTCTCAGACAGCCGCAGCCTTCCGTATGAAGTCTTCGCGGGCATGATGGATGATCTCATACCACATGTCGAGATTGAGCAAAACTTCATCGTTGATTTCTTTCACGCTACTACCTTGGAAACGGCCGACTTCCCCGATCTCGTCGCGGTATCAAAACCACGAGATCGTCGAGGCGGTGACCTAAGGCGACATAGATTAATGGAGCCTGATCGAGAATTGGCTAGAAGGGTCACTCGAGCCATGGAGGCCATATTTTCATTCCTAGAGCAGGACCTGCAGAACACCATCGACTGGGTGTTATCTCAAGACCCATTGTAAGTGCACCATGACATTGTATTAACCCAATTTAACTAAACTAACTCTCAATAGACAAGGAGTCGGCATCCTCGCGACGCTCGAGCGCAAGCACTTAGACATGACACAGTCTAACCAAGATTTCCTGAATAATGTGTTGCAGAAACTTCACGGCAATCTTGAGTCTCGGTTCACAAAGTTTGTTGAGGGACAAATACGTGCAATCGAGGACACAAAGGTCAAGATCAAGAAGCGTAAGGGTGTCATATCCTTCATGCGGGTCTTCCCACACTTCTCGAGCGCTGTAGAGAATATGCTTTCGACAGTTGATACACATTCCTCTGTCAGGAAAACTGTGGACCGAGAGTATGACCGTATCATCAAGACTATGTTTGATTCTCTAAAGGTCATTGCTCGAGAAAATCCCGCCACTCTTACAAATAGCGGCGCCGATCCGGAGGATAAGGAAGCGCTGAACTATCATATCCTTCTTATTGAGAATATGAACCACTTCCTCGAGGAGCTCGATACTCATGGCCTAGAAATTCTTGAGGATTGGAAGGAAGCCGCGGCAAGTGAGATGGCCGAGCATATGGGTCTATACCTTAACGCAATTATGCGCCGACCATTGGGCAAGCTACTTGAATACCTCGAGAATATCGAGACGCAGCTTGCTACAGGAAAGAGTCCCACGATTGTTGCCGCGCAGCCAAGCAACGCAAAAGGCACGTTTACCAAGGTTCTTAGCGGATACGACGCGCGCGAAGTGCGTAAGGGCGTAGAAGCATTACGGAAACGAGTCGAGAAACACTTTGGTGACGCCGACGACCCGAACCTAAGCCGCAGTCTCGTCAACCGAGTCCTTCGCGAATGCGAGAGGTTCTACGGAGACGTGGAAGTTCGTATCTCCACTATCACGACGACGGTATATGGCGGCGATATACAGTTCGAATGGCCACGCGCCGATGTGAAGAGCGCCTTTTCTATCACCGGTCGGTAGGTCGGATCGAGTGATTGGAAGCACACCTCTTCCCTCCGGCGGAAGTCGACGTCTACGGGCAGCGTGCGGTCCCGTGTTAAGCCCTCCATGGACGGGTGGCAAGACGGGAGTTCGGGTTTCAGTACATATTCACGATAATTGTATAAGACGGGTAAAACAAGCAAGACGGGCTCGGCTGATTGACCGATCCTGATCCTACTGTATGTGACATCCTATGGGGACGATGTGGTGTGCGAAATGGCTCCGGACTTGTTGTATAAATTAGGTAGATGAATACCTAGATGTTATGATATGTAAACCAAGTTGGCGGCTCTGTCTATGGCTCTATTATGTGACTTGTTTACGCGAGGTCAACCCAGATTCGACGCATCTATGTTGTAGGGCTGCGGTGTTCATGCTGCTATGTATGCTTACAAGGTATGAACACCTATAACGCCGACCTCTGAGTTACGTTCGTCCGTGCTTGCGCGATAAGCAGGTTTCGAAGGTGTTCAATCACCGGTAGCAAACCTCTGCTAGATTCTCTTCCTGCTGCACTAAGACTATCACTTTGTCTGAACCCGCTCTATTCAGAGGTAACAGTAACGCTAATCACTCACACACCGTATCATACATCCTAGAAAACCGGATCAGCCCGAACCGAGCATGTCCATCAGTTGGGGCCCTGAGATCAATGTCGGATCTTTTAGCTTCTCTAAACCTACGGTTGAGAAAGAATTCATGACATTTCGGCTGCGTGCATACCGACAGCGGCAGCTTGTCGAACCGCACCCTATCGCGACACAGTCGCACTAGCTGCGTTCCTATCCCCTGTCTTCGGTACGCCGGATCGACGTATATGTGGACGAGTTCTGGAGATTGGCGGTTAGTTACCTAGTAGTCCGTCTCGCTCAGCTCCTTCTGCCACACCACGCTTCGATGTGTCGCGAAAGCGTGGGAATGTCGGCGACGGTGGCCTCTTGGATTATGGTTTCGGTGATGGGTGACATGAGTGTCTAAAGCTTTTGGAGAGCTATTGTTGGTTTCATTACTATTCGGGTGGGCGAGAAGTGTGCTGTCTTGCAACATATTAAAAGTCCTTTGCGTCTATCTATGCTTATATATCGTACATATAATCAGGCGGGCGGGCTTCTGCTCTCATGCCGCACCCAACATATGTGGTATTTCAGGACTCTTATTCCATCCCTAACAACCAGGCATCCGCGAAACGTAGGTATATGCAGTAGGGTTTTAAGCACATCAAGACAAGAAACCCTGGGCTGTGTAGCTATTGCCTTGTGATGTCCCTCTTCTCTTTCAATCCCTTTTTAGGAGGCAACTCTAGAGTAGAGTCATGCTAGTAGTTGACAAACTCCGACAAAAACCTTTTAGAAGATATACATAAGACTCAAGGCTGGATCAGCTCAGGTAAATAGTGCTAACATGAAGCTTCACACACTCAGCCCTAGGCACACTTCTAGACGAATCTCTCGACTTTCATAAGTTGGTCTACAAATTAGTACAACGTAAAGCAACATTACAAGTACATATACAGTATGTAAGGTAACGTCGCTCGATAGCAACTCTAAGGCCGGTATGGATCGAACTGAGGCCGAAGAGCTAATATCTGGACAGTTCGTCTTGCCTGTAATTAAAACTGTCCTTGACTACTCACGCTCCGTCAATGACTTCAAGGTCGACGCTTTCCCAGCCCTTCTCGCCCGAGCCAAATATTATCCCCTTTCCTTCGTCTAAGCCTTTCCAGCCTAGCTTACGAATTCCCTCAGGGCCATCTTCAGCAAAAGCAACGTACAACTCTTGCCACGCCGCCGAGACCTTGTTTTCCAAGGGCGTCGAAGGACCTCTGAACCATGAGTGTGTGCCGAATATCAGGGGCAACTCGGAGTTATGATACGCGCGTTCCCACGGCCGGGGAGAGATATTAGGGAAAGAACTCTGGCCTTCCGGAGCCGGGTCTTTGTATAGGTAACGGAATGTGGGAGCATACGCGGAACGGTATCTAGAAGGGTGATTTGTGTGAGATCTAAGTCGACGCTGAGTACTTAAGCTAGGTTGCAACTTACCGAGCCATCTTCGCCGAGGGTTCGAGAAATTGTGTCCTTGTAATTATATCCGCAGCCGTTTTATTCACTCCGTCTGGGTTGTAAACCGCCAGGGCATTGCCCTCGTTGCCGTTGGTTCCAATAATCGCCGGCTAAGTAAGAGGTAAGCTTCCGTATCTCGAGAGCCGTCTTGGTATAGTGCCAATGAGAACGTACCAGTTTGCTATATCTTCCTTCCATAGCTCGTTTCTCCCAGTCGTCAAATAAGGTAACTCCATCTACGATAGGCCGGAAGCTTAGAAACGGTGCCTTATTAGTATAAAACCAGGACTTGATGAATCCAATGATTTTATCGGCTGGCTGTTTCCTCAAGAACTCCAGTTCGCCTACGGAGCTATTTCCAGTATATCCTAGGCTCTTAGCCACGAAAGTGAAATGAGTGTGGTTAGGATCCGGCATCGGCAGGGGTGGCAATACCGTCCCTGAGTTCATGATCTGGTTCCTGACAAGCGGCTTGTCCGGGTACTGGAAGGAGTGGACGTCTACACTTCGGGCACCGGCTGATTGTCCCCAATGTGTCATCCGTTCAGGATCACCGCCAAACGAAGAAATGTGCTTGTGTACCCATTCCAGGGCTACACGCTGGTCCAAGAAACCGAGATTTCGCTCGTGGGGAGCCAACCCAGCCGCATTAGGAAAGCCGAAAATCGTGAGCCGATAGCTACTCCGTTTAGTAACGATTTTATGATGTTTTAGGGTGGGTTCTTACTTGATGCTGACGACGATGTGTCTCTGGCTGGTCTCGATCCATGGTGTAGGATCTTGGTAAGGAACTGTTGAACCACCAACCAAGAACGCACCGCCGGTGAGCCATACGATGACTGGTAACTTGCTCTTCGATGGGTTTTTCGCGGCTTTTGTCGGTACCCAAATACTCACGGATAGGCAGTCCTCTGACATAGTGTCGTTGATACGAAACTCCGGCGTGTCCGTGTTATAGACTGAGGCCGGCCCCTCAAACCATTGGTAGCATGAAAGGCTAGGCTTGGTTGCGTCGAAGCAACCGAGTCGTCGCTTTGGTACCGGTGGTAGCCATCGCTTCGGGCCAACAGGGGCTTCCGCATAAGGAACCCCTAGGAATTTGGTGACATTTGGATGATTGCTATCCACGAGACCACGTATTGAACCAAGGGGGGTCTTCACAGTTACATGGTTAGCTGCTAGGGCGCTGTCATCAGTGTCAGCCATTTCTAGTTCTTCTAGAATCAACAGGGGCAGTTGGTGGTAATGGGGTAATTACGGTAAAGCACATAGAAGAATGCTAAGATATTGTATCAAAAACATTCTTTTAGAGCTAAAGTCAAAGACCCAGATTGGTGGTAACCCCTATCCTATCCACAATGTGGGGCATATAACGAACGACTCGGCGGTAATAGAACGAGTGACTGTTGAAGGATGCAACGAAACTGAGCTCGATATTGCAACTGCAGCACGCCATTTATTAAAATAATTCGCCATAGCCTTTATACGAACGCTTTAAATTAACTTGATAGATCATTCATCATATCAATAAGGTCTCGATGTAAAGCTAGTTAACCGACGTTCTCCAAGGATGCCTCTAGATTCCTATCTCCGGCTTCACCAACCCCAGACTTCTCCAACTTATCTTAGTTCTCGGACTTTCCCTCCGCCAATGTCAATAGTCCTATTAAACACTTAGCTATCTCTATCAAGCCCTATTTCAATGGAATTGAACCCCTAAGTCACATTCATATCTTCATAGCTACGATACGTAAATGCCAGATGCTGTATTAGCGACCAATGTTCATATGCGGACTAAGCATCGTGCACGAGAATCGCATAAACTCTGCACTAGCTGTGTAAGAAGTTAATACCTATAGCCTTACTGTAAATGAAAATCGAACAGTTAAATAATATACTACTAGGCATGTCGGGGAGAATCCATGACCACGTATGTCAAGCATTTACGAATGACTTCTTAAGAACACGGCGATAACGATGATAAACTTATGATATAATTCTTATTCTTTTATAGGTACATATGTATATATTAATAAATTAGTGGTATTTCGATGCTGATATCTATCTTTGATTAGAATTCATGACCGTCTTGTCGTCTATCTCTGATGTATGTTCTTGATCCTCTACCAGGTTGTGGGTGTCACTGTCGTTGATGTTAGTAAGCGAACTTATATCAAGCATTGGGTCATGTTGGAATTAATAACGTACGTAAGTTTGCGGTCCGGAAGGTACCAGCCGAAAATAATCCCCGGCACGATCGAGCCAAAGGCGACGTAGGTAAAGTAAGCCATGATCCGATCATACGCCCTCCCAATAGCGACCCTCTCGGGGCTACCCATTGGTGGCAGGCTCTTCGTGATGGAGTTGAAAACAGTCCCAATTAGCGATGGTGTCGCGTAGGGCCCAAGCTCTTTTACTAGCTCGGCTCTGAAGTAGTTCGTGTAGATACCTCCGCCGATAGCCGTGCCAATAGTCGAGCCAAGCGTCGACAGGCAGACCGCCAAGGAAGTCATTTGCGCTACCTCCTTGTGCGGGACCGCAACGGTGGAAGCGACAAAGCTGCAGGTTCCTACGAGTGCATCGCCGATACCTTGGATAACCTGAACGATGATAATCTCGGCGGTAATCGAGCTGGAGTCCCGGATCCGGAACATCAGTCCGTACCCCACGAAGCGGATAGCTACTCCGCCGAATATCAGCCATTTATAGCGACGGGTCCACCACAGGATACCACCCAGGATGATGCCGCATAGGAATTGAACCGCGCGACTAGTAGCAGTGATGAAAACTGCATCCCTGACCGAATAACCGCGGGATATAATACACCACGTATAGAAGTAGCTATGCGTGACCCCGAGTGCGATGCCATCCGTAGCATATAATAGCAGAGCCATCGTGATGTTGAGATCCTTGAGATAGCGGGTCGGCATAAACGGGTGTTTCGCGAAGAAGCGTTCATAAAATGGCAACGCTATCAGACATGCACTTCCAATGACTACACACGCGATCACCCAGCTCGTTCTCCAGCCGTTCGGTAGCGTACCAGCGAGGGTCGCGGGTAGCAAAATAAGAGCAAGGCCGCCGGAAAAGAGAGTCATACCTCCCGCATCTAGCTCGGAGAAGAATCTGTACGGCGTCATCTTCTTCTTGGTATTAATCCACCCGGCCTTCTTCGCTTTGCGTTGCCAATTCAGGAGGAGAAAGATGATTGGCGCTAGACCGATAGGCAGGATTATCCCGAGCATACCAATGCCCCAACGCCATCCGATGCCGTTAACGACTTTCTCCGTGACGAAGGCAGACGTAAATCTAGCATTGGTGTTAGGAAGAGTTATGGAATTTCAGAAGGTGGACTAAAGTAAGGAAAACTTACGGCATGAAAACATATGGGAGGAACTGCAACTGGACAGCAAAACCCCTCTGCCTCGCGGTTGTCACATCGGCGGCCAGAATATCATTCATGGTATTGACGCCAGTCTGCGCGAACATATGAAGCATGTAACCGGCGGCATAGCTTTCGTAATTCGGCGACTTTGCGGAGAGAACGGCGGCGAGGATGTAGAAAAGCATCCAGACGGGATACATTTCGCCACGGCCGAAGACATCGGAAAGTTTAGCGACAAGGGGCTTGAGTACAGCGAAGCAGAGCCCGCCAGCGGTCTTGACGGCTGCTAACGCCGCTATTTGGTCGAAATGCGACTGCGCATAGACGAAATATGTGTATATTGTCGAATTATCGAACTCGCTATATTGCTACGGTTAACAGGCTGTCGTTGGGACTCTGGTTCGAGCTTTCGTTACTTACAACGCGATCATTGAAAAGCACAGCCTGTGTTAATCTGTTAGCACTTTTCTAGCATGTCCAGACGCTGTAATTTGAGAACATTGCGTACGCTAGAATAACCAGAAGCTTGCCATGCTTCCCCCAGACGGCTTGGATAGCCTCAATCTTATTCGTTCCCGACACATTTTCACCCTGGATAATGGGTGACGAATTTTGTTGCTCGACATCGACCGTGTCAGGAGTCTCTTGAGGCTTCTCCTTGGTGTTGTCCCCGGGCGAAACCCCTGAAGGCTCGCTAGCGCTGTTCTTACTCATGGCCGCTGAAGGAAGCACATCAGAACTTGAACGCGTCTGAAGAAATCTAAAAGCACCTTCAACGAGGTCGCTGGTGTATTAATCACATATTAACACCCTCAAGAATTCCGCAATTCATCCAATTGACACCATTCGAAATGTTATGATACCATCTTGATCGATTATGCTATCATCGCCCCCGCGACTTCGATCATGCCTAGAATTCTCAAAACCCCTGACGTTATCAATGAGTAACCGATGAGATCTAACTTTGCCCCTAATTACTAGCAGGTAAGTAGGCTGTAGTAGGCTGTGATAGTACATAGGTAGGAGATAAGCGATGTAGATAGGGCATATTAGCTCTAATTACCTATGCGACAATGCAGCTAGCGATTGTCACGGGGTTTGTTTGCTTGACGGACTTGAACTCCGTTATTTTTATTTGATCGCTACGGGCCAGGTACCCGCTGTAAGGTAGCGAGGGCCGTGCCAACATGGGGGACGAGTGGAGATATGCGCCAAGACGAAGCTATCCGCGGTTCCACGAGGCACAAACAGACTCCATTCTCTCTTCTCGGGTCTCTTCTCCTACTCTATGCGCGCTACCTAGTAATTTCCCCGCTGCACTATGTAGGTCTTAAGGGTCCGGGGTTGCTCAATGCGCATGCGATGCATTATCAGATCAAGTAGTAAACCACCTTTACGAACCCGGCGTGCAGGCAGGCTCAAGTCGGTCGGATTATCAATATGAGTGTACATAATAGTAGCGCAAGCAAGACGCTGGTGGTCGGCGTGGATGTTGGAGGTACGGACGAAACAAGCCTTGATATAATTATGCTATTTTCCTAGCACACCAGGTTCAGGGCTGACATTTATGATTAAGGGACCAATACCGACAGCGTTCTTCTGGACATATCCAAGTCTAGCGCGGATGCGGTGGTGGCATCCCACAAAGCTCCGACGACTTCCAATGTGACCCTGTCCGTGCAGGCTTCGCTAGAGGCCCTTCTAAGTAAATCATCCGCGAAAGCGACGGATATCACTGCCCTCGCTATCGGCACCACGCATTTCCTCAATGCTATTATCGAGAAAGATACTTCTCGCGTCGAGAAAGTTGCGGTTCTCCGTCTAGCTTCGCACGGCTTTTCCGGTGGCACGCCTCCGTTCGCGGACTGGCCGAAGGCCCTCGAGAAGATCGTCCATGGCCACTCCGCCATCATCCCGGGCGGATGTAATATCGATGGGACTCTCATCGGCCATGTCGACGAGGCGGCCGTGCGCGAACAAGCCAGTATTATTAAATCCAAGGGGATCAAAAATGTGGTGGTGGTAGGTATCGGATGCGCGACAGACGAGAAGTACCACCAGGAGGACACGGTGCACGACTGGCTGCGCGCTGAACTCGGCGATGGCGTCAACATCGTCCTCTCGCACAACATCGCCCGGCCCGGGCTCCTCGCGCGGGAGAATGCATCTATCCTCAATGCGTCGATCATGAACTTCGCGCAGCGGACCATCCGGGCCTTCATTGGTGCGATCCGCCGCATTGGATTAAGCTGCCCCCTCTATCTCACATCTAACGTCGGCCACCTCCTACCGTTCTCCGAAGCTATGCGAACCCCTATCAGAGTCTTCTCATCCGGCGCCACCAACTCGATTCGCGGAGCCGCGTTCCTTGCTAAGTCGGCTATCTCGCAGGGCGGCTCTATCGTTGTGGATATTGGCGGCACGACGTCCGATGTTGGGTATCTCCTTAAGAATGGGTACCCACGGCTGGCGAAGAGCTACACTGATCTCGCAGGCGTTAAGGTGAACCTGGAGATGCCGGCAGTGGAAAGCATTGGTCTCGGCGGCGGCTCCATCCTTCACGTCACGGACAGCGGACACGTCACGGTCGGGCCCGACAGCGTAGGTCATAATCTCACTACGCAAGCACTATGCTTCGGAGGCAGCGTTGCGACTGCGACGGATATTGCAGTTGCGTCGGGGGCGGATATAGGCTCGACCAAGGTCTCCCTTCCCGAGGAGACCGTCCACAAGGCTAAGCTCCGCATGAAGAAAATGCTGGAAGACTGCATCGACCGCGTCAAGCTCAGCCCGGAACCGTGCACCGTCATCCTAGTCGGAGGCGGCGCGATCCTCTGCCCTGACGAGCTCGCTGGCGTGAGCAAGGTAGTGGTGCCCGAACATGCCGGGGTCGCGAATGCTATCGGAGCCGCTATTTCCAAGGTCTTCGGTTCAGCTGAAACGATCATCAAGGGAAAGGGTGTTGAGGAGGGAATCGCGCAGGTTAGGGCCCGCGCGATCCAAAACGCCGTTGCTCACGGAGGTTACGCTGATTCGGCCATTACTCTTTACGAGGAGGTTTCCGGGGTGCCGTACACCGCAGACCAGACATCCATTAAGATCGAAGTAGCCTGCGAGGCAGACCATAAACGGGTACATGCCGAGATGACCAACACGGCTATCTCGGATGAACTAATAGATCAAGTATTGTACGAAGAGACCAAGAAGCACGCGATCCCAGACCATAGCGAAGACGACTCGAAGGACGCAATTGACTTTAGCACGTACCGACCCAATATTTCTGCATCCGGAGAATGGATTCTTTCCGAGACCGACATGCGCTTCCTAGCTATCGGGTGCTATATCCTTGGATGCGGCGGTGGAGGCTCGCCGTACGCGCCTTACCTCCACACGCGCCAGCTACTACTCGAGGGGGACACGCTCCGAATCACGCGGATAGAAGACCTGAAAGACGACGACTTCATGCCGCCCGTTGCCAGCGTCGGAACACCGGCAGTGAGTATCGAGCGGCCCGGCGGCAATGGCCTGTTATACGCGATGCAGGCCATGGAGAAAGAGATGAACGTCAAATTCGATCACATTCTCGCGACGGAGATTGGTGGCGCTAATGGAGTTGGCACGATAGTATGGGGTGCTTCGCGTTTCTACAATATTCCCATAGTCGATGGCGATATGATGGGTGAGTAGCTAACGTTAACCTAGATTATGCACTATAACCCCCCTTTCCCATTCTCTTGTCTTGATTCGACTAGCATATATAGTCGGTGACTAACTTCTTCTTTCCAACAGGCCGTGCGTACCCCAACTTCGAGATGGTGTCACAATACATACACGCCTCCTCCGTAAACGAGATGCTCCCGGTCGTCCTAGCGAGCGGCAGCGGGGAGCAAGTGACCATTCCCGCGCCCCAACCCGACGTCGCGACCGCAAGCGCGCTGATCCGGACTGCATGCGTAGGCATGGGCTCCGCGGCAGGCGCGGCCGGGCGTCCCCTCAGCGGCAAGACGCTCCGCGAGATCGGGATCCCGAACACATACTCGCTAGCCTGGCGGCTGGGGCGCACGGTGGCGATCGCGCAGAAGGCGGGCAACACGGCGGATGTGCCGCGGGCGCTGATCGAGGCGGCGGGCGGGGATAAGAGCGCACGGGTCTTGTTCCAGGGGAAGATTCGCAGTGTTAAGAGCACGTTGACCACGACGGCGCATAGCTTAGGCGAGGTGACGATTGAGAGGCTGAGTGATAGCGAGATGGAAACGGAAGTGGATAAGGTGGGAGATGGGCTCGTTGAGGTTGTGGTGCCCTTCATGAATGAGAACTTGGCGGCTATAGGCAAGAAGGAGGATGGTTCCGAGCAGGTAAGATCGGACCCCTTAGCCCCTTTAATTGACCGTCGTTATGCTGACGTTTCAATATTTACAGATTCTGGCTACTGTTCCCGACTTGATTTTCCTCCTCGACACATCAACAGGCGAGGCTGTTGGCGTGCAAGAGTACCGGTACGGCCTGAAAGTGACCATCATGATCATGGCACCTCATCCCCTATGGGCTACCGAGCGTGCGCTCGAGGTAGCCGGTCCGAGTGCATTCCACTTACCATATAAGTACGAGGCGACTCTAGAATATACCAGGCCGGTCAGCGTTATCGACGAATTCCGGCCTAAGGCATAACTGAAGATAGATAAAAAAGGCATCAAATGTTTTCATATAGACGTTATATAGCTAATACGAGCTCTTAATGTACTGTGCCTTAAATTTACCTGACCTGACTTTTATAACGCTTTTGGACTATATAGTAGGTGTGTTGAAAACCTTGTGATGTTTAAACATTCAAAAAGCCCGTGATTATGTACTGCTTTCCGGGCCAAGTTGTGCTATGTCGGCGTTGGGAATATGCCAAGATACTAGTGGGACAGCTTGTTGCGGGCGTAGACTCGGTTCGATACCAGTGAACTCCATAGGCTCCCATAAATACTGTTCCGGGCTATCGAAGTCAACCGTCTGTCCCGAGTCACCATATTGTATGATGCTCGGAGAAGTCGTATCAGTCCACCGGAACATTTCCAGCGGATCAGCAGCGTTCTGCACGGGGATTTCTTCGCTTGCAGGTATTGCAGGTATTGGCTGTTGCTTTGCAGCTTGCTGTTGGCCTAATACTTTTCTAAATCTCACTCTCGCGTCACTAGCCAGTGTCCATGACGCAGACATTTCGTTTAACGCATCGTCTAAAATAGTAAAAGGGGTGTCTTCTAGCAGCGAAACCGGAGTATCCGATGCCTTTGAGGTGACCAGGACGGCATTTATGGCAACGATAGCACCTTGGACCAGAATTAATGGGGTATTTCCCAGTGTATGTTGGCTCTTAAACCGTTCCAGGACATTAACTATTTGTTCGGTAGAAGACTTGCATATCTTTATAGATTCGGTAATAGAATCGGATATAGCGCCTGGTTTCTCGCGTAGATCATGTGATTCGATCGTGGTGATGAATGGGAGGTTGAGACAGATGCGAGTGCTGTGATATAATGTGCTACATTGATCTGGTTAGTACTTTGGATGTATGCGCAAGATCGGGGTTCGTAATTACTGAAGAACGGCCACATTGGGCTGTAAGCGATCTCTATTGGTAAACCATTTCTTCCATCTCATATCCGCTGGAAGAGCTTCATGCCAAGACAGAAGTCTCGCATTGAGTTGTTGTAGGGCTGCTGTCGTCCATCGTTTGGATTTTGCGGCGCCCTTCCGCTTAGGCGCGAATACATTGGCGAGCATGTCGTGAATGATGCGTCCAAGCTCGACCTGCTGATTAAATAATAATGTTAATTTCGGACCCGCTGGCCGGATGGTTTTGAGGAAGCTCATATCATGAGAAACGAGCCAGTTATCCCATATTGGAGGGTTCAGCCTTTTACCCATAGTTAGCAGATATGAAGGATTTCTATGCTTGCTAACTTACGGTAGAGGTTCGCTAGTGTCAACATCGCCATCGTTCTCATGCATAAAAGTTGGCCGTCCAAGGAAAAGACTGAAGATTCTAATAACCCGTTAGTCTCGGATATCTGATTTCCAATTGTTATATACATACTTGTCAGAAAGAAAGCAACCCCAGTATATGCGACGGCGAAATTCTTCGTCAAAAAAGTAGGTCGATGCCGACTGCGCTTGACGCCCCCAGTGGGCCGGATCTCTTTGAATACCTAAGTCTTGGCCCATTCTAAAAGCCATACCTTGACTTATGTTAAATGATATGACGATGATTCGCGAGGTTGAGAAGCTCACCGGAAAACATCCATCCCTTAGACAAGCTCCCTCTGCCTACTTCGTAATATGCGCAGCATAATAGGGCTTGCACTGAAGTAATTCTTGGACTTGCAAGCCCTTGTCCCACAAGCGTGCTCTCCGCAGAATCAATAAAATTGGTAGACAGAGCTTTAATTTCTGGATCGGGCGACATCAACGCGCCCAAAGCACATGCGGCATGGATAAGTGGCGGCGAACAGAATTCCGAATGAATAGGATTCTGGTCAAATTCCTGGACAAACCCCTCTCGATCAATGAACATGAATTGAGGGTACATCCAGTAGAAGAATAGGGCGAGGCATAACCGTATGGTAGGGTTATGGTAGTTCGCCTGATCCTCGTAAGACAAGAGAAGAGTCGCCGGGAGACTTTGGGCGGCTGAATTCTCCCCAACGTCGGTATTAAAAATACTCGTAGGACCATGATATATCATGGAACCTGTATAAAAGACGAAGCCAGTCAGCGTAGTCTCGATATAAGCATTAATGAAAGGTCATAGAACATACCCTCGGTAGTCTCTTGTAGTGATGCCTTGGCCATTGCCCCATTTAAATCCTCTTCTTGATTTTTTGGCGGGGCGTCAAAGGAGGATAGATGGTCGTAGAAGACGACATCCCCAAGAAGAGCATCACGCTCATCATTAGAAGCGTCCTTGAGTTTAGCTAAGACACCTTCCAATGAAGCAACACGTGACTCAAGAGCCGCGGCGTACTCTCGCGATACTGGAGGTCGTTTGTAATCATTGTCGCGGAACTCGCACTTGACGTTTGCCCCAGAGCAATTACTACATGGATATGTTCGCGAACACCGGATCTTATGAAATATGTCAGTTATACAAGATTCCTATGCATAAAATTGCCCGATGAGGCAAGAGGTAGAGATGAGATAGTCACACCTTTCTATGTTGGCAACGCTTGCATCTGCAAGGGGTGTTAGTGTTCCAACTTCTTGTGCACAATAGGGGGGGTTGTGAATCCCGGGATCTTGGTATCTTACGATATGCGTCTCACGTAATTATTCTCCATCTACCTTGCTACGTATCGTCTAAAGAATGAGTAATATCTAAAGATTGGGTGATCTAGGACAAATGAAAAGATCCCACATATTCGAGAAATTGGTTGAATTGGTTGAAACTGGGCAATGGGGGAATATTTGGAGTCGTTCTAAGCCGCGGAGATAACCTTGGGTACCCGTACAAGTCCAGTGACAAGGCCACTAGGCTCTTTCTTTACGCCAATGTCGTGGTTTAGGTGCATATCGCGACAGTTCCTAGGCCTTCTTGGGGGTTTACTAGCGCTAATCGTCTTATCTAAGCGGCTATGGTCGGCCAAAGATTGGTCTCCAGGCTTTAAACTGGTGCGTGCTACTGAGTGTTCGGCGCTGTACCAAAATAAGGAGTGCCCCACGTGATAACAGGCAGATTCGGAGCTAAAGGTCGGGGTACAGATGGTACCTGCCTTCCGTGCTACCCGTTGAGCCCTGGAAAGCTGAAGTGCCCCAAAATTTCTTATCAGATCAACTAAAATACGAACATCCATCCATCCATCCATAACATCCATCAATTACCTAACACCTAACTCAACAAACGCTTCATTCAGTCATCATGAACTCCACCGATAAAGACTAGTCGTAGTTGACATCACAATTCCTTCAGAGGGTCAGGAGGAGCCGGATCGTTCTTCAGACTTTTCTCGAAGTCCCTCCTCATCCTCAACATGGGTTGTGCCACCCAAGTGTTGTACGGCATGATGTTCGTTTCTTCCTTGGGATCCCGCGTCGTGTTAAACAAATAAGGCGATTCGAGTTTCCCCGACGATTTGTTGACTTGGGGCTCCCAAACATAATGCATCTTCCAATCCCGCCACTTAATTGCTCTCAGTTCGTTCTTGATGTAAAATAAGAAACCTTCACGGGGAGATTTGGCCTCTTGGGGATTAAGAAATAGAGGCGTCTGATCGATACCATCGAAAGGCCTATCATCTGGTAAGGGCGACTTGGTGATACTCGCAATGGTAGAAAAGATGTCTGTGACATGGACTATCTCATTCGAAGTAGTTCCTGGTGGGACACGATTCGGCCATCTTATTATGAATGGCACTCGCAAGCTACCCTCCATCGCAGTATGGTAAGTACCTGACCAAGGTCCGGCTGTTCCTTTGTATGGTGGGCGGAATTCAGGGCCATTATCTGAAGCGAAAATAACCACGGTGTTGTCTGCAATTCCTAATGAGTCGATATGATCAAGCAACTGGCCCACCCGAAAATCCATCTCAGCCATCGAATCCGAGAAGTCACCGTGGTTTGTCTTCCCGATGAAATCGGAATGGGGCAAAGTGGGAAAATGCAGATGGACTAGCGGGTGGTAGAGGAAGAAAGGCGCCTTCGCCTCGACCTGTCGATTTAGCCAATCCTTCGAGTATTCTACTAATGTCTCGTCGATCAACCTTCGTTGTTCTAGATCGTATACTTTGACATTTTCGGACGGCGTGCCAGCTTTGCCCTTCATGATATACGGCATCTCCACAACATCAGCCACGAAGCCAACCGCTGAGGTAAATTGGCTCTCATCAGTGGTTCTTGGGATCCCATACCACTCATCAAATCCACGATCGCTAGGATAGCGTCCTGGTATGTCGCCAAGATGCCACTTTCCATGATGTGCGCTGGTATAGCCATTCTCCTTCAGAACCTCGGGGAGGGTCTTCTCCCATGGTGTAAGTCCTTGCGGGAAGCCAGCTGGTACCGATTGCAGGCAGCCAGTGCGAATTGGGTGCCTCCCGGTCATCAATGCCGAACGTGTCGGCACACAGTCGCTCTCGACATTGAAGTTATGTAGAAGCAGCCCTTCTTTGGCGAAGGCATCGATCCTAGGAGTAGCAGCCCCCCTCAGAATACCGCCCCCATAACATCCCAATTCTCCCCAACCTAAGTTGTCCGCGAGGATGAGGACAATATTAGGTCTTTCAGGGTCTCTTGACATTATTTAGTCGATTTTAACCTTCGACGGAAACTGAGAGACAAAGTTTCGTAGTGCGCTCGGATACACACAAGCCAAGTTGAGCTCCCGAATCTTGCGGCGTGAAGAAAACCCTTTGACCTTGATAAAGGCGGACATGGCTTCCGCATTTGCGGAGCCAAACTGGGTCAAGTATAAGTAGAGCCAACAACCCGCAGATTATTGCGATTTCCAGGACAAATTGTCACATCGTAACCCTTGCCGTTGGCATGCTTCCACGCGTCCGAAGCTCATAAGCCGTCTAAACGACGATTTGGTGATATGAAAGTTGCCAACGGACATGAACTCCGCCAGATGCACGGCTTATAGGAGAAGGTACATCGCGAATTGGCCACCCTCTCGGCCTATCGGTAAGTCTGCACATACAGTACGAGGCTAGGGGCCTAGGCCGGACCAGGTCTCCGGATCGGACAGCTTCTCGACTAAACTAATCGAGGTGGATCGCGCGGGGTGTACATCAGGGGCGCGTATCATCTCCGAACTCGACCTCCTCCCACAAAAGGCACTTACATGTACGATGGGTTTGTACTTGTGATCAATCTATTTTCATGCTTATACGTTGATTTTTAACGTTTCCATTGTAACCCTCCCATAACCTATCATTTTTTGAGTCAGATATGGTCATCCGTGTCCTAGAATCACCTGGGGACGTCTTCGTGGGGGGAAAGGTGTTCCTGCACGCCAAGCAGCCAGGGCTCGAGACGGAGCCTCAATTCGGGAATGCAATCTATATACGAGATGGTATAATTGAGCACGTCGGTTTCGAGGATGATGACGCGATTACTCAATGTCGAGCTGCCGGCGCCGTCGTTCACGATCTGAACGGTAAGACCGTTCTACCAGGGTTCATTGATGGTCATATCCACCTGTTGAGACTGGGACAGTCACTGTCGAAGGTTGCGCTTGACCACTGCGAAACCATAGAAGATATTCGCAAGGCTATCAAGGAATATGCCATCGCCAACCCCAAGGAGCCGCGGATTCTTTGCAAGGGATGGATGAGATACATGTCAAAGCCCCTTGCGAGTCTAGTTGACGACTTAGATCCTCGGCCCATCTATGTGGACTCCAAAGACCTTCACACCACCTGGTGTAGCACCTCGGCACTGAAAGAGATCGGCGCCGATAAATTAGAAGACCCTGAGGGAGGCAAGATCGAGCGTGATGCTGATGGAAAACCTACGGGTGCCTTCGAGGAGGCCGCTGTCTTCACAATGATCTGGCCTTTCCTTGCTTCGGTGGCTACTGCAAAAGATCGCGAGGACTGGGTCCGGGCTGCCGTCGAGACGTACAACGGATCTGGCTATACCGGTGCAATAGACATGGCCATGGAGGAACAAGCCTGGGCCACACTCCTCGACATGCGTAAAGAGAAGCCTTTGCCGTTCCGACTCGCGGCATATTGGCTTATGAGGCCTTCCAGCTCCGAAACCGACTGTCTTTCCCAAGTCGACAGGGCTATCGAAGTATGGAAGGAGCTCAATGCGGAAAAGTCGCCGGATCTTCACGTAGTCGGCATCAAGATCATCTGCGATGGCATCATCGATGCCTGCACAGCCTACCTGTCGGAGCCTTATCTTAAGGGAGCCGATGCTCTCAAGGCTCCGGCCGGTAACCCGTTCTGGGATGCCAAGATACTCAATGCGGTTGTTCGCAAAGCCGATGCCGCGGGTCTTCAGATTGCACTACACGCCATCGGAGACGCAGCCATCACCATGGCCGTCGATGCGCTATCTACGTGTTCCCCATTAAACCGCCACCGAATGGAGCACCTTGAGCTTGCATCTGCCCGGGATGCTAAGCGTTTAGGTGAACTGGGAATGTGAGTGTTTTCGCTTTTCAACGCAACCGATGGTTTTTCACATGCATCACGTACTAACACTACGATCAGCACTGCCTCCATCCAACCCGTACACGCCGACCCATGGATCCTGCGCGCATGGCCCGGCCTCCTAGGCCACCGCTGCGAGCGCGCATTCCCGTACCGGGAGTTCTCGGACGGCGGGGCGCCGCTAGCCCTCGGCAGCGACAGCCCAACATCACCATGGGACATCATGGGCAACGTGTACGTAGCGACGACGCGAAAGTCGTACCGGAACACCAAGTACGACGAGGTCGTCAACTACAACTACCGGCTCGGCGTCTGCGAGTCCGTCGTGGCGGCCAGCTACGGCTCCGCGCGGAGCGTGTTCTGGGACAAGCGGCTCGGAAGCTTGGAGCCCGGCAAGGTTGCGGATCTGACGATTTGGGATATGGACTGGGATAAGGAGAAGCTGCTCAATGCGACGATAAAGGAGACTTGGTTTGGTGGGGAGAAGGTCTGGGGAGCGTAGTGCATTTTTGCATGTGCATATAGAAGCCTACTATCTACTGCATACGTCGGCGTCTTGTTCTATCGACTGCCAGGGGCGCAGGAGTCATCCTCGCAAATAGCTTAGAGGTTAAGATGATAGAAATCAATCATCCAGTGTGCATTCTAACCTTCTGGGTTTTCAAAAATTTTACCGGTGATTCTTGCCTAATCATACCATTTTTCTGGGATCATATTCAAACTCGTGTAGACGGGAAAATACCGTAGAAACACTTGAATTTAGATAGATGCAGACTAGGTACCCTGATCATATCCCTGAGAAGGACAATCCGACTGAGACAATCAGTATATTTTAGGGGGTATAGATTTAAAGAGGCTGGCATGTTGGCGGGGTTTACCGTCATCCGTTTCGGGCGCCGAAGTAAAACAATTCCCATTGTTCTCCAGCTAAGAATTCCCACCTACGTCACGACTTCACACTGAAGATATCAATGATGTCTTGAGTCTACTGGCCGTGGTAGGGCATTATAAATATATAAAAGCTAAATCTGTCATATTGATTGATGCATTGGTGATCACAATAATCCATTCTCTTAACCCCCCTCTTTACATATTGGTACACCAACCCACCACCATCGACGATGGCGTCAGGACTCTTCCAGACCCTCGTGCTCCACCTGACCAACTTCCGGAGCCCGCTGCTCCGGGCGGCGGTCCCCAGCGTCGCCGCCGCCTTTGCGCTGCAGACCGCCGTGGCCGTGCCGTCCATCTACGCGCAGAGCGAGCGCTTCTTCGACGCCTCGGGCGCCGTCACTTTCCTGTCTGTTACCTTGCTCAGTCTGTATCTGCCCAGCCTCCGGGTCCGCGCCGCCGCTTCACTGGCTGGTATTCCCAAACCGCCGTTTCCCAACTTGTTTGCTCTTGGTGTCGGAAACGCACCCCATTGGCGCCAGCTTGCGCTGAGCGCTGCTGTGGTTTTTTGGTCTGTTCGCTGTACGTAGCTCCCTGATTTCGATTTCTAACCCGTGTTGAGTGGTTTTCATCCGGATGATCCCCTGCTTTACGTTTAGATACCCATTCGTTGTATAACCTGAGCTAATCATCCACAGTGGGTTCATATCTCTTCCGGCGCATTCTACACGAAGGCCACGACTCGCGCTTCGACCGTATCCGGGGGTCGCCCGCGAGATTCGCGGGTGCGTTCTTCGGACAGGCAGTGTGGGTATCGCTGTGCTTGGCACCCGTCATCGCCATCAACGCCGTGCCGCCTGTGGTTCTTGCCGCAGTACCATTCGGGGTAGCTGATGCTCTTGGGCTCGGGTTGTTCGCGGGAGGCTTCGCGTTTGAGAGCATTGCCGATTGGCAGAAGAGCCGCTGGTCCCATGAGCGCGACGCGAAGCTCCATGATGAGCGGTTCATGAGCCGGGGCCTCTGGAGCCGGAGGTGAGTGCATCAAAACCGGGGATAGAAGTGTTTGAAGTGGTGGCGATGGACTAACTCGTGAATAGTCAATACCCGAATTACTTCGGCGAATGCACGCTCTGGACCGGCATTGCTACTGCGGCCGCTGGTGTGTTGGTGACGGCTCCGGGTCAGCTCGGACTTGGACTCTCGGGTAGCGTACCGGCAAGAATTCTAACCATTGCGTTGTCATTCGTGAGCCCGGCTTTCGTGTCCTTCTTGCTGCTGCGAGTAACGGGCGTGCCGCTGAGCGAGAAGAAATACGATGCTAAGTATGGGGATCGCCGGGATTATCAGGAGTGGAAGCGGAATACTCCTAAGTTTTTCCCGAAGCTGTATTAAGATTACGGATGTATTTGTAATGGGTTGGAGGAATTGGAAGGTCAACACGTACAGCCGACAATCATTGTATGTTGGTCATAGTGTAATATCTGATCAAAATGGCATTTTACTATGCTACGCCTATTGCTCCATTGCCTATGCCCAAGCGCCAAGTAAGTAATCCGAAGATTTGACTTTTCAACCAACTACAATGTGACATGGTTTGAATCATTTGTAAAATCCTTTGACTTTCTCAACCTCGTCATAGCTGCCCAAGAAGATTCCTGATCGGTCGTGGATGTGTTCTGGTACTACCTCAAGCATACGGTTCATCTTGCTGTCCACAGCTTGGCCGCCAGCTAAGAGATGGTTAGTTTAGCTTCAAAAGTAAGAGTCTACGATAATGACTTACCATTTTCGAACACCATAGCCATCGGCGCGCACTCGTAGAGGATTCGCAGTTTGCCCTTGGGACTCTTCTTGTCCGCCGGGTAAGCGAAGATGCCACCATACAGCAGTGTTCGGTACGCATCAGCAACCATACTACCGATATACCTGGCGCTGTAGGGCTTTCCGTTATCTTGCGGATACTTCAGAGAATTGAAGTAGTTCTTAGTGTTATCCTCCCAGTACAGAGAGTTACCCTCATTGACGGAGTAGATAGCACGCTTCTTCGGGATGCGCATGTTCGGGTGCGTCAAGATGAACTCGCCGAACGAGTTATCTAACGTGAAGCCGTTGACACTGCCACCCTTCATGGTAATGACAAGTTGCGCGGAGGCGCCGTACATGGTGAATCCCGCTGCGAGAAGCTCAGTTCCGGGCTTCAGAATATCTTCTTTTGTGCCGGTCGAGTCATCCGCAAGTTTGTGGACACCAAAGATAGTTCCGACTGATACACCAGCATCCAAGTTGGAACTGCCGTCGATGGGGTCGCAAGCTACGGCGTATCGCGCTCCGGTCTGGTCCTTGAAGAATATGACCTCCTCTTCCTCTTCTGATACCAGCAGCGCACACTTCCCCGACGACCTCATTGCTGCGATGAACAAGTCATTGCCAATTACATCGAGCTTCTTCTGGTCGTCACCCGTCGCGTTCGATTGTCCGGCAAGTCCTGTCAGGTTGACTAGTGTGGCTCGGCGAATGTAATGGGAGATGGCCTTGAAGGAGAATTGGAGGGCGTGGCATAATAATCTGTTGGTAGTTGCTATCAGCAATGGTTCCCTTTCAATGTATGGGTAAGTCTAGACGTACGTGAAATCTCCGGTAGCTTCTTTGTGCTTCACTTGTTCTTCCGTGAGGAATCGTGTTAGGGTCACAATGTTGGTATTTACAGAAGCTGTCTCAGATGATGCCGACACTTCACTGCCGTTTCCGTTTGTCGCCATTATGTGTAGATGTATGAGGGAGCTGGAAATAGATCGAAAGGTAGGGAGATAGCAAAGTCGGCGGGAAACGAGATACGGAGGAGGTTCGGGAGGTCTACTTCAATGCGAATCACGGAGAAATGGGGGTGTACAAGATTAAGAAGCCGGGTGTAATGAGGAAGGTGATATGATAAGGATATGAATTGTATTGTACTAGTAGGCTAAGATAGACTCCGGCAAGTTATCGTGAGATATGGCAGGCGAAAATAGGTGACACTGGATATATATATGCCGAGGGGATGCTAGAAGCTTATAAACGTCAAAGGGGCGTTCCAAGCCAGCAAGCTCCTTTGTTAGTCTCCACATGCATGTTCCAACTGGCTTGCTCGGTGTTGCGGGTAACCACAGGACGATCCATGACATACGGCATCGATCCGAGCAAGCCAATCTAGACCCAGGCCCCAAGACCCCATAGCCGGCCGAGGGGAAACGTGGGCTAGGTTTCGGCTGAGGGTCACTGGTGGGTTCCAAAAGAGGATTTTTCGGGTTATGACATTTAAGCCGCCATTGATTATACCGAAGCGGGAGATGCCGGCGAGCTCGGGCATAAAACGTCACCAGCAATTGCTTTCGGGTCGTGTGAGCTACCGGCGCCAAATGAGACCGCTGATTCGCTTGGAGCTTTCCATGTGACACGACAGATTCACGCTTTCAGGCGGTCTATTTTACCAGGTTCCAATAACCATTAACGAAATCTAGAATGAGCTGACTGAGGAATGAAGCAATGCTTAGAAATGATTGGCGCAATAGCTAAGAGAGTTGGGTAACGCAGAAGAACTTGACATTTCTATGATGGTAGATGAGGGGCAAAAAGGGGAGCTGCACTGTTAAGCTAACTCCGAAGAGGGGCAAGCCGGTCTAAAATCTTGGCATCGGAAAATCGAATCTCCAAAATACTAGAGGACCTCCGTTTGGGGGCCCAAGTTTACCATTGTAGCCCTTAAGTGTTAAAGGACTTTGAATGTTGTCGGAGGCTTATAGGGCTAGAGAGCTTGAATCGCTTAAACCACTTGATATCCAAATTTTGAACCGTCCAAAACAGGGGTCAGACCGCCTATAAGGCTGAATCGCTGAATCGCTGGCTCCCCTGATCCCCTATATACATGGTGTAGCAAATAAAACATAAGAATCTCTTATCGAATGTTTATCTAAACCAACAAAACTTGGCATGTATTCTTTACACGGGTAACTCTAGAGTACATGAGTCTTCGTCCCTTATGCTAGGTAATCGCTTGGGCTGAGCTCCTATGGTTGAACGTCAAATCAATAGGGGTTTCAATATGATTCGTTGATTACGGCGTACATGGGTAGATGGTAGGGTATCACTCCCTTATTAACACCAACACTATCCACTCATACTTCTACATCGCCCGTCCTCAGGACTACTGCCAACAGCCACAGGCACGCATACCCCTGGATTCATCTGGCCGTTAAAATAGCGCCGGATGTCTATCTCGTCGAAGTGGACCGGAGAGCATCTCCTCCGTTATCATCGACTTTTGATAGACTAGTAGTTTAATATCTCCAACTACGTCTAGCCAGCGTTTCATGATACACCTGCCGCCTTGCCTAAGCTACCGGACCCTCGGCTACTGAAGATGCTCATAATCCCGAAGCCGACGTAGAATAACATCAAGGGGTATGCCACCAGAGCTCTCATCTGCATCATCCGTCCCACAGCGCAAAACATACCGCTCGCGCTCGTCGTGCACCATACAATCGCGGCACTAGTTAGGATATAACCGAGAGGACCATCCATTGGTACGACGATGCCCACCAGACTCGTCATGACCAATGGTAAGAGACAATAACCAAGAACACTTGCGCTCCTAACAAACGTCAAAGTGCTGCTTAGATGTCCCTTGGAATCGTCTCTGCCACCTGCGTTAGGATCGCCCGGATAGGCTGGTCCGGAAGAATATGCAGGCGATGCGGTACTAGAGCCGTCGGGTGACATAAGTGATAGAATCGTGTGTAGCGCGATCGAGCCCATTAGCGCAAGTCCGTATATGTATCCGAAGTGCACCTTGCCACTGAAGAGTAGGAACGTGCCGAAGAGGAGGAAGAAAATGATGGGGCCGCCGAGATCTGAATCGTCCATAATGTGTTGGTCTATGCGGCCGAAGGGGTTGAGAACTGCTAGAGTCTGAGTAATAACTAATTAGTGCTATTGTCGCATCGAAAGAATGTAGTCTAATTGGAGACAAAGCTCACCTTCTTCTGGATGTGTCCAAAGTTGACACCTAGCTCTTCTAGTAAAGGTGGTTCTCCATCATATCCTTCCGTTGAGAAAGCAGCTATCCAACCCGTTCTTAGACCGCCTTGCTCGCCCATCCTCCCACTCACGCCGGGCGCGCCACCAAATCCTCCATATCCAGCCGGTCCAGGTGTGGGTGCGCCATAGCCGTATGATTGCGCCGGGGCGCCTTGACCCGGTACGCCAGGTGAGTATGATGATGGGTAAAACTGAAGATTTTGTGCCGCGGCACCACCGCCAACGTATTGGTTTGGGGGAGGCGCGCCGTAGTATTGCGACATGGTTTGTAGGCTGGAAATCAAAGTTGCAATACAACAACCGGGAAGTTGTATCTACTCAAGATCGGATAATTCGATGTAGAGGATCCGTTGAAAATCAAGCACAAAGAATGAAATATCCACGAGGGAACTGGGTGTTGTCGGCAGGATATGCGATGGGAGGGATGGGATGTTGTAGGATGTTGTGTTGCAGGAGTTAAGAGTGATGGATGGCCAAAAATGAATCTGTCTTCACCGATGTGGCAGCTGTGGAACCGCGAAGCTCAGGTCAGGTACGACGTAACCTCTAGAACAACATTGAAAGCTTAACTTGAATTGTGGCTCGTGCTTTTTATGGCTGTGCATCCCACCTCGCTGTGTACTTAGGTACATCGATGAATTCAACGAGATCGGAGCGACGGGACCCCAATTCCGACATTTTGCCGTTCCTAATCGTAAGTTCTCTTATCGCGACAATTTTCGAGCCGTGACGACTTCTTTCTCTCACTAATCCACCAGCAACCATTCCGTCGCCTTTGATCGCCGGTCCCTGTCAAGTACTCTACACGGTCCTTGAGCATACTGGTACCTATCGCCGCCACCACTTTTTCTCCTTGCAATTGCTAAGTTGCGATCATGGTATGTTCAAAGACAGATTTGCCTCGTGAATCGGTTAATGCGCCACCCACGTTCCCGCTAACAATTTGAGCAGGCGCACCGCATTATAACACAGATCGTCCTGGTGGGCAGCCGAGTTCTCGGCCGCGCATTCGCCGAAGCCTACAAGCAGGCGCAAGCCTCATCCAATTATGCCCGAGCGCAGGCCAAGATAAACCCGAACGCAGTATCAGGCCGAGCGAGCCTCTCCAGCGGTATGACGCTAGACGAGGCGTGTAAGATCCTGAACGTCAAGCCACCCCAAGGAGGACAGGCGAACATGGAGGAAGTCATGTCACGGTTCAAGAAGCTCTTCGACCAGAACGATCCGCAGAAGGGAGGTAGCTTTTATCTACAGAGCAAAGTACTAAGAGCAAGAGAACGCATAGAAGCAGAAGTCAGACCAGCGATGGATAAAGCTGCGCAGGAGGCCGAGATAAAAGAGGGGTGGAAGCCGAAGGTGTATAAAGACCGGTAGTGACTTTGGATCTGGGAGAATCCAGGAGTCCGACTCGATTATATGGGATTGGTATCGCCAAAAGGCCGGACGCACACCGCCCCAAACAACCTTCTAGGAAAAAGCATCTTCACTCGAATGTAGCAGCATGGTCTGGCGTTATTTGGGAGTTTTCAACGCATTCACGAACTGGTTTGTTCCCGGCCGGAACTAGATGAGAGGAAAGCCATACGTACTACTGTAATCATTGTATACTACGGAGCCAAAAAGGGGACTGCAACATACAGCATTCAGCCTTGTATTTCTGGCGCTTGTCGGGCTTCTCTGGCCAATACAAAATGGTACTGTACATACTATTATTCATTGACAGTCTTTTCGTTGACATTCCAGTTCTAGCACATGATTACAGAGGTGATAATACAGCTTCGCAATGGTGTCGAACTGGGTGCTCTTTACGGGAGTCATCGCAGTCCCAGGTCAGCTTGTTAGTTTAGCACCAACACTGTGTTAATATCATCTATCCACATAGCATGTGCCCTTTTAAAGGACCAAGCCCCAAAACGAGGAAACATGTATCGAGGACCTACCCGACACAGTAACTATAGTCCATTAATATCTACCTAACTCAAATGCCCCTATTAATACCGCTTCTACATACCCACCCAGGGTTATCGGGTCCCGGGAATAACGTCAGCTCGCATATTCAGCATCCCGCCCGTCGGCCTATCACGATACCCCAGTTCAAGTTGATGATCCACTGGCTCTAGCTTCTAGAAGGTAAATACATGTATCGATAGACCTGTAGGTCTAACTGCTGTATGGTCTAGTCCCCACTATTTCGTCTAATTCAACCTCGATAGTATATGACGAGATAGGGCTCGATAAGCACCTCAAGTTTCGTAATACAAAATACACACTACCGTGAAAGGGGGAGTGATATATGCGATAAGGGGTTTTTCAATTCTTCAATTAGTCAGACTCGAGCTGCAACCTATACGACTCATGCATAACCAATATCTTACATCCACCGTATTTACTCTAGTAAAGCAAGCTCATATTCTCACTTACATCGTCACTCAACAACTAGATTCCCATAGCGAATTTCACGACACAATGGCTCTACCCAACAAGATCCAATCTCCCCTATCGACACTGATACCCTTCATCTCACCGGAGGAAGCCGCTGGGATGGCGTATCCGCCCAATGCTCTCCCCGGTGCTCGCGATGTAGACACCTTTTACGGCAGTATGCGAGTCTACGAATGGGGACCAGAAGATGGCGAGAAAGTCTTGTTCGTTCACGGAGATGCCACCCCCTCCTTGCTATTTTCTAAGATTGCTCAGGGGCTGGTAGACGCTGGACACCGAGTGATGCTTTTTGGTAAGCAATATGCCTTGAACCATGGCTACACCGCTTTCACGATGAATCCAGGTGAACCCAACAAATTGACCCGTCGCTAGATCTCTGGGGTCGAGGATACAGCGATACACCACTCAATTGTAGACACGACGTCCGTCTATTCGCAACCCAGATACTGTTAGCTATTACATCGTCACCGCTTTCTTGGATGGGCAACTGTAATAGCTTCTCTATTGTTGCGTTTTCCCTAGGTGGTCCCATTTCCTTAGCGTTTACCGGTGCTTTCCCAGAAGCAGTTAGATCGCTGGTGCTTCTCGGCCCAGCAGGTCTTATCCGCAAGCTACCAGCTGAGTATGAAGATCAACTTATACATCAGCCCGAGCTTGCCCCATCGCCAGAAGCTCTTCGCGAAAAGGTTCGGTTGGCCCTTGGGGTGGCCCCGTCTGGCCCGGCTTTAAATATCCAATTGGATCGGAAGCCCGTGATTCCGTCGGAAACGGGGCCTTCTCGCGTAGAGAGGATATTTGATATAAAAGAGATTCCGCAGTGGCAGTTTGATCATCATCAGGGCCATGTTCATTCGTTCCAGGATACGGTTCGGTATGGTCCGCTGCGGAATCAGGAGGAGTTGTGGGGAAAGGTTTGCGATATCATTGCCGGCCGGACGCGGCCTGATACTGCCTTACATGACTCTAAGTTACTCGTCGTCTTCGGCGAAGATGATGACGTCGTGGTTGGAAAGGAGACAACTGAGGATATCCTGAAATTGCTACCGTCAAATCATTTGGAGGTTAAATACGTGCCGGGAGGGCATGGATTCCCATATCCAAACAGTGAGAGGATTACTCAGACGATTCTTTCGCACTGGAGTTCTAGGCGTTCCGGACTCTAGGTATACTAGATTGAGCTTTTAATATTCCCTTTCCGGAATCTGTTATATAATGCTCTAATGATACTGCACATTAAAACGCTAGTTGGTGTGCCCTGCATATTGGAAATTAGTTTCCTAGCCAGGTGGTATTCTTAGTGTAGAAGAGATGAGCACAGTAGATAGATTCGTCACCATAGCAAGTAATGCTATATAGGAGTAGGCAAAGAACATCAAATAGTAGAGATGAGATAAGAGAGGATTGACGCTCTCCCAAAATAACATGAGGTCCTATCCATAACCCTGGCAAAAGAAAGAAGACAACTCAAAAATTTCGTAAATCATGAATGCCCAACTCGGAGAGTTTAGACGTCATATTTCACCAGCATTACATGCCCATTGCCCTTCCCTTGACATTGGCCATTCCATGATAGCCTTGTTCCACTATCCCCTTGGTCAGTTGTTATCGCCCAACTCAAGGCAAACTCGAAAGCCATACTCCCTGGAGCACTTACTCAGGGCTTTGGAGTATCGACGCCTGAGAATGATGCCTTGTAGCCTCGAATACCTAGAGAAGTACGCAATCTGGAGAATCTACTGCATATGATATGCAGGCTGAGACGCAGGAAGAAATTCGCTGGTGCTGCACCGGGAGGACATCGCCATCAACTCCTCTATCTTCTCCTTACAGCCGATATACCCGTTTCTTTCTGCACGCCTCATAGCACTTCGACATACTTCTTCATCGAAAGGACCTTTGTGGGCCTTCCACAGAAGATCTATCATATCGAACCGGCCGAACTCAGCCGCACCTTCCAGAGGCCAACGTCCACGTCCCCAAGCGGGCGGAGGTATATCCTGAACAGCTCCACAGTTTATAAGAATCGCTGCCATCTCGCAGTTACCATGGATAGCCGCGAATTGCAATGCTGTGCCTCCGTTGAACAATGGAGGCGGAGCGTTAACTTCGGCACCATTCTCCAGTAATAAACGAAGGATGGGAATATTGTTCATTACAGCAGCTTTCTGGAGCGGTGTCCGACGTATATTTGGTTCATTTACTTTTGCGCCATGGTCAATGAGGAGCTGGACCTTTTCCAGGATCTCAGTATCTATAGCAAATAAAAGAGGAGTCGTCCTAATATAACGGCTGTTCTCAAGCTTGACGTAGCAGCTATTGACGTTACACCCGGCATCAATGAACTTCTTTATGATGTGGCACTTATGTTCCTTGATCGCTGTGCAAAGAAGTTCTCCTCCAACCTGGGGAGTGGCGTTCAAAGCAACGAGATCCCAAGTGAAATCTAGGCTGAGAAGATCGGACTTGCCAAGTGCATACCTAACAACCCCCTCTGCGTATCCAGTGCGACCTCGAGGGTAAGCTTTCCAGAATCGGGATAAAAGTGGCTCTATCATTGAAGGATGACTTTCTACTGCCATTCCTAGGGCCATGTCGTCATCTGCTGCCGCGCCGAGGGAAATCAGGTCGTCAAGCACCGATTCATTTTCGCATCTTACGGCAGTTTGCAGCGCCTCGTTTAACCATGGATTATATCGACGCCAAGGAACGGCATTGAGGAAATTGAAGAACAAGTCTTTGCGTCCCCTTTCCAGTGCACACCGAAGAAGGTGACTTTCGGGGTAGAATCGGGAAGGACGGGCTTCCCAAAGGTCGTCAATGATCGAGTCCTCGCCCCATTCTACAGCTCGATATAGAATCTCCATGTACAATGACTCTCGATAAGAGCCAAAGTTGAGAATCGCTTTCACAAATTCCGGTCTCCTTCTTTGAACTGCAACAAGCAACAATGAAGCCAGTGATGGGCCTTCACCGATTCCAATATTTGCGGCGAAACCGAAGGCTAAGAGTTTCCAGGCAATATCATCGAAATTATGAGCCAAAGCAGCGTCCACAGCTGCCGACACGTTGAAGACCCGGCAAGCACCCAGGTTATAGTTATTTTCAAAAGACTCGAAATCTGGGTCTAAGTTCAATAACTTCGTTGCGGACTCCAAATCTCCCGCTTCGAGAGCCTTGGTAATGGCTAGACCAAGTTCATGACCCCGTAAATCGAGGGCATCCCTTTCCTGTAGAGGGTGTAGGGGGCTTCGAGGTCTGGAATTGGAGACGGAAATGTGGCTTTTGTCGCACTCTGTGTCTTCATTCGTGTCTCTATCTGAGCTTAGATAGTTTACCTTGGCCATATAAGTTCGTCGGTCTAAATCGAAAAGTAACCACTGTTTCGTGTCCATCGCTTCCCGGACGACGGCCCTCGAACTCAACGCGTACGAATAAATGACTTCCACTAGTTCGTTGTAGCCACGTTCTTTGATCTTGAGTAATAAGGCACGGCCAACATTCGGAGACCCGCACAAATCCTCGACTCTACCTAATTGTAGGCACTTATCTATGATGAGCTCGAATATTTCCTTTGCGTCGCGTTTTCGAAGGCTCACGCCAATACTTTTAAATAGTTCGTGTGAAACAAGATTTTGAGGGTTTTGGGAAGCAACCTTCTTTATGAGAAACACTGCAAGTTTTAGGTCGGTGAGTTCTAACGCACTCATGATGGCCTCCGTTACTATAGTAGCTCCAGCCATGCACAAGTCGTGAGCCGAACTCGTGAAGCTGTCTTCTGGTGTTGTTCGACGAGATTCAATGTGGTGGATCAACAAGTGCAACGCGTTGGAGTGATTTGGATTTCGGAAAGTCTTATTCACGTCGACTTGCCGATTGATGAAAAGTCGAATAACTCGGAAGGACTGCCGCAGTGCAGCTATTTCAAGTGGCGTATATCTTTCCCCATCACAATGACACACGGTTTCATTAGCGTCAACTAATCTCCTATCAAGGAAGTACTCGACGACTTCAACATTGTCGGCTTCAATATATGCTTGGAACACATTCTCGGCGAACGCTTTGACCATAGGACCCGATGAAGTACTCAAAAAATGAACCACCACCGATTGGGTGGCTGGGTGTCTGTTCAGCAATTTCAGGGCATCTGCAGCAGTCATATTTGACAGACCTGCAAACCCATTGGTGATTGCCACGAGTAGCCTGCCGTCGAAACGAGTCGCCAGTACCGCTTGGTCCGATAGCGCCCCAAACTGGCTCCAATTTTCCCCGGCGAAAGCTCGCAGAGAAAAAAAGTTATCGGGGATCCGGGGGCGCCTCCAGCGATCCTGAACCAAGTCTGACATTGTAGCATTCAAATTATGGAGCAGATTAGAATCGCTAGTATTTGTCAGGGCGCCAGGAGAAGCATTGGTAGGTGATTGGTTATATATGACTATCAAAGTGGCATTATTAGCTGGAATGAAACGGTTCATCTCTAGGAATAATTTATGCCATGCTCTACTTACTTTTAATCGCGATAGTCACGAGCTTAGTGGTGGGTAATCGCCGTAGCCAGGGGTATAAGTTGTCAGTATCGTATGGCTGTAGGTTGGAGCCAATGTGATTTATCGGGCCTGTGTTGGAGTTGGAGGCGTTATGGTTATTTATGGTGCGGTATGGTAGAATGTCGACGTCGAAACCAATTGAACCCGCCATGGCCATGCCGGGGTTACTGGAGCTGAATTGGATTGGGACGACGGCGTCAACTTCGAGGTCGCTAGCTATAGCGGTGGCCGCCATGGTCGTTTCAGTGGGTGATGTGTTCCAATGAGATGCGAGCTCCGACGCATGTATACCTTCAGCTCGAGCTATATCATCACTTCTATGCGAAACTAGGGAAGCTGGATTCCGGTTAGTCCACAGAGGGGGGTTATGACAGTTACCAAAGTATAGTTATCATCACGAACCTGATCTGACTCTATGGTTAGGTACATGGCTATGTTGGAGTTGGACTTGCTGGAGACTTGATTCAGCTTGGCTTTTCCGTTTACGCAATTTCCATATACGGAATTTATAGTGGTATTGTTCGCGACTTTTGGAGGGTTAGTGGCTTTTTCGACGTTTTATATAGACGATGGAACTTGGAATATGTATATATACTCACGTGGCGGTGAAGCCTTGCTTAGCCATTGTCTCCATGACGCCATCGGCTCCTTCAAGCTGATATCCTAGGGTGATATACAACTGTTCAATCCGAGGCCTATATTTCTCCCAATCTCTGGGGCTAGGCATCTTGAGTATAAATAAACGTTGCCGAGGTCTAGGTGTGAGAAACAATAGTTCGGAGGGATATAGTTGCAAAATATCTTTACGGCTGTGAATTTCATCTGGGGTTGGATGTCATCTTAAATACTCGAGTCACTAGTAGGCAAGCCCTATTAGATCAAAATTTGGGGGCCATAAGACTTCTGCCTTGAATGCCGCGACCAAGTTCAACCATCCGGCTTTGACCTTAGTATGAGTGAGATATGATATGACATTAGACCTATCAAGTAGAATCAATCGCCGACAACGCTCTCGAGTTCAGGTAAGTACGTAGGTACACAATACGTAGGTACATGCATAGCATATTGCGCACACTTGATGTGTGTAGTACTGCATGTAGGTACGTAGGTACGCAGGTACGTAGGTACTGCTATGTAATGCCCCCCTAAATGGCCGTGATGGAATAACTCGAGGAGGCTTCAGCTTTCACCGAGACGATTTAATTTCATAGGTACCGGAAATATTGCCTTAGTACACGCCTTTGGGCGGGAGTTGGCTTTCTATAAAGATGTCGACAAGAATGGCCCCAAAGCTCGTAGCAAGACCATTGCCTCTGCGTCCTGAATGATATCTATCAACCTACATTGTTGTCAAGCTAAAACAGTTAGAGAATCACACTACAGTTACAATACTAAATTCCTTCATCATGGCGTCGTCTTCGAAGAACCAAGAAGCTAAGGCTTCGGGAGGCGACTCTAGCAGGTATGCTCCACTCGCTACCGTTGAACCCGAGACAGATACTGATATGGTTCCAGCCAGAATGACACCCAAAAGCCCTATATGCTAGAAGAGTTCCTTCGAATCGAGCCAACCGTAGCTGAGCGGCTTCACGGACTCGCTAAACCTGAAGAAGGAGGAAAGGGTAATAAGGGTTACGTCGAGAAAGCTAAGGAAGCTATTGGGAAGTTTGAAGATGCCTGGAACAACGCGAGCCGTTAAGCGTATGAAACTGCTGTCCTAGCTATCAACGGAGAGGCTATAGTGTCGGTGAGGTGTTAGGGCTATTCAGGGACTTGTTAAGGGTCATGGAAAGGGGAAGGGATTGCAGTTTGCAAGTGCTTCTCTGAAGCGGTTTAGGGTTCTTCAATTACTAACGGTCACTACTTCGGGTTCGTTGTTTCTCCTCTATATCCTGATCTTGTCTCGTTATCAATTGTCTTGTCACTCTTTTCTATCTTAAATAGTTTTCTACCTTCGTAAGATCGAGGGAAGATAAGACCCGCAATATCATTGCCTATCTAGCTATGTCACTATATGAGTGCTTTTATATATGTAGTAGACGTGTTCAAGACCTAATAACCGAATTCTGCGTAGGCCCTGAATACCCCTTTTCGTTGCCCCTATTTCACTTGCCCAACAGCGCCCATCATAAGTGGTACACCTTATGTTGCATTTCTTGGAGCAAATCTATGCTTAGGGCTCATATTTCTGACATAGACATCTCAGATACTCCTGTATATCATCTACATCTATGTTACTAGTGAAACGAGGGATGCTACAAGCAACATGAAGTGTGATGATATCGATGCTTATTTTGTCAAAGGCCATTCCAGTGGCCTGTGCGTAGGGAGTTGTCCCGGGTAGCCCTAGCCCCGGATAGGAAGGCTTTCTCAAGGAGCCCTTTGGACATATAGACCCATAGTTCTAACTAGATAGGGGTTGAGGCTCCTCGCGTAATAATGGATTTGTTTCCTGGGCTTCTTGATCCGCCTCATGAAAAATGATGAAGTGGTGGCAGCAACATAGGAACTACTAGGCGGGCAGCTTGAAGCCTCGAGATACGATAATGTGAGTTGTCAAGATAAGTCTAGGGTCTCGCATAATGGTATATCCTAACATTACGCTAACAGAATTTAGTCTAAATTTTCCTCTTCACCAAGCCCCTGAAGAAATCAAAGCTATTCTCATCGCTCTGCAACGCCCAAATCTTACCAGTCGGCCTATCATCACTGCCTAATTCCTCTGCTCTCAACATTCCCCAGTCTCTCGTGATGCCTACAATCCGAGCCTTCACGCCACCCTGAGCTTCGAGATTGACGATCTGTCGTCCGTGCAGCCAGTGCTTGTAATACGCGTCTTCCATATCTCTGGTGAACCCCCGCCGTATAAAAGTTTTATACAGTGCTTCTAGGCGAACTAGAATACCCGCTGTGAGCTTCTCAATCCGGAAAGGGGCGAGGTGTGAGGGGAGCAGTGCGTCAAGTGAGGTTGTGGGACGTCCGTTGGTAGTGTTGATCCCAATGCCTAGGACGATCTGGTATGATCCCGATGAATAAGAACAGTTAGATAGGATACCACCGATCTTGACATAGGAAGGGGGTGACCCTGATGGCTGTCTAGGATCCAGCGCGTAGATGTCATTGGGCCATTTGAGCTTCACTGGCAATTCATCATACCCTCGATCATAACCTTTAATCGCGTCGACAATGGCGATGGCGGCGAGGTACTGGATGAAGACTATGGGTCGGCTAGGAGCTAGGTGGGCTGGGTGGTTGATGACGGTAGACATGATTAAGGCTCCAGCAGGCGATACCCATACATTATTTCCACGTCCTCGTCCCGCGACCTGAGTTGTCGCGGTGACGGTAAACCCAGAGGGCAGCTTGGAGAGGAGCTTGAAATTCTTCTCAAGCAATGTGTTAGTGCTGGTGACGACTTCTCCATACATCAAAAAGTCGCCCCATTCCTCTGCCTCAGATTCGGAGCGACGGTATTCTTGGAGACTAGAATAGTATGCGTGGTGATTGAAGTAAGGGGTTGCCTTCGCTTCTGGCCAGGCATTCTCATGTGTCACGATGCGTTTGATTATAGTGCTATAATCAACCATCCCTTCGCCACCTAAGTCAGGAGGCTTTTGGTCCGAACTGTCGTTAGGGGTTAGCGCCTCTCCCAACCCGGTGACGGACCACATAGTTTCAGGCTTCTGTAAATGAAATGTATCATTTTCAGCTTTGATGAACTCTTCACCGTCTTCTCTATTGATGATTTCCTCCCATGAGTGGAGCAAGTCATCGACATCGTTGCTAGAGATAGATGATAGATGAAGTCGCGAAAGGGATGGCACACCTGATGTCTCCTGACTCACGTCAAGCCCAAGCTTGGTTAAGCATGCCTTGAGGAAGCTTGTCCGCGCGTCGTCATCTGCTCGAAGGGATGCGATAAGCTCATCATACCCCGCGACATCGTGATGTGGGCTCAGGTTGGCCGCAGCAAATTCAGGATGAGGTCCGGTAAGGATTGCGGCACCCTGGCCAACTTTACAGTACACCAGTGCCGCCTTATCGCGGCCACCATCGACATCAATATCGCTAGCATAACTTGCCAGCACTTCGATCTCGCTATTTTTATCCGTTGTTGAATCGACGAAGACGCCTCCACCGTTGTAGTAGGATGTGAATACTTCGGGGATAACTCCCGCCCCCCTGAATGCATCCTTCACGACATTGACTCGTATCGCGCGAGCGCCGTTCTCGCTGTGATATTGGAACCCTTTGAATGCGCCACCTCTGCATGTGCCGGGGAAGAAAGCCAGCTCCCTGGATCCTACCACCTCCATGGCCTTGTTTCCAACTTCGAACTCGCACCTCTTGCATCCGTAATATCCGCCTGCGCAAAAGCCGAGGTACGAACCACCGCGGCGCACATATTGGGATATTATTGAATTGCCTTCGCCATTGAGGGCGCGACAATACCCAAGATCAGCGCCGCCTGGAAATACTAGTAAGGCGCAAGTAGGTGCCCATGGTTCTTTCAAAAGAACCGTTTCAGTAACGGGGATGACTGCATAATTTGGTGATAGGAGTCGACGTAGGGAGTAGATTGCGTGCTTAACTGACTCAACCGTAGATCCTGAACCCGTGTAAACAAGCACATTAAGTTTGCGGGGCGCCATGTTGAACAGGGGGACTTTAGTCGGGTTCGGCTTTGCTGGTGATCGGAGTAAGAAATTTGGGTCGACGGGATCAGGGGGGTTTGATTGACGGCCGGGCGGGATCCCGAATTTTCCACGTTTACACCGCCCCAACGTGCCTCTAGTGGGATTTTAGCCCCTGAATTCCCAGTGCCGAATCACGCGAACTCAACACCAAAAACAGAAGCTCTGAATCACAACCCTGGGACCGGAACTTTTCTCCAGATAAGATAAAAACGATGTCAAAGGAAGACAGCGCAAATCAGCTGAACAGTGCCGCTCAGGATGATGAGCCAGACGAGTGGTAAGACCCACTACAATTGATCCTTGTTGACCCTCCACGATTATTGATCCCGCGAGGCTGACTCTATTCCCCTTGCCTGATATTCTAGGGACAAGAGGATCTTTAGTACCGGATGCGCAGGTAAATGGATCCTAGAATAAACCAAGACGGCTCTAGATTAGATGCTGACCGAGTGAATTAGATGAGAATGCCAAGTTGACGGACTGCTACTTTGAAAAGAAAGATTGGCGGGCTTGTAAGAAAGAGGTACGTTGATATTGAAGCTATAATTTTAGTAGTCTTCGATTCCCTTTCTGGGGCTTTAGCGGGCTGCTAACGGACTTCACCAACATTAGATGGAGATTTTCAGAGCTTGCTGGAAAAAGCACAACAATGATGAGAGAACATCAACGAAGGATGCATAACTGTTACCAGCAGCTTCAACTTATTAAATTGTGGTCCAGGCGCGCGGGAGCTGGTATTATTTGTAAGAACATAATGAGCGAAGTTTAAGAAGGTTGAGGTATTAATCTCTAATCACTCATGTCACATAAATCCCGCCATGAAGTCATAAGCTAGTTGAGATTTTTTATAGAAAGGATTGTGACACTATCAAATTGTTGAGCTAGCGATGCCAGGCACTGGAAGCGCCTAATACTAACTGAGGATATCGCCTATCGATAAGCATCGGCACACAATAACGGCCCAGTGCCGTCAAGCAAGACCCCTGGACCGGAGCTCCTTCACCGACGGGCTAGCATGCGGGATGCCACATCTAAAAATTTCCAACGCATCATCCGTCTCCGTCCAATCTCTACCACCCCCTCCACACCGCTACGGAACTCCCCTAGCTAAGCAATGGCTTCACGAACCTTAACGCCTTTACGCACAGCGTCGCGGCATTTATGCCAGTCAGCCAAAACCCAACACTGGTCCCAATTACCCACCCGAACCATCGTCAGCGCCTCCAAAGCGAAGCAATACGTCAAACCAACAACAGCCCCCCGAGCCGCCGCGGCCTCAACCACAACAACAGCTTCCAAAGCTACACCCTCGCAACCACCCGCCCCGTCAAAACCCACGATCCCTCGGAAACCCCTCCCCGCCGTCTCCGGCACGCCGCTCCCAGACGCGCGCTCACAGTCCGCTATCCCGGCATCACCTTTCGGAGACAACGAATCCACTCTCAACAACAATGACAATGAATCCCCAATAGACTGGACGCAATCCTACCACGGTCTCGGCACCTCGGCCTTCCCACCCGAGACTGCAGCCGTCCTACAAGCGCCGCTAGCCGCTGACGACATCGAGGTCAAGCCCGACGGCATCATCTACCTGCCGGAGATCAAGTACCGGCGGATCCTAAACGCGGCGTTCGGGCCGGGGGGTTGGGGGTTGGCGCCGAGGGGCCAGTTGACGGTCCATGAGAAGTTGGTCACGCGGGAGTATGCGTTGGTTGTGCAAGGACGGTGAGTTTTACTTTGTTTCCTGCTACGCTGGCAAATTTGTTCGCTTTATATGGGAGGATTGCTAGCTTGCTTGGTTATTTACGGAAGGAGTAAAGCAAGAAATGACACGTGCTAACAGCCAGCAGATTCGTGGCACAGGCGCGGGGCGAGCAGCAGTATTTCAGCGAGGAGGGCATATCGACAGCGGCCGAGGGTGCCAAGTCCAACGCGCTGATGCGGTGTTGCAAAGACCTGGGCATCGCGTCGGAGCTGTGGGACCCACGCTTCATCCGCAAGTTCATGAAGGAACACGCCATGCAACAGTGGGTCGAACACGTCACGACCAAGAAGAGGAAACAGATCTGGCTACGGAAGGATGACGAGGTGCGCTACCCGTTTAAGAAGACGTAGTAGTGGGCCATCTTCTATAAGATATTAAAATGAGCTCTACTATATAGAGGGCATTGTACTATACGAAGAAGAGGTGGGAAATACCCCGAAGATCACAAGCATAGAAAAAAGGGACTGATTATAGATGGCTTAAAATCAGCCATGAACTGGCTTGGCTCTAGCATATGTGTATATGACTCTATTATGTCACATACAAGAGACCGCAAGGATAGACGGGGGTAAAGAATATAATTATACAAGCCGCGCCGCGTGCGCAGCTCCCAACTCCAAAGAGTCTATGCTCTGGATAGGCGATGAACTCCTATCCTCTGACTCCCCAGTTTAACCGTGTCTACCGGTCCTTCCATGCAGGCCAACCGAAGAAAAAAAAGCGAACCGAGAACTCCTAGCGATTAATCCATGACGTAGCCATAAGTTGGTGGTCTACTTCTGCAAGCCAGTGCTGTGCCCGCTTTCCTCTTGGCTGGTTGGTTGTCCGGTGCTTACTGTGCCCCAACCCAAGAAGCTCCATCCGCCCTTTCCGGCCGCAGGATTCTGCTCAGCGGCGGCGGCCCTCCTGCGCAGATTGCTGTCCTCCTCTTCGCCGCTCTCGGCATCGATCTTCTCGAAATCGACCTCACTACGGCTCTTGCTCAGTCCGCTCCACACGCTATGACCACTCGGCGGTCGCGAACCTCCCTCCTGTCCGTCTAAGCTCATGCTGCTAGGTCGCACGTCCTTTCGCTTGCGCTCTTCCTCCAGTTGTTTGGCTTCATTGTCTAACGCGCCCATCATGAGCGCGAGTTTCTCCTTCTGTGCAGCAATGAACGTCATCTTCTCCTCGGCGCCACCGATGTTCTCGGGGATCACGGCTGCGGCTGACGCGGGTCCGCCGGCGGCTGCCTTAGAGCCGGTAGCAGCACCCACGGCGCCTGCGAGCAGGTTGAAAAAGTCGGTTCCCGCCGTGCCTGCGTTGTCAGCGGCCCACCGCGCGGCCGGTACGCTGAACCTAGCCAGCAACGCCTGTGTGTAGCCCTGCGGCGCAGCAGTAGCCCTGGTCTCCTGCTCCTCCTCCTCGCGCGGCGGCATGCCCAGGACCTGGGTACGGAGGACCTCTATAGCGCGCTTAAGGTAGGCCATACCCGCCGCCTTGAGCCTATCGTGGGCGCTGGCGATGAAGTCTTCGATGGCAGACTCATTTTCCTCGAGATATGGGTGAAGGTATGTCTCGTAGAGAACGCGCGCGCCTTGGGTCTGGGGTAGGACGAGGTAGAGGAGGAAGAATAGGCGCATGTACGAGTAGAAGGGGATCCAAACGAGGATGAACTCGGTCCAGGACTCGACGAGGAGAGCGCAGGACAGAACCGACCAGTACATGAGCCATGGCGTCAACTGCGCAGGGTCGGAAGTCTTAAGCGCTTTGTAGGAAGCGAAGAGGGGGAAGAGGAAGGATGCTACGGAACTGCTTTCGCATTAGTCACGAGCTTACAAAGAACTGGATGCTAATCGACGTACGAGAGTAGCTTCGGAATTAGGTCGAACATGGTGATGGTCTCCAAATGTCAAGTCTCTATGTTTTCTCGATTCGGTCGTTGAACTTGGGTTTGGACTGGGAAGGTTTTGGCTTTGTTCAGCCGAGGGGAGGGTGTTGGATTCGGAGTCGTAGGTACAATTAGGTAGGTAGCGGTAGTCTGACGTTGGGCAAGTCGTAGGTCGAGTACTGAATGAAAGGTCGAGACAAAGAAAGGGGCCGGGTTGCCGGCAAAGCCAAAGGCATAAAACAAGTCGCCTCTAAGAATTAGGTAAGTCGAAGTAAGTTGCTCGTAACTGCATGCGATGGGCTTTTTACCGACGTAAGGTTTAAGCTAGAAGAGCTAAGGTTCCTAGAGTTGTAAATGACGATGCAGAGAGATCACGGCGGATGACCCCACCAAACGTCACAAGCAGGCCCCAAATCAATCACCTGCGCTACGCCGCTGGCTGAGCAGATAAGCGTTGGTGCCTTATTAGCCCTGGAGCTTGCGCGGGGCTGGTTGCGGGGGGCCTTAGCTGCGTCGAGTCTCGGTGCGGTGTGCGAAACTGTCACCGGCGGCGTACCGGTACCTCTAATATTAGCTTACTCACAGCTGAACCGTGCGCAACTACACAACCTTATTCAGCTCGGGCCAAGCTTAGGGGTCCACGGGTCCAAGGGTACATCAACTCGTCCGAATTCAAGATAGTATCATCCGATCTTTAAGCAAGTTTGAAAGAATCGATTTGTTTTTATTTATGATGTGACTCGATCGGAAAGTCGTTACATTGAAGAATTTTCCCAGTCTATTTAATATCATTACAAGTCCTGGGGAACACGTTGCATTCCCATACTCATCGTTTCTTTCGTTTTCTACCTAATAGGTACTTGTCCCCTCAAACCTCTTATGACGCGTCCCTATGAAATCTGTTCTTTCTGCCTAACCCAGCCAGATTCTAGTGTATTGGGGGAAATCTTTTATGATTCATCGGGTCATGACCTTTGTATCAATCTAGAAATCTGGTCAGTTTAAAAAGCTGCCTAAGAGTCATAGCAGGTTGGGTTCTCAAACATAAGGTTACTACATACAGTATGTAACTTCATCAACACGGACTGGCTCGATATTGATTGCGCTGAAGGTTGTACAGGTGGGTTAGGGCAGCCCAACGATCACCCGGTTACAGTATGTTGCACTAAATGTTAATATAAATATCAGTCCATACAACTGTCTGCTTACAGTACTTCACCTTATCCATCGATATCTATAGGACATGACGTAATGCTGCGACATCCAAGTATCACAAATCTGATGAATTAAATGGCCTCTTCTCACAACCCAAGGCCTATGTTACATTTGATTCCCAAGACTATTTTCAGTTCAAACGTTCTAGCCTCATGGTCTTCATTTGAGCTCTATTAAAGTATTCTTCTATAAAAAGTCAGTACAAGTAGCTTGTGGTGCCGTTTATATAATTAGCTAAGGATGTGTCAATCGATACAAGCCACGTCCTTCCACGTTATCAAGATGCATTAGACTAGACCCCTAAATCCCTAACCTCCATTGTTCTAGGCGGGGAAAATGCTCCAAAACTAAATGATCAGCGTCGCTCGCGAAATCTATACTATCTTCAACTGAAGTCATTTTAAAACAGCAAACCAGTTCTCAGGGGTTTCGGATTATCGGCGTTCAGGTCACGGAGTTCACTAGTTGTAGGTTAAACAATAGGATCCTGATATAAGCCACGGTGCCGCAATACACTACCTCTACTATATTGCTTTATCTTGTCAAGTGGCGTCATCAGCTTTGTGTTTTGTGAGGATATGGATACAGTCCAAAAATACTGGATATGCCTATTCAGGGGGAAGCTTTACTGGTATTGGTGTAGTGGGTCCAATTACCAATTCTTGTAGTTGAAACTTGTAACAAGCTCATCGAGGCGTTTTTTCCAACTCAGCCGTCATTGTGTCTCCAGACATGGAAATAAGGTAGAAAAGTAGACTCTTCTTCCGTATTGCCGGAAACAACTTCGCCTTTTTTACAGCACGTTATTATATAATTAGCTGGGCCAATTTCCATGATTTTGTAAGAGGGTTTCAAAATGGGTTATTTTTGATTATAATATTTGTAGAAATAGCCTCAGGTTGTGTTGTAGAATCGAATATCCTATGGAAATATGAACCATCGCATATTCCGTAGGATATATGCATGCCATCATGGCTTGCATTAAAAAAAAGCAAAGTTAGAAAACAAATGACAGTTGTTTTGCTTTGGTATGGGTAATGTGTACCGTACCGCCGTGTTACCGTCCGTGAAGCCCCTTTCCCAACCCAAAATACTCTTACAGCTGTGAAGCCATTCCGATAGGAAAAGTTTAAGTGAAGTCCGTTTAAGCTTCACCAGTAGAATACAAGATACCCCAGTCCGTAACCGCGTAAGTCATTCTTCATTTTGCAGAGAAGTCATCTCCAGGGTCGTTGAAGGAGAAGAAGTCTGTTGGCGAGACGTAGGCTCCTCCGCTGTTGTCTTGGTTTTGACCTGATGAACCCCCTTGGCCAGAAGATTCATCTTTGTTTGGGGACTATGATATATAAGTATTTGGAGTGTTCATAGTGTATAGTGAATGCGTACCTTTGACTTCTTCTTGCCCCCCTTAGACTGCTTCTTGGAGCGGCTGCTCTTTTCCTTCTCTTTACACTTGTTAGCTTTCCACTCTCATTGTAAGTCTAAGTCGAACCCCATCGAGTCTTACTTGTTGATGAATCTGCGGCCGTCATTTTGATGGTTATTTTGAACGGTTGCCTGCTGTTAGTCGTCGATGAGCTGCTGGTGAAGGACATATCCATGCATTCAATCATCATCGGCTTCATTCCCTGCTTATATAGAGCGATATTCTTGATGCCCCCTATCTTTAGTACGTATTCTCATCTTGGACCGTTTAGAGGTGGCAATTATTTGCGTCTCTACAATCGTCGCACATATCAGCTCCGCTTCTCATTCGTAAGAATCGTACATGTGCCTATCAGCACGCTACGGGATATAGCATTGGGGGTTGAAGTCATAGTGAGGATCCCTTGTTAATCAAATCGAGTCAATCCGTGCCTTCGTCATTTCCGTTTTCAATCGTGAATACCGAAAGACCATGTCCATATACGGAATGTTGTTTGCGGGCCGCCCCCTTACCTGCCTAGCGGGCCGTGCTTGCAATCGGGCTCGCTGAATCCTTGACACCATCCGCAGTGGCTCATAGGGTCCGGTACAGAGAACGCTGGGTGCTGAGCCGCACTGCACCTAGACAAATACAGATTAGAGATGCGAGATGTCGACGTGCTAACCCTTTTTCGGACCGCCCGTCTCAAAAAGGTTGACATCGAATGCTACGACATCTTCCTTAGGGCTGACGATGCTACCCTACTAAAACTCCGCCCCTCCCCAATGTGCATATATATCTGTAGGTGTGTGGCATTCTGGGAATGCTAGATAAAGTGCCTAGGCAGATCGACCATATGCACATTCTGTCGCACCGCAGCGAATTGGAGGACTAAACATAGTAATTTCCTAGGTCATGGCACGGGAAGAAAGCATGTGCTAGACACGGCACCTGAGCCGTTGCCTTTTATGGATTCTAGGATGATCGCACCAAAACTTCGGCCTCGGGATTTTTTTTTTGGGCCAGGAGTCCGCCGTTCTCCTGCAGCTCCGTGCCCGAAAGTCGATTACCGGGTTTATGGGTCGGAGAATACGGCACATTCATATTTACAGAATCTGGCATGTCTTCTAAGTATTCATCACTGTCAGTAGCCGCAGTAACCAAAGATGCCCAGACGTATATAAAATTACAGAATTAAAAGCATGGCTGATCAAACCCGCATAGTTACACGCTCGGCCGTAGGGCACCGCATTGCTTCACCGGCGCCATCTTCTTCATACAGGAGAAAAGCGACGAAATGGAATCTATATCGGGCCGTACAAAGTTTCGACTTGAAGATCATGGAACGTAAATCGGATGAAGCCTCAAGGTGTGAATATCCCGTAACATGGCTTTCGGTGAAATCCGTAGGTAGCTACCTAGGTATGCAACTTCATTTATCGATAGTTGGGGAAACGGGTTGAAACGAGTATGGAGATTTATGCAACTGTTAGGTTACTTCAAGGATTGCAACCCGAACTCGTGTTCTGGTTTACTTGCATCTTTTCGCGATCTAGGCTCCCGTTTTGCGGCTGCTGACAGCCCGAGAGGTGCCGCTGCAATGCAACCATCGGGAGGTAGGGTAAGACCGGCCGATCCCTCCACGCATATGTACGATTTACTACCGATTCGTACTACCTACCTGCCCCAGCGACCGTCAGGTTCAGCTTGCCGCAGTATTACGTCGTTTGTGTAGAATTTCGGTGTATTCGGTCTATCAGTCAGCATGTGAAATCGTCTCACCACATGCTTGGTTAAGCGGCTCATGCATTCTACTCGGCCGAAAGAGCCCCTGAGCACCTGACCTGAGAGACTACATGTGCCCCCTATCGGGCCAATTCACGTCACTCTATATTTCGGATGCTCGCTTGCCGATATCTCAGGATAGTCGAAGATGAATTAAGGTACCAAGAAGAGTTTCTGATAAAACAGTCTGAGGATTTATAATACCGATATTATCGGGAAGCGGGAGGCAACGTGGCTTGGAAATCCTACCCTAACCCAGAATCAGTATGATGAACTTTTGTCGGGTCGTATATTGAAGTGTTTCCATGAAATCATCCGAGCTGCATGGCAGATTATGACCATAACACTGTCATTATACTCACGAAATTGACGAATCGGTATTCGGGATTTGGTGGACACAGACAGCCAGATTTTTAGGTGGCTCGGGATGCAGCAGGCAATCCGTTTAACGTATTCTTTTGCGAGAGATCGCTTCCTATATTAATTAATTATCACCAGCTGAAAGGAGTTGTCATTGTCGGATGGCCGGACCCGATGCCCCGGATAAGGGGGGTTAGTCCTTCGATCTCTTCATCTCTTACGAGAATTCTACCTCCTGCTCCCTTAGGATAGGGGCGTCCACAGAAGACAAAAAGACTTATACGGCGTATATTTTGGTAGTATTAGCTTTTGGGAGCTGAGACTCCTTGAGCCGCAACGCGGTTGATGCTAGGCTTCTTGGCTTGCCTCTCAGCAGTCTTAGCAGTCATGGCGATATCATCTGGAATGGGGATTAACTTCTCATACACTCCTCAATTCAATATCTCACGAGCTTCACCAATACGAAGGGCTGAAACCCAGGTACACGGCGTGTACACATAGGATAGGGAGTTGCTATGAAAGCTCACGGGGCTCACTGTCTCATGAGTGATTCCATCGAGTTAGCATATTAATTATACCATCGTCGTCATCTCACGGATGATTGATTCTTTTTAGTGGATCTACTCTACGTATGGGCTAGGACCCCTTTTTATTTCTCTCCGTGTGACTATTCCAACGGGCACTGTCTTCTGATTCCTCAACACAAAAACGCGCCAATGGCATACCCTCGAAGGATCTTCATCCTAGCAATTGCATGCCTTGGAATCCATATCTTATGACTGGATTCAGTATTCATTTCCCGCATTCACACGACGCGACTGGGACTGTAGAATGCGGGGAGACGGACGTTAACTTCTCTAAGCCTAGTCGCCTCCGCCATAACGGCACCGTCGGAAATGTTTACAAGTAATCGTAGATCTTGGCGCGAATAATCATGCTTGTAAGCGGTTTCTGAAAAGAAATAAAGGTTACGTAGTCGTCGAGACGCGCACCGGTCGAAAGCTTCCCGTTTCCAGACGGTAGCTTGAATATTTTCCCTCAGTATAATGTTTCCTCCGTTCGGCGTTTGGCTCGCCCTCGGGAGCTTGATCCAGGGTTGTCTATGCACCTGCATTCCTCATGCAACACCTTGCTCGTCATTGAAGGTGACGCCTCCAGAAGGAGCATCCCTCATAAACGCTACAGCGACGGAGCGGTACAACGTCACCTATGATGGCCCCACGTACAACGGTGTGGCGGGCAGCGTTAATATATGCGATGTCGAGGTCTTCCTAACGCATGGAGATGCGGGTGATGCTGTCAGAATTACCATATATCTTCCACTCGAGGGCTGGAATGGTCGGTGGCAGGGCACAGGAGGTGGCGGTGTAAGTCCCGCTTATTAATGTCCTTTTGCTCGCATAACAATACTCTAACAAAATTCATGATTCGTAGTTCGCGGCAGGCCAGTTCGACTTCGAACTCGTGCCGGCCGTGACTAGCGGATATTCGGCTGGGGCGACAGACGCCGGAGTGGGACTGGACGGCAATACGGACGTCTGGTACAACTCGACCCAGCTGGTCAAGAACTTTGGTACGTGTTAATGATAGCACTCAGGTGCAACGGCGGGAAACTGACTTAGACTTGGCATATTTCAGTGTACCTGTCTCTCCACGAAATGACGGTCATTGGCAAGGATTTGTCTGAGAAGTTTTACGGGAAGAAGCCGGAGTACAGCTATTGGTTCGGATGTAGTACCGGCGGGCGCCAGGGCATGAGCGAGGCCCAGCGCTATCCGGAAGACTACGACGGTATCTTCGCGGGTGCTCCGGCTATCAACTGGGACAGGTTTGTTCTAGCGGACTACTGGCCCGTCGCGGCGCAGAAACAGGAAGGCGACCCCGTCCCATTGTGCAAGTTCAACGCCATAACAAACGCTAGCGTCAAAGCCTGCGACTTGCTCGATGGTGCCACTGATGGACTAATCAGCAATCCACTTAAGTGCGAATTCGACGCGAAGACTTTGGTGGATGTGGAAGTGCAATGCGATGGGAACGCTACTACTACCATCACAGAGAATGATGCAGTCGTGTGGAACAACATTCGGAATGGTCTCGAAGACAGCGAAGGCAACCTCCTCTGGTACGGACTCGAACCAGGGACGGATTATAAAAATCTGGCGACACTCCCGGGCTTTCTCATATCAAGGCAATGGATCGCAGATTTCTTGCTAGAGAGTCCTGGCCTCGACCTTAGCAATATCAAGCAAGATGAGCTTGTGGATTTGTTCCATCAATCGGTATCCGAATTCGGCGACCTCTGGGCTACCGATAATCCCGACCTTTCAGCGTTCAGTTCACGAGGTGGAAAGATATTGACATGGCACGGATGGGCGGACGATCTAATCCCTCCCGTGGGCACGATAGATTACTGGCAACGTGTCGTAGATCTGGCCGGCGGAGAGAAGGAGACAGACGAGTTCTACCGCGTCTTCATGGCGCCTGGTCTGGGCCACTGCGGGGGTGGCCCTGGCCCTCAGATGCCAGTGGATAATCTTGCACCACTCGTTGACTGGGTTGAGAAGGGAAATGCGCCTGAAACTATCTTGTTTTCTGGAAACGGGCAGTCGAGAAATATTTGCAAATTTCCAAAAGAACTTGAATATACCGGGAGTGGGGACGTGAGCGACGCGGCGAGTTGGAAATGTGTATAAGTCGAAGCAATATCGTGGATGGCGTCCAAAGTATTCTCTGATCTCACTATATATAATACTTTCTATACTAGCCCCTGAATCAATCCAATCACTATTATGCTTAGAGCCTAGGCTTTATAGTCTTGATTAGGGGGAATTAGACAACATGCATATAGTTACTCCCTAGACTTCTGGCCTAACTCATGACGACGTCATTGCAAATTCGGAATGGCCAGGCCGACAAGCCCCTTCAAATCTTCAAATCTCCACTCTAGAGGCCTATACCGAGAAAATGAACTTTCGGTCGAATTGTTGGCGAGCGGATAGGTGATTTTCTTTGAAGAAGCTCCTTGGCAACGTTTTAGAAATCGCACTAACTGGCCCTATGAAGCTGGGCAAGCAGAACGGCGGCTTGTCTAATTCAGCCTCAGTGGATTAGTTAAATAACCCTTAAAAATGAATGGGTCGAGGAAATGCGAACGAGAGAAGTCTCCGGAGCCGGCGGAAGTCGAAGTATTTTATTAAACCCTTTCTTCGTCGTCTTGTTCTTGATCGTGGTTTGGTTAATCTTGCGTAAATCCTTTTCATAACAGCAACATGCTAGCTTCATTGTTATCGCCATCCCTATTGGCGGTTATCCTGGCGACAGGGGCAGCATCAGGAGCCGAAGTAGGATACTTCGACTCTCAATCTTGTGTTGATCCAACGGGTCTCGAACAATGCTATGAAGAGGTATCCTCGAGCTTTGCTAGTTGTGTGAACGACAATTGCAAGGATCAAAATATAGACTGCACCAATGTCTGTTCATGTATAAGGACGGCAGACGAAATAGACTGCGCCGGAAAGCACTGTTGGAACAGGGTGAGTTCTATTCTCTATCGGTAATATCATATCGCTGAACATACGTGAAGGTCTATAGTTGCGAGTATCAACAGACTGTTAGCGATTTAGGAACGTACTGCCTTGAACCTCGTTTCGAAGATGCCCCCTTTTTTCCGCCTCCCGATGATGCGGATGGACTTGGTGCTTGTTCCTGTAATCTTGGCAAGGTTCTGACGTCTTTGTACCGGACATCGGTCGAAACTGAATCTTGCGGTTCCAACGGCGAAGACATCGCTAGCGGGTTAACATCTAACGACGAAATTCAAAGTTTTACGCGAGCATGTACCTGCTGTTCCCAGAGTGGCATGCTCTCGGCGTAAGTGTCGCTGTCTATCCTCTTTCCAATCTAGCTACTTGCAAATTTGGACTGGGGATTATATAACGTTACAGACGCTAACGAATCAAAGCTTCTCTGCCATCTGCCCTAACACTGACCCCTCCCTTCTCGGTAGGGATGAGATATACCAGAGTCTAGTAGCAAACGACGAGGACTGGCCGATGTGCGCTACCTACATGGATGCCTTCCCATGCGAGAGCAAGCTTGGCTACACGCCTCCGGGTGATGATGATGATTCTGGAACTTTCTATGAGCCAGATGACTTCCCGGCCGACGGAACAGCGACCTTATCTAATATGGCGGGTGTTATCACAGCTCCCATTGGAGGCGCGACGTATACCTGGACACATAATGGCATCGAGCGTGTAATAACAGTAGCAAGCGCGGACGCGAAGCCCACGTCCGTAGCGGGAGACGACGCTAATAACGATAGTAGTGAGAACAGTGATGAAAAGGGGAATGACGGGAATAGCACTACGGGGTCCGAGGATAAGAAGAATGCGGCAGCTACAATGGGCTCTAGACTGCTTCCCATTAGCTACGGGATGTTTTTGTTCGTAGCCCTAGTTCTATGATTACAGCGTTAGACTAAAGGTGCTTGAACAAGAAACAATCTCTGCTACAAGTACGGTATCGTTTGTGACCACAATATCAGCGCGACTTGAATAGCCGCACCCGAGTAGCATAGGTATGCATGTATATAGGGCTGATGCGAATCCTAAAACGCGAAAATAGGGGATGCGCCTATTTGCCGGTTAAGTTAAGAAACTAAATATATTCAAATCAGTCTGTTAATGTCTTATATCATCATGGCTTCTCACAAGGCGGAGGCACGTCCTACATTCGTAACTGGCTCTAGTTTCTCGGATAGGGGAATGCAATCCTTCAAACCGCTTACTTTCGTCTAGATTATACTAGTAGCATAATTTAGAGTCTTAGTTAATCTGGGGCTGGTAGTCTTCTAGAAATATAAGCCTAAGGCGAACGATCTTTATGGTCTACCTAGTGTTCATAGCCCTAGACGTCAAGGCTTCAAATGAATGTGTTTGTTCTCTATAAGCCCTTCGGAATGGCAAGGTGATCGAAGCGAGACAATACTAAGCTAGATACACGCGACTGTATAGTAGCTCAATGTGCGTGAAAGAAGATTGTTGCTGGGATCAACTACCGGTACAACTTGCCGTGTAGTGAGAATCAGTTGCCGCGGAATCAAGTGTGTTCAAAAGCTAGTGATATGGTGGCTTTGGGATTTACTCATATTGCCGGACATGTATTCTTAGGCTTGCTCTAGTCTACGTCCTGAATCCAGTTTCAGTATTGCTTCGCACCATAGAGTTACTTCATTAAGAATAGTTCTATATCGGCAGTGTTTAGTATACAACTATTTGTTCTTCCCCTTTAAGCTATTATAGTAGCCGAGCGGTCCCGCATTTTAGTTTGTATTGGAATGATAGGAGTATACAACTCAATCATCACCGAGGTCTGGCTCACCTTCTGCTCTATTTCTACTTTCAGAATAGGTACGTAACCTAGACTCCAACTTACCATCGGGATCCCTTGCGGGACACACTATACGTAACCGAGTTTACTCGGATTTAACGTCGTTGATCATAGGACTGCGCGATTCTGCCGCCAGTGTGTACCCCGCACTGTTCCTTGCTGGTGGATGAGACATGACTTCGGCAGGTATGCGATTCGACCGGAGATCGCAGACGGGCTATTTAAACATGGGGTAGTCCCAGGAGTGACGTCTCCTGTTGAGCGTCACACTCAGCCTCAAAGTCTTGGGAGCGGAGGAACCGTATCGCTACATACTCATTAAGTGGACAACGACAACATGCCGGGCCTCATTCAAAACTCGCCCTTTAAGACCATTACGGTCCACGAGCTGCATCCTACCTTCGCAGCAGAAGTCAGTGACGTCAACTTCCAAAATGTGTCTGAAGAGCAATTCTCCGAGATCGTCGCGGCGATGGCCAAGGTAAACAGAATGGCCCCTATGCATAACTCTTTAACAAACATTAGCAAATTGTTGGGACCCATAACTAATAGAAAATGATTGGGGCAGTACGGCGTCTGCGTCTTCCGAGACACGGGCCTAAGCGACGAAGCACACGTCAAGTTCTCAGAGCGGTTCGGCGAGCTCGACAACATCCGGCGGTACCTGCTCGGGGGGCGAAAGCCGCGGTACGAGTTATACGAGCTGTTCGACGCGGGGAACATCGACGCGGAGACTGACACGATCCTGGCAACGGACAGCCCCCGCGCGCACTCGAATAGGGGCAACGGTCTGTTCCACGCGGACTCGACGTTTAACCCGCGGCGCGCGTCCTTCTCGCTGCTGCGCGCGTGCGAGCTGCCGCCGCCCGGCAACGGCGGGAACACCGACTTCGCGGACTCGCGTACCGCGTTCGACGAGCTGCCCGCGGACCTCAAGGCCGAGCTGCTGGCCCACGACTACGTGGGCGTGCACTCGATGGCACACTCAAGGAAGCTGGGGTCGCCTGAGTTCTTCGCCGACGTCGATCCCACCAAGACGCCGATGCAGCGGCACCGGGTCGCGCAGATGCACGAGCCGAGCGGGCGGATGAATTTGTTCATCGGCGCGCACTTGCACCACATCGAAGAGAACGGGGTGGAGATCCCGAATTCGTGGGACTTGGTGCAGCGCCTCAATGCGCATGCTACGCAGGACAAGTACACAACGACGGTGCGGTGGGACCAACCCGGTGATATGATTATCTGGGATAACCGATGTGTGTTGCACCGTGCTGGTGGTGGCGCGTTTGAGGGCAAGTACAGGCGCGACTTAAGGCGGACAACAGTCCATGATGATAGCCCAACGGCGTGGGGATGCAACGCAAAAGACGTTGAGTGGCTGGGATTCAATACAAACGCGAAGCCTAAGCACGCTGGAGCTGTCGGAGTGTGAGACTGTTGATGGGCATCTTGGGCGGTGGCGCTAGAGTTTTTGAGATACAGTAAGTTAGGGCGATTCTAAGCTGTTATAATGTTTGCTTTAATGTGACGAAGAATGTCTACCTGATGAACAGTCGAGGCCTTAGGTCTAAATATCTTGTAATAATTATTTATATGCATCTATATCTCCTTAATAAGTAATAACTTAATATCGGTGGTTAACTTGAACGGTTTAGAACATACACATACACTCGGCATATTTTGAAAATGAGTCAAAACTAGTAGCTTTTGATGGTAGATCTCGTAGTTGATATGCAACTAGAAGAGGCGAGAAATAAAACATTATGAGCTGCTAATGGGGCACGAGGTATTACTGGACATCTGGTTCCCCTTTTATGCATAAACGCACGTACATACGTGTATGTATCGCGTTGAGCTCTGATGCGCAAAATACAGGTACTAAACAGATCACCAGGTCATCAATACATTTCATTTAGTCGGTTGGCTAGCAGCGATTATGACAGCTGATATTTTTTTTGAACTTTGCTATGCTTGAACTCTAGGTGAAGCAAGATATTCGTCTCGTCTAGGTAGCTATCGTTTCATTTAGGCCCCATCCACGGATTATCGCATCTACTTTGCTACGGAGCTTCCGCGCTTTTCTTCCCCGTGTAACGCACGTTGATATCGGTAGGCGGCTCGCCGATTTCATATCGTAAAACCGCACTTCGGAATAGATCGGCCAGAAAAGTTCTTAGCTGCATACATAGTTGCATATATCAAAATCACGTGGTTATTGATGCCGATGATTCATAGTGGACGTAATGCCTGTTGTTCCGATTTCTGGTCCGTAACTCGACAGACGATAAGTTGTGGTTGAGTCATAACGTTGGCTCCCTATATTCATTGGCGTTCTTGCTAAAATTGAATTGAACTTCGATAATTCACAATGGTTCTAGAAACGACGCCTAGAAATTGGTATCGAGATGACTATCTGGTTTCGACTGAACCGCTTCTCGTTCAAGTTGATGCAGTTAATGCCGCCCTGAGCTCGGACCTGATGTGGTGGGCACAAGGGTTGCCGCGGGATTTGATGAAGAGAGCACTCCATAATTCCCTGTGTCTTGGCCTCTATGTGCTTCCAAAGTCAACCTCACAAATCGCTGGTAAGTCCTAGGCCCCTGAAATGCGCCATTTCATCATAAACAAGTTGCCGGCTCACATATACAGGCCAGAGTAGTCCTACTCAGATCGGGCTGGTGAGGGTGGTAACCGACGATGTGACCTTCGCATATCTCACTGACGTATACATCCTCCCTGAATATCAAGGGAAAGGCCTCGGCGCTTGGATGATGGAATGTCTCAACGAGGTTATCAAGGACTGGACTCATCTCCGACGCTTCATGTTCCTCACAAGCGATAGGATGGATCTGTATCGCAAATACCTCGGCGCGAAGGATTGGCATGAGTGTGACACGGCGGGCATTTCCATCGGCTTGATCGAGGGGCCGGCGGCGCAGCACCCAAAACACGAATAAAGTAACATCAGCAATGCTACCTTCAATCTTTGCTTGTTTTTCCGTAGGCGCCGCCGAATACCTTTCTCATCTCCAGTGCGCGTTTGTAGGGCGGCGCGGTCGGAGGTTGTACTGGATCGAGGGATACGTGGTCTGGAGGGAGGCGATAAGAAGCATCAGAATCAAATGCGGATAAGTCGCCGCAAGCAATGAACGGAGCAATCCACCTGATGTCGTTTTCATGCTGTGGACGTAAGTCTTCCAATTGTACTTCAATGATCCCATTCCCATCCACCACTGGGACGGAAGCGGGAATATTGTTCCACGCCCCGCTCTCTGGATTTTGTAAAATGGTATTCGCAGTTATAGGGGAGCTTAGGGAGTTCTGCTCCGTCATTTTAGATAGACGGAATCCAACCCCCAACGGTTCCTCCAGGCTCGCCGAAAACCCCTTGGGTGGTTGGAAATTCAGGCATACGATGAAAGCTTCAACACTGCTAGCTCGAGAAGACCTCGGCTTCGCGACGTGAACTTTTTCAAAGAAGATCTTGAGTTGGGCGTAGAGTATATCCACGTTTTTACCCCTGAAAATCTTGGCGACGAACTTTCCACCGGGTTTCAGCACGCACAACGCTAGATTTAACGCTGCAAAGAGAAGTTGAGACTGCACGTAGATATCTAGGTCATGCAACCCGGTGACATCAGGCGCACCGTCACTAAGTACTAAATCGACTGGGTGTGCAGCTTGTTGGCTCTTGGTTTTTGAATCGTATTCCGGATCTAACGCCTTCAAAAGCAAAGGAACCGTGGCGGGGTGGGTGATGTCAGCTCGTAACGTAACAATCCCCGGTAGCGGACTGATGGGCTGCAAGTCGATCGCAACGATTTTGACATCCTGACGGGGACTGGCCTGGAGGACTGGCTGCTGAGATTCCAAGGTATCTGGCGTTTTTTCCATCGTCGCCTGAGACCCAAAGAGCCCCATCATCTGCTGACGGAACCTGGCATCCCGATCTTGCCAGGCCGACCGACCGAACTTCTCCCCTTTAATGAGAACTCTGGAAAGAACCTGCGACCAACTCCCAGGCGCAGCACACAAGTCCACCACTCGAGTCACATTGGCGAATAAGTCGAATTCTGGTCTTCGGTAAGTATATTTGCCAACACCTCTCTGCGATTAAGGGGCGGGTCACCTTCATCAAGTTGTAGAAGCTTGAATGCACTTCTCGCTCGCCACCCTTGTTCCTTTGCAAGTCTATAATACGCGTCGCGCTTATCTTTAGAAGATTTCCCCATTTTCAATCACCACTCTGCAGGGGAAGCTGAAGCTGCACAATCCACGTGAATCGTCTTTAGGATTGTATGTTTTCAAGTTCACCCCACCAACAATTTTTTGGTGTTGGCTCAGTGCCCAGTGCTGTAGGGCTGAATTAAGGTGGGGGACAGTGCTTTCGGAGCTTATCGAGGAACGATAAGATAACGATAAGAAATAGGTCCCCAAAAATTTCTAGCCATTTGGCATTGAAGTTCTCGTCGTCCTTCTAGCTACTTAGCCTACCATACCACTGCAACCCGTTTTACTCGCATCATGGACGGGATAAAGAAAAGGAAAGCGATTGGCCAAAATGCCAATGCGCCATCGAAGAAGAAGGCAAAATTGCACCGAAAAGTCCTAAAATCCACCAAAGTAGCGAAACCGAAGCAACGTATTAGTGTCGACTCTTTACGATGGCGCAAAGCCAAGCTCCCAGATATGTTCAATGACTCCGAAGGCTTCTACGGTCTGGAGGAAATCGAAGATGTAGAAGTTATTCGAAAGGACGACAACACGGTCGAATTTGTACGTCACAACTCCGATTGCTTTTGCTTGGGACGCTAACAAAAGACAGAGAGCTGCCTTACCCTCAGACGACGAGATAGACGAAGGAGAACAGGACCAGAACGATGAATTACCTAGCGATGGTGAATTTGAAGGATTCGATGACGAACCCCCAGCGTTAGATAATATAGAGAGCGAGAAAACTCAATTATCCGTCGACGATATCGAAGACGTAGAAGCAGATACGGTGGGTGCGAAAGATACCCAGAAAGAAAGCGAGAAAGCACAGAAAAAGCAGAAGAAAAAGAAAAATTCGCGTAAAGAGGAAGATCCGGAGCTTGAGACCAACGTCTTTGCCGGATTAGACGCCGTAGACGAAACGCAGGACGAGGTAGATCTGTCTGCGTGGATGTCACTCAACCTATCTTCTCAGATCCTTGAATCGCTAGCCAAGTTGAAATTCTCGAAGCCCACTCGCATACAGGCGGCTGCGATACCGGAGATTCTAGCCGGCCACGACGTAATAGGGAAGGCATCAACAGGTTCGGGAAAAACGTTGGCGTTCGGTATTCCGATAGTCGAGAAATGGCTGGAGTTGGCAGAGAGCGTTGAGACGTCTGAGGAAACAACGAAAACCCCGCTCGCATTAGTTCTGTCACCGACTAGAGAACTTGCGCATCAACTTACAGATCACATCAAGAATCTTTGCGCCGGCCTACCAACCGCCCCTTATGTATGCTCGGTAACCGGTGGCTTATCTGTCCACAAGCAACAACGTCAGTTGGCTAAGGCCGATATTGTTATTGGAACCCCTGGGCGACTGTGGGAAGTCCTAAGCTCCAGCTCGGAGTTGACTAACAGCTTCAAGAAGATACAGTACCTAGTAGTCGATGAAGCCGACAGACTTCTGACAGAAGGCCACTTCAAAGAGGCTGCCGAGATTTTCAACGCCCTGGACCGGCTTGAAACAGATGAGGACGAAGAGGAAGATGCTACGGCTTCGCCACGGCAAACTCTCGTCTTCTCGGCAACGTTTCACAAGGGCCTACAGCAGAAGCTTGCTGGTAAGGGACGCTACGACTTAATGAGCCAACAGGACTCGATGGAGTACCTGCTGAAGAAGCTGAATTTCCGCGAGGAGAAGCCGAAATTCATCGATGTGAATCCAGTCTCCCAAATGGCGGAGGGTCTGAAGGAAGGCCTGGTCGAATGTGGGGCGATGGAGAAGGTAAGTTCCGCTGAGAAGATGAACGAGATATACGCGCCATACTAATGAGTTACAGGATCTGTACTTATATGCACTTTTGCTTCTTTATCCAAATGTTCGGACACTAGTTTTTACCAATTCTATCAGCTCCGTCCGAAGATTAGCCCCCATGCTTCAAAACCTCAATCTCCAGACTCACCCACTCCATTCTCAAATGCCACAGAAAGCACGTCTGCGTTCTGTTGAACGATTCACTGGCGCAAAGCCGGGACAGTCGTCAATCCTCGTTGCCACGGATGTCGCTGCGCGCGGGTTGGATATCCCAGGAGTGGATCTGGTAGTACACTACCACGTTCCCCGGGCTGCGGATGTATATGTGCATAGATCTGGACGTACTGCACGCGCAGACAAGACCGGCCTAAGCATACTTCTCTGTGCACCCGAAGAAGTCGTCCCGACTAGACGACTGATCTCCAAAGTGCATTCAAGCAGCGACAAGAAGTCCAAGAAGAACTTCTTCGTCCAGACACTAGACATGGACCGGAAGCTGGTCAACCGGCTGAAACCTCGCGTGACACTCGCTAAGAAGATCGCCGACGCCGGACTCGCGAAGGAGAAAGGTAATAAGGAAGACGATTGGATGCGAAACGCGGCGGAAGAGCTCGGCGTCGAGTACGATAGCGACGAGATGCAGCAAGTTGGGACGTGGGGAGGACGTGGTGGAGGCCGGAAGGAGAAGCAGAACCAGGCGAGAGCCATGACCAAAGCCGAACTGGGCGCCATGCGAGCCGAATTAAGGGAGCTGCTCTCCAAGCGGGTCAATGCCGGTGTTAGCGAGAAGTACATAGCCACAGGCATGGTCGACATGGACGAACTGCTTCGTGGCGCGAAGGGCGATTTCTTAGGCAAAGTCGATGGCCTCGATATCGAGACGCTCTAGTCTGCGTTCTTGTCATGAAGCGCTATGGAATTTATTGAATGTCGTCGGAATGGATACAAGATACCACCAGTAAGCAAATCGTCAGTGTCATCCTGATGGAAATACGCCCACCGTGCCAAATGAATATACCTCACTATAATAAATACTACTATTCTGAAATCAATTAGGAGAAGCACTTGAGTAAGGGATACGAAGTTGCATATTTACGCATCTCGTCGTCCGGCGTAAGGAGCGTATTATGTAATCACTCACCTGCGTTAGTAAGGATGGATCACGTGGATTATCCACGTGACACTCTTATCAGGTCCCCTTGAACGCCACCTATTTACATGAAGCACTTGATAAGAGCCGCGTCTTGGCTATGAATGCGTTATGTTCATTTGGAAGCTATATACAGTATATAAGAGCGTGCAACTATGTACAGAGAAGAAGAGTATACCCGGCTATGCAAATGGCAAATATCCAGGCGATACCGGCCGAAATCGATTCCATCCCCCTCCCATTCATTTCATTTCGTTTTTATCATCCTTGATTGTAATACGGTAGGTATTTACAATCTCCATAATTTCGTATCGGACATGATGAAGCGAGTGGAAATTCTAGACTTTAGCTCTAGCTCTGGTTCTCTCTCTAAGCGGTAGGAGATGAAAGACGATGATGGTGATGGTGTTGATGCAAGTGAGAAAGACGGGACAGTCTTCTAAGACGGAGCGCCGGCCCCCGAACCAAATGACCGCCGCAGAATGGCCGGCTCAGGCAGAGAACAACCCCAGCCAGCCAAGCAAAGAACAGATTTTGCCCTCTTAGTTGAGGTTGTTCTTGATGTTCTGGTACTGGCTGTTGGGGTAGCTGAGCAGATTCTGGGTCTTGTCGAGGGAGCCGGAGCCGCCCTGGGCGTTGAAGGCGGCGGCGATGAGGGAGCCGCCGTCGGTGCGGTCGCCCGACGCCTCCCAGAACATGGAGCCGCCCAGGCTGTTGCTCTTCGCATAGCTGATCTTCTTGTTGATCATGTCCATGTTGTCGTAGCTGATCAGCTCCTTGGACGACGCGTCGTAGCTGAACACGGCGCCGGCTGTCGCATCGTACTGCTCGGTCGCGCCCGCCTTGGGGAGCACCTTGTAGTCCCAGACACCGGCTTCCCACGAGCCTAAACACGAAGAGTGGGGGTTAGCATGTTTTTTTTTTGAATTTTTGGTGGTTGGGGTCTTAATATAGGCGTTTATGCGGGTAATTAGGAAAGGTTTGTTATGCTTACCCTGACCGATGCCGCTGTACGGCTTGCCGATACCGTCGGTGGCTTCGAAGGATCGTCCATAAAGAGGGAGACCGAGCACGATCTTGTTGGCAGGGACGCCGCCGGCGATGTAGGCCTTGATGGCGGCGTCGGTGGAGAAGGGAGTCGAGATGGGGTTGCCGCTGTTGGGGTAGAGGTTAGCCTGGTGGCCCGAGGTGCTGTCCCAGGAGCCGGCGTAGTCGTAGGCCATCAGGTTGAAGTGGTCGAGCAGACCGGCCATGTCCTTGAGGTGCAGCTTGTTGTAGTTGGTGGGGCCGGCGGGGACGGCGGCCGTGAGCAGGAAGTGGTAGCCGCCGGCGTACTGGGACGAGTACGAGTCGAGCTCGTTGCGGATGGCGCGCAGGAGAGCGACCATGTTGCTGGCCTGAGTGTCATCGGCAGGGTACTCCCAGTCGATGTCGAGACCGTCGAAACCCCAGTCCTTGAGCAGGGTCACGGCAGACTTGGCGAAGGTGGATCGCGTGGCGTCGGTGCTGGCGGCGCCCGCGAAGTTGCTGGAGTAAGTCCAACCACCGATGGAGAGGAGAACCTTGAGGTGGCGGTTGGCCTTCTTCAGCTTATACAGCTGCTTCACGCAGCCGTAAGCATTGGTACCAGGATCATTCCAAGCTAGTAGTGATGCGTTAGCAGGCTATTTCAATATCAGGCGGCGAATCGCAGTGCTACTTACAGTCGCCGTCATAGTGCTTCTCAAGGTCGGCATAGGTGTCCGAAGCATAGACGGTTCCGTCAGCTCGCAGGTTGGCGAAGGAGTAGAGAACCTGGTTGATCTGGGAAGCCGGGAGCTGAGCAGGCTGGTAGTTTCGTCCATAGATACCCCTATGCAAAATAGCGTTAGTTGGCTATTCTAGAGAATTGGCTATTGCCAGCGCGGTTTAGCTTACCAGTTGGTGAAGTAGACGGTATTCTGGAAACCAGAAGCACGCTTCTCGATTTCAGCGATAGGGCTAGCGAGGCCAAGGGATGCTTGCAAAAGCAGAGCCGTAACGAGACCTTTAACAGAAAACATGGCGAGAATGGTTGAGAAGTAAGGACCGAATATGTCAACTAAGGAGTGGAGCGACTAGAGTATAAGTAGTCTAGGGAGCGAAGTTCTGGCCTTGATCGAGGGCTGACCTGGTTTCTCGAAATTTGAAAAGAAGGGCTGAATTCTCTGTATTTATATTGAATGAGTGTGAGTGAACTGTCCCGAAGATGACGCGACCCTAGCATGTTCCTACTGTGTCTCTCATGTGGTGTGTGCACGGATGTGACTGCAAATGCATAACGATGGACAGATGAATAGACACGGTTCTATCGATACCGGAACAAAGGAGTCACCACCAAACCAGCAAACTCGATATGTGGCTCGCGGCTCTTCCAGCCAGGGCGGCAACGTTGCTACCTACCTGGTACCGTCCACAAACCTAGACACGCTCCTAAACCGGTACATCCCGCTCTTCCCCCCCTGCTGCAGCCTCCTAGCCAAGGTAGTTCCCGGTCATGAGTGTGTAACTATGTGTTGGTAAAGCTCATGAGGACACCGGCAAGGCATATTGGAGCTTGGAAGCCCTCGTGCTCTTCCTCCTATTCCCTACGTGGAAGGTGGACGTTGGAATGTGTCTTGCATTTTTAGCACCTTGACAGTCTCGGTAATGAAGGTAGCCTTCCCTCAGGGGAAGCCGCCGGCAGCAGCCAATCAGAGGCCAGAAGACTCGGGATAGGAGCACCACCATCTACACTTCGAATGAGATTAGCACAAGGGTCGGTAGCTTATCACAGGGTTGTATGGACCCGTCACGTCTAGTTCATACCCCACTATCACTTGACCAAACCAGATCTTGGGACAAGTGTCATATCGAGTATGTGTAAGTCATTGTTTAGGTTGGTCGAAGCTGGTTTAAAGTAGAGGATCAAATGATTTCGAATGGCGGGGTGGCTAATGCACGGAAGGGCAATGTGCCAGATTATGTGAGACATACAGAGCGTTTGTCTCAACCTCACTTCCAACTCGACCGGACGGTATAATACGTTCGTCGAAACCCCGCCAGACTACCATCGAGCTTGAGGTATTGTTAGCTTCCGGAGCACTACCCACTCTCTGGTGTGGAGAGATAAGGTATTTCCTAATCGGGACAGTTCCTCCAGGATGGTGCATCGAGACATCCGGCCTTAGCTTCAACGACGTTCATGGTGTCGAAGGTCATTTCGCCCACGATGGGACATTGGGCTGACAACCTGGTCGGCCCACCCCGCCCCCGCCAGACCTCTGGTTGCATCCAGAGTATCTACTATACTTGCAACGTTACTGGGCTCAACAGCGAATTTGGTGTCTTGCGCGACACGCTGGAATATCTACAACGTCGTCGCCTTGAAGGACAGGTGTGAAGTGTCGATGCACGCATCTTATCTGTTGGTTGTTCTCAACTAAGCCAAGACTTCGATGGAAGTGAGGGACGATTATCCGCTGCTGACTGCGCGCCGGTAGTTGGTTTCGCAACGCGACGTAGTAACCACGACGAGAAGAATCAGACGTGGCTATAGAAACATCTGGGCTATGCGCCGGGCATGGGCGTCTCCGACGTAGAATTTTTAGTGGTTGAATGAAGGCCTGTATAGGGCCTGTATAGAAAGAATCCTGGAGTTGCGCGACACTCCCCCTAGGTTTTGGTTGGCATAGGTACTTACGGGGGTGTCGAGACCATCGGGCCGAACGCTGACCTGCTAAGGCAAGACGTTAACAACTGGCCCCCAATTCCTTCAATACTAGCTAGCACGGCCTACGCAGTGGACTTCGGCAGTCTGGCAGATGAAAGTCGACTGTGCCACTCTACGCTAATGCTTCGAGAGCTTCATATCATAACCCGTCTAATTTGCGGAGCCGGACGGGTCCTCTTAGTCTGACTAATAGCTCGAAACCTCTTCGGTGGTATGTTTCCGTGAGCTAGTATTTATCGCTGCCACTCTGGGGAATCCGGGGCTAGGCACATGGTAGTTGACTATGTAAGGGTCAAGAACAGTGTAGGTTAGTATCTTTCAACATCTAGGTAGGACCCTGAGTCAGAGCTGAATCTAGATCCTTTGATCGTCGTCGCGTAGCACATGTGTACGATCTGCAATAACGTGGCGAACAAACTCAAGGCGATGAGGCTCTCCATCGATCGACAAGCTCACAACCAGTGTACATGTGTTACCCGGTACCTGACATAACGCGAAGCCTTGACACCACCGAGCTCACACCACTCAGGTAGCATTTGAAGGATGACGACAATTGACCCGACGGTATCCTGTTCCAGGATGGGCAGTCAACCAAACGAAGTGTATAAGTTATTAAGGATTGAGGCGAGTCCGAGAAAGAGAGCGAGCAAGTATGGCCAAGTATGGTACCAAGCACCTGGGTACATGTAGGCATGGCGGAGATGATAGAGACATAATGGAAGGTGAAGAAAACAAAAAGTAATAAATTGACAGAACGGGATAGATTCTAGCGCCAGATCTAAAATCCGCATTTGAGATCGACCAAAATGCGCCTGATCCAGGAAGGTGATACGCTTAATTTATCCTTGGAGCTCGGGCCAACCGCTTGTCAGTGCCCTGACTTACCTGGCGAACTGGAACTGCAACTGGAACTGGCTTCTTCAGCCCCTGCCTCGTCCAAGCATTCAAGGTTTACCTTTGTGTTAGTGGATTTCTTCAGCTGTTCTCCACTTTTCTTCAGTACTGTACCTGCAGCGGAGCTTATTTCCCCTGAAATTCAATCTTCTTCAACACATGCACAGCGGCAATGTCAGCGGCAGCGGGAGTCGCCTACTCGGTAACTTTAAACATCCTCTGCGTTGCGTCATGATCCGTATAACTTGACGGCCAATCCGCCTCACGGCCTTATTTTGACTTAACTTCTAAAAACGGTACCGATATCAACTTCTTTTTAATGCCTCTCAACCAGAGACAACTTGAGATTCCTCATCCCATAACAGCGGGACTTGCGCAACGTCGGTTAAACCATCCATGGAATTAACCAATTGCGAGCACCACATCTCATTAGGGCATCCTTCGATCAACCAACACATGTAAGGCAAACTTCGCCAATCAAGTTAGGTACTAGCATATGTACTTTTAACCATCATGGTCCCCCTCATCCCTTTACCAGGTTTAGCAGGGTAAGCACGTGGCAAGCCTCACTGCGAATCCTACACTTCTACCATTGAGGAGGAAAAGACGCTAAAAAAGGCCATCCTTCGTTGAATTTGGAAGTTAGAAATGTCTCCAGGCCATTTGTGGCCGAACCATCATGCGGAAAGCACCAGATGTCCCGACTATGCGCGCCTCTAGCGCTATATCCGATCACTACTGCTCTAAAACAAATTCAATCGGCTTTAATAATCCTTAGTAGCTCCATGAGGCAATCGCGAACAACCTCATCTTCGGAATGCCCTTCTCTGTGTCACCGAGCATAGCCTCTCCGATGATACAGTAAATATAGGGGAAGAAGGTGGATCTACCATCATTTCCGTAGCCACGTCTTACATATGGTCTAATACACAGGTGAATAATCGTCTCATAGTTAGAACAGCTGGTTCACATTACTAATTACGTGCCAAACATGTGTTCGAAAATTCTTGAATAGAGCCAAACAGTTTTAACCACTTCCAAGGTTTAGAATTCAATTAATTTCGGCACCATTCGAGTAGGATGAGGGTTCAATTGAATTTATCGCCCCTCCCGACCAGTATTCAGCACGTAAGTAAAAGGGGCATCGTTACAGGTGATTACAGATCTTCGATGCTATTTATTATAAAACGGAGTCAGATCCTATGCTAGCTAGGCTCTCTATGATATCCCAGTCTTATGGTTAGGTAAGTATGACTATGAGTCGACGATTATACGCAGCTCTTCGTCAATAATCCCAAGGAACCATATTAAGTCGATAGGCTCCCGCCTCCCAAACGCGCGCTACAGTTGTCTATGACTATTAGGAGAAGATAGTAATTGTATAAGAGCCTTGTGTCTCTTATTCGAGTGTGCATTTCGTATGATTAACATCCTAGGCACTGCTATAACCTCTTATGAAATAGGTAAGAGGAGGTGTCACAAGGCGAAGTAATGAACCCAGGTAGTAACTAAGTTGTGGCACGAAGAGCCCTAACTCTACCTAGGTGAGACTGTGTAGCTATATACCCTAGGGTCCTTTGTTCCCAGAACTCCTCCCTTGGGGTGTTACATGGCCCGTGATATCTGTGGTATCTGGAGAGCCCATCTGACAGGGGAAAAAAGTATTGGGCAGCCAGGTCCAGTACATATTTTGATATTTATTGTGACGAAACAATAGCCAAGCTTGAGTTATTAGCTCGTACAGTGGAAGATAATGTCTTGGTGGCATGGATTCAACCAGGCTTTCCGAAATTTCATACAAGGCGCTTTTATCATTCCCCAGCAACGAACTCTACTTCGGAGATATCTAGCATCCATCATACGCGTCTTCAAAAAACGAATTCCTACGAAACTATTTCATATCGCTATCCTCGAATTTACCCCAAAAACGCAATCATCGGCAACTCATGCCATGTCGAGAACTTGTTACACATTCGAAAAGATCCAGTTGCCCTTACCAATAATCCCGACTTATCTGCATCGATGTATGTATTAAATTTTTATGAGGCTTTGTTTTGCTATGTTCGACAGTTAGGAAACAATCTCAGGCTATTGTATCTCGGACAGGTATTGCGAGGTATTCAATCTTTTCGGTCAAACGGTCGGAGTCTACTAAGGAAGAAAAGGTTCAGTGTTAGCTAGACGACTTGATTGACGAGTTTACGGAGCGATCGCCACACGGTCCCTAAGGCATTTAACCCACGACCTACGACACTCGGGCCTGCGATTGTTACTTTGATAAGTGGTGTACTGGCCCGGTATTTAGAGCATGGCTACGGTTGGGCTCGCCTGGGAGTTTTACGGGAATAGTCTACCGCTGATCTTAAGCCGCAGAACTCCGCCAGGGGCCTAAGAAAAAGTCGTGGTATTATATAGCGACGAGCCTATACGAAGCCCTTCAGGGGCCAGGGGCGGGCCTAGAAGGAACTTGTGTTAAGGATCTCGACCCGAACCATCTTCGAGATAATTGAGGATCTAGCCTCGGCTTCAACATATATCATATCTAATGGAATCTATCCAACCATTGTAGTTTAACTGACCAGGAATAGGGGGCTGCAGGGTTGGAGCTTCACTTTGGGGGCCAGAAAATAATCTCGCTTGAGTCGATTCGGTAGGGTCGCACCATAACTGCATCCATTGTTTCCCTGCTTGTGTGTTCCAAGAATACATAAACGAGTGATTGCCATCGCAACTTGAAGCCCTGTAGTTCGTCAAGTTTCAGTCTATTGGAAGCTCCATCGGAACCACTGAGAAGGTAATTCAGCCTTTAGCAAATACTGGCTAGAAGAGTTTATATATATCGATGGGGCATTGGCTATAGTCGCAAATTACGGGGAATCTTCTACAAAAAGAATTTGATGATCAGCGAATAGTGGCTTTCACTGATTCCTAATCTACTAAGTAAGTACATTTACTGGGCAGAGGAAAGGTATAAAATAAACGAGCTAAATTTGCTAGTCATAGACACAGCATTGTGCTATGAATGCTTCTCCGTCCCGAAGTGAAGCTAAGCGGTAAAGTTCAATGTTTTCCAGTCATAGGATCGTTGACCGTTTAACAACTGATACCGTGGAACTTCCGTGATGAAAGCCGTCATAACTCTATGAATAGAATTTTATACCTGTAGAGATGCATGAAGCGCTAGTACCCGACGTATACTAATGAGAAAACATACATGCCTCCTTGTAGATTTCCGTACTATTGATCGAGTTGAAATCAAACCCGATTGGCCCCTATGAGGTAACTATTTTAACCCCTATATCTTACGTCTCATTTACAAGTCATCTCACATATTACTAGCATTATTTTGGTACGTTGAGCCGACGTCGGAGGCCAAGTATGTTAAGGATGTGGGTGCCTTGATTTGTATATGTTATCCTGGCCAAGTTGAACAATGCTTAGTACCATCTATTCTAGCCCCCAGCAAAACGGACAGGGGCTGCTAGTAGTTACTGCCCTTACCGATATTTATGGAAACTCTTTTTACGTATGGATGCTCTAAATAGTGGTGTGTAACCCATTTAATAGTCAAGTAGTAGAAGGCCACTTGAACCTCTTCACTAAAGGGGCCAGGCTAAAACAGGAGATCAGGGCAGAATAGTCTACTAAACGTGAAAGAATTTAGACCACGCCGTCTTGGAGTAAATATACTGCAGCACATCCGTCCGTTGGTCATTCCTAGAAAGTACCTATGATTTCATAACGTTGAAATTCATTCAGCAAGACAAATACACAAATTCAATTCATCATAAGTACAAAGTCCAATTTCAAAAGCTACTACGTACTAGGTAGTTGTTGTTTTAATTAATATAATATAGTGATGTCCCTATTGTATTTGACTTAGATACCCGGTATCTACCTACCTAGATACTCTATTGATAAGTTTCATAAATAGGGGTTGGATAAACTACGACTAGAATATTACGTTTATATCTTTGCCAACGCTAAATCCACACAATTACCTTGGAAAGGAGAAGCGTATAAAATATTTCGCCGTTATCAAAATGCACAAGCCTACCATTCTAGTTCCTTGGAAGGCGAATGATGATCAAAAGGTTACGGATTGAAACGTTCTGGTTCAAGGATGTTCCGCTTCATTGTTGATCTTGCGGCCCAGCATTGCTCTTATGACTGTATCTGAGACCCGGGTCAACCGGAAATAAATTTTAATGTAGAGGTTATAGAATTATACTAGGAAGGCTGCAAGGAACTATGCAAGTAAGATGTTAGCATTGTGTATAGCAATACCCTCGAGACAGCCAGGGCCGCAGCATGTGTACAAATTCGTCTATTCTACTTCAAGTCCTCCTCAAATTGTTTGATAATTTGATTGTGCCGCAGTAAGGCTGCATTGCTATTGACTGACGCGATACCTCATGGATATACTAACCTTCAGCCGCACGTGAGCGACGATACCCTCAGCATCCACATTGATGTAGAACCCATGTCCATTTTGGGAAGTGTGATGCGGTACGTATAAATCGCCCCCTTCTACTTCATTATGGCCAGTCCAACGATTCGCTAATATGGACATAATAATCAAGTGTTATTTTAGGATCTCATCTTTTGTAATAATTATGTGATTTGATCCTCTCCCTAGTCTGTGTTATCCCGGGCTTCTTCAGGGGTAGGAATACGGACGACCCGGCTAATACACGATATTCTGGAATCCGGTATTCCGACGACCAGCTGGAGAATAGATATATAACAGGCACTCATTTCCTCGAAGTAGTTTTAGGACAAGCCGCTTAGACAACAATCTACATCCCTTCAACATTGACCTGTAACATCATACACTCTTTCGAATAATTACCAATACACTACTATCTCCGCGTCAATCTACCTACCCGCTCTATTTTCACAATGGTTGCCGTCGCAAGAATCTTCTTCGTCACGCACCTTGGCGTATCCGCCACAAACGCGGCGCAAATCACCGTAAGCGTTGACAAAGAGACTACACGATAAGTCATTGGGCTAACACAATCCTTCCTCCAGGGACCTTGCCCTTCCGGCCAGCAACTTATCAGCAACAACAAGTGTTGCCCGGGATACTCGATCATCAACCAAGACGACACAGTCTGCTGCGTGACCGACACAGACAACAGCTGCAAAGGCATCGGGCTCTGCGGAAACGGCTCCATCGGCGGCTCCTGCAAAGCCCAGGTCTCTATCAACGACCCCGACTACGACCAGAAGGTCAAGAACGCACAATCCGGTACGGCGGACCCCCAGAGCAGCCCGTCGTCGTCTTCGTCTGCTTCTACCTCTCCCACGGCTTCGTCCGCTCCAAGTTCCACAAGCTCTGACTCGGCCGCTACAGGCTCCTCCTCCGATTCGGGTTCTTCGACGTCGTCCTCTCCCTCTAAGAACGGTGCCACTACGACTAATAACGCGATGCTCGGTATGGTCGTTGCCCTGGCTGCTGTCCCTGTTGCTTTCTATGGCATGTGATATCACTTGAGATGGGAATATCTATCAGGGGAAAAAAGTCTGGAGCGGTATAGACTCGCTAGTTAGAGGCCGATCGCTATCAACTTTCATTCGAATTTCGCCTTCTAAAGAACAGGCATTTGGGATAGTATTATAGAGGAGGTTCTTGTGTTATTCTTGACTGGTATTAATATCAATATAAATCCTGTTTGGTTGTATAACCTACCGGAAGAACTTTATGACTACATGTGGCCTCCTAAGGGTGTAACCTAGACATGATCGTTAGACAAGACAATAAGTTGTAATCAAGATTTCATGAAAGTGGTCGACATTGAGTATTAGCTCGCTAGCCTATAATATAATGTGCTTATTAGGTCATATGCTTACTTCTCTTGCGGGTCCTACGTGTCGTTGCTTTTCATATGAAATGCACACGTTCCCGAAAGTTTGATAAGCGTAGTTACTTGAACAGAGTTAGAAAGTCACTTCGGCCAAGCTGGTTGAGATTTGCTATTCGAATAAAATATACAGAGTAATAAGGCCCACTGTTTATCAGCATTTTACATAGTATGTGTCCCCCCTGCCGCCTGCTGTTGCTCTTGCGCCGTGCTGACACTTGTAGCAAATTGACTAGCCCCTATCATGGCTCTCGCTGCATTCAGGACCAGAAGTTCTACCGCCCCCCTTTCTTTCGGATATCTCCCTTTGTAACCGGCTACCTCGATTATCAAATCCAATAGATACTCTTTTTCGATTTCATTCGCTCCCTCATATGACATATACACGGGAGAGGCAGATAGGATAGATGTTACCATACCCAACTTCTTGATGAATGGCATACACAGCCAAGTTTGCCTACACAGCTCCCTGTTCTCAACTTGCAGATCTTCGTCTGGCTGATTCAGGAGAATTGTTGAATGGTATAGGATCCGATTGAAAATCGTACGTATCATGGCGTATGATATGAAAACGGACATGGTGTCTAGACTCTCGAAGTGAAATTTCGTTCCAACCGGAGACGCAGGATCTGGCTCCTCAATCACACGGCCTGTGCGATGGGCCCTTTCTATGATGGGTTCGCCGACACTTTTTAGTCTTTCTATGATGTCCGTGATTTCGTCTCGGAACATTGCCGCTTGTGCTTGCTGCGAGATAATATCAGAGTCGTTCGAGATGGATCTGAACTTGTGTGCTAGGCCAGGCCAGTATCCAAAATAATACCCAATAGTGTAACAATCCATCCGCTCTCTTGGGAGCGTCGCACCTAATATTCGCCATGCTTGTTGAAGTGACTCCTTCCAAGGAGGGGTAAGATAGAAGTTATCGCCGCCTTCAACGAGCCAGTGTGATATCTTGAAAGGTTAGTGGGGCCATAAAAAGGGGTATTAGCTGCCTACCAGGGCTGCATGATTTTCAAATGCTAGGTGGACATCCAAATCGTCAAAGGGGTCCGGAGGACCTCGCTTCATCATTAAGCCTTGGATTCCGAGGACATGGCGCGTTCGGTGGTAGGGACGGTGAGTGTCGAAAACAACCTCAAGCCGTTCTAGGACCGTCGCCGCGGCCAGAGTCTCGCACTTGAGCTGCTGATGACGATCATCTAGGGCTCGTTGTAGACTTCTCAGTGCCTTGCCATACAGGTTCGAATCCACTAGTTGAGCTACCGGTACGTTTCGCCGGTAGTTGGACCAGGTGGAGCACATCAAGGCGACGCTGTCTCGCAGTGCAGCGCTTTCGCTCAAGCGGACGGGAAGGTGCTTGGTGTAGCCTATGGTAGCTAAGATATCCCAAGGTGCATCTTCATGTGCAAGGTATCCGACAAGACGTGCCGCTACACGGTCAGCCACTGTCGTTAGGTTTTTCCGTGGCTCATTCGAAGCCATCCGGAAATGGCCGAACGAGCCACCTCCCGGCAGGCCTTTCTGGCGGATGCTTTCTAGATGACCAGCCGACTTTTCCGATATGGAAGATTTGGTTACGGCCTCGTCCCTTTCTGATCCATTGGTAGTGGAGGCGTCCCGGTTGCTGTGGATGAATTTGGTCAAGTTCGGGGGTCCTGAGCAGGGGACCTTCGCACGTATGCAAGGAGTGCAAGTCGGCCACTTCTCGTCACACTATAACACAGACATATTAGATCTATGGGTTCAATTTGTTGCTTAATGAAACCTGTTATTACCTTGATCTTGATGCGCTTGCAGCGCTGGCATCGTTTGGATCTAGCTACGCCGACCATCTTAAAGTGTATCAATTGATGCTGGACTGTGTGCACGAAAAGGGATGTACGATGCGGCCTCTGAAAATATCCTTGGCTTTATATCAATGGCTCAGTTGGAGTCACTTCGGAGACGCATTAGGGGATATATCGCATCAACACACCCGATTTGGGGAAAGCGAGACCCCCGTAGCCTGTAAAATAACCATTTTACCACTATAACAGGCGAGTTAGGGTCTCCTGTCGATGAAATGCTAACCCTGCGTATAGGCTTTTACATAAGAATTGGAGGATTATCACCATGATTGGTCTAGAGTCCAGAATGAGGTAATCGAACGGCCATATCGTGGTATCTTCTGGGTCTGATTTTATAAATAAGACCGGGTCTATATTCAGCAATCGTAAAAGGCCAATAGAGCCTCATAGGGCTTGGCTCCATATGGTTGGTACCACTATTTATATGTAAGTTGACTTTCCCGACCAGCGACCGGAACATCACTGGCAATTTTCCGGACAAAGAGCGAATTCGATGGAACAAGTGAGACATAACTAAATCAACGCCGGGGAGTTTCAAAGGGGCACGAATTTTTAGAGACCTGCGAGCATAATAGCTTCATAGAGAGTCGTAGGAATAATTGATGACTAGGTACCTAGGTGAGTGCTGAATCCGGTCGTCTATTCTCACGCCGACCATACCGGAGATTGGTCCGGTGCATCGGCTGACAAAGTGCTGAGAGTTATGTTATAAATCACCAAACTATAGGCTCTAAGTTGCGAAATCCGATTCCGACTACCGGAAAGTAAGTGGACATCCGAATTGAAGATATCGGAGTCGGGGATAAGCGAGGACGGGGCAATCTTCATACCATAAATAGTGTTTGACGGTATAGGACTCTGCTAGATCCAAGAACATTGGACTCCGGTATACTTCTTGAGAAGTACTACAACTTGCGAGTTGACGTGTAAAGTATGGCTGCCTTGCGACCTATGTGGGCTACATAGAATTATTCGACGTATTCGACGTATTCCGCGTATACTTCGTAAGCCAATTAGCGAGCTGGCTGTGTTAGGCCTTGTATGTCTTAGGTCAATAGACAACCTTATAGCGCTTGCTTAAAATGTCATGGCAGGTTTTTTTTCTAGGCCACGTCGTGGCTGTGTCAACCCAAGCTGGACAAACAGGACATTTGTAGCATCAATTGATCCTTCTTGCGCTATGGATCTATTAAGGACGCGTGGCCAAGAGCCGAAGAACCGCGTCAAGGCTTCGCTGCTTCGGGTAGCGGATAGCGGGTACCTAGGTGGGTAGACCCAGTGATGATCTTTATGATAATGAACAAATGGACCTGTTGAAGTTCTAAACTCGGGGTTCAATACTGTCACTTGCTAAATGGATATGTTCATAGTTTAATTCTTCGTTGTTTTATTGTCAAGCCACAACTATCCTAGAGCTATGGCTTTACATATTGCTATACTACTTAACATGGGGATGAAATTATAATAATGTAGAATCCAGGGATATTTTGGACAATGACGATGTTGATCTCCATACTAGAGACTTGGCGCAGTATCTAAGAAGCTATCTAAGATTTAGATTCACTTTAGTGCCCTATCATCCCCACGTTCCGAAACAGCCAGGACCTTGCAAAAAATCACTAGCAAATCCGACAACCTTGAACTACATGTATTAACTGACAAAAGGATGGAAGTCTAACGGGGGATATGATATATGAAAAACGTTGCGAGCCATGCGCTTAGCGACGTATATGTATGTAAGTCTTGATGCAACTACATTGCCTTTGCAGCCTACATGTATATATGTAGGTATGTTGTAAGTGCTATGATGCAAACGTGCATCGCAATACACACCATTGTGGTATAGACCAACCAGCCAATCGGGGCATTAATGGTCTGGGATATTGTGCGTAAAATTTAGCTGGTACACTACCATACTAGCCGTGCCGTTTGAGCCGTTCGAGCTTAACGCTGTATGGTAGAACGTTTCTATCCGCGGATCTGACTTGTAGACTATCTACTGATCTAGCAATTGTATTGATAACTTTGGAAGGGTTCAAGGGTTCAAATGTTTTCTCTCAATGTTCAATACCACTCTATCAAACAAGGAGTAGATATCAATACAGTAAGTCCATGGATTTGTACATGCGGGGTTAGATGTGATCAACCCCTTTACGGTATCGCGCCCAACGCCAACCGACCCCTAAGTGCCGACACCAACCAATTCGAATTTATCACTATTAAACCACCCCAACTCCTGCCATGTGGCATCCAATTAAAGGCCGGAAAGTCTTTAGGCAGCTACTTATTGTACTGCTATAAATCCTGTAAATTGCAAGGTGCGGGTCCGTACGGCATTACATATGCATACCTCTTGCATGTGCATACTATGTAGGTAGCAGTTCGGGTAGCGTCCAGGTACGTCAAGGAGGTGCGTTACCTCCAGCTGCAGTGTATCGGTTGACACCAATTATGAGATTTTATGAGATTAGGTAAAATGAATGCCAACTTTTATATTGTATAATTTGTATTAGCTAAGTCCGAAACGGTAGCGGTTGCCTGGCTCGCCAAGGAGCGGCAAAGCCTCATCATCTCCACTACGTAATGCGGCACAGCCCTGGAGCCCTTTTTTCTTTAGGTTATCCCAATGCAATGGTCCCCGTGCACGATTTCTTTTCCCTCCTGTTCCACCTCCCGCCCCGACTCCTGAATCTGCGAAACGATTTCAACCTCCGTCTGCCTAACTTATAGCACATCCCATTGCACAGAGCGCATACTACACACCTAGCCGCTATACATTGTCACATCTTTCGAAGAATTACCTATCATTGAACACGCTTTCGCAGCTTCTCCTGTCCGACACGTCTATTTCAATTGCGCACGTAACGCCAACAATTTATAGCCATCCCCTTTTTACGCGTACTAGCAGAGACTTCCCTAGACCGACCCTAGTCCCGACCGCGCCCATTTCGTCCCGGCACTATATACACACGCGAATCAGCCATTGCTACATCCCGCCTTTGATATTTATAGCTGTCAGGTTTCCAGTTTGTCGTACATGAACAGAAGGAGGCCTCACCCGTTTTGTTGGTAATTGGCAGGGTAGGTCAGCTACATACGTACTGACCATTTCGGTGGGGAACGGACTGATTTGGATTTTGCTACTTGACGAATCTCCCCCACGATATCGTCGTGTAGGCGATTTTAAGCTCGTCGGCGCCCCTAAACAAAGTTTGTTCCACCTTACCACCTCCGGTGTCTCACGACTCGTTGGTCAAGGTGGCATAAAGACAAAACCCTAGTTGTGCTACGCGCACCCGGCCTGACGCGAGTCGGCCTATTCCTCCCCCCCTCGTCCGTTCGCATTGATGCCCGCCCTATTCAATGCCTAGCTCCATATCGTCAGAGAAACGGATACGCCTCTTAGATGACGATGAGGCTTCGGCCTCAGCCTCACCGTCTGTCTCTGCCGCTCTCCTCGGCGATGATGCCGGCAAGGACTTAGAGGCTTCGCCGATAGACGAATCGGGTCGATCCGATCAGAGATGGGATGGCCGGTTATTCTCATGGTGTTTGGCACGACCGAGAAGTTTACGGCGGAAGTTACGAAGACACCCATCGGGCCTGGCCGCGGGCTTCCTCAAATACGCCATTATAGTTGTATGTGTGTTAGTCGTGGGAACACCCATCTTCGCTCCGTCCTACACCCGACTCCCCCAGCATTATAAGGATTTAGAGTCCAGATGCAAAGGGCCCCTTCGACAATCAGGTTGCGCAAACGCCAACAATGAGAAGATTTTCATTAGCGTCTCCTTATATGATAAGGAGGGACACCTGGCGAATGGGTTCTGGGGAGAGAGTTTGTTGGAGCTGGTACACCTACTTGGTGATGAGAACGTCTTCGTGAGCATATACGAGAACGACAGCGGCAAGGACGGTGCTGCCGCTCTTGAAAGCCTGCGACGACAGCTTAGATGCAAGAATTACATCGTCAATGATCTCCATGTGCCTATATCGGACTTCCCAACCGTAATGTTACCCGACGACACCCCACGAGTGAAGCGCCTAGCCTACTTGTCCGAAATGCGGAACCGGGCCTTGCGACCACTTGACCGATTCGATCCGAGTATGGGGACGATACAGTATGATAAGATATTATTTTTGAATGATATTGCTTTTCACCCGATGGAGGCGGCGCATTTACTTTTCAGTACCAACGCCGATGAAGACGGACAAGCGAAGTATTTGTCGGCGTGTGCTATGGATTGGTGGACACCGCTAAAATTCTACGATCTATATGTTACTCGTGACTATGAAGGATATTCTCCTGGTCTACCTTTCTATCCAGTTTTCCTCAACGCCGGTGACGGCGCTTCGAGGGCAGCGATGCTTGGTCAAAAGGACGCGGTCCCCGTTAAAGCGTGCTGGAGCGGCATGGTGGCGATGCAGGCAAAATATGTACAAAATATGAACGAATCGCTACCGAATTCTCACTTCCAAGACATAAGCAGCTACGTCGTCGATCCCGCGAAGCCGCACAATGTTACGGCGCCCGTTCGATTCCGATACGAACCCGAAGTCTTCTTCGATGCGTGCGAGTGCTGCTTGTTCCATGCCGATGTAGAGCAGGTAGCGAGGAAGGCCGAGGAGAAGGAGTTGGGGATATATATGAATCCTTACGTACGCGTTGCGTACACGGAAACCACTCTGGCTTGGCTGCCGTGGGTTCGCCGATTCGAGCGATTATTCAGCATACCTCATGCTATATCATCTTGGGTCATGTCATTGCCAGCGCGCAACCCCCATCGGACCGTTCAAGAGGGCGATAGCTTTACTGAAGAGATATGGGTTGGTGAGGGCAACGCCGGCCACTGGCAACTGGTACAGCGAGAGGGTCGAAATGGAATGTTCTGCGGCGTCAGGGAAATGCAAGCCATTAAACTCGGTATGTCTTGGCAGCAAAGTAGCCCCTGCTATCTACGTAAAATGTACTAACAAAACACAGACGAACGCGAGGAAGATAAGAACTGGGAGAACATCAAGATCCCTGCTGGCCAGGTAATGCACTTTCCCACATAGCATGGAGAGGTGCAACGGTCTGGTGAGAAGTGGGACCCCATGGTGAGCTGGAGAGTAAGAGAAGAAGCCGAGAAAGCACGCAAAAAGCAGAAACTCGAGGCCCTCTCCCAATCTTCCAGCACACGCAGGCAAGTCATTTAAAGCGGCCCCCTGGTTTGGTTTGGACCAGGCGCTTTAATCCCACCGCTACTGTTGCACCGCGACGAATATCGAGGTACATTTCGGATCAGGTACACCCCTCACGGTACGGCTATTGGTACACGGCTCGGGGACGACGGCGCTACTGAAAGAAAAGCGCCAGCTCTCTCCCCCTTCATTCATAATTGATTGCTACACACACACATATGTATGTCATGGTTTTTTGGGTCACTCAGCGTAGACAAATGATACCAGCACCCGCTGAAATTCCCCGACAGAGGGAGGGAATGGCGGGTTGGCGTTCTTGCGGAGAATAATAATGTCTTGATTTTGTTACAAGAGGAAAGAAGAAAGGACAGACGGAGGATGAAGGGGGGAAAACAAACACTTATCGACAAGTCGGACACATGCGGGCTGCCAGACAGACTGACGTCTGGCATATATCAATATTGATCATCCCCGTTCGAGGGTGCTGTCTCTTCCTGCGTTCAGGAAGGACGAGGCATCGGTTTAATGACGAGTATATTGCATAGATAGGAGCAAGAAGCATTAATTACTACCGTTCATGAAGTTTTCCTGGAATGTGGTTCTTGTGATAATATATAATTACGTTTGTCGATGTTCCGTGTTGGGAGGAGCGATCGGGTTACGTAAAAATAGGAGTAGAAAATAGGGGCAGTCTCTTAAGGGGCTAAGTTTTAATACGCTTTCCAAGGTTGATTTTAAACTTCTCGAACGTGCTGTTGGGAAACTGCGCGTGCCATAGCACATCCACGCCTGTTATCAGTCGTAAGACGCCAGAATAGCGCATTATCCATGATGTTAGAGCTAAGAGACAGAAAAAGCTTGCTATACACTTTACCAGATATCCCCTGTATTCGTCGCCTAGCTGCCCTATCGGGTATAAGTAAATGGGTGGTGGTGTCATGGAGTGGAACTTTCGCGGAAGTCTCATTGCGATACCCCTTTTCTCCATATACGTGTATCATCTATCGCCGTAGACTCTTTCATATGGCTAGACATCAGCATAATTATGAGGGGAAGGGGCATTGTTGAATGTGAAAACGAGGGGATTCCTAGTTCTTCCACGTATTGAATCTAAGACAGTTGGCTACTTACATTTAGAGAAGTCCATGGAGGTGTTTCCTCTACGCAAATCAACATTGGAAATGTTAGTCTGCTAATTGGGAGGCACATACATCACTGTTTAGAGGCATGCTACACCGAAACATCGCAGGTCCCGGGGTTCAGAATGGGCTTGAGTGAATCAAACTGAAGTAGGTAGTTAGGCCACTCTAGAACTACAGGATTGTGTGAAATGCGCACTGTATCCATCCCCGTATACCGCACTCCAACACTTGTACTAGAGTTCACACGTCCAGCAGCACCGCCCACAAGTGTCGAAAGTTAACCCTAGATCTTGCCCATTGTTGCTCTCTTCGCTGCTGAACTTGTATCTAGCCCTAGCCGAATTAAGAAAAGTCGACCACGTCAATTTCTCCGGCAACGATTATGTCGGGGCCAGATTCTCACGTTGTTGGAACATTATAGTAGAACAGGAAGAGGAAATATTCGGAGTAACAGTATAGGGGATGTGTTACTAGCGGTGCTAGTACTTGAGGGACTGGAGTAGTAGGGCACGGAACTTGACCTTGATGTCGTAGCAATAGGTCAGGAGCAAATGTTAGTTTAGGAGCTGTCTGCCAAAGCACCATATTCCACGGACATGTCAAGCTGAGGGCTCGGTAGACAGCAGAAGACATGGTGGAAATATCTGGCCAACGCCATCGGTACCTACTCTATGATCTACATCGTTTGCGGGTCGAAACCGGGATTGATCATAAAGGATAGTAGATCATTTGGTAGTTGTCTTGGGTTTGGCGACAGCCTGAGGAGTTACGTTAGCAGGGATATTCCTCGACTCGTGGTATGATGGATCATTACCTTCTTCACTTTCTCAACCTTCTCGGCTTTCTCAGCTTTCTCAGCTTTCTCTTCTGCCTTCTCTTCTTTCTTGTCCTCTGTCTTTTCCTCCTTCTTCTCCTCCTTGCCCTCTGCCTTCTTAACAGCAGCCTTCACCTGCGTTTCATGTTAGATATCATTCTATGTTACATTATAGAGAGTAGCATGTCGTAATGCCCAGGTGGGAGTATTGGGTTATCGGACTTGTAGAGGAGAAAGAAAACGTTATGTAGATCGGAGGGTAGTAAGAGGAGTCTGGGTTCGCGATACCACCTGTAGGGGAATGCGATATAATACGAATTGGTAGAATAATATAAATATAGACCTACTTTTGTCGCAACCCCTTCCTTCTTGGATGCAGCGGGCTTCTTCTTGGTCACACCAGTAGGCTTCGCAGCAGCCTTCTTGACACTAGGCTTGGTGCCGGTAGTTGGCGATTTCTTCACCTTTGGCTTGTTGGTGCGCCTGATTGCGGGCGCGGTGTCGACCGTTTGGAAGACGCGCGGCTTAGAGTTGCCGGTGGCAGATCGCGTTCCTTCGCGTGCCATTTTGCTTGGTGTGCTTTGTATTTGTGAAGGGAAATTTGGCAAATTCTACACCATGAGTTAGAGGACGATGTAGCGGGATAGATGAAGCTCTGGGGAGCTTAGGGCGACTCAAGATGCGGATGCGAAACGCAATGCGACCGGAAACACAGAGAGAGGTAGGAGAGGAACGATTCGGGTTGGGCAGCTTACAGGACTTTGGGTGGCAGATGGGATGCGACAACAAAATTCGCCTGATAAAATTGGGATTGATTTTGTGGCAAATCGCCTAGTGATTTAAATTGCTTGATTATAGGTACAATTTCAGATCAATGTGAGAAAAACGAAGTTGTAAAAAGAAAAGAAGAGAAAACAGAGAGTCGAGAGGAGGGTAGGGGAGAATTAAGAAAAGTAGGAGGGCAACAAGGTCACTGGTGATTAGGGCACCTGGGCAGGTCCCTCGTCAGGTCCTTCTCCAGGACCCTACAGGAGAAGCTACATGAGGTGTGTTGTTGTTCTTGCCGCTTTCCCACTACTGATTCGACAGATCCGATAGCTCCTCCTCGCAACACCACCCAACCTAGCCGAATAATACCTTGAATAATACCCTGAACATATAATAATAGTAATTAAAACTAGAGTGACAACATGTCGCATAAACAGACCCGGCTAATCAGGTCTAGAATTGGTTGGAACTGGTTGAAGGGGGGGAAGGGGGAGGGAAAAGATGGGATCAGAAAATGTCGGGGCGCATGCGTTTGATAACACAGCACCCGTGATTGCTCCATTTCCCCATGCCATGCCTGCCTTCCAGTTTTTTTTTCTCTCTTCTTTTTCTCTGCCCTTTTTCTTTCCTCCAAGGCTTCGATTTGCAATCACCCTCTAATTGATCGGCTGAGTTTAAACTTACTCTTGCTCTTGCTTCTTCATCTCATTAAACTTATACTATTTCAACCTATCAATCAATTGATATTTACGGTTGACCTGCTGACCTTTTCCCCACTTGCCGTTCAATTCGTGTATCTCTCAGTGCTCGTATCCAGTCCAGTGCGGTGGTTTCTACCAAGTTAAACCTGTATTCTCTTAATTCTTCCTGATTTTTATTTTCCCAACTTAAACCATGACCACCACGTTTGCTCATTTCACTGGTGTGCGAGTGCTGCCGCGCGCTTGGATATCCGCCTCCTAGGAGATGTTGGAGACTAATGATTAATGGTGTATAGCTCAGAGCATTTGATTATACTTGGTTCACTTGCCGCGGCTGTTTCCAAGGGCTGTTCTTCATCTAGTCTCTTTAGTTACAAGTTGGCCCATTTGTATCACTTTTCCTCTTTGTATAAGATCGACATTCAGCGCTCGCGTACAACACTTTGTCTTTTATCTAGAGTACCTGTGGACCTCCCTCCGATTCCCAAGCGTCAATTCAAATACACCGTCAATGTAGCGGTATCATTTTTGACGCTTCAGATCTCCTGTTTTTATTGTTCTACACGTCTACATGTACTGAAATCTTCTAAGTATTAGAACCCCGCCTTGAATTCGATCCTGGTTGCATCATGGCACAGCCGTTTCACGACATACTTGGCATAGTTACAATCACAAGCTCATTATCTTAATAAGTTTCAACCGGTCTAGGTTGAAAAGGCTCGATTTAACTACTATATATCCCAACCTAGCTAGGCAAGACAGCCCAAGCTAGCACAGTAAACATGGGTTCTGGAATACCAGGCATTCCTTATCATCTCCATACTAGATTGAGGGTCGGTTCTTGAGGTTGTCCGTTGTGGTATTGTCAGCCAGTGTCCCCCCGCTAAATTCATCTTCAGTAACCCTGCGGTCCATTCTTGCACGAACCTTCAGAGCCAAATAGAACATAAGATATAGGATTCGGGATTGCTAGACGCATACGCGCTATCGTTGATGATGCAATTAGTTTTTCCATTTCTGATTTGCTCTAACGAGCGTCGTCTTATCGTCTGGATCCCATTTCTCCCTTTAACCCAAACTCACTCCGAGCCATAATCTACTTGCTGAATTCCTCGATATTCGCGTTAGAGCACTCTTTCTGGAACAGTGACAGTGTCTCGTCCCATAATTTCTGCTGGATTTCTCCGCCCTTATCCGATGAGACAAATTTTGGGACACTTTAAGGCATATTAGTCTGAAGTCTAGCAAAACTTTCTTATCAAATTGGTATAACTTACGGTCGAATTCTCTGCTCGCTCAAGTATGCCCCGTGACTATCTGGGTGCAGCACGGCAGCATCCGTTAAGTGATAAGCGCCCTGCGCGCTAGTCCACGCCAGATATTTCCCGAATTTCTCGGCCCTTGGATCGACACGGTGGAATGAGCTGGTACAGTAACCCGGATTAAGAGTATTGACAATGATATCGGCAGGGTCAAGGCGGGCGGCGAGTGCCCGGGTCCAAAATAGGTCGAGCAGCTTCGAGAGACGGTAGCGGCTGTCACCAGGGACGAATGAAGCCGGGTCATCCAACCAGGAGAGAATTCCCTTTTCCCCCTGTGGCTCCTGGACGTCGTGGACTGGCGCGTCGAAAGCGACGCTGGAAGCCGTGATAGTCATTCGGCCTGGATTACCCGTCTGTCGTGCGGTCCGCCGCAGTGGTTCGACAAGTAGAAGAGACAGTAAGGCCGTACCGAGATGGTTGATCTGAACGTGCGCCTCGTGGCCTGTCGGCGACTGACTGAATTCAAGTCGCTTCAGCCCCGCATTGAGCAACGCGATATCGAGACGGTCAAGCTGCGTACGTGCCCGTTCGGCAAACGCTACCATGCTCGTCCACGACTCCTGGTCCAACGGCCATACTTGAATATCGCAATCGGCTGCCACTTTCGCAATTTCGGCCTTTGCTGCTTCACCCTTAGCCGGGTCGCGCACGCCCAGGATCAGTCGCGATAGGCCATGCGATGCAAGCTCCTTGGCCGCTTCAAACCCTAAGCCCACATTTGAACCCGTCACTATGGCCGTCTTTCTTTCGAGTCGGATGTCACTAGGGAGTGGTCTGGCCTTGAAAGTTAATTGGTACCAGACGAAGGAGAGGAAGTACAAGGACATAGCGACCAAGTGTAGTATCTATCCCTTTTTTCGTTACTCTTACAATGACTTTGTTAATGATCCAAACCTTACAGCTCACAGGTAGGTGTGGTAAGAATAGTCATGGCCTGACCGAAACGTAGTTCGGCCGGATAACTCACGCATATATATAACGAGTCGCCGAAATTCGCTCCGGAGCATCGCTCTGTGCTTAACTATACGAACTCTGTTGGTACCAAAGCGGTTGCCTATTCTTTGTCTCAAGAGTAGTATTACCTTCGGATCATCCGTAATTGATGTGCCAAGGCGATGACGAACGGCGATTGCGGGTTAGAACGCGGTTTAGCTATCCCGCACGGGGTAGAAGAACCTCTTCTTTGGTCTCCGACATAACGCGCGGGCGAATTGTTCGCCCGCGTAATCCTAAAAGGGAAATTCTCACAAGCCTGATCCCCGTAAGCTCCGGCACTGGCCTTTATGTCCGGATTAGTTGAACTCACATTACTGACACTATTCACAAGAGAATTCATAAGACCTCCAACGTTCTACGTCGCTAGAGGCATTGCCACGTTCGAAATGTTTCAAAGTTCTACTCATAGAATCAAATAACTCATAACACATTGACTCAACAACTCACAGCACGTTGGATTAAAAATTCCCAGGGTTCAAGACGCTTTTTTATATAAAAATCTGGTAGCAGCCAGCAAACAAACTACTATGTAAACAATCAACATTATATATACATAACTATTCCGTAAAGAGATCCGTGCTTCGTCATGGCAAGCCCTGCCATTCGAATCCCAACCGCATCCCAATCCCATCCAAGCGCTCATCGTCAGCGGGCCGAGTTGTCCGATTCGGTCTTGATTCTGTCCTCTATCCCATCTATGCCCTCATCTACCAGGTCAGCGGCATGCGGGTCCTCCATATCATACCAACCGTCCACAAGAGGAGCGCCATTCATAGCGGGCATGCCATTTACTACAGGCGCGGCATTCGCAGCACGCGCGCCGTTCATAGCGGGTCTTGCATTTGCGACGGACCTGGGACTCTCAGCGCGCCCACCGTTCAATCTATGCATCCTGGCTATAGATTCCTCTGTCTGGTCGTACTCCCGCTTCTGGCGTACCAACCACTGAACGGTCCCATCCGGATCAGCGCGGCGAAGCATCTCGCCAAGGGATATCCCCGACCTGTCTGATTCGGAGTCCTCGTCCTCATCGCGCTTACGCTTCCTGCCTCGTCGTGTCTCTGCCTCCTCATCCGCGGAAGTTCCTTGATGCTTTCCCGGGGTTCCGAGGAGCTCGGCCATTTGTTGGCATTTCAACTTCTGGAGGCATGTCGATTTCTCGAGGCAGTGGCACTCGAGGCATTTACACTCACCCGTTGTGAGGCACTGGCATTCGACTTCGCCGTCAGTACAACATTCGAAGTGGTTGAAATTAATGGTTCCCACATAACCAAAACGAATATTGACGTCCTTGGCGTGGATCGCCCCGGTGGTGTAAAGCTGTCCGGGGTTGCGACCGCAAGACATAGCATATCCACCACCACAGTGGTCCGGGACCTTGCCACCGCATGAGTTCGTGACCTTATCACCGCTTGGGTCCGGATATTGACGACCGCTGCGTCCAGGCAGAGGCGGTGACTGGAAGACTAAATGGGCTGCTGGCTGGCCCCATGACACATCGATCGCATCGGGCGTTGAAGCGCCTGATGGAACCCCCGAGGGCGGCGAAAGCGATCCGGCCAGTGACAAAAGAGGGCTCGGAGGACCCGGTGGAGCAGCGGCTGGTGCCGCTAATTCCTCAGTTGGAGGGGGCGCCGGCGGGAATTGTGGACTGCTCGGCGTATTGATCGTGTCATAATACCAGTCGGGTTGAGAGCTGTCCCACGCGTCACCGTCCAGAAGTCCGTCGGCGAAATAAGGAGCAGGAGCGGGAGCGGGAGCGGGAGCGGGAGCACGAGCAGGAGAAGGAGTAGAAAGATTGAGGGGAGAAATGTCCTGGTCCATGTCCCAGGAATCGGAGGCATAATCATCCACCTGGGCGGGTTGTGGCCGGACCCGTGCTTGTGGCTGCGCCTGCACCGGTTGCTGTTGTGCCGGTGCCAGCCGACCATTGACCCGGGGCTGCTCTTCCGCTAGCTGTGCTTGCGCCTGTACCGGTCGTTGTTGTGCTGGTGCTAGCCGAACCTGGGCCCGGGGCTGCTCTTCCGCTGGCTGTGCCTGCGTTTGCATTGGTTGTTGTCGCGGTGCCAGCCGAGCCTGGACCTGGGGCTGTGCCTGCGCCTGCACCGTTTGCTGTTGTACCGGTGCCATTCGAACCCGGGGCTGCTCTTCTGCCGGCTGTGCCTGTGTCCGTTCCGGTTGCTGGTGCACCGGAGTTGGCTGTTGGCGAACTTGCTGCCCCATCCCGGGCTGCGGTACCCACATCGGCCGTGCGGGCAGTGGTGCCGCCCCAAAATGAGGTGCTGGTCGCCCCCGTCCTCGCGCGGCCGGCACAAAAGCCCGCCGTGGCTGTCTCGGTGGAGCTTGTGCGGGAGGCGATGTCGGCGGCGCGGCGGCGGGCTGTTGAGGCCACTGGTTTTGAGGTTGTTGTCGCCACATCTTTCAAATATGAAATATTTTTAAAGTTCTAATAGGTATAAAAGAAATCGTTCTAGATTTATAGACTTGTTGCGTAAAATTCTTTGCGAAGACTAAGGCTTGATATGTGAGGAGATATAGAGAATCGATGATTGTGTTGTGTTGAAAATTGTTGGAAAGTATGGCATTTTCGCATCTATTTATAAAATTCAAGAGCCGCGTTAACGACATGATCGTTTACTTCTCAGAGTTATCGTTGAACATTGCGCTGTGTTTTGTATTAGACTGGGAGACAAATATATTGTCGGCGAGTCCTTGGTTGTTTATGCCCCTAGAGCGTTGTTTTTCAGTATAATAAGTAGTCGCTCTTTATTCTTATACCAGGTACATTTCAGTAGTGTCTGCTTAGAATCAAAAGGGTAGTTCAAACAAGTTTGGTATCAACAGTAGATTGTAATATATGACGCATCTTCCATCTAGCTAAATTATTGTGCATCATTACGGCCCTGTGGTCTTTGAACTTTCAGTCCACGCAGTTACTTATAGCTTCATCAATTTACGATCAAAGTATGTATTCGTAAACCGATACAACTACCTGACGCAGCCATCGAAGCACATGTATTCCCCTTACCAAGTGAATCATAGCTTTCTTATTCAGACGTCTAACCTAACGGGTTCGCGCAACTAGTTAGACAACACTAAACTTTGCTCTCCTTCCACCAAGCCTTTTATTTACCGCTTAACGGCTAAGTATAAACATCTTAGAGCGATTAAGTGCAACTCCATGATGTGGCTTATATTTGGCATAAACTACGGCCTAGGTCTCGATCTTAGCTACCTAGTAGCGTCGGGTTTTATACCCCTATTGACAGTTACGGTGGTAAAATAGGGCTATAGGTCTTACCCTTCGAGTAAGGAATGCAACAGGGCAACGTTAACTTTTATAATCGGAAGCTCCTTTACCTGATAAGTATGACTCCCTGTACAGGACCTGGTGGCTATCATGGTCACAGGTCGGCGAAATGACACCATCAATTGCTCAATTGCCAATCTAATGTTATCATGGCCTAAAGAGGCATCCCTCATCGTTTGACCTACCCTTTTCGATCCGGCCCTGCATGAACCCATGCCTGTGGATACGATATTAAGCTTGAACCGACATGATTAACACATGGATTAATTGACAAGCGCGGGTTGCTTGCATGCCTTGCGTGACTCGCAGCTTGACCCCCAATTCTTATTATGTCGGCGTGTAAATCGGATAGTATACAGTATTAACGTCGATTATGTAGGACCCTAGTAGTCCATCATTGTGCTTACCTATTGGCATATCTGCGAGGGTATTGGCAATGGGCTGGGCATGGAAGGCTATACGGTAGGTAGTTGTAATCATCTACACACCTACCTCCTAAGTGTCTAGTCGCTTGTCTCGTTCTCAACTCATTACGTTAGTGCAGCATGCTAACTAGCTTTGCTGCCGCTAGTCGTCAATCCTCACGATCCTTCGGCCTGGTTTCTAGGGTATCAAAAGCCGTCTTATCAAACAATTCTGATAATCCAATCTTTCAGACGTCTGCGCGTAATAAAGTCGGTCTGTAACCGAGTGCAACGTAAACCATCAATTAGATACGAAGCTGATCACGAGAGGCCTAATTGGTCATAATGTTGAGACAGCACTGCTCTTTGAGTTACGAGCTTGATATCATCTAGTCGGGTGGATCCCAATCTGTGGATCGAATTGAGTACGCACCCTTCCTGCAATAGACCTGGTTGAAGTTGCATTCGGGATATCCACCGATAAGTATGCTGAGTTAATTAACTTTCGCGGTCATGTTTGGTTATAATCTATCGTATAGGCTAAAGTGGCTTAACAACTATATAACATGTACCTCCTATCCTACGGAAGCTTCATTGTCACATCTTCTACTCTATAAGAATCGTGAGCATCGGCACGAGCTTGGCCATGTTACTCTTACTTGGTTTCATCCTTCTCTCTTCTCTGGCCTTTGCTACACGAGCTCCTAGGCTTATTGATGGGGCATTTATCATTGAGTTAGCTGATAACTTGAAGGGGCACAATGTCAATCCAAGGCATTTGGACCAACATGCCGAGTTTCATAAGCGGGCGGCGGAGCTGCCATTTTCCTATTCCATTGCGCACGAATACAATTCTCCAGGCACTTACATGGGGCTATCGATCAGAATAACAGAAAATAGTGAACCCGAGGCCGTTTCCGCCCGGTTAGCCGAAATCCCCGGCGTTGTTTCGGTGAACCCCGTATATGAGATGTTCCTACCAGATCCGGATATCATAGATGGCCCAGGAATCATGGACAACCCTCTTCTATCATATGACGACCCCCCAAAAATGCCGCGAGTGTTTCCAAAGGCACAAGGAAATCTTGCTTCTACTCTTGAGATGGCTGGTATCGACAAACTACACCAGCTTGGGATTAAGGGGAAGGGCGTAAAGGTGGGCATTGTCGATACCGGCGTCGATTGGAGACATCCCGCTCTCGGCGGTGGTTTCGGTCCTGGTTTCAAGATTGCTGGCGGCTGGTCCTGGCTGTCTGACAACGGAACAGCAGGGGAGAGTGATAACTTCCTTACCACGTGTTACGGCAGAGGCCACGGCATGCATGTTACAGGTGTCACGGTTTATAAGTAATATAAGAGCACAGGTGCCTAACCTGATAACGTTCTATCTTTTAATAATGTAACGGTTTTGTACTTATATCCGAACCCTTACAGTTTGTCAGGTCTAACCATGGGGGACACGTTCGATTCCCAGGTTGGGCAGCTAATTTACCATGGGTTCTTCTATCTATATGTCTTTGAACCATGATGGACTTCCAGTTGGTGTAACCAATCAAGCTAGGGCTAAAAAATCGACATATCCTTCAAAAAAGATCTATCTTTAGATGGATCTTTTCAGGTAGTGCTTATTTGCCAGACTATATGACTTAACCTTAACAAATGATCATTGCGGACGATGATCATGAAGGGAAGCATACTATCACAATTTATAAGTGATGTAAGAGCGCAGGTGCCTGACCTGATAATGTTCTATCTTTTGGTAGTGTAGCGGTTTCGTACTTACATCCGAACCCTTACAGCAGGTAAAGTAATGACTCGATACCTCTTTTAATATCGAGGCTTATATACGTATGAATGCAGGAATTGTCGGCATGGACCCACTCTCGGACGGAGAGAGGTCATTGAACATATCCGGAGTTGCCCCTGAAGCTACACTTTACATTTATAGGGTTTTCGACTGCGCGACTAGCGGCGAGACTACCGATCGTGTCATGGCGGCAATGTTACGAGCGCAGGCAGACGGCGTCGATATCATTAGCATGTCGTTAAGCATTCAAGAGTCATGGCAGGATCGGGCCGATCCACTGACAAAGGTCGCCGGCCGCCTCTTAGATGCGGGCATTGCAGTGATCGTTGCCCAAGGAAACTCTGGGTCCGGTAACAAGTACGCTCCTCAACTATATCAAACATCTACACCCGCTGAGCTCCCGGCTATCATCTCAGTCGGCTCCGTCGCGAACAAGAACTTTCCACTTGTCTATACAGTGACAGATTCGCGAGGTGCTTCGATTCCATATGCGTCATTATGGCCTATCGAATCTCCAGATGGCCTGGATATTTATTTACTTGATGATGGCTGTTCCAGCTCCAGTACTTGGAACGCAGTTATTTCGCAGCTGGAGAAGAATGGAAAGCTTAATACCACGATCGTCGCTTTTCCAGTGACCGATAGTTGCCGCTACACGGGCGCTAGAAGTTGCTGCTCGAAAAACGGTTTACGTTATATAATGGGGCTTTATGAGGATACGTCAGACCCATACCACGTAGACTACGAGATGGCATCTACTGGTTTCTTCGGAGACGGTTCCGTCCAATACATAGCAGTGAACGCGAATGATACCAAGACACTCTTGTCAAACTTAAATAGCACAGGGTCGGATCAGTACAAACTATTTTTCAACGATTCGACATATTCCAGCTCTCCGCGGTTCGTTGGTGGTAAGATGGACTACTACTCAAGCTTTGGCCCCAACTACCTAACCTACGATTTAAAGCCGCAGATATCAGCGCCTGGTGGGCAAATCCTATCCACCTGGCCGTTAGGAGAGAAAGGCTACTGTAAGTATCCCAGTGTATTATCTTCCGGATTTTGACTTTCGGTGTTATCAAAATCTCTATATCCGGATCATTCAGGGGCTTGCTGCTATCACAAGCGCTCGGGCCTCCCCCTATTCCTCACTAAAAGAAAAATTGTTAACATCTGTGATAGATACTATATTGTCCGGCACTTCTATGGCAACGCCATTCATTAGCGGATGTTACGCCCTCGTTAAGTCCCAATTTCCAGAATTATCTGTTGCAGAGATTCTATCGCTTCTCCAGTCCACTTCAACTCCAATGAAATGGGTGTGGAACGATACTATGATTGCGGGGACATTTCAGCAAGGCGCCGGCTTGGTGAATGCCTATAATGCCATTATGTACCAGAGCCGTGTATCTCCGGGCCAGCTTCTTGTAACCGACAACTCCCCTATTTCATATGGGCTTGTGAACGTAACCATCGAAAACCGTTCCGACTCACCCAAGACATATGTGTTATCCCATGAAGGAGCATCTTATTCGGAACCGAATCCGCCCAACAATCCAATTTTCTCGCAGGAGAATCAGCTGCCGATCTACGGGTCTGCCGAGTTTGAATCATCCACTGTAGAAATTGCAGCTGGGAAATCCACCGTTGTCTCCTTTAGGATCCTGCCTCCCAGCTCCGGCGTCAAACCCGATCGACTACCAGTGTTTGGGGGTTACGTCAAAGTGACAAGCGACGGGGAGGAATTCAGCGTGCCGTACTCCGGGCCGCCCTACTCTCTTTACAATGCTGAGTACTATCACATTGTGAACACAAGCACAAGCATGCAGCCTCAGTTATCGTACAAGTATCCTGAGGGTTGGGTTATCAACAAGGGACTGCTTGAGGTTAACTCTTCTACATCATATCGCTCGCTTATCGGTCGCGATCAGGTAACTCGCGGCTATCGCATTGATCTAGTACCCGCGAATATCAGCATCACGCCCGATGTCTACGGCTTTGACCCGGCTGAGACACATGACTACAAGCCCTCCGATACAATACCTCCTACGTCGGTATGTGGCCTGCCATCGTATGGGACCCTAGTCAACTCTACCACGCTATTAACCCCATCAACATTCAACTGGCCCACTGGAACTGGGGTTATAGCGACCTTAGACAATGGTACCGTATATTCGCCCGGCCCGGGTGACTATCGCTGGCTTGCTACTGTATTACGATGGGGTGGAAATCCTGATTTGCTGGAAGATCAGGAGACGTGGCTCTCAGCCGTGATCAGACTTGTGGATGGACCTGTAGGTGGCACACCAAGCACATAAGTTGGCTGGTGTTATTTTATATACAGATTATTATGGCCAAGCATAGGATGCTACTTTATGTTGAGGCTAGGACCTGATGTTAACTGTTCAGGGGTTAGATTATAGGTAGCTACCTATGAAAATACGGAGGGTTCTAATTTCCACTGTAGTCGGAAAGTTATACGCCTAATATCAAAGTGTAAAAGTCAACGAGTTATGAACTTCATACCGATATTCGGGTCGCGCCGCATGGCATTCCGTCCGTGGTTTCCTCGCAGAAGGACGTTCGGGTCGATGCTGCCTTCCGGGATCTAGTGGTCTCCACAACAATTCCGACGTCAGCGACCGTACCCTTTCCGGCTGCGGGACCGATTTTCGGTGCGTGGAAGCTTTGCTGAGTGGGGTTGAGGGTTATTGGGTTTTTGACGATTCGGTAATAAAGCATGGCGGTCGGCGCATTGCAGTTTGGAAGGGAGACGTGATGGCTGTGGTGCCCGCGCCCCTCCCCCCTTAAAATGGCGGGCCGTCGGTGGGTACCAGGTCGCTTTCATGAGGGTTTGCCGGCTGTAAAAATTGCAAGAGAGTGGTTATTATATGAGTGCTCGGCCTTCTTTTTAAACGCCAAACGCATACGTGTGGTGAACTCGCCAGTTGTCTATTCTACGTGTTCATAAGAGATTAAGCAGCAACAGAAATTTCAATATTACAGTATTTACTCTTCTCATTGGATCTTGCTTAAACCAAGATTTCGATGGTCAATTACCGTACCTGCATACAAGCGCCACGTTAACTGGCCCCTGTTTCCGATTCTCGTATATTCTTGCTTGGCGGGATCCGGCACCATGGGTCTAGGGTCTAAGGCACCAAATACCCACTGAGACGACCTGCATTAGGCTGCATTGGTCATTGCAAAAAACTGCTAAGCACCTACGGAGGACGCCTCCAAAAGTTTTTTCCATAGGAAACCCCTGACAGACCCGACTGACAGCTGTCTCACGCCTGCCAGTCGCCAAGCCGGCCGGGGACTAACCGCTATGTCACCTAATTACTGCTTGGCTAGCCCCTGTTTTAGCTGAAGTGGCGCTGGAAGACAGCAGGTGCCACAGCTGGTAAAGCTTAGCGACAACTGGCAGCTCGGGCCGACAAGAACTTCCTATGGAAAGAACTTTTGGAGGCGTCCTCCGTAAAATTAGACGCTTTAGGGGACTTGGGAAATTTTCTAGCCGGTCCGACTGCCGAAGACGAAGGGGTAGGTCCTAAACCCCATTTGGGCGTTCTCCTGAGATTTTGCGATGGTGAGCGTAGCTGGAGAGGATCGTAACTTAACTTCTTGCGCGCGGATATATCATGTATCCTCATCGATGTGACGCGTGTTAGATCCTATGATTGACTCGCCGCAACCAGTGCATTGGATAGCACGATGGTGCGCTTCAACCTCCTCCCGCTTTTAACCACGTGCGCCTCGGCGGCTTACGTGCAGTGGCAACACTGCGACGATTACACGCCCGACTCGCATCGACTTGTCCCGGGAAGTTTATCAGCTACACTGAAACATGTAAACAACACGCACGACCGACTATCTCTCACAATCCGACGTGGAGTTCAGAAGGATGAATGTACACGATGGGCCTCTGAGACGACGACCGCCGACATTGACCTTGATATGTTAGGTCACTCGAGTTCCCATAATTCGACGGTCCAGACAACATGTCACGAATTCACGACGATCGTCAATTCATCGATGCTAACCCTTGGGGTGGCTCAGGATGTAGATGCTTTCCATCCTCTTTCGACGTTCCATACCACTCTCCACCTAGCTGGTCCCGACGTTGAAAAAGCCTGTGTACAGGCTAACATTACCCCTCAATTCAGCTCTGGCGTGCAGGCAATGTTGCGATATGCGCCACTAAGCATTCTTGCTTTCGTCTTCTTAGTGGGAGTTGCCCGATCTATTGGCGAAAGTTCTGCGTCAACAGAGACTTCACCGCGAGCTGTGCTGCCTGGGTTTGCCGATTGCCTACAGTACCTCCAATTCATATTCCTCTCTGGTAGCCTAAGCCTCTTCTACCCTGGCTTCTATCAGCCGGCCGTTAGTGGCCTGGGATGGATGTCCCTCTTTTCGGACGGGCTGATTACGCACGGGAGGTCTTATCCTGGCGTCAAGGACGGTATCTACGAGCTTAATGGTACGTATGGAGGTACCTTTGGCTTGGAGTTGATGACCCAGGTCTCAGGCTCTCCCATGACGATGGATACCTGGCTGAATATGGTGATCCTGATCCTCTGTATTGCGGCCTTTTTCGCCCTTTGCTTGGAAGTCTACTGGCTTTTGAACCGCCCTACTGGTTCGGATACTGGTCTACGTCGCACATTCACTCGCACTCTCCATATCGTCTTGTCTTATTTCATGCTACCGCTCATCGCACTGTCATTTTATCAAGTTGACAATGCTTCTCATCTACCTGCCTATCATATCTTCCTGGCCATTTTTCTCATCGTAATTATTGTCGCCGCGTTTGGCTGGCTTTTGCTACAAATACCTACACGGACCCTTGGCGTTTTGATATTCGACAATCGGAAGAGATACGAACAAATAGCGTCGTCAGAGACTTCAGGAAGCAAGCACCAATCTTTCGTCCTATCCCTATTCGTGCTGGTTTTTATTCGCGGAGCTGCCATCGGTGGTCTCCAGATCTCTGGAAAAGCACAATTAGCAGTGTTAGGTGCATGCGAGCTTGTGCTATTGGCATGTATCGTGCAGTTCCAAGCATACAGTACTTTCTCGATAGGGTCAATCACCGCGGTGGCTCGACTAGTAAGCTTACTATGTATGGTGGCGTTCGTACGGGGAGTCGCGTCAGACAACGTGAGAAGTATCGTCGGCTACCTAGTCTTGCTCATACACGCGTTTGTGTTGATTGTTGGATTTTGTGTTCCAACTACGATCCATCTCGGAAGGCTGAGCACGAAATGGTGGAACAAGCCTAGTCCTAGTGTAAGTTGGCTAGACGCCCGCATCTCTACACTAACAATCCAGACTCACAACGTAACATAGGTATACGGCCTTCGTCAGCTCCGTCGGCGGCGAGTCTTGAGGACTCAACTACCAGATCGCCCTTCTACTACTGACCGATCCCCCGATAGCTATACAGACCAGGGTAGTCCTCTTCCCCTGGGGGCTTCTCGCCAACCGCACAGTGGGAAGAGCTCTCACTTCGACTCATCTTCAGTTTCGAGTCGCAATTATTACAGGCCGCCACGGCCTTCCTCTGTCTCTCCGGATCAATCTAGCAATCACCGTCGTGCACAGCTGAGCACAACTTCCCTAATCACTTCCTTCCCCGAGCCTCCCCGGATCAGTCCATCTATAGATAGCCACTCAACAGAACGCTCAGGGTCGTCGTGTGAGACTGTTTCCTCAGACTCGCTTCGATCTGATTCAGCACAATCAGAAACACTCGCTATCACTACTGATACGAGTTCCCTGCATCCTCGATGGGCTGATTACTCGTTCCGCGAATCAGATCTTTTCTATGGCGTGCCAAGACTACCACAAGAGGAAAGCACCCCAATAGAGGCTCCCATATCCACGCCATCGAGGTCCTCGATGCGCTCTACATCTACACTTAGCTTGTGGGCTAGGTTCTCGGGCCAACCGAGCGCGACGGAACGCGGATTTTCAGTTGCTCGGCGCACCCCACCTCCTAACCTCAACCCCCCTAAAGGAGATGAATGTATCTAAGCGCCGAGCGGTTTCGTGTACTACTAATGACATCTAAATAATGTAGATATTTCCATCGTCAGTGGTTTACACACACGTATGTACATATCTTTGGCTTACTATCTTCCTTGTATGACTCCTTTCGCGATGGCCACCTACCCAAGCATATAGGCTGTCTAATAAATACGAACTAATTATAAAATATGAACACCATTTAACCTTAAAACTGTCTTGAATCCCTTAATATTAGCCCGATAGCTAATATCAAGGATGAAGTTCCAATCCACACCTACATGTAATGGTCGATGAAAATAACCCCCTTAAATATGATTATAAGGGAAACTAATCGCCACCACGTTTAAATGCATATATAAATCATCGTTATATCGATATCTCATTTTATTCAACGCACGTTGACGCTAAGTCACATTTATCGAAATATTAAAACCTCGTTATCACGATGCAGATTGATCGATACCTCCTTATTTCAATATACCGCGAAGATCATATGCCCAAACCGATTCCCATCCCTTAAATTAGTACATAGGTCAAGCGACCAAGAGAAACACTTCCTAACATGTGCTAAATACCGAGTCATGGGATCCTTTATCTTGGTGGGACCAGAGTGGATGTCTTCGCCGTCTTGACATTTGATACTAATCCTGCTTTCCCCTCCGCTAGACACCATGCTAGCTTCTCAGCTCAATTTATTTATTATTCAACTACGTACATACTCTTTTCCCCCGGGAGATTCTTGCCTCCAGGCGGATTCCGGAGACACCATTTACTTATAACATCTCAAGTAGAGAGAAACTATGCCAAAACTCGAGATTTCGAATTTTAACATTCTGCTCTCCCTTTTGGGCGGTTGGCTCTCTTTGTTTGGCTTAGTATCATATCTAGTTAAGGAAAGTCTCTATATTTCTGAAGCCCGTATGTGCATTTCATGGTGAACCCGTAGAGAACGACGTCTACTTCGGTAGTTGCTGTTCCGCGTAACAGCTGAAGCCTTTGCTAACCGCCGCCATTAGTGATATCCCTCCTAGCAGGCGCCGCATTTTCGCCCTACGCCGCCAATCTAGTTGATCCCTTGGAGTACACAGGCTCTCGCATCAATTTGACTAGCGCTACTCTCAATTTTACCCGTCTTGTTCTGGGAGTTCAGTTGGTCATCGCCGGCATCCAGTTACCAAGGCGTTATCTACTGAAGGAATGGAAATCGTTAGCAATTCTCCTCGGGCCGGTCATGGCATTGATGTGGGCGACGACAAGCTTCATCATTTGGTTCATGATCCCCAGATTGCCCTTCTTGCATGCACTTGCTATTGGCGCTTGCGTTACACCCACAGATCCGATCCTATCCAGTGTTATCGTAAAGGGAAGATTCGCCGACCTGAATATTCACAAGAAGCTTCAGAGGATCATTGTTGCGGAATCTGGTCTCAATGATGGGCTCGGTTACCCATTCCTATTTTTCGCGCTGTACCTCATAAAATATACCGGTGACGGTGGGGAGACCGAATCTGGAGGCGCGGGATTAGCGTTGGGGCTTTTGATTGGCGAGACGTGCAGTTATGTTGTCCTTCTCAGTGTCCTCTACGGAGCAATAGTAGGTTGGGTTGCGAAGCGGCTACTTCGCTTTTGCGACGAGCGTGGGTTTATCGACCATGAATATTCCCTGGTCTTTGCCGTGCCTCTATCTTTGTTTATTTTGGGTACTTGTGGTCTCGTTGGAAGTGACGATATTCTGGCCTGCTTCGTTGCTGGGAATGTCTTCACTTGGGATGACTGGTTTCGGCTTAAAACACAGGATGAGGTGATGGCAAACAGTTCTTTTTTTAAGCTATACTATGATCTCGTTGCTAACATCCTTCAACTTCGTAGTATTCCACCCCCTCATTCTATGTTAACGATTTCTCCTTTATCTAACAGTAATATTTGCAATAGCTCACTACAACCGACGATCGACACTCTTCTTAACGTAGCAATATTTATGTGGTACGGAGTTGCTTGCCCGTGGAACTTGTTCGTGGAAAATACGACACTCTCATTCTCATGTTTGCTCATACTGGGAGTCCTCGTCCTCCTCTTCCGTCGCCTACCTTATATCTTTCTGTTCAGGTCACTTATACCGCAGGTCGAAAATAGGAAGCAGGCTATTTTTATGGGTTTCTTCGGGCCGATCGGTTGTTCGGCGATGTTTTATCTCTATATCACTATGGACTTCGTTAATGGCCTTAAGTCGGGTGACGGGGGCGCATTCAGAGAGGATGTCCAATTTCTTCGTGAGGATGTCAGGGTAGTCGTCTGGTTCCTAATGACATGCAGCGTGGTAAGCCACATACCTTCACAATTCTTTCTTTGGGTCTTATACTAACAAGTTCGAGGTTGTTCACGGGCTCTGCATCCCTCTTGGAAAGTTAGGGGCATTCTCGCTGGGAGCTATTAGTAGTAGGTGGAAGCTCGGTTTTGGTCGTTCTGGTGCATCTATGGGGCATCGTGAAGGGTTGCCCTGGGGCGTGTGGTACGGAGAAACGCAAGTTGGTGCTCACTCCAGAAGCTCTGCCTTATCTACGTCCGAGGAAGAACGACAGCCCATATTGGGAAGAAGGTCGGAGGCCTCTAGAACCTCTCATAGCGGATATTCGCCCGAGCAACGACCGCTTTTAGCTTGATTTACATGCTGTAGGGGCCAACAGCTAGTAATTATATAAACACCCGTGGACGTGGGAATTCATAAAACCCGCATATGCTCTTTACGTGGCAAATCACAAATATCCTCATATCAGTATCCAAAATTTGGCCTGTGTGAGAATAAGCTGTGTTGGATTGTCAGCTGGTCATAGCAGGGGTTGTCTGCAAATCGTACTCTTTCCCTTCTAAGGACTGCCGCGTTAGGAATGCCGGTAGCGTTAGTACATCTTTTTCTTGCATCACGCGAGCGAATTTTAAGATGTACTGTGATAACATCGGCAAGGTCATATTGCGTTGGAATTAGCTGACGGTCAGAATGAGAGGAGTCGTTAGAGGTTACAAAGACGTATATCTAGTTGATCCTAATTGGCTCAATTGGTGTAAGTCGAGGAGACCAGGTGCCAAGATTTCTATCTCCGTCTTCCCGGTCCTATGCGTCTCTGTATGACTTCAAGCATTACCCCAACTGTATATACGGTTAGGCATGGGGAATACGGACCAATTGACGCTAGATCCTCTCCGCAGGACGTCGTCATTTTCGCTCAATCGGTGAGATATTTAAAAGCCGCATGCTATACATTGATCGTCGCTCCTCTGTGGATCTCGGGAGGCCTCTCCCTTATATCCGTATTATTCGACTATCGGGACGACAACTTAGTCCTAGTGAATGCGTGTCACGAGCCGAAGTGCGTAAAAAATAGAGTACGGGTACCATTAAGCTACCAGATCGTCCCGAAATGTTTCATTACACGTGCCTTGGTACTGCATCATATGCCGCTGTCTGTGGCATTGCTCCTGGACCATGATGGATTCCGGGCTGCCTATAAATACGGTTTCTCTCATCTCATAGTCCTCAGAGTTGCTCCTGTATCATGAGGACTTATGAAGAAATTCGATTGGAATTCTGCATACTTAGCCCTTCATCAGTGTGACTTAGATATTTTCTCATGGCCAGCGTGACCGATGAAAACCATGAGGATCAGCCTATCCCGGAACTTCGTATCACCACGCCCACCATCTGGAACAAATTGAACCCATTGAAGCCATCCGACAGTCATTCCGAGTCTTGTCCTGTGTGCCTTTTCTCTGGGGACTTTGATGAGCTATTTAACGGACAGCCTCGTTATTTTGATTTCGTGAATCCCCTTTCAACCTCGTTGCCCCTCTATAAAATAGGGGCCGAGAAAGACAAATGTCCTCTGTGCATGCTCCAATACCAGGTTCTGTCGACTCTCTCTGAAAAGGAGATTGCCAAAGTCAAGACTACTGGAAAGCAAGTAGGCGAAGGGGCGAGCACGAAGCAGAAACAAGCTGGTCTCTTTCGTCTGCGAAGTCCTGGGTGGGGAGTATACGACAAAGCCTGGATCATCTTCGATGGCGGATCTGGGCTTAGCAGCAGCCGAATACCAAAGCTCCCTCTTCTACATGGCACCGGTTCTCCGCAGGCTATCTCATTGGCATGTATAAATATCTCCCTTGCGGTCGTTTTGATCACCTATTTCTCTGATATTGTACTAACGTCTGGACGGTTATTTAGTATGTAAAGCTATTCCACCTGTTTACAATTCGGGTCAATATTTGACATGAAGGCTGCATGCCCCCTTGGATGTTAGCCGCTGAGAAACGTGCTAACATCGGTATTTTGATATACTAGCATCTCCGAGCAACTCAAAACTTGCGTGCGAAGCCACACGGCCTGCAAAGTCAATGATGCAGAGAGTAGCTACACACCGTCAAGACTACTCTATATAGGCTCCGTTGACAGCAAACATCCGGATGACGTTGTGCTCAAATTCAAAACCGACATCCCAAGGGGGGCCAAGTACGCCGCTCTAAGCTACTGCTGGGGCCAAGAGGAGCACACATGCCTCACAACACAAGAAAACATTGACATATTCCAAACGAATATACCGTGGCAAGCGCTGCCCAAGACCTTCCAAGATGCGGTGACCTTTGCGAGGAATATTGGCCTGAAGTACTTGTGGATCGATGCTCTCTGCATAATACAAGGAGATGACGACGATTGGCTTCGCGAAGCTGGGAGCATGCTGCAGATATACCAGAATGCATACGTGACAATCGCAGGTCTTTTCGCCAAAGACCCCTCCGTAGGGCTGTTCTCAGCTAAGACCACTAAAGATCTTCAGCAGAAGATCGCGACAGCCCGGAAGGGAAACGAGATGTCAGACTTGTATGCCCGAGAAGTCACACCGGACGTTTCGGGCATATTGCATGTGCCCCTGGGGAGCATAGGGACTCGTCAAAACCCGCCTCCGTTGCTGACCCGTGCTTGGGCCCTACAGGAACGAATGATATCCCCGCGCGTTGTGTACTTCACCGAGGATGAACTCATCTTTGAGTGCCGCACCAAAGTTCAGTGCGAGTGTCGCAGCCATTACACGGGTAGCAACGGCGGGAAGATGGTGCACGCGCACTCTCTGAACACGGCCAAATCGCCGGCGATGTCCAAACTACTGCTCAAGACACAAGAGTCGGACGACTGGGAGGACCTAGTTCAAATGTATACCAAATTGAGCCTTACCTATGATACGGACCGCCTGGTCGCCATTGGTGGTCTAGCCCAAGAGTATTCCAAGACTCGAAGAGGGCAGACTTATCTCGCAGGCCTGTGGTCCGGTACCCTGGGACAAGATCTTCTCTGGGAGACCAGGGATCAAGATGCTTTTAAACCGAGACCGAGCGATTGGGTCGCTCCGTCGTGGTCCTGGGCATCAGCTGGGTCCCCTGTTGATTTCACGTGGCGCCGAAATGTTGAACAGCTTCAACTTAAAGTCACAATCGAAGAGGCCAGTTGCAAGTATGCCAATGGGAATCCATTTGGCAGAGCAACCGAGGGGAGGATTCGAATCACGGGGCAATTGGAGAACGCGACGATGGAGATTAAAGCATACGCAGACCGTTCCACTGAGGGTATTAACTGGACCTACACGTCGAGTCTTAAATTTCCCTCGTCCGCTCACCGCCACGAGGCCTTTCACAAGTTGCGCTTAGACTCGATTATATCACCAGCTGTATTGCCTGGAGATGAGGTGAGCACGGGTTCCGACGCGCGACCGAAATGGTTCCAAGAGCAGGAAAGTGGCGTCTCTAAAAGCGCAGGGCCCTTTACCATCAAAGAAGATGTGAAAATCCTCAAACTATTAGAGGGATCGTACAAGAGTGCACTCCCTGGAAGCCGCACGGCAATGTATATGATCCTCAGGGCCGTCGACAACGACAAAGGTGCCTACACGCGTGTAGGTACAGTGACGGCGGAGCTGATGGAAACGGATGAGGGCCGTCCTGATGAGATGGTGCGAAGGCTGTCTCGCCAACACGGGTCGGAGGAGATTGCTCGCAGGGTCCCTGCTAAGGCAGCGGAGGGGCTTGTCCGCGCGCTCTCGAACGATAGCCAGTTCCGCACCGCGACTATAGTGCTTCTTTAGATTGACATTTAACTCAATTTAGTTGAATATATTTCACACCACGTTACCAAGCAAAGAGCGCTTCAAACATAGTGCGATATATCTCCCGTAGTTGGCAATTGTTCTCATCGCTAAGTGGCGAAATGATAGCCCCGGGACTCAACTGTTATTTAAATGCTTACCGCTGTGAGGGGTACCGCAAGAGCCCCGAGAATAATCTCGTTGGCACCATCCATGGCCCTAATATCGGTAAAAGCAGCGACCTAACGGGCTTCAGCGCGAGAATTTATTTGACAGTTGGGACTTATTTCCCACCAAGACAGCACCAACAAGTATACCTAGGTAGGTACATATCACTATGCCTTTATCTCTACAAAGTGCTACAAGGAGCACTGGTCCGGGGGGAACGTATCGAAATTAATATCTCAGTTTTCTTAGCCCATGCATCACGCCGGCCCCATTCTCCAGCAGCCCGCCTAATAAATATCCCTTACAGCTCAGCTCCCCAGGCTGGCAGACTTGCCCGTTGGGACCACGACTCCAAAGCATAGGTACATAGCATGGTCATATTAACAACTCCACTAACGGTGCTAACAGAATGAATGGATAGACTATTGACTATTGAACAGCGACAGCATTTCCTGGCTTATCCCACGCGCAGGATCCCCGGCTGCGTCTAGCACAGTGTTAGGATCCGCTCCATATTTGAGGCACAATTTCGCTATCCCCTTGTTATTTAGTTTAACAGCTTCGCTCAAGGCCTTGTTGGCATCCACTTCGGCATCAAGAAACGGCTTGGTCGCGGCCGGGAAGTCACTCATGGCATTCCAAAGTAAACAGTATTTTTCCAGCGTTATATCTGCACCGCGTCGGAGCAATTCTTCAACAGCCGCGAGATTTTTAAACAGGATCGCGAAGTTCATGGGCACACCTTCGTAATAGGGAGGTGAACCGAGGGTGCCAAGGTCGCGTAGCCCAGTCGCGTTGTCGTCGGCGTTCACGTCGAACCCATACTTTTCAACAAGGTGCGATATCATGGCTCTCGTCTTTATTGGGTCTTCGCAGCGGGCAGCATGATGCAGCGCAATGCTCTTAGAGACATCGGCACCACGAGAGACGAGGTAGTCGAAGAGATCAACGTCGCCTAGAGCAGCAGTATTATTGAGCACGCCGAGCGTCCTATCAAATAGCGGCCCAGGTCTTGCTCGATAAGGTAGCTCGGCTATGCTGCGACGTTCATCTGGACGATTTATGTCGACCCCTTGGTCGAGAAGGAAGTCGATGATTTCTCGACTGTGCACCACGTCCCTACAGATGCCAATCAGCTAGATTACTCAGTAGCCATTTTGGGGGCCTAATTACTCAAGAATCTCATGGCCACTACCTTTAAATTCCATACCCTTTTCTGCGAGGAGCTGAAACACCTCAACGGAGTGACATTTTCTCAGCAATATTGTAGACATGCCTTCCGTAGACGCGCCGTGATCAAGTAAGACACAGACTACACTGGCGGCAGGGTGAGGGTTATCAAATAGGAGACCCTCTAGGCACATCTGAACATCATTCGGCATGAGATCCAATGATTTGAAGAGCTCTTTGAGGCGATTGGCGTTGCCATCGTCGCAAGCGTCCCAAACTTCTTCCATGACCGTTCTTGACACCATTATGCCCGAAGAGCATAGGACATAGTAACCTTCGCGAAGACCTTTGCTAATTATTTCGTAGCTATAACTCCTAGGAATCGCTATCGAATACTTCGAGTAGACACGTGCTTAAGACCACGTATGTTGGTATCAAATCTCAGGCGAAAAGTTAGGTCACTGGTAATAAGACACGATGATGTTGGTATGTTTGCTGTAACACAGACTATCTACTAAAGGGAAGTAGGAGAGTGGAGAGCTAGGATTAATGATGCCCATGTGCCGATATTGGCATTGAGGTTATTTAATATAAAGCTAGAAAGACTACCCAGTTACTACTCACTACCTAGACAAATACCGAGAGTATCTTCCTATTAGTCCCATATTTTTATTGCCCACCAACATCACTTCCTCTACATGTACTCTAGCTATGAAAAGCAATGCATAGATATAATGGATTCAAGCATTTCCTCCTAGAAGCTAGAGAGACAGCATTGACCGGACCGTATAATGATCTAGATAAATTATTGTGCGGCATGAACCACGAATCACCAACATAAGAAGAGAAAGCTAGAACCCTGCTGAACGCAAATCTAAGACCGGTACTATATTTGCGGCTTACATGTGAAGCATATATACTAATCAATGGAGAACCTCCCCGGAGCCTTGACATGTCACGACTTCCTCGACTAAGGCTAGAAGCGCAAGTAGAATGCGTGTGACAAGGTGGAGGTAGATGAACCAAGTTCTTATGAGATCTCTCGTGAAGTAAATTACAAGCTTTTAATTCCTAATCGCTCTACGAGCCGGGTCCATGTCATCGGTTCTACAGCGTGAAAACTGGGCCCCGGATCGGAGGACCCGTGGACTAAGGGGTATCAACTTCCTCTTGCTTGTGGACATAGGTTTTGAGATGCTAGAGTCCCCAATTGAGAGTGCCACTATATTGTCTTTAATTATATGAAGCAATAATTCTTCGCTCGTCTCGCTTATATGGGGAGTCTTCCTAGGTCATATAGAGAGTCAGATGGGATGAGAGTATAATGCCCAAATGCCCTTTCATGGGTATCTTGAAACTAACAACTTAATGTTCACTCCCATCTCGCATATATAGTCTACTTCACTTCGACTAGATGTTTCATAATTTATAATTCAACACTCTCATTTTCCCCAATCTCTCATCATGTTGCTGAACCAGGCGGCTTTGGGGTTTTTCTTATTGCCATTGGCTGCAAGTCGAAACATTGGGCATCGACACCCGACTCACACGGTTGCTAGGTCCTTTCTGCGTGATGCAGTATTGGATAACTCCTTAATCTGGAAAAGGGGCGATGGTAGCAACACGTGTGATCTGAATATTAGGCCTCCGGCCCCTCCAGGTGAGATAGAAAAATAAGCCGTTTAGGGCATCAACACCATCTCATATTCTCAAGCACGAAGGCACTAACCAATTATCACTAGCTGCGCCGATTCCCGATGATTCGCCAACATGTCTAGTCGCGAGCGACTGTACTACGTCTGGCTACTTTTTGATTCCGACATCTGTACCAACTTTACTTCCATCCACCACCATTCATGAGAAACGAACCATCTCGCCCACTGACCCCCCGGGAACTACACCTGTACTACATGCGCGTACCCCTGGGGTCAGTGAGCCCCAACCTTTGCTCAGTCCTAGAAACACTAGGGGCCACGAAAGATTCATCGATAAGCTACGCCGCGAGGCAAACAGAGCCATGGAGGAAGAATCCGTAATGGGAGGTTGGATCAATATCTATCCTAGCCAAGAGCAGCTATGGTATTGGAAAGTCGCGGCTACGATAGATGGCCAATACTCCGAGTTCCCCGTCGGTCTTACTTCTCAGTGGAACGAATTCGGGGACAAACGCGCAACTTGGCGTGTCTTTGGCCTTCAAGGCTGTACAATGATATTCATTGTTGTGAGTACATTGTAACATTTACCCCTTTACTATTCTAGATATGAACCACTGACCTTTTTTTGTCTAGTCTTCGCGTGGGTTTTGGGCCAGTCATATCTGGGAAAATACGCAAGCGGGTGATATAAATGGAGGTAGCGCGTTTCTGAGGCGCACCGGTCCTGACACTACTACACCCAGGTCTAGGGAAGAATTCGCTGTTAGCGCTATCCAACCGATGACCCAGGCACTTCCGCTGGAATTGAAGTATATTGTAGAATATCTCAGTCTCGCAGACTTGCGGACCGATTACAACAATCCGCTTGGTGACCCATCGGACGTCCAAGTATATATCTGGACAAGAGCCACTAGGTAAGATATGCGGACTCGCCAACACCCCCTTTCATCACCTAGTTCGCTCACACATATCGTGTTTTATAGTCGTTCGGATTCGAGGCCGAAATATGCGAACAGAATCAGGGAGCTAAAAGCTGGAGTGGCCGCGGCTATCCCGGGGTTCCGCGCCAGCAATGTAAAGGTTGGAACTTATATTGGAGCTGGTGATAGCCCTACGGCCTCGGAAGCCACAAGGGGTACAATGCACTTTCAGTACTCACCATACCATGCTAAGAAACGAGGCGATGAATGTACGCCATTAGCCGCTTTCAGAATGTGGGAAGAGGACAAACCTGAACCTAAGATGGAAAGAATTTGGGAAGCCTTGCCATGGCAGAGATCTCCCAACCTAAGAAAGAGAGACGCTTGTGGGTAACCCCTATTTTACTCGCCCCACTTTTCTGGAGCTGTTGGAGGCCCAAGACTAAACTCCTGATTCTATGAACAGGCGCCGCGACGACTACGAAGCCGAAGACGGAATCGCCCACATCGACTCTATCTTGCTCATATCTCTCCCAAGACCCGGGTCGTGGCCGCACTACGGCGGCTTGTGTGTGTAACTCAACGAAAACGCTCCCGCTCCTAAAGCCAACCGCCTCCTGGACGAAGACTTTCGCCAACTCAGAGAGTTGCAAGTACACCACTATTCCCAGCACAGCTAGCAGCCTGGTAGCGACCATATCAACCAAGACCGATGCTCAGACAAGCAAGCCCGGGAAGCCTACACCGACTAGCATTATCGCTAGTAGCAAGACTCGCGCAACAGCGAGTAGCCGTACGTCGAAAGCGTCCCCGTCGCACACAAAAGCGGCATAAGCCCGTATGCCCTAAAGTAACGGAGGCTCGAAGCGACCCGTGGTATCCTCATGGACCCCGGGCGCACCTGGACACCTCAATAGGGAACCAAGCAGCGCCGGAAGCAGCTTGGCTGGGTGCATAATTTTGGATATACATATGCTTTAATCTTTGTTACAACACATTTCGCCGATATGCGGTAGACACCTACAATCTCGGAGCTGCTACTACATCTTTAGACATTTCATTTGTATCAATGCTTCAGATAGAGGGTAGCTTTAGAATTAGATGGAAATAGCTACTTTACCAATACCCGCACTGTCACCCATCAAGCCCGGAGCTTATGTAGGCGCCAGCGCCCAAGCGTCATAGAAATTATCGAAAGCCCCTGAATTGATAAGTGTATACGTAGTGCATGACCAGTGTGTAGAAGATAAAAGATGCGAATATCTCAGAAAGGCAGCGCCAAGGATCATAATCGCGAATGATAGGCTCGACTTTCAATATCTAAAGTAATAGTTCATGAGATGTGAGAACTGTCTAGAGCAATGGCCTGAGACTCGTATGTGTAACCGTTGACGTTGAGAGGCGGTCAATAGCTAAGGTCAATACTCTCGCGTAAGTGGCTGCTACCACACACTACATGCGAGTTAGAATCATACTCGAATGATATGCATGAGTAGTGTGTTGTCAAGCTGCATCAACTCCGTCTTCCCGTCTCTTTCCTGTGAGCAGTGAGACCCTCATATTGCGCATGTTTCCTGTTACGTTCTTAATTAGAAGTGAAGACAGGTTCGTTGAACATGTACCTAGTAGTTTTCGAAATCCTTTTAATAATTAGCCCTACTCACTGCTGTGGAACGCCTATGTGTTGGAGATCATGACTACATGTGGCTTACAAGAACGCATCTCAGCCAATCGCTAAGACGGGGTTCCAAAGTCTTGGCGAATTCGGGAGTTACTATGCTAGGGTCAGTATCTCCGTACAGCATGCAATCCCCCTATAGTTATCGCGGCCGATATGATCATTACGGTACTTGAAAGCGCCCTGGCTCTTTGGACTCAACGTCTACCTCTCTGTATCATAAATTAACAATGCTTCTAACACGATCTCCACATCCTACACTATTTTTGACAACTATCTCATATTTTACCACAAAGGACTATCACTGGGAGGAGATGGTCTGCTTAGGCAGGCGTACTAACGATGATCCCGGACCCGGACTTACAAGCGGCGAACGGGCTAGGAATGTTGGCCTCGTTTTTCTTGCTGTTGCTTTGATTATTCTAATATCTCATATCATGTATGTCCGACTGAACTCTAGAAGATTCCCAATGAGGTACTCAACAGCAGTAGACTAATGAAGCCATTTTCCATATAGCGTAAGATACTGGATTAAGCCATCAGTCTTGCCGCCAAGCCGACCGGGTACACCACAGGTTGAATCTGTAGGCCAGCTCCCAGGCCCACGATTGAGTGCTCTCCATTCTCAGAAAAGGCCCAAGCGAATAAGGCTCGAACCGGATGAAATTGACATTGTTGCCCCTGAGCTGCTATACAGCCAGGTAAACGTTCGTCCCGTCAAGAATGATTTTACCCATTCTATCCTTCGAGCGCCGAGTCCTACAATGTCCCCAGTAACCAAAACTTATCGATACCCGTAAGCACCTCTTAGGTTTTTTTCCTCTTCGTATAATTTTTCTTACGAGCAAGAATAGTAGGAACTGGACTTCATCGGATCTAATCGATGCCATACCCTCGAACCTATTTAGTCGCCCCGCCGTGTTAGGGCTGGCGCCTTCCCCATCTCGGGTGAAAACGCGCCAATCCGAGTGCAGTATATGCCTCGAGGGGTTTGAAGACGATGACCATGTCCGCGAGACCCTATGCGGCCATACATTCCATAAACGGTGTCTAGAGTGGTGGCTTACGAAGCACTGGAGTCGCTGTCCGCTCTGCCAGAACGACTTTAAACCCAATGGGATTCTCTCCAGCCTTGTGAATACCAAGGTGTCAGCATCTGGCAAATAGTGTGAGGAGGAAAACATTTAGAGTTAAAGCACCCCGATTTATCATCATCGACGTGGAATCCGGCTCCACCAATACTTTGGGCTGCGTTTACTCATAAAGTGCTATATATTACGCCTAAGAATAATGGATAACTACTATTCTGTACGCACTCCTAAGCATCCACGGCCTTTAGATATTGAGACATGTATTCTGAGGATTTCTTCACTGATACAACTCTCTAGGGAGCTCATCAGACCCATCTATATGGACATTTCGTAAGCTAGACTTAGCGATATGCTGTGGCTCGAATTTAGAGTCAAAGTGCCATTCAGAAAGATTGACCATGTGTTTCATTTCATTGATAACCCTCTAAAAAACCCTACTCCTATAAACCCGATACCCTAGTGAGAGCCCCTTTATCCGTATTGTTCCCCTGCCAAGATATACGCGCCACGACCCAGCCACAACCAGAGCTCAATCCCAGCCTCCTAATCCTCATCACTGAGGTGCAGCATGTCGCGAAAGTCGAATTCCGCCGGCAATTCCTCCGCCTGGACTAACATTCTATCCGCCTGGTTCTCCGAGTCAATATGATGATCCGGGATATTGAAATCGGAGTTAAGCCAGGCCGAAGTTCGCGTATCCAAAGCAGAAAGGCCGTTGATGCTAGGAGTATCTTCCTGATAGCCATGCTGACCCGCAGTAATAGGGGAATGAACGCGGGAAGTAGTTCCGCCTGTGCTTCTGTCACAGTTCCCAATGACAGAGGCCTCTATCTCGTCGAAGTCGAAGTAGACTGTATGAGAGAGCTCTTTTGTGACCATCTTGCGTATGTTAGCTTGGTCCGCCGTGGGGTAGGTGGGAATTCTAGCATACCTTGAGTACTTCTAAACAGCCGGTTGAACAATCTTCCACACATTTGAAAGCTGCAATGATCCTAATTCCTACTGCAGCTCTCTGCCAGGCTCTACTTGGCCGCGAAGTACCACGGTGCGCCGCAATCAAAAATATCAAACACATGACAGACAAAAAGATGGTATAGACTGAGGGCCATATCCCTGTTAAGAAAAGACCCTGGCTCATCATCTCATGGGACTTGACAATGGTAGCTGACGCTATTCTAATACAAGCCAAAGCATGATAGGACTCCGTCACCGAGATGGACCCTCCGTCAGCCATGATCCGTAGATAGTGCAGGAGCGGCCGGAATAGAATGATGTGTCCAAAGTTGTAGGTCATTTCAAGATCATGCTTGATCCTAGATGATTGTTAGTGCGGAATCATATTGCCTCCAAATCCCTCCACACACCTACATTTTGTGTTCTTTGCTACTTCCCAAATACGCTAGTAACGAGGAAGCATCCATTTGCCAATGCTGGAATTCATTCCTGACTTCTTCGAAACGTTTGATACTAACAGATTCGGGAATTCCACACCCCGAAGGTCTTACGAACCCATGTGTCCGTTTTGATAACGGTATGGCTAGGAGAGAAACCTGCCTTAGAGCCGCCGCAGTCCGAACGTCGCTCTCGGCTTCGAACTCAGACGCCAATTGGGCGATGTATGATAAAAGGGCGGGATCCGGGTGGAGAAAGGGAGGCAAATCGAGAATGAGACTCATGAACAGATCTAGCCTCATTGCTGTAGCTAGCAGTCGGATCCTAATCTGGTGTTCTTCTGCTGAGATCACGCAAGCGTTGCCCGCGGCGGAGTGTAGACCAAGTCGCAGAACTAACGAGCAGGCTGTTCCTAGAAGAGAGTGCGCCGAAGCAATCCTGGAGGTTGACATAAGGAATATGATGGCGCAAAGGACAGCTTGGAGGGATGTCAGATCATTCGCCTCAGTCGGCCTCAGGGTGGCCATGCCAATGTGGAAATGTGCCGTGCCGTGTTTTAGTACATCGCGACACCCATCTTTGCGATGGCTTGGTGAATCAAATAGATAGCCCAAGGCGAGCGTCATGTGGAGGAGCGACGTAGACTGATCAGAGGTGGCCAGAGGTTCAGGTCCCGTGAGCGAGCTAGCTATATCCTTGATACGCTGCTCCGGCAAGAAAGAAAGCATCGGATGGCCTTTGCAAAACACAACATCCAATAAAGCCATAGCAGTGTCGGCCGACACCTTGGGTATCACAGAGCTAGGGCTGCTATTATCCTGGGGTGGAAATCTGAGGTCGAAAAGATTAGAGATGGTTTGCAACCTCTGATCTGGCGAGACTGTGGGATGCTGTTCGAAAAGTTCTAGAGTCCGCAGAATGAAAGACAGCTCCGAGTAGGCCCCATAAAAGCAAGTCGCGCCCGGGCCGGCATTCACTAGCCGGTCGCAACCGGCCAGCATATTTCTCAAGGCAGCCGGCTTCGTGCCATTTTCATGAGAAGCAGAAGATGAGTGTGGCGGTGACTCGGCCTCAGGTAAGGTGAAATCAAGGGTACGTAACCAATTGTCTATGTCTAGACCCGGGATCTCGGGAACCTTGTCCTGTACTTCCTTTAACCACGAACGGGCTAGGCGAAGATGGTCCTGCAAGTCACGTATCCTCGAAGTAGGAGGCGGAATAGGTCTTCGAAACTGATATGTACAGTCTTATTCAAAAACACGTCATCAGAATTATGAATATAAAAGGCAGCCAGTTTGGGGATGCTAAGACTTACTAAGATCGGAGTTTCGACAGGGGCCGCAGGGATCGGCCGCGTCGCATGCCCGCTTCCGCAAGCGACACTCGTCGCAAGCATGGGGTGAGCGACGGTGCGGTCTCTTCTTCCACAGTGGACGGGCCTTCGGAGGTCCAGGAGGTCCAGAACCATGACTCAATCGTTCTCCGGCAGTCGGTGTCGCAGGCATCGCGGTAGTAAAGCAGCTAACGGAGACACACAGATCAGGTCGTACCAGATGGTTTGTATCTGCTATGGTAGTATCACCAACTCGTCGGACGTGATTCGCCCTAGATCCCGATAGAACCGTGCCAAAACTCGCATATCTCACACCCTCCAAGCCACGACAACACGGGAAGGTTCCTTAGAGAGATATCTCACATAAGTAGTAATACCATGATAAATGAGGTGTTATTTCGTTAGATGGACGAATGAAACGATAGGATTAAAGTGAGCTTCATCGTGAAGTCGAGCTATTAGGATAAAAATTGAGATGCAATAACTAGAAATTAAGCTTTTCAAGATTTTTGTTCTTTGTATTGTAGTTTGTAATCATAATGAGTTATTAGATTGTAGGGGTAGATAGAAGAATAGCAGCAGGCTTTCCTGGTTAGACTACCATGTGATCTGGAGTCCTCCCTCATAGGTACGAAGCGTTGCCGTAATATGTAGATAAGAGAACCTTATTAACGAATTTCGCCCCAAAAATCAATCGATTGACCTAAACCCAAGCTTCCAAGACCCCACTAAGCCCCACTCTGTCCCGAATGTGGGCGCGGCTCTGAGCAGGGGTAACGCACGTGTAACCAATCAGATCTCGGGTAACACATCCTATAGAGAAAGAAGTTACTTGGCATTTCTGGGCATTGAGATTTGGCCAATAAGAATTCCCCGGTAAGACGGAGATAGAGTGGGGTCAGGATATACCGATGTTATAACCCACGACCATCGTGAAGCCCCACGCTGCACCAGCACTGAGATGCTCATACCATAAGCCATGGCACCGACAATCTTGCAGAGTTTGCAGTTTGTTAAATACATTTCCAGTCCTGAAGGTCGCCTATTCGATATTTTATATACATACCTGGCCGCTATGCAATCGATAGAACGGATATACGGCATCTTTCGTTGAATTGCCAAGAATTCGCCTTTCTTTCCAGGCCATCATGCCCGATTTTCTCAACTACATCGACCCGCACCTTTCTCGGCGACGAGAGAGCCCAGCAACTATGAATACCAGAACGTTTGCCAGTGTTTGGTCTTCTCCTTCTATTTCTTATCCCATGCAGGTCAACCATGGAGGGTCCGATGTCCGCCCACGTATCGGGGCAGAGCAACAAGCCTCTCACCAAACCCGCCCATGCGCTTGACAGAGATGACATAGTACGACAACTCGAAGCCGACATTGAGAATGGCCTCACCGCTAGCCTTGCCAGCCAACGGCTAGATCAGTATGGACGCAATGAGCTGGACGATGGCCCAGGTGTCCAACCCATCAAAATTCTTATCAGACAGATTGCCAATGCTATGATGCTGGTTTTAATCCTAGCCATGGCAGTCTCCTTCGGTATCAGGTCCTGGATCGAAGGGGGTGTAGTCTGCGCCATCATTATATTAAACATAATTGTCGGGTTTCTTCAAGAGTTCCAGGCAGAAAAGACGATGGACTCATTGCGCTCGTTATCCTCACCCAGCGCTAATGTTATCAGGGATGGGAGTATCATCAATATCCCCACGGCAGAGTTGGTCATCGGCGATCTTGTGATACTTAAAGTCGGCGACACCGTTCCTGCCGACCTCAGGTATGTTTGATTCTACTACGACATTTAATATGGCATTTCAAGTGGTAGTCTCATAACTGTTCAAAACCTGGTCATTAACGTTCCTAGAATCATCGAGAGTATCAATTTCGAAACCGACGAAGCTCTGCTAACCGGAGAGTCCCTACCTGTTGCCAAAGACGAAGACGCGATTTTCGACGATGAGACCGGCCCCGGCGATCGCTTGAACGTTGCTTTCAGCTCCTCTAGTGTCACCAAAGGCCGAGCTAGGGGGCTTGTCTACGCCATCGGCATGTATACAGTTCGTCATTGAAGCTCAATTGGAAACTCGAGTTATGACTAACTTAACACTTGGCAGGAAATCGGATCGATCGCTGCTGCGCTCCGGCAGAAGGGCTCGAAAAGGAGGCCAGTTAAAAGGAGAGAGGATGGGACAGCACATCCCCTCCGACACGCCGAGTCGTGGACTCTCACGTTCGCCGATGCTGTGGGTCGCTTCTTAGGCGTTAACGTTGGAACACCGCTGCAGAAAAAGTTGTCTCGACTCGCCGTGCTTTTATTCGGTATCGCCGTTGTCTGTGCCATTATTGTGCTCGGTGCGAATAGTTTCTCCAGCAACCCTCAAGTCATTATCTACGCGGTCGCAACTGGTCTCTCCATGATTCCTGCCTCGCTTATCGTAGTGTTGACAATAACTATGGCCGTAGGAACTAAGAGAATGGTCCAGCGAAACGTTATCGTCCGCAACCTGAAATCCCTAGAAGCTCTTGGTGCCGTCACTGATATCTGTTCCGATAAGACGGGGACTCTGACCCAGGGACGCATGGTTGCGAAGAGATGTTGGATTCCGGCGCGAGGGACCTATTCCGTCGGGGTTTCCAATGAGCCATTCAACCCAACCGTTGGGGACCTCATGTTTTCCGAGGCGACGCCCTCGGCCCAGAATACGAAGGAGGCCGGCGACGGTGATGTGAAGGAATATTCGGAACTTGTAGATGACAATGAGGAGTTATCGGACTTTCTAATGGTAGCTTCTCTAGCCAACCTCGCACGGGTTCATCAGAATCAGGAGGGCACGTGGACCGCCCTTGGAGATCCTACAGAAATTGCGATACAGGTCTTCGCGTCTCGCTTCAACTATAACAGACAGCGGTTCCTTGATCCACGCGCACCTAAGCTCAAGGAGGTTAGCGAGTACGGTTTTGATTCCGACGTGAAGAAAATGTCTGTTATTATGGAGTGCCTCGACTCCAAGCAGCAGATGGTCTACAGCAAAGGGGCAGTGGAACGCATACTCGACTCTTGCACACGGATCAAGTGGGACAGCCCCGCGGAGGTCGATATCACCGACGCTATGAAAGAGCAGATCCTCGCAAACATGGAAGCCTTGGCAGCGCAGGGTCTGCGTGTACTTGCTTTAGCAAGCCGACCCTACGACCCTCGGAGCGGACGTCGGGCTTCCCGTGAAGGAGCTCCTCCCCGCGAGGAAGTCGAGCGTGACCTCGTTTTCCGCGGCTTGATCGGGTTATACGATCCGCCTCGCCCTGAATCTGCCAACGCTGTGAAGCACTGTCATAGAGCCGGTATCAAGGTCCACATGCTGACGGGTGATCATCCCGGTACCGCACGTGCTATCGCTGCGCAAGTTGGTATACTTCCGGAAAATATGGACGGCATCTCAGAGCGCGCTGCACAGACTATGGTTATGACGGCCAAGGAGTTTGATAAGCTCACTGACGACGAACTAGACCAACTGCCTGCACTGCCCCTTGTTATTGCTCGATGTGCGCCCAACACTAAAGTTCGAATGATCCAAGCATTGCGCCGCCGGAATGCCTTCACGGCAATGACCGGGGACGGTGTCAACGATTCTCCTTCTCTCAAGATCGCCGACGTCGGCATCGCCATGGGCCAGAACGGATCCGATGTGGCTAAAGATGCTTCCGATATCGTGCTCACAGATGATAACTTCGCTTCCATCCTGAACGCTATCGAAGAAGGCCGCCGCATGTTCGACAACATCCAGAAATTCGTCCTCCACTTGCTAGCCGAGAATATCGCTCAAGCCTGTACGCTTTTGATCGGACTTGTGTTTAAGGATCATACCGGCATTTCCGTGTTCCCACTAGCCCCTGTTCAGATCATGTGGATTATCATGATTACGTCCGGCATGCCTGATATGGGCCTCGGATTGGAAATCGCTGCCCCTGACGTCCTGGAGAGGCCCCCGGTATCTCTCAAAGCAGGTGTATTCACTTGGGAGGTCTGCTTTGACATGCTCGCATATGGTATCTGGATGTCAGCGCTCTGCCTTTCTTCGTTCCTCTTGGTAGTGTACGGTTTCGGCGACGGTAACCTAGGAGAAGGATGTAACGAGAGCTATTCCGAATCCTGCGACACCGTCTTCCGCGCCCGCGCGACCACCTTCGTCAGTCTGACTTGGTTTGCGCTCTTCTTAGCTTGGGAGATGGTCAACATGCGTCGAAGCTTCTTCCGCATGCAGCCTGGGAGCAAGAAGTATTTCACCCAATGGGCATATGACGTTTGGCGAAACCAGTTCCTCTTCTGGGCCGTTATGGCCGGTTTTGTTACCATTTTCCTGACGATCTACATCCCAGTATTGAATCATCAGGTCTTCAAGCATGCCCCGATCTCATGGGAGTGGGGTGTGGTGTTCGTAGAGGCCGTCGTCTTCTTCCTCGGCTGTGAGGCTTGGAAATGGGCCAAACGGGTGTTCTTCCGACGGCGAGCGAAGAAGAAGGGCTATACCCCCGACGACCTTGAGCGACTAGCATTCTCCGAGTTCACGACGGGCGAGCACGAGGGTCGCGATGAGTTCAATAAGGGAAAGCAATGACTCTATGATCATATGCTATTGCAATGCTGCGCAGCGGATAGATTTAGAAGGTGGCTTTTGGATACCCTTATAGAAAATGGCGATTGTTGGATGGTTGATAGGACGCTGTACATAGGTGGATGTAATCATAATCATCCCCCTCTCCCCTCTGCCAAGCCTGCCCTTTGATTCGCAGACAATTCCTCGCCGTGAAATATGTATCATTGAAATCCTAAGTTAGGCACGTGTAGGTTGGACACGATCTCCAACTTATCATCCAAGGTGAGAACTCTAGCTATCACTATCCATGCATCCAATCAAGTGTGACTCCTTGACTCCTGATTTACACCGCAGATTGTCACTTGACGTTGAAGATCTTAGTTAATATCCATAAGTATATCCCAATTAGCCTCCTCGGCTTCTTTAGCAGCTTCCGAATTGACGTTAGTTCAAACGCCCGAGTTTTCCGGGTTTTACGTCAATGTTGTACGGTCCGCTGATTTGAGGCGTGATGAGCACGACTTAGGCTGTTGACGGCAGCTCCTTATATCAATGCGACACAGAAAGACGGACCGAGGTGACCTTTCAGCTCTCAGAACCGTGTAGCTGACGAATCACCCGTGTTACCCCAGGTTTTGGCATCCTATCATAACGAGGAATTCATCAATCTCGAACCGTAGAGAGCCAAGACACCCCTGGACACACCGACGTCATGTTGACATGACACCATACAAAGCAGGTGAATCGACCTGCCCTTGTTTACACCGGGGTACACCATCCTCACAATTTCTCCCCGCAAAGGGGGGCATCCCGATCGCGATTGGGGGGCGATGTCTCAATCAGGAGATTTATAACTCGAGAATATCGCCCTATCGCTTGGGCCTCGTGCCTTTCAGCAGTATCAAATACGACACTCAAAAAAGCCGCGAGATATACAAGATACTATAAGAGATACTGCAGCAAATACGAATCATCATGCATACGAAAGTTGCTTTCACCATGGTCTTGGCAACCAGCGGTGTCGCATCCGCCGCCTTAATGGCAGAGCAAGAGATGCGGCCGCGCCAGACATCAAATCCCGGCGGGCCCGTCCAATCCTTATCCTCATCCGCATCCGTGACGGATGCGGGTACGACCGGAGTCATGTCTATTCAGACCGACACCTCTGTATCTCTTTCCATCCAGACAGACACCGTACCCGGGGGCGACGACAGCACCGTTTCCCCAACACCGTCTAGTACGGGATCAAGCACGGGGTCGGAGACGGTATCCTCTACGGGCTCGTCTGAAACCTCTTCCACCCCGGCGACAACCGTCTCTGATGCGGGAGCAGCAGCACCACGAGAGACGGGGTTCGCGCTAGCGGCGGCAGCGGCAGCTGGCTTCATTGGAGCTGTTGCAGTACTATGAAAATGAGAAATATTAAGTTCGGAAGGTTGTTACTCTTAATTTGAATGAATGGGTTGGCGAATGTGTTTTGATTATCTCTTAAGTAGGACTCATAAGAAGGGGTGCTTTCGTTCCGCTGATATAGCAATAAGAGAAAGGGTTAAATGAATGATACGGATAATAAGAAGTGAATAAAAATGTGTATAAATAGGGGTTATGTATATATCAGGAGTCATGGATAGGATCAATCACAAGAACGAGCGCGGAAGACGCTGATTTAGATGAATCTCCGCATTCCATATGTATTGATACTTAATCGCTACTGAAAGCTCTGACGTCCACGAAGCGCTTCCATCGAGTATTTTCTATTCATTCCATCACCAAAATCTAAAAAATGCTATATCCACTGACCATTGCAGGCAGCATGCGTATGAAAAAACTCGTCGATTGTAAAATGAACCGCCTACACCAACGTGAATTGCAGAATCCTGTGCGGGCTAAAATCTAGGCACCTCAACGGCATCTTAGGGATCTCATAAGCAATCAATCTCGTAATTGCAGGCCACTTCTCCCTGAAACCATTGCCATGACCATGATCCGGCCCGGTTACGCCCCTTTCGTTGTCCGAGCTGAAACTCAGAAAGTAAGCTCGGTGAATTGAAAACCGCGCTTTACTCCTTCATCTTGACGTAATTGCTAGGGAATATGCCATGTCTTGAGCCAATCATACCAGTCCTATGAACAATCAACGTTAGCATCTGTACCTCAACTAACAGCGTGTAAGATTGGAACTTACCACCAGTCATTGTCACTCTCCGTCTTCTTCAGCACCGTGATAACTTCCCCTTTCTTGAAACCCAAGTCGCCCGGCTGGTCGGCTTCGAAGTTGAACAGCGCGACTGCCTCGTTCTTCTTCATCAACGCCTGCTTGCTCGCGAAATTCGGCTTGGGCGCTGCGGGTCTGCCTGGGCCGGCTCTCTTGTCGTCCATTATGCTGCTAGAGGGCGCAGGTTGGTCGCGGTATACGTAGTTGTCGTCCACGGGTCTGGAGCCTACGGTCCCGGATCGAGAGAGGCCCGCTCCGGCTGCCGGCCGGTCGTATACGTCATCCTGCCAGGTATTCGCCCGCCGAGGTCCGCCGAACTCATCCTGACCGCTTGGCTGTCCCTCGCCGTACGCACTTCCTCGTCGGCCATTCCACACTACGTCGTCGTGGCGGTCGTCGTATACCGGGACGTCGTTGTACATGGTATCGTCCACCGTACCCTGACGCACACCTGCGAATACTCTGGAATTCAAGACGGACATTAACGGCGCGGCTTGCGGGGGCGGCCGAACAGAACCGGTAAGGAGTTGCGCTGCGGTCCAGCGCTGGCCATAGAGCTTTTCGTTCGCATCTCTCCGCTCCACTATCGCCGAGCCTTCTAGCGAGACACCGGCGAACAGTCCCTTTGTCTTGCTGTAACTGAACACACCGGCCACGCTCTTGAGAGACGCGGCACCCGCAGCCTCGGCATTTCGACCGACCGGTCCCGCCGCTATGGATACGTTCCCGCCGAGTGTAATAGAGCCCTGCTGGGAGAATGTCTTGACGGCGTGCGAGTCATTGAGGATGAAGACGAAGTCGGTTAATTCGAAGCCTATTTGCCCACCAAAGCCTCCACCGGCCGTTATAATAGCGGACGGCGCAGACCACGAGCCATCAGGTAAACGAGCGACGACGAGACCGGAACCGAAACGCGCAGAGCCCAGAAAGCCGGCTTTGATGACGGTGAGGATCGCAAGACCCTAGGTGACGGTTAGTTACGGCTGCTCCGTGTACGAATTGATCCAGTCTTGTGCGCAGGTGCCGAGCTAGGGAGGCAGCCCACTTACTTTCGCGTTTGCTAGAATCGAAGGAGGAATTATCTTATCCGGTCCGAACGCTTGGCGGGGATCAATGAACGAAGTGAGAATCTTGCCGCACTTCTTGCATTCCGCTACACGAGGCATAAGCCATCAGTCGTCAGCATATAAATCTGGGTGCCTAGAAGGCGGATGCGCCTGTTCGGCAGTAGTAGGGAAACTTACACGCCATAGACGACGGAAGAGGGTTGTTGATACCCATCTTGAGGGATACTTAGTGTGATCGCAAGTCGAATACGTCCCTTATTCCGAGGTTTCCGAGCAGAGGTTCGTTTTCTACGGTTGAAAAAGATTGAAGGATAATTGTCGTGGTGGTTTGCGAACACGAACTGCGGGGGTCAAGATCGCCAAGTTGGACTAGAATTCGTGGAGAATGAGTATTGAACGACGTAACAGACTATCGGAATCGTAATGTATGTATGTATCACACAACTATCGCGGGGTTTCTCATAGACAAGTAGAGAGAGAGGTAAGTAAATAAGTGAGTAAGTAGACAGAACAACCAGACTGACTAAGGTTGGCGATAGTTGAATTGGGTTGTATTTATTTATGATTATTGGAAAGATCAAAATCAATTCGGGCGTCGTCAGCTGCAAGAGCTCTGCCACCTCGGCGGGGCAAGCCGGTAACAACGGGAACTCTAGAAGCTCCAAAGGGAAGCTACATGTGCCTACGAACATGAATTGGAAGGTACGGTGATATACATGTCTAGTACAGTCGATGAAGTCACACCAGCCAAAGACCCACTTGCCATGAGTAGCGGTTCCAGAGCTTAATAGAAGCTTAGAGTTCAGCTGGGGTAGACACTCAAGTTCAGACGATAGATGATAGGCAGTACAACCCTGGTACTGGTACAATAATGCGCAGCTCCATCATCCTCCATGTCATGTACACCACCCACTACAATTACCTAATTACCTAAATCAATGTTAGCTTGGGGCTTGTGTGGCGCACTCACACTCTAGTCAACCGTCGCCAGCCACATTCTGCGTCATCTTGCTTTGTCGCCTCCTTTTCTCGTCACGGAGAGACAACGTGTGTTCCCGCTAAAGCCGAATTTTGGGTAAAAGGCATAATACTCTTAGGGAAAACAAAGACGACAATCCAATTCGCGCCCACGGGGGCTTTCACCAACGTAGATCAATCGATACAATACAGCTCCATATCCATTCACCTATCGCTACCCTCTCCGAACCTCTGATTGCTATTAAACTCGATTCCTCCGCTCGCTGCGAAGAAACAAGGCAAAGAAAAGGGACCAAGGCCTAGGCTTTTTTTCCATCGATATTATCGAGAATTCATACAGAAAGGAATAAGAGATAGCAGCCAGGATGTCAGAAGCATACGAGCGCGAGCGCCAAAACAATGCGCGACTAGAGGAGTTGTCCGCAAAGGTGTCGTCGCTGCGTGGCGTCACAGTAGATATCTACGACAACGCCAGAGCACAAGACGTAATCGATCATACGGTACGGTTTATCATATGCCATTTTTTGCGCCTCTACTAGGTATCGCTTGTTGTAGAAATGCTAACACTAACAAATGCTTTAATCCGTAGTCCGATACATTCTCCTCCATGTCCTCACAGCTGAAAGGTTCCGCCGGTCGATTGGGTCGCATGGCGGCATCGGGCAATAAAGTCGCTATATTGAAACTTTCGGGTATACTCATCGGCGTGTTCCTGGTCCTATATTATATCGCGAGGTGGATTTTCTAGACGGCGCCACGACCAAACAGATATGAAACGCGACGAAGCCAAGAAAGCCCCATTGGGGACTAGCGAATTATCACAACATTCCTCATATCGGGGCTACCCAGGATTGATACGGTGACTTTCACATCATCGAATATACGATAGTAGAGGTTGATGACATCAAGAAAAGGGTCAGATTCACCTAATGGGACCAACACATTACACGACCAAGAAAAACCAGGGGCGGGGTTGTATTCCAAGGTTATGTTTGCCCTTACACGTCTAGACGGCATTGGCAGTGGCTCTAGTAGAAGGGAAAGGCAATGAAAGCTATTCTTTCGATGTTGGGGTTGACAATCCCCTTAGCATAGCATAGGCGTTTTGGATTTGACCTCAGCACGAAATGGATGGGTTACTACCATGTAATAATAGTCCAATGAATTCATTTTGATCGATCTTATATACTGGGTTGTATTTCACAAGCAGCTCTGGGGAATGAGCTCCTTAAACTGTTGGATAAAGGGCTTATAGAACTGTGCCTGTAATTCTATATTTACAGGCCGAGCCCTACGCTACCCGGGTTCCAAGGTTGTCTATAATGCAAACCATATGCCTAGCAACTTTACTCCCAGACATTGGAGAATAGATCATCATTTCCAAAGCCGCTTCCAGATTTTGTACCTCCGCTGTTGTTGGAATTCCCGCCTGTGCTGCTAGTCCAACCACCGAATTCCTCATCGGCCGCTACTTTCGGCGCAGCGGTAAATCCTCCGGAGGCACCTGGTACCAGGCTCTGGCTAGCAAAAGAGCCACCAGCGCTACCCCAGGCGCCGAAATCGTTTCCGCCGCTACTAATCACAGGAGATTTGGCTGCGAGCGGGCTCTTCGCAGCTGGGGCTGGAGTAGGCTCAGGGTTGCCCCAAGCATTCCCCCAGACATCGGAGTTATTGAATCCAGATGTGCTCAACGAGGAAGTGGTGGTCGTAGTAGGTGCGGCCGCAGGAGCTGGCTTCGGTTGAGCTGCGGAAAGATTGAAAATAGAATCGGTAGTGGACGAAGGTGCGGGAGCGGGTTTAGACGGAGCGGGCGCAGCAGCTGGTTGAGGTGCAGGGGAAGACCAGTCAAAAAGGTCACCTAGGGCTGCTGAGGAAGATTGTGTAGGTTTGGGAGAAGTAGAAGACGTGCTAAACCCGCCGAAGCTGTTGGATGGCGTCATCGAAGGCTTTGGCTGTTGTTGTTGCGGTGGTGGTGCCGGCTGGGAGGGTTTAGGATCGAAGAAACCACCTCCACTTAGACCGGAAAAGGCCGAACTCGCAGGTTGGGGAGTTGATCGATTGCTCGACATACTTCCTAGGCCTGCAAAGGCATCTTTGGGGGAACTCTTCGGCGGAGCCACACTTCCAAAACTCAATCCTGCAAAAGCGTCGTCAAGGCCGCCGCTAGTAGATTTCTTAGGTTGATGCCCCATCGTCGGAGACTGCAAGGTAGGAGATTGCATTCCTCCAAATCCACCGAACGACCCGGAAGGAGAATGCGAGGGTTGTTGAGGTGGCGGCTGAGCCCGCGGGGCTGAAGCATAAAGAGACAAAATAGATTGTTTAAGATCAGGTCGTGACTGGCCGCCTATACCACCGGTATTGTTCGTACTCGCTGGGCGTGGAGGAGGGGCAGGTGTCTCGCCTAAGAAATCCAACCCTAAGAGTGAGTCTTTGGTATTGACCGTCTTTGGCGGTGCCGGGGCTGACTTAGGGGGGACTTGCGACGAGGCCGGGCCTGCGGTGCTCGCTCTTGGAGGAATATCGTCGCCGCCGATAAGGTCTGCTTGCGGAGCAGGACTAGCTGCGCTTCGCGGTGTTTGTTGCCCAACAGAACTTTTCCGAATCGACTCTTTTCTATCTATAGTTTGCTTCTCTTTCACAATACTAAGTGGGACATCATCGTCGCCCTCTACATCTAGGCTGGCAGGATCCGGCATCGGCCCATCCATAACCCATCGCTTTAGTTCGTATTTGGTTCTAATAAAGTTCTCGATCTTAGCCTCGGAGGGGACATGGCCAGCGGCAAGCTTAGCTTCCCAATACTTGTTAGCGCGCGCATTTCCCCAGCTTAAGATGCTCTGTAGTTGTTCGTCGGTCCATGAGTCTAGGTCAACGGATTTGACTCTCGATATGTGGGTGCCCATTCCTCGGTGAATTCCCGAGCAGCGGATGCAGATGAAGACGCCTAAGTTCCAACTTGCCCATCGCGGATCTATGATCAATAGAGGTAAGCCTTAAAAGCATATTCAGTTAGTATTATGGTATAGGACTTACGCTTGTTCCGCTTGCAATCGGCGCATATCTTGTTGGCCTCTAATTTCAGGAGGCTCTTGATTGTCTGCTGGTTCTGGGCCGCTCTCTCGGCAGCCGGGTTGGGGGGTCGTCTGGACATGGTCTAATCGCTATTGGCGAGAATCAGAAGTATGTGTGGGATAATTGACCTAGTTAACAGATCCCAAAATAGGGCAATACGGAGTTGGGTTAAGGAAGGAGGTCACAAAAAGGTAGGGCAGAAAAGGTACGTTATCCTGATCGCGTGGCAGTGGATAGGATGGAATCAATTGATCCAAGCCCTGGAGCGCAATCTGAAATGAGGTTCAATGAAACTGTGGCTTTCCTCTATTGGCTTGAGCGTCAAATAATTTGTAGGTACCCAGATAAGTACATCAATGCAACCCCTGCACCTGTCAAGTCGGAGGTCGCTATCCCCTCAATACCTGAACCAGGGTCCGGTGCTCCACTGAAAAAATAAACCAATTAGAAGACGTTGCTAAGATAAATGATACTTGAAGGGGCTTAAATATCAAGTATCTATAAGATGTAATTACATGTAAAGTCATAAAGCAAATGACTTCTAAATACATGAATAATTCTAAAAGTTTAGTACTCATCTTAATAAAATGGATATCTAAATTCAGATGGAGTACCGGACCCTGGTTCAGGTATTGAGGGGATATTGAATTAATCCGTTATCTCAACGCCCCGCGGTTACACTGGTGAAAGTCAGCTTTCTGGGATCTTACATGTACATGCACCTAAGCACTAATTGTGGCAACTTGGGACAAGGATTAGTGGGACAGACTTAACGACGACGTCAACGGCTTCGGCAGCGCGGCTTTTAAGGGTCTCATGCAGTAATACTTATCACTGACAACTTAGAAATAATGTTCATGCACAGCCAACTTTGATTCCAAATCACGTCAAAAGATCCATTGTGATTCCATATCCTAAGATACCATATCAACGAATATATATAACATACATCATTCTTCAACTAGGTAATGCGATTACCTCCTTTCTCCAACTTATTCCGCACATTCAATTTCTCCCATTTCGCCCGGGTTCGCCCTTCAATACACCAATCATCCCTGCGCAACCCTACGGCATTAAAGTCTATGCCACTTATACCCTTCATCAGCAGTTTTTTCGGCTCGAGTTCCAGCCCGCAACAGAAAATGTCGTACCCCGACGAGAGGTCTCCCGATGAGTGGCGCGCCGTCCTTACCAAAGGTAATAATCTTATCGTTATTAAATAGCTCCCGGTTTCTATCCGCTAGCGCACGGACATTAACTTTATATCAGAGCAATTCCGAATCCTCAGAGAAAAGGGCACTGAACCCGCTGGCTCCGGGAAATACGACAAATTCTTCTCCCAGTCTGGAGTTTATACTTGCGCTGGCTGTAACACGCCCCTATATAAAGCAAACCATAAGTTCAAGTCTGGCTGTGGCTGGCCAGCATACTTTGATAGCATCCCCGGTGCCGTAACGAGGCATGTCGATAATTCATGGGGCATGTCAAGGACTGAGATTTGCTGCGCCAATTGTGGAGGACATCTCGGCCACGTCTTCAAGGGCGAAGGATATCCAACGCCAACCGACGAGAGGCACTGTGTTAACAGTGTTAGTTTGAACTTTTCTCCTGAAGACAAGCCGGTGCAAGATGGAGTGAAAGATAGCAAGGCTTAGGACGATATAGACCCCTTGAGGTAACTTGGTGTGCTTTTTATATAGTTTATTTAGTGAACTAGGCGGGCGAGCATTTGGGAGGCGAAAGGTTATTCGAACGGTTCTGCTACATAACTCCGACTCTCACTTAGAATCATTTTAGTGTATGCTATCATATCTCCGGTGACAGGTACGAACATATTTCGTGTCTTATTTCCACTACTAACACAAGCCTCCTATAATGCAACCATCGGAAACCCCCCGTGGCACGAACTCTAGGTCCATGCTAGATCCAGCGGGCTCAAACTTATCCAGATACTAGTCGAATTCTATACAATATAGTAGACCGTCATATATCCAGAATACATACCATATTGCCATAGAGACATTCCTTGACAATCACATTTGCAATGTTACTCAGTCCATGTTGCATCGTGCATTAATGGGGTTGTATACGCGGTATAATCATACCCATAGGCAAGAAGTATCTATCGTCCAAATATAAAGAACCCATAGTCCTTCCATATCTTCCTCATTAATCCATCAACCCATGCACCACTGGTATAAAGATTGACATGAAAATTATACTAAATCATAAAGTTCGAAAGGGGCCATATAGTTCACTATCAGAAGGCTATCCTAGCAGACAATATGGAGCGTGTCAGGGCTTCTACTCAGGAGTTAGCCCCCTAAGGTAATATAAGAAAGTTTTCCCCTGAATTGGGAGGCTTCTCAGTGGAGGGGATAAACTCATGGTGCTAGCTACATAATAAATAAGGATTAAGCCTCCTTATACAATAACATCATCATTTCCTAAACCTCTTGACCCGCCTCATAACGGTTCATAGCCAGTAGAATGGCGCTTGCCCGAGTTCACAGATAGGAAAGTTAGGTATATAGGGAGATACCACTATAAGCGGAAGTTTGCTTCATTGAAATATGAATAACTCTATTACGAATGGCTATAAAATCATTGACGTCCAATAATTAGCAATAGCTGCAAGAGCACTTAAGAAAAGCCACCGAGTTTACTGGCAAGTGCTACTAGAGCTATTTGAACTTTTACTCGCTTTAACGCTGATGAAAAAAATCGTGCAAACCCAAAAAACACAGAATCATTCTCTAACACGAACATAAATCACATATAAATACGACGATGCCCGGCATGTCTGAATCATTGCTATACCTTATTCATATCCTTACATCAATTCTGTTGTTATCTAGTCTCTAGTCTCTACTCTCTACACTTCTCTATTTCGAAGCTCCTGCAGCAATATCTATACGCTGTACACCGTCACACACCACTCTAAGATGAGCACCAACAACGTGAAGGACCGCAGCCCCAGCCTGCCGAATCCCATGGCTTTTGACCTACCGGAGAGGGAATCGTCCCAGAGTCAATCAGCTAAGCCCGATAGTAGCTGCAAGGTCAAGAGAATCAAGCTCATCGGCGCTTGGGCTCAACGTGTTGCTCCAGAGACCAGCACGGAGCATGATCGAGGAGAGGAACTGGAACAACTGCGAGATCCCGACCTCCACCAAGAACCGGATCAGACGGCGTCACCGGAACCGAGCCCCCCAAGACTTATCAAAACTTATCGAGACGGGGTCTTGGGGCGGCTCGTGTCTATATACGACACGAGGACTCGGGAGTACGTGTATAAGCATGATAGGGACGCCCACAAGCCTATCAAGATGACCTTCCTACACGGGAAGATTGAGTCCCTCCAGGATGCGGATACGGGCAAGTTCATATACCAGAAGGGCGTTACCCATATCACATAGGGTCCGCTGGTAATACCCCCGTATCCACAGCAGCTTCCTAGTCCTGGTTCTCTCTCTCTTGCGTCCCCATTGACGCCAGGTATGGCGTCGTCCGATCTCACTTATATCCTACTAGAGTCGTTCTGAGGTATGTATTGACTCATACGAAGCTCTGATTCATAAGATACTTATTTTTTCTTAGGCAAGCTATAGCGCCGCAAAGATTACCTACGCGAAGCATATCCCAGGATCACGGTAGATCGATCAACTACTCAATGACCTAGCCTTGAGCGACGCGTACCCTATGAAATCACAGGACGAAATGCTGTCTAAAGTCTACCGCAAACAATTTGTCACCATACTCGATGCCTTATCTTTTTACTACCAATGGCGCGTCCACCCGGCAACCAGATGGCTGTTGACGATTACAACACTCAAAGGCCAATACACGTTCCATTGTCTTGTCATGGGTTACAAGGGCAGCAACGCATATGTCCAACGGCAAATGGACATGTTGCTGGAGTCCATTGACGACGCCGACAGCTACTGCGACGACATTGTTTTTTTCGTCTGAGAATATTGACGACCAAGAGCCTGGGCACATAAGGAGATAAAAGACTTTCAGGATGGAGTTACCGCCTTGAGGCTACGTGTCGAAAGCCTCTCACCCTGCAATACACCATACTCTCAAACGAGCTCAACTAGGACGAGACGAATCCCAACTTTACAAAGACCCCATGGGAAGCACATATACCTCACCTCGACGAAGTAGAAATGCTGCGGATTATTGGAGGTCCAAGATGGTTTAGAACATCCCCAAGAGCTCTAGAAACGAAGCTACAAGAGCTGGGTTCAGTATGGATTTGCCAACCGTACGGACATGAAAAGGTGCCTCAGTTTCGGCAAGCAATTTGCACATGGCGAGTGGAGTTGAAGACTTTACGACTCTCGTGGGGCTACCTTGGTCAACAAGAGAGGCAAATATTGTCCACGGATATGGAGATCGACAACCACGAGATAGCGACGACGGCGAGCGGCTTATTCCTATACCCTGATATGTAGCTGATAGGCACAGCCTTCTCGTTGTATCTAGTTCAGCTAGTCTCAGAAGACACCCTCAAAATGCGGTCGAAGGTCGACATCCCATATACCGCAAGCCCCCTTATGGAGGCCTGTCCTCCCCCCTTGTTCACAGCGTTAAATATACCAACCAACCAACCAACCACGACAGATAGTTCATACATTAGATATCAATAACACCTGATTACAGTAAACTTGCTATTGGTTAGAGATTATCTTATATTTAGTTTCGAATGTTAATGTTTGGCTACTCAACTAATACAGTTGCATCCGTCTCTGCTATCGCGCGTTCGTCGTCGTAGGTGTGCGCCCACCTCACCGTGGAGATGCAACATTTTAAGTCTAGAACAACTAAGCCCAACTAGAAAGGCAAAGATAAGCTCCGCGTTCCTTATTTAATACTACGTCGGGCTACACAGCTGGGAAGTGATGTTGTAGCGATACTTCCACGTACCAATTTAGCCGTTTTTATATTTAGCCACGACGTGCATGGCTCGGGCCGCGCAGCACATGGCGCCATGTCTTAATTCCGCTAGGAGGTAATAAAAATAACATAAAAGTATATTTCAACTCCAGCAGCTCAATATCGATCTGTCCTATTAAGCACGCCTGGGTAGCTATTAGCGAAACAGACCTGCTAGCATGTTGGCGGCAGCAATTTTCGCCTTAGCAGCTAGTATATTCCCAAGGGCCCCGGTGCCCTCTCTACCTGATGGATATAACTGGAATGTCGTGAACTGGCAAGCTGGGGAGTCCCACGGCGCCCCTACTGCCCCTATGACGGGCTGGTATAGTGAGTACTGTCAGGTTCTTTGCCCATTGGATCGAATTATCGAAGGTTAACTTCCTTCTAGGTTTCAATGTTTCTGGGCCTGAGTATGGCAGAGGGAAAACACACATCCCATCCTTCGCCGCCCACTGCCAGGGCAATGCGGATGGCGTCCCGCTAAGCTCTAACTTCTCGAGTTGTACCCTGGATAGGTCGGTTGGCACTCCCGGCACGTCCGTTCTGGCACGTGTCATTCCCGATCCCGAGATACGAGCTCATATTGCTATTACCTATTTATTCCGGACTGATGAGTATGTTTGCCAATCATGTGTAGTATCAAGGTTTCGTACTGGAGATAGTTATATGCTGACGAAACGGTACAGTGAAGCGAGGATGAGGCGCAACTTCACCGTCATCATCGTGGAAGACTGGGCGAGGGAAAGACCGCCGCATAATTTCACGGTGCAGCCAGCGGAGGCTACCGTCCTTTAAGATTATGGGTCACGTAGCGAGCTTATCAAGAAGCCGTACTTCATTCCAATATACATATTTTTAATTCATTATTATATCCCATTATATAGAATAGACCACCTACGGTGCGCACCCGTCGCGAGAAGAATCGTCTTTCCGCTTTCCCAAGCCTAGTATTTTACGGAACCAGGTCCGCGTTCGTCGTCGTGGTACCGCGAGCGCCATGTACTCAATCCCAGTGCCGCCTGTCAACCGTGTCTTCCTTTGATTTTGACATAATACATATGCTATCACTTGGGAGAAAACGGACATCGTAAGGGGCACAACTTGGGCCTCGTACGGCAGGCCCATGCTAAGGGGAACCCAATGCGCTACATCGACCACGACCCAGAATACGATGAAGGCGAGCTCTTCGTTCTCGTACCGATTGGAGTTGTCGATGTTGAGAAACTGGAACCAGATTATTGCAAGGACAGTGAAGCTAGTAGGTGGTGAGTACATATGTAGGTATGTAGGGGCAACAGAGAAACTTACTAGTCAACGATTGCTACTATAGGGATTCTCTGTCTGAAGGGTTGTCAGAATATGCTGGTATTGTGAGGACACAGGGGACCTACGCAGGAAGAAAGACTGCGGGTTCGAACCATGATTCCTCGACAGAAGGAACCTCCCCGCCCGCGGTGTCGACAATCATCAAAGTGGTCTGCACGAGCTCAGCGATCAATGTGACAACGATCAACCTGGACTGCCATTAGCTCGGACAACTTAGGTCGCGTTGAGTCCGAGGTGTAACGTACCACTGGCTGTAAATGTCTGGAGTTAAAACATTTCCGTTAGCTCAAATAATTAATAATACGCGGATTATTTCCTACAAAAATTGCCCGACTTTGCCTCTTCGCCGATATCTTGAATCCATTTTAGAATCTTTGTTGTCATCTTTTAGAATCAGGAGTTTTGTTGAGCCTCAAGCGTTTAGATTATCTCTAACCCTTGGGACATGAAGTAATAAATATATCATAGCGAGTTTCCGTGTGCTACCATGGACATTATTAATAATGCGAAAGAGCCTCAAACTCAGCTGTCACGCGTCTTGAGGGGTGGTAAGCACAGCTCGTGGCTAGGTCATCCCGAAATAACTAATGCAACTTTTCGTCTGTGCCTGTAATGATCTGCACTAGGTTTGTGATGTTTTAAGAAAAGTCCTAGGTGCCAATACATTTTTTCTTGTATGAATGTGCAAATTCATTTAGAAGGAACCAGTCTTGAATACGGCGTAAATTATAAATCAGCTGATATTCTGTTTTCGAGAAACGTCTTATAGATGGTGTGCTTGTACAACTGTTGGCTTGATTTTCTATAATAGAAGATGCACTTCTATAAAGGGGCATCGGATAAGCAGGGGGCTTGGGGGCTGAGTGATATATACCTAATTACTATATACAGGCATAAGAGTCAAGCTCTCTTGATCTAAAAATATATTACGCATTTCGACATTTACAATGATATTATATATAATTCATTACATTTATGGTTATAGCTTCATCTTAATACTCTTGGACCATGAATACTCAGAGAATAACTCATCTTCGTCATGGGGAAAATCAACGTCTACGATAGCCTAGTTCTCCCTAGCCAGACGAACTCAATACGACTCCTTAAAATCGATCCGGGATGGCCTGCCGACCCAATACAACTGGAAATGTTCGTCGTACCTGATCGGAAATATACTCCTCCCTATCAAGCGCTCTCGTATGTCTGGGGTCTTCGATCAGATCCTGTCACCATCAAATGCAATGGTATAAACATAGAGATCACGACAAACTTAGCATCAGCGCTTCGTGCTTTGCGAGCACTACCCTCGGAAGGCAATCCAGAAGCGCATGGCATACGTCCCTTGGATTCGGAGCATATGCTCCATTCTCACCGTAACGCGTGGAAAGACATAGCACGTAATAGGAATGAGGTCGACCAAATCGAAGGTCGTCGAGCAACTGAAGGCTCCGGTCCACAATATTTCTGGATCGACGCGCTATGTATCAACCAAGACGATACAGGGGAGCGCGCAGAGCAGGTCAAGCAGATGCAAGAGATTTACGGCACGGCCACGAAGGTGCGAATCCACCTAGGCGACGAGCCGGTTGCGCCAGACGGGTCGGCGCTTGAACTACCTGAGATGAGGACGTCAGTCGTAGAGAAGACGCTCGGTCGAATGCGACTGTCTGAGCTAGGCTATATGCCTGTTGTCCTCGCATTTCTGGCGCAAGCGCGGAGAAACGCCAGCCGCATGACGCCAAACCCCTCAGACCCAGCACGTATCGATACACTGAGGGATATCGGCTTCCCCCAAGGAGATGCATTAGAATATCAAATCTTAGCCAGCTTTTTCAACCAACCATGGTTTCATAGGGTATGGACGGTCCAGGAGGCCGTCTTAGCTAGAGAAGCTAATATCACACTCGGTGATTGGGAACTGGACTGGAAACCATTTACCGATGCTACGCGCATCCTATTTTCCGCCAGCTTTACAACGTCCTATTCGCTGTCGCTGCGGATCCAAGGAATTAAATCGAAAACGGCAACTCATTCCATAGATATACCCGCCGCCTTATATCTCTGCGATATCCAACAGCTTCATCAGCGCTCCAAGAATCTGCTACCATTACTGAGCGATTCCCGGGATCGAAAGGCTACGAACCCCGTCGACCACGTCTACGCAGTGCTTGGAATGGCAACAGAGGTTCAAAGTCCTACTACCGCCCCCTTGCTACCACAGTTATTGGCCGTAGACTACCTTAAGCCTGCGTCACTCGTTTTCCAGGACGCGACGTGGTTCATAATCCTAAACCACCACACACTTCGGCCGCTGACTATGGCCGAGCTGTGCGACGACCGCCCCTTTCCGGACTGCCCCACCTGGGTCCCCATCTGGTCACGGCCCCGTAAGACGATCCGCTTATATCACGAACAATTCAACGCACACCTTGGGACAAATGTAAGGCTAGAGCCCGGGCCTCCCGGGACTCTATGCGCTGCCGGCTATATCCTCGACTCGGTGGGCCACACGACGGGGGAACTCGTCAACGCCAACGTCTCGAATTTCGACGGCGTCGAAGACCGATGGCACTACCCGCCCCGCGCGGAGGACCAGCTCTTCGTCACATCGGCGTGGGAGCTCGTGGGGCAGGTGCTAGGGTGCAGAAAAGACGCGGATAGGTCCAAGTACAGCATCAACACCGGCACCGAAGCTCCGGGCGGCGATAAGCGTTCCGACCCAAAAACAACGCCATGCATCCAACCCCCCTACTCCTCCGACCTCCATACCACCGAAGCCTTCATCCGCACGCTGGTCGGTAACCAAATCAGCACTTCGCACAAATCGCGCGCAGAAACGACGGAAGAAGTGACGCGGTCCGCGTACGCATGGCTGCGAAAACACGTGTCCGGGTTCCCGCCACCCAGCACGTTTTTCCAACGCACGATCAGCGTGCTGGAGGAGACGTTCTACCCGGGCGTGGAGCTGAGCTTCCAGGTGGGGATGCTGCGGACGTGTTTCGGGCGGCGGTTTTTTGTCACGCGGAGCGGGTACCTAGGGGTTGGCCCGGGAGCTATGAGGGAGGGGGATGAGGTGGTGGTTTTGTTGGGGTTGTCGGTTCCCGTGGTGGTGAGGCCTGTGGAGAAGAGTGGGGGAGGGGAAAGGAGGTATGAGCTGGTGGGTGAGTGCTATGTCCATGGCATCATGGATGGCGAGCTGGTGAAAGCGCAGATGGAGATGGGGCAAGATGCCGAGATCTTACGACTTGTTTGAGGAATATACCTATGTTACGGTGCCTGGGTAATTAGGGGAGATAGGGGAGAAAAGGTCCCGAATGGCGCCTGAAGGAGAGTAATCATAATGTTAATTCAGTAAATTTTAATACTAATGGTTTACAACCCCCCTTATATACTAAAATGCATCTTACCTATATGCCCCCAAAAGGCCAACATCATGACCTGTCCAAACTGTGAGGGTTCAAAGTCCAGGTCTTCCAAGCGGCCCGTCCTAATAGCTCCGGATTATTAACGCTCCTTCTCCGACGCGTCGGTCAAGCTCGGGCCACCTGCCCAGGTGGGCGCCGCGCTCCGTGCCCCCACTTGTTGCGAAGCTAAGGACCTAGAAATATTTTTTTCTTCATTGTCAATCTGCTTCTTCTTTTCTTCCACTCCCAACACCATTCGACCAGTTTAATTCGCAATTGTAACCGTAAGTCCAAATCTTCTTATTTGAACTCCCCTTCGTTGATGACAGTATGTAAACCGCAAACTAGAGTCTTTGACCTATTGGAATGAAACTGTTTTTACACGTCAGTCTGAGCAAGGAATTGTCAATCTGGAATTGTCGACCAAGCTATCTGGAAGCTTCATCCGCTAACTCGAAGCTAGGTAATGTGACTTGTCCTTGAGCATAGGCTCAGTCTTCGATAGCTACGGAACAAATGGACTCACTCCAAGCAATGTTCGTTCGGCTATAATAGGTATGACTCCTCAGGTTCTTACGTCTCTCCACCTTCATATGATGATTCTTTCTATGCATTCGCATAGCTGGAAATTACCGTCTGAGGCACTGCCCTTGACGAAAAAAACTGGCTGTTTTCTGATATACTACCCTTCAACTACATGTCTATAATACTAAACACTTAGACGGTTGCTAATATGGCATGTAGATGATTAGCTCTATTAATTTCTATGTGGTATGCGATTTTCCCTCGTCGAATATTCCAATCTCGATATGATGAAGCGGCACTGGGCTCCGAATTTTATTACATGAGTCGATACGCCATTTTGTGGCAGGCCTAGAAAACCTCGCCCACTGATCACCGTATTCGCATCGATTCTTTTCGCAATGTTTGGCGACGGCTATCGCTAACATGGGATGTTTGAAGTAGTGTTGCTGTGGCGTATTGGTATACAGGCCCATCTGTGGTCGCCTGAGAGGCTACTATTAATCAAGGATGCCATTGTGTGGCTCAAGGTAAGAGCATTTCCATTTATATACTGCCACTCCTAGCTGCATCTGATGAACACAGATGACGAGTCTGATTCGGGTTTCCGATGTAGACAACCTTTTTTACTACCATTCATGCATATCTGAGCACTATTCCCTCGTTTTATTACATTGCCACTTGAATACCAACACATTCTGACTGTTTACAGATATCGCGGGTTAGTGCACCTAAAGCTTCGTCAAGACTACGTGCTACTGCTGTATGATGATTTGACGTAAAAATTGACAAGCATATATCAGAGCTTAACAGCGTTGATGATCCTAGTCATGTCTGACTGCAGTAGACGGCGTCTTCTCAAGTCTTTCTACTCAAGATAGCTCAGCTAACTAGCTGGAGCAGTGCTACCTGGGTTCCAGTCTACCCTAGGCTTCGACTATTAAACTCGTAAGGTGAGCAAACCCTCTAGACCCTTCGTCTCATTATTCTTACAATGATGATCTATTTATCACGACGGTCAACATAGCTCGACAGCTTTGATGATAACGCCCCTGACAAGGCATTTTGATCTGATAAAGAATTGAGACGTAGTCATAGTTGTTCTAATAACCTTGAACTCAGCTGACTAGTTTCATAGTACACGCTCTCAATATAAATATCGACAGCCATTCCCATAGTGGCCACAAATTGGTGAGTAATGGGCATGTATTCCAGAATACAACTGCTGGGTTGTCTCGCCTTAGATTCATCCTATTGTTTGGTGCGAAGATCTTATGAAAGTCCCATATGGATATTCATATTAGCTTCTATCTCTGTAGATATATTGAACTATTCGTAGGATATTATTTTGTAGTTTTAAATAAACAAAGATAGACTAACGTGCTTGAATAATGCGAAGTCCTGTAGGATTGTGACTTCATATTTGCTCCTTTTTGTTTAATTTTGTAGAACAGTAGACGACCGGCACTGCCAGATTCGTGGCATCAGCAGTCGTAATTTCACTTTAGCTTAGCCTCAATTCCATAAAGCATCACGGTAGACCATAAGATCGGAATAAGCTCATTCGCTATTATATATCATCAGTCATACTTCATTACCAAATATACAATGTCCGATCTCGTCCAACCGCGAGCTGAACTTATGACCGGCTGTAAGACCTAGCCATAATACCCAAAGAGCGCCCGAAACAAGCGCTGAAGCTACGACAAGGCCAACATCGCCAGTGCTGCACCGCCACCAACAACCCGTAAGTCAACGCCGGCTCTCCGCATAGGACTTGCAGCACTGGACGGCGTCGCAGTCGCAGTAAACAGGCCCGTGAGTTGCACCGTCGTAGTCGCCGTAGTCACCATAGTCGCCGGTTCAGACGGCGATGGCGTAACCGTGGGTCCAATCTGCAAGACTCCATTCACCACGAAGCCATCGCCATTCACAATAGCGCTCTGCTGCTCCTCGGTACAGCTGCCAGGCACATCGCGCAGCCAGCACGTCGGCTCAGGACTCGCAGGTACGTCGAGGGTGCTCGTCGCATTTATGGGGCCCGAGGTGTTGTACGTGCCCAGATCGATGGTCTCGCCTGTCGACACGCTGTTCCCGCGGATGATACGCGCGAAGACCTGGAACGCGGTGGCGGGTTGGTAGGCTGGGACGAAGTGTCCTGCTTGGTAGATCCGGCTGAAGGAGAGGTTGCCGAATTGCCGCACCACGCCGCCGATGTACGTGTCGTTGACGATGATGGGCGCGTACCCGGCGGCAGGGAAAGTGGCTGAGTACTTGGCGACGGAGCGCGCGAGGGCGAGCGATATGGCTTCCCCGCCTAGCCAATTGCAGATGTAGTCCCGATCGCCGTAGATGAAACCCACGCGGACTCCGGAGTTGAGGAGGGAGGCTAGTTTTGGGACCATGGCTTCGCGCTCGTAGTCGCCTGTAGATGCGAAAGCTGCCGCGACTTGGCTATTTGTCTCTGTGTAGTTGAGCCGCGTGCCGATGGCGGTTTGAAAAGCTGCTGTGTTCACATACTCCAAATACCGTCTCGGTGGGAACGAATCGGGAAGTAACGCGGAGATATCGTAGAGGCTGCGGCCAGCGTCCGAGTAGGGTAGCATAACGTTATCAGCGCAACTGTTGTAGGCAGATTCGCAGATGCTATTAACATCCGGAACCGAGCCTGTGTTATTTTGGTCTCGACTAGCGACGGCAGCTCGGCATTGGTTGATCAGATCGCGGCATCCGCCGACGTTGTAGAAGCTGGCATTTGCCATTCGAGCCCTTACCGAATTAATGGCTTTGATGCCGTATGGATTGTCAACGGCCATTACGGGGTAGTATGGCGCCTGAATCAAGTCGTCTACGCAGCCGTTTACGATGCCGAGTGAGGCAAGGCGGATTTCTACGGAGGTCCTATTCGATCTTGTACCGTTGCCTACCCGGACGGTATTCATCTCTTTCCACTTCGCCGCAAACGCTGGACCGTATTTTCCACCATAGCTCTCCGAAAACAAGTTCACACCCAATATATTGTTCTTCGGTGGATTCAACTCTGGGAAGGCACTTAAGAATCCTTGTAGCATATGCCATATGGCAATAGCCGCCGTCTCGGTCGTATTGGCCGTATTACTAATATTCATGGAACTAAAAGTGCCATTCAGAAATGCATCGGGAGGGAGCGAGTTCGGTCTCGCGGTAGGTGGAATACAGATCTTGTTGGCGAGTAGATCGATGGAGCCGTTCGTAGGGACATCGTAGGAGAACCCGACTTGATTCGGTTGGTCGATGAACAGCATATTCGATGCCCTATCCCAACCCCACTCTCGCGCAATAGTGGTAAACTTATCTACGCCGCTGTCGACTACCTCGCAAGGACCGTTCTCGGCGAAAAAGCCAAACATGGAGCTCGACCCGGGCCCGCCATTGAGCCAGATGGATAGGCTGGAATTAGCCTCTTGGTCCCGCGCGCCGACAAACCAGAAAAAGGTGTTGGTAGGGAAATCGCCCGGGATAGTCACCCAGCCGGTGTATTGGGTTTGTGACTCGAAGGCTGTGTTACAGGCTCCATGGGGAACTTTGTAGCTAATCTTGATTTTAGGATCTACAGGTGAGGCAATCGTCGTTAAGTTCAGGTCTCGAGGAGCAGCATTTGGGAATTGCGCCTGGGTGAGGCACGAAAGCGTTGTGGCAGCAATCAGAACTGCATTGGAGCGGTTCAGTCGCATTATCGCCGTCTTACGGTCGTCATTATTCGATGCCGGCACCCGGGCCTAGGGCATATAGGAAAGGAAATGTATGAGTGGTAACAAGAGCGGGGAGGACAATGGCGTAAACTGATGTAACTTAAGAAGTCATACAAGATTCAATGGGTAAGCACAATATGTTACAGTCAAAAGAACTATATAGACAAAGTGATTTATATAGGTAGTTGGTAGGTGTTGAAGGTCGCAGATTCGGTGGAGATTGAAGTGGACCCCATTGGAATTGATCTAACCTGATATTGCACTAGTGTCGGGTACCTTGCATTAAACAATCGCATTATCAGATCGAATCGGATACAGGCATACTGGGCTCTCTCGAATATTGTAAGGGAAAATTGAAGCACCAAAGATGCTTCCTGAAGTCGTACAGGCATAGGCATCAATTTCCTAAGCTACCGACTACATCTTTATGAGCGTCGACGATTTGAATAGTTAAAGATTAAGTAATTTGTATACTCGCCAAGTCAAGGTGCAGGAAATGATATTAGGAGAAACGCCATGGCATGCATGACGCGTGGTTCAAGCTACCTTAGCTTGCAGTTCAGCTGGGGCTGAACGTAGACCCAAGGTGGGATAGTATCACGAATATTTCACCATACTCTTATTCTAGTCAACGCTATCCATCTTTTCCCTCTCCCTAAGTTATCAAGTGTATGGCCAAGGAAAAGAAGCGCGTAAAATGTCTTCCACAGATTCGGGCTACTCGCCCACCGATATCATCACGTACATTGGTATCCCCTTAGCGGTCCTTGGCGTGCTACCTATCCTGTACAACACCGTCGCCACGCTAGCCGCCCTATCTAAGATCAAGCGCATGCTCCGGCACGGTCGGCTCACCGCGTTGACGCGCAGCGACGTGGTGAACCGGGTCATCGAAGTAGAGCTACCGCGATATGCCGTCACGCCGTGTGATCGTTTTGCCGAAACGGAGCTATATTGGAAACCTGCGCGCCAGCCCAGTTCTATCCCGGGCGGGTCATGGACCAACTTCAACTGGCAGACTCGCGCTATCGGCGCTAAGACCCAGCGCGTCGAATACGCTGATCAACTTCGTCAGCCTCAGGTTGATGTTGCCTTCGATGAGCTTGTCGCCTACCTGCTCGACCTAGGCGCCGTCCCTGATGCACACGGCTGGAAACTGCTACGGTCGACGGGACTATGGACCCCAATGGGTTGCTCGTTAATGAAATCACCTGACGGACACTTCAATGCCCTGGCTATTGCTCCTCTAGATGATTCCGATGGCCATCTATCTTTAAAAGTAAGCTGGTCGCCTGATTGGACAACTCGAGACTTTTCTTCCTTACCTCCTTATTGGATACGGCTCCCTCCGCCGCCGCAAGCCGAACCAGTGGAGCCGAGAGAGGTTAATAAAGTGACCGACTCCGTAGAAGGAGCATCTACGTCCCAGGAAAACATACAGACGGAAAATGGGGAAAATGCGAAAGAGAAAGACCAAGGTAGCTTACGCAAAGAGTCCCTTGACTCTATTCAAAAGCAGGCAGAAAAAAACTCGAAGACAACCCTAACATGTCAAATATCTGTCGGCGGCCTAGTCTCCGCGATGAGCCAAGAGGGGGTGGCCGTATTTTCATCTGCAGACCTTCAAGGCTTATACATCGAGCATCTCCGGATTCGCCCCGGTAGAACGGACGGCGTATGGTTCGCTAGCGTCGCAACCGCATATGGAACTACCAGCCAGACGGTGCTATGGAATTACAAGATCCCGGATGAGATCCTTAACTTCGCCCGGCGAGACACCGTCCCATGTGGTGTTTTAGTGCTTCTCGGCGTAGTGGACGAACCCGAAACGCCCCAATGGGCTACTAATTATAATACTAATCAGGAGGCGAGCGAGTTGTTCTTCCGACGTAGCCAAGAGCAGCGGTTGGCGGTGCAAGCTGAGTCACGGATGCCACCTCCCCAGAGGGAGGCTGCCGCTCGGGAACGGATGCATAGAGAGATGAACGAGCGGATGCAAGATAGTCAGTCACCCATAACTCTATAATTACCCATGCTTTTGTCAGTCTAACCTGCCAATAGTGCGTGATCGCATGCGACTGGAAAACCAACGTCGCGAGACCCGCGCACTAGAAGCTCTCCAGAGCCCGAAATGGAATACGAAGCTCGTCGCTGAACATAACCTCCGCTGGCTCAGACAGCAGCCGCAGCGCGCCGCCGCTGTCGGCGTCAACATCAACGAGTCTCTAGAACTTAGGGACATCGTGGGCACGTTATTACACCGAATGGTTCTCGACGGCGAATTCGCCTCTTCGATCTGCCGAATTTTGGATCTATGGAAGGCATGGGCCGATAACGGCGGTATGAGGAGATCCGACTTCGAAGCCTTAGCAGAGAAGCAAGAGCTGTTCGCTTTGGCTAGCCTCCTGGTCGCTCTTGTCAGAGACACCGCTACGGCCCACGAAGGCACCTTGTCCCTGGACTTACAGGAGTGTTTGCGCATGTGGAAAATTGTACGATTAGGGTAATATCAGATGTTAAGGTGTATATCCCTTACATAGGGCTATGTGTTCCCAACCAGCCCGGATCTCACGAACGTTGGAACGTAGAGTAAACTCGGATCAAGTTCCGCAGGTAAACCTTTCTTAGTGCCAACAGTGAATGCGGGCTCACCGGGTGAACTTGGTATCGCAATCGAAAGGGTCACTATTTAGAGCCGCTCGATCGACTATGAGTCCTAGCTCCTCACTGGCTCTTCAAACTGTATGATATATACACCGCATTATGTATGATTTTATGACTGGTGCCTGAACTAAAAGTATCATGCCGTCTACTTCTCGAAAATTGCTATCCTTCCTGGTTTTCCGACCATTGAAAGGAAATGAGTGAAGGATGGGGTATATGAACAGTCAACTACTATCATAGATGAACTATTCCACCGATCCTTTAAAATAGACAAAGCCCACTGGTTTTCTTTTCGATGAAACCGCACTAACTAAGTCTTTACTTAATATAAGGTTGTTCGAAAGTGGTGTGATGCCGATTGGGGATCCGCGGTTGTTAGCTCAACACCCAGACGACCCCTTACATGTCTCTACGAAGACGTACGATTAATCCCTTGGTGACACCCGAAGTTTATACTTAGAAAGATCTATATGAAAAAAGGCACACCTTGTGTTGATTTTAGATCTAACAAATACGTACCTAGATCAAATTGGGGGCCATTCATCCCCTGGCCAATGGGCTACCACTGACTATCATAGACAAGCCTCAATAAAGGATGCGATAGGATTTCATGACACATTGTGGCTTTGACAGCAGGCTTATCCGAAGCTAAGTTCAATGGCTTGCGCATATGAATCCTCATCGGAATGAAGTTGCGTATCGCCTATGAGATGTCTCGGCTCCTGGTATGACTGATTTGATTAATTTGGCAGCCACATGCCGATGTGTGTGGTCACTGGGTCGGGCATGATGCTGCAGCAAAACCTGAGAATCTTGAAAAGAAATGGCATCTCACATAGCTCGCGTTCTTACTCGTGTTTGAATTACTATGATATTTCGGCGTCTTGAGTGTGAGGAGGGTGAAGGTTTGATGTAAGAGATGTGAGGCAACAACTTCACCACTGGTCCGTAGAGGGATGGCATATTAGGCGAGTAAATATTTGGATATAAATATAAGCACCAAAATATATACAACTGAATCGAATATAAACGCCGCCGAATGCAAATTCGAGCCATCTATCAAGCAGCCTTCCGTAGATTATAGCTAGGTAGATCATTTGCCCGTTTATATAACCTTTAGATTGGTGTACCCTTAACAGCAAACGGATGGGCCTCAGTATTAAAGACCCAAGTATTATCATGGGCAGCATTGACCTGCCAGGGCGCATCCTCAGCCTGGATCAAATAGCTATACTTGAGGACCTCGGCAAACCAGAAGCTCTCCTGGAAATCGTCAAACCCGCCGCCGCCGACCGCATTCACATTCTGGATCGAGCTGTACCCGACACCGGCGCTGCACGTCTGGTTCACGGCTAAAAACGCGTCCCACGCCCAGTCCTGGTACTTGGTGTCGCCTGTCGCCCGGTACGCGTAGTAGAAGCTCTCGATGACTTCCGGCCGCAGCACGTAGCTCCCCGCGCCGATCCAGAACCCGGCCTCGGCGTAGAAGCTTTGCGAGTCGGAGGGCGGCGGGCCGTTGTTGCTCGCGTTCGCGGGCAGCTTGCTGTCCTGCCAGTAGAACACCTCCGGGCCGATGCCGGTGGCGGTGGCGGTGTACGTCGCGTGGCACGCCTCGACGAGGTCCAGGCCGAACTTGACGTAGTCGTCGTTGTTGAGCGTGAGCCCGCCTAGGATGATGTTGCCGCCGTCGAAACACGCCAGGTGCGTGGACACGAACGAGAGCTTGTTCGGCCCGTCGTACGCGGCGAGGAAGGTGAGTTCCGGACGACTAGTCGGGTGGGAGGCTAGGTACTTGATGCTGGAGTCGACGGCCGCGATCCAGCGGTCCTTGTACAGCGCGAACCGGTCCTGGTCGTATACGTACATCTTGATCAGGTACTCGTAGAACGAGTCCGTGCCGCCGTTCCAGCCGCCGCTAGAGTCGACGAAGTTCCCGTCTGTGATGTTGACATCCGTACCAATCAGACCGGGGAACGGCTCACCCACATCGGGGTTTCGCACGTTTAGGAGGTAGTCTTCGGCGATCTGGGTCACTTTGGCGTACTTGTCGTTTCCAGTAATGTCACTTAAGTGAGTCCATTCGAGCACCAGAGTACCGATTGTGGCAATGCCGTTGGTAGTGTCACTGCCGACGTGGTATCCGTCTGCGCCGTAGACCAGCGTGTTAATCGGAACTCCACTGGGAGTATCGAACGCTATGCTGAGAGTATCAGCCAGGCTGATAGCTTGCTCCAGGATCTTATCAACGGAAGCCTGATCCGTAGCATATTCATTCAGTGGGCCACTTAGAAAGTCGTATGCTAGAAGACAGTGAGTTAAGAGCTGTGAGAAGCCGTTTCTCGTCAAGCTCACCTGACAGGAGGCCACCCAAGTATCTGATCGTAGTCTCGAATAGAGACACAGACTCCGAGCCCGGGGCTGTGGCATTAAAGTTAATCGTCTGGATATGATCCACGATTTGAGTGATGACATCTCCCTTTCCCATAACGAGGGCTGTGGAGATAGCATCGACGGCACTAGCGCCCCATCCGTTACTATTTCTTGTGTTAGTACGGGTTTCTTAATCCGTTTAAAGTGCTTACACACCGATCATTCGAATAACCCTTTGAAATAGGCCTCAAGGTATCATTAGGGAAGGCGTATTGGTAGTAGCCATCCCAGGACCGTTGAAATGTTGCCTTCACAGCATCGGCTCTATCCGGGTGGGAGACATAGGCCGGCTGGGCGAGAACCTGATAGGCACATCCTAAGACGGCCGAGGACCATCTGAAGTTCACCATAGTTTTCGCGACGTGCAGCAATTCAAGTCTTCCGCGGTTGAAGCCACCAGGAAGATACAAAGGAATGAATTGGCCGGCCGAACCTAATGGTAATTTAAAGGGCTGATGGCTGGAATGGACAAAGGTTATGATCGGGGCAAGGGATAGGCCCGAGTCTTATAGACCGAGTCACAGGAAGTGTCGGTATGCAAATTAGCAGGCGCCGGGTAGCCAGGGTAGCAACAATCTACTAACTCCAGCGAGATGGATAACTGTCACTTGCATAGCCCAGATTCCCAAGAAGAAATATCCCCAGGTTGCCAAGTACATACACCCTCCACGGGCACGGGAATGGGAGCCGGGGCGGCAGGCCGTCCATGATTAAGCATGATAGCAGGGGTTCAACGCCAATGACGATTTGTATATGTGGCTCGGTAGCTTAAACCAACAGCCCAACCGCCAACCTAAGCTTACAGACTTATCAACGTAGCAAAGCTGTCGTTGCGGCTCGCTAGTTTTATTGGAGACCCGGGTCGATCTCTAGCTCTCTGGCACAGACATCTGCTATCCAACTAGGCATAGGAGGTAAGCTAAGGGTCACTGCAATGCAACTCTCTGATGATCACAGAACAAAAGCACGAGGCCCCCAAGTCTCACCCGAGGTACAGCATGTGGCACAGCTTTGTACATCATGAATTCATTAATGGCTCATATGATGGGCAGAGGCAGAGCCATAGGTAGACGCCTCGATCAGGATTCGAAGTTCATTCGGTCGAGGGGGGAAACGTTACAACTTACAAGTCGAAAAAAATTCCTCGACCGGCATGATGTCTTCTTAGTTCCGTTGTCTAAGCAATTTGTGCATAAATATTTGGCGGATACTGACAATTTGGGGAATGTCTGACCTGCCGAAAGGGGTAGAGGATCGACAGGACCGAGAAGCCTTACCTGTAGAAGCAGGCTTGAGAGAAGGGGGGTTTACCGGCTTGTAGTAACATGACAAAGCAAACGGAGAGCTTCCAAGATATCTATTGATGTCTTGTGACCGAGACACAGCGATAGCCCGGTCGTCGATTGGGCGGGAAATATTGTGACGTGTGTCTTGGGCTACATAGTGATGTGTGTAACATACCAACTTTGTGATCGCATGTACTATGAGGTAAGTCGGGGAATATTTATAGCACTAATACAAGCAAACCTGGGGTAAGAGACGGTAAGGGATACGTATATATAATGCATGTATTCTGTTGGATGGCGGTGGCTCGGTACTTTGATGATGATAGGTGGTAAGGAAATATGTTGGCAAATTAGGGAGGGCTCAATGAAGGACTCAAGAAGGCTGAGGAGATCCAGGAGATTCAGGAGGTCTATGATTATTATGATGATGATCCAAAATAAGTCCAGGAGTCCAGGATTTCGAAGAGATCCAACGTTACTGGACAAGTTCCTGAGCATAACAAGGCATGACCCCGCGCCACCGAGCGCTTAAACCCAACAGGTTCCCTAACTATTTAATTAAGCTCCGGTACCTTACCCCAAATATCGAAGATTAGGGTCGGTATTGTGTGCCACCACCTATATGCGACCTATACCTATACCGCCCGGGAAGAGGTGGGAACTACAACAGTGCCTAGCTTGTTCGCTAGCTCTTATCTCAGCCCATGTGTGCGGGGAATCCATGTGAAAAAGAAATAAAAAGCGCCGAGATTGTACTCTCGAAATTCGCAGCTTGATTCCCATTGTGGAGTCCTTTATTAGATGTTGTCAACGTCGGAGTACACAACGTATCGTATATGCGTTATAGATGGAAGCTAGTATGTGTAGTGGCTCTTCAAGTGTAATAGGTAATCGACTTAGGATGAAGACATCCCGACCCGTTGTTGACAGGCATCTGCTTACATGTAAGAATAGCTTGTGACGGTAGGCTTTGGAACTGCCGCAGTGAGGCGCCATCCACGACGTCATATCCAATTTGGGGGCTACAGAGTAGATAGGGGATAACTGAAATCTTCAAATGTTCATTATTCCCAAGGGATGTCCGATGTCAATGTCGATAGACGTTGAGAAGCGCAACGGAATATGCCAATACCTATGTCGTATACAACTTCCATATGGACCCCCCAAGCTAAGGGTAACTATGAACGTAGCATCCAGACCGCTTCGTCCGATGTCGTTGGAGAAATCGACTAGTCCAGCCATTCCCATCTTTAAGCGCCTTGCGACCCTACCCCGGCACCCGGAATGATCAGTCGCACTGGAGCAATATAGCCCATGCACGATCATATGGGAACATGCATCCTACACCACATACCACATGCTGCTTGCTACGGTGCATGCTCACGAGCGCAATAATTGTCCGCTATACAATTTGCGTCGTGCGCTCGGGTCCAAAGGAGATATGTAGTACCTCTCGGAATGCTCCGAGCGTTTGGCCTAGCCCGCCCTAAGTAGGCAGGTATTATTTTCATCCTTTGTCCCTAAGCTTGGCCAGCGCTGCCGCGATTCCTTCGCTGAGTTTCTCCTCTTCGCGCGCTTTCGAAGTCGAACTTGATGCAACTTCTTGCGCCATCGTCTTCTTCGACTCCTCAATGGCTGCCGCTAGCATTGCTTCTTCGTCATACTCATCCATTGTAATATCCCGAATCCTATTGTCCCCCCTCGGGTTCGTGGATGGTGGCCTCTGTCCTCCTTGTGCCTGTGCCTGTGCCTGCGGCTGTGGCGTCGCACTGTCTCGGGACAGACTCGCCGATAAACTAGGCATATCCCTGAGCGGTACTCGGCTTAACGGAATAGCCTTGGCCGCAGCGCCATTGTTATCGTCGTCGACAGCACGTCTCTTCGCTGCGTGTTGGACTCTGAATGGTTCCTCTACGACGCTGCACCACCTCTTAACTTTCTTTTCTCCCCATCCACCAATGACAGAAACCTGTTCGGGGTCGGCATTGATCGCGTTTCTTAGGCTACCAAACGCACTGACAAGCGAGATCGCATCCGCTTTATTGATACCTCTAGGCACTGTGACGAACTCGACCAGTTTCTCAGCATAGCTAGTGGCCTGCTGCCCCTTGATAGCGTTGAAATTGGCATGTTCGTATGATTTGTACAACTCGAGGTACCTCGCCGCTTCAGCGGCAGACCAGCAGAGAATGATGGTGACATTGTTAATTAGCGACGTTTTGGAGAGCTCGCGTAACGAATCTTCGTGATTGGGAATGTCGACCATAGTCAAGAGGATGCGCAAGTTGTATCTTCCTTGTAAATTGCGAATACGAGTGTAGATGTATTCGGGATGTAGTCGGTGGTACTTGAGGCTCAGGAATAAAGCACAGGTCGTCAGACCCAGGCCATAATCGGCCGGGATATCACTGTATTCCCATGCTACCGATCGTAACGAGGCTAATACGGGATTCCCCTTTTGCCGTGGCGATACTAAGATCGAAGAGCCGGAGGACCGTTGTGGGAGAGCTTGTGGGGTTGGTTGTACGATCTTGGGTCCGGTCGAGCTGGACGACGACGGTGGCGGTGGTTTGTCTAGTCTTTGAGGTGTTGGCTGTTGTATTCGTTGAGGAATTGGCTGCTGAATTCTTTGGGGGGTGGGTTGTTGAATACGGTTCGTAGGCTGCGACCTAGCTTGGCTAGAATGACTTTGGGCAGCAGAGGAGGCTAGAGCCGAGAGAAACTCAGCATCCGCGCCGAAGTCGTCGTCGTCCATTCTCGCGATGATTTCAGAAAGATATCGCAGGGATGAGATGGAATTGGATTGATGGTACAAACAGTCGAGAGCCACTAAGCCGAATATAGATTAGCCCGTAGTGGGGGTTTGTAGGCAACACTGAGCCAAGAGTTACCCGTGGACAGCTTGAGCTCTCTGATTAGCCACAGCTTGCTGTTATACCAAGACAGACGCTACGCCACAAATCCATTCACCCCTAATTGACAAGAACATCTGTTCAGTTCAATCCTCTTTAGCCTGTACCTAATAACGAGTCATGAAGAACAATGAGAAAGCCACAACAGCTGGCTGTTGAGAGCAAAACAAATCATATTCACTCTTTGCTTCAAATTTCTTAATTGTAATATCTATGCTTCTCTAGGTATTAATTAGACTGGTCGACCTATCTGTTCATTCATCTTCTCATCGTTCCACTTATCTCATCATGCCACCAAAAAAGCAAGCTCAGAAAAAGGGGTCATCTCAGGCCGGAGGCCCTAAGAAGCCTCCGGAGACGAAAGAGGACTTCGAGGAGGAGCTCAAGCTTTTAGCAAACCAAGCTAAGCAGGAGACATGGGCCAGCTGGGGCGCCCAGCAAGTCATTGTATATGGCAAGGCCGCGGCGCTGATCGCCCTCATGGCCGTCTTCGCCAACGTCTCCCTTCTCACACTATCACCCGTATACGGGCAAATCGCGGCCACAAGACTACACCAGAGAGTGGTGTGGACGGCTCTGTTCGCGGGTTGGGGAGGTAACCTGGCCTTGAGGCGGGTGTTGCCCGTCAAGACGCTCATGCTGCTACCCCTGGTTGCCGCATATATCCCCATGGCGCAGTACTTCCTCTTGCAGGCGAGCGCGACTTTCGGCGCTGAGCTGGGGCCTGCCATCACCGAGTCCTTAACTCTATTCCCTCTGGTTACGCTCAGCACGGCGTGTGTAGCAGATATCCTCGAGGGCGCCGATCTGAGCGGCCTGCCGAAATCCGTTGCGGGCTCCGTGCCGGGCTTAGGTGCCTATGCACTCTTCAAGTTCATCGAGCTCGACTCGATGAAGCAGATGGTTACGCAAATCGGGAAATCAGTTCTACAGACGCGCGTAGGTCTGGAGCTCGTGCTAGCTTCGACATACAGCATCATGGCCCGGTCGAAACTCCTCATCTGGGCCATCCCGGCGGTGCTACACGCTGCTTTCTATAACACGCACCTCATGACACCAATGGCTATGAGTTCATTAAATTCTACTCTACACATAAGTGGGTGGTCACTGATGGACCGGTGGGAATCGACGACGGGCTATATCTCCGTTTTGAACAACCACAAAGATGGATTTCGGGTTATGAGATGTGACCATAGTCTACTGGGTGGTGAATGGACTAAGTTTGAGCGAAAAATAGTCGCGGAACCCATCTATAGTGTCTTCACCCAGCTCGAGGCCGTACGCCTCGTTCAGATTCCTAACAAAGCACCCGATAACGAGGCAAAAGCTTTGAATATGTAAGTATCGATATAGTGCTAATACTCTGCCGAGTGCTCGCTAATGTTGGGCCAGCGGTCTTGGTATAGGAACTACGCCATCAGCCTTGATAGCACACGGGATCGATACGACCATTGTTGAAATCGACCCCGTGGTTTACGATTTCGCTAAGAAATACTTCGGACTACCATCCAACCACACTGCTGTAATCCAGGACGCCATTTCTTGGAGCCAGTCCAACAAAGACGACCTCCACGAATATTATGACTACATCATCCATGATGTGTTCACAGGCGGCGCAGAGCCAATACCTCTATTTACTGAGGAATTCTTATCTGGCTTACAGCATATGTTGAAACCTAATGGTGTGATAGCTATTGTAAGTCCCCACTACTAATTAGCTACATAGATCAGACTGCTGATAAATACAGAACTATGCTGGCGACTTCACACTGCCTCCCCTCGGCATCGTCATGAACACGATAAGGGGCGTCTTCCCATCGTGCCGCATATTCCGAGAAGGGGAGCCACCATCCGAAGAGACGGTTGAGGAAACGGGCCGCGACTTCGACAACGTCATCGTCTTCTGCACCAAGACCCGCGACAAAGTCAGCTTCCGAGAACCCGTCGAGCGAGACTTCCTAGACAGCTTAGCCCGAAAGGCGTACCTCATGCCTAAGCACGAGGTAGACGGATCGGCCTTCCTGTCGTCCGCCGATTCATTGGGGGTCTTGAGGGTGAACGAAACGGAGAAGCTGGAGAAGTGGCATGATCAGAGCGCGCTGGGCCATTGGGCGGTTATGAGGATGGTCATACCGAGCCATATCTGGCAAATTTGGTGAGGCCGGCATCTGCAATGGACTATGTATCATATGGATAGCTTAATATGTACGGAGGACGCCTCCAAAGGTTTTTTCCATAGGAGCTTCTTGGCGGGCCGATAGGCCAGCTGCTAAGAGAACCTACTAGCCGTCACACCTGATGCTTTTTAGAGTCACTTCAGCTAGAATAGGGGTTAGATAGGCGGTAATTAGGTAATATAGCGATTGGCCCCGCGGCTGGCATCACGACTGGCAGCGACAAGACAGCTGCCGGATAGGCCCATCAGGGGTTTCCTATGGAAAAAACTTTTGGAGGCGTCTTTCGTACAATGTGGTGAGTTTTGATCAACCGCTTAGGTCGTTAGATCTATGTAGCTTAATAATTATCAAGCGTCCCTTTCCTTTCGGGGGGAAGCCAGTGTTTATCTCTTACCCGATCCGCCATATCCAAACCGTTAACCTTTGAAATGGAGTATCCTTGAAACGTACGCCGTTGATATGCCCCGCCTACCCGTCGATGTACATACCATGTATACAGTGTCAATATCTATTAGATTGTTATCCACGAACAGTATTATATAAACCAACCCCAATAACTAACATCATCCAAGCTCCAGCTCCAGTAAATTCCCCCTCCCACACACTAAGGTATAACTACGAATTATCGACCGTATCGTGTATGCCAAAGATGCCTTATACGCTTAATCCAGTATCTGTAGCCCCAACGCCCTCGCCTCGTTGGGACAGTCTCCAGCGAATCCCTCCCGACGCCCCCGTTCGATAGCTCAGTATCTACTGAAGTGGAAGGTTGTATTGGCTCCGCAGTGGGTGTTGCGTGGGTTAGCCGGCGCTGAATCCACTCGAGCAAAGATGTAGAAGCCTCTTGGGAAGATCCGAATGTTCCTCCTCTATGGTCGGTTTCGGATTCAGTGCGTAGACGAAGCGGAGACGCGTTATGCTTGGCGTGAGCAAGGACGATCGAGTGCAGTCCGTCCAGAGGGGCTACCTGTTCACCTAGCTTTACCGGCTTCCGGTAGATCTCCTCAATTGTGGCGATGAAGTCTGCAGCCGTCGTTAGCTGAGTCCAGTCCGGGGCGTCTATCTTCAGCCCATTGATCTCGCATTGAATCTGGTCAATATACGATATACGCTGACCGGCGTCCGCTCCGTAAGACAAGAAAAGTTCCAAGAGAGTTAAAACGTGTTTGGCGGCCAGCTGGTCATGAACAAGGTACATGAGAATGAGGATAAGAAAGATTTGGAATGTAGATGTACCCAGTCCCATACATCGGTTGGGATCCGCGCCGGCCTCCAATAGTAATTGCACAAGTCTAGTGTTGGATGAAGTCCACGGGGGGAGGAGGAGTCTATATCTAAGCGATTCCCAAAAGTCAGAACCTATCGTGGTAGGGCCTCGTACCCGGCCGCCTGTTACGTCTTCAAATTGACTTCGCTCCGCAAACCCATCTATTGTAAGCTTGCTTTGCATGACCCATAATACCAATTTCGTTCGGGCCCATATGTATAAGAGTTCTGTGCAAAAGTCTGCCGTAGCTTGTGAATCGAGATATGAATTTGCCAACCAGTATTCGATATAGGATGACAGGGATAACAGAATGACCAATCCTCGAAAACCAAGGCTGTCAAATTCATCAAACGCGCCATCCGCGTAATCGATATTGAAACTTGCGCAGAGCACTCCTCTAACCCAGTGCCCTTCCTCTGGTATGGTATGCAGCGACTCCCCGCAGCGAAATCCATGCGCAGTATTCCAGTAATGACTCATAGTCTTATCAAATGCTTCCAGAAGCATGGGTGGGAGCGGGTGGCCTAGATCCTCGGCATCTTGGGCGTCTAACAGTGCCGTAGTGAGTGTTGTTATAAGATAAGGGCCTTCTACACCCCGATCGAAAAGGACCCATGGATGAATAGAGCTCTTAAAGACGCCAAGATGAGAAGAGAAAAGTCTAACACAAGGGTTGTCCATGACATCATCGTATCCTTGTGAGAGTTGTGTTAATGCGTCTGTGTCTTTGAAGAACTCTACAACCGAGAGGTGAATGAACTCCACGCATGGGGTTTCCCTATCGCATAGCCATCCTATGTCGAGTTTCGAAGAAGTTTCCCTATCTACCCAATAGGGGTCGCCCACAACACGAATATTGATCTCAAGAAGCCCACCGCAGCGACTACGGAGCCGCCGATCCACCAAGGCGCATCTTTGGGAGAACTCTTCTCTTTTTATTATTTGTATAGGGGCTTCGATAATATCGTCGTGTGTGCCCTCTGTAAATGACATTTGTATAGCTGTTACAGGGTATTGGCGTGCACCATAAGCTCCGTATTCAACACTTTGGATCATAATACGGAAGAAATTCGCTGCCTGTTGACGATATTCGCGTGGGATCAGATCCAGAATTCGTTTATATAGCTCCGCAAGGTCTGACGGTATTTCCTGAAGACGTGTCGGCAATTCATGAATGCTATCGCCATTCTTAATTCCTTGGAGAAGTGATTTCACGACCAATATCACCCAGAGGAACACACCTGAAGATCTCCGACAAATCTCTTCTACCACGGGAGAGAGGTCGTAATTATTCATTCGAAGTCCGAAGCCTTCAATAGTCCTACTGAGCGTATCTTCCGTGTAATTTCTAATATCCTCGCCAGTTAGGTCTTGTAGCCTTAGACTCGGGTACCTGGAGAAGGCATCGATACAAGGTATAGTTGGTCTACTCGACACGATGAACTTGACATATTGGTGTGGTTCACCAAGGAGTAGATGGGTCAGCTCGTCGAAGTCGCCAACGTACTCGTCGAACCCGTCTATAATGAAACAGAATCTCAGGGCCGGAGAAGCAGCCCTGAGTAAGCGTCCGAACCATCTTTTTAGTTCAGGAAGAGTAGGCTCAGGTATAGTGCGCAATGTATTGGATTTCATGATGTCGTAACAGAGCTCTGGTACCACAGTCGGTATTAAAGCTGGTGCCTGTCCAAGAATATCATGCAATAGAGCCCGCAGAAGACCCGACTGGGATTTCTGTAATTCGAAGGGTCCTAGATTCCAGAAGAAGAATGACGCCGAGAGAACCTTATTAGAAGAGGGTGTCGCGCCGCGTTGCCCTGAGTCCGCCCAACGCCGCATAAAAGATTTCGTACGGGTATCCTGGCTGATGAACTTCATCAAAGTGGTTTTCCCGGCCCCTGGCTTGCCGTTCATCCAGTAGCAGGGGCTATTCGAATCGAACCAGCTAGGGAAGGACGACCATGGTAAGTAGACATCTGCTGGTCGAAAAAGCCACTCAAAGGTTTTAATGTGCTTTTGCTTTACTGTGTCATATCTATCTCTGATATGACGAAATTTTAGACATCCTAATACGGACCACTGTATTTCTCTTGAATCGCTTAGAGACGCCACTGGCTCTTCAATAGTTGGGTTCGACTGCAAGGTGAGCATTTGAAGCTTCTCTAAACCCAAGCTCCCAAGGTCATCCGATTCAGTCTCCTTGGCCGTCATTGTCATCGTCTCACCATCCGCAAGCTTCAGAATGGCGCTCAAGATTCGGTTGCTATTGTCCATTGATGTGCTAATAAGCGTTTCTCGAGAAAGGGCGATGACTTCCATGACTTTGGCTTGCTTATCTTGCAACTTTGCGAATTGACTGTCGTGGTGTGAAGAGCTTGCATCGAGCTTGGCGTCGAGGTATGCAAGGAATCGAACGGTTAGCTGACTCTGATAAGCGGTAATCTGTTCCTCGAAGCGCTCTATCTTTTCAACTATTCTTCTGGATTTCATCAGACGTTGTAGTTCCGCCCAGCGCGGCGCATTTATCTGAGGCCTCAACTCCTCTAAGAAGTCAATGAGCTCATTAGACACTCGAGCACAATCGCGAAGTAGTTCGTTGAGGGCCTTTCGTTATCAGCTTGGTTGTCTTGAATCATTTCATACACCAGTATACAAAGGTACCTCTTGTTGCCTGGCGACCCGTTCGTTTGCGCCGGCGTTGAAATTGGGTCGGACCTGGAAAGTGTTGCTCAAATCGTTCAAGCAGCTAGCAGCCTTTTCGAAAACGTGTTGAATAGGACGGTACTTCTGAGCATCCTTTATGGCTTTAACATCTTTGATAAGGCCTCGTGAGAATTCGAAGAATTGCACAGCCGCAGCTGCAATGCCTAGTGCCGCTAGAGGTTCCATGATATAGAAGGCGATGGGGGGATATCGGACTTCTACATCAATACCGCGGACTTGGTCTTGAAAATTCGAAACAGAAGATAGTTTCACAGGTATGCTGCAACTATCTTAGGAAACAATGTACGAGGAGCGAAGATGCCGCTTGAAAAATATGTAATGAGGGTTGAGAGCCTCATGAGTGGGTAGTAAGTACACATACCTAGTATGCAGGTGGCGTATTCGGCCTTCTGAACTGCCTTGCTATTGCAGCGTACTACTACAAGTGCTGCGTGGCTAGGTGTACACCAACTGTGCCTGTGCCGACATTGGCTGCCTAGAAATTGGGGTATGGCCAATCATTCTATTATCCGCCATCGTCTTTCAGCTAGATGCATGGGCAGGACGAAAAAACCTCCAATTAGCGAGTCCCTGGGGAGCCTCTACGTTTTTTCCAGCACGTAAACCTCCGACCCCAGGACGCTGCTGCCCCTCGTTAAAAACTCACGCATAAGATAGAAAAAGGGTCCCCGCCCCTTCCCCTGTAAACTTGAGAACTATGGTATTAGGCATAAAAGATACCGTTTTGTTCATGAACCATGGCGCATCCATACTGGAGGACCCCCCCTGGACCCTGGGGTCACAATAAGCCCGAGTTTACGATTCCACAAGTCACAGTAAGCTAGCCAATCAGCTACCGGCTGCGCGCGCTTCGCGTTTGCGCAGCTGGCAGTCCCATAACCCTTGCCATTAATCCCAAAACAGCCACGGTAGGTAAGCATCTAGAAAAAATAGGCGTAGGTTTTAGTCGTCATGTTTCGGCTTCGGCACATCCCTCGACTTCGTAGCCGCCTCAACGGCATAGTCCTTAGAATCACGGTTAAAATCCGTCATGTACTCCCGCAGGTATGCCGGCGTCTGCTGGACCTTATTATACGGGCCGGGGATCGGTTCGTCAAATGTGTAATGCATCGGTACGACCCCGGTCCACACGCGATCCACCAGCTCCGCGTTCTCCATATCCGCCTTCTCGTCCTTGGGGACCCCGGAACCTAGCTTCGCGCTCCCGGCGCTGATTTTCACCCGTAATATACCCGTGCTCTGCAGCTCGGCGCCGTTGGGCGGCACGCGGGTGTGGCGGTAGCGGTCGCGGACGACCGAGTTGGTGATGAGCTCCATGGCGTACAGCTTCTCCGCGAGGTCAGTCACGAGCGTCGCGTACCCGAAGACCACTGCGGACCGGTAGTTGTAGCTGTGCGAGTTGGGCGTGAGCGAGAGCACTAAGCCGTCTATCTGGCTGGCGGCAACACAGACTGGAAGGCCCTCTTCCCCTGAGGGTTCGGAACTGTTGCCGTTGGCGTTCCGTGACAGGTTGATAATCCGGGACGAGACATAGCCGTGGAGATATAGCTCAAGCACGTCCCCTGTGTCGGCGCTGGGCCGGTCAAACGAGCCCATTTGCCCTATCATGGGCAGGATTGTGGGGAAGGGAGAGTTTGGGGGTGTGAAGGAGACATGAAGAATGGGACAGTTATTGATGATTGTGTGGATAGTCTCCAGGGCGTAGGAAGCTTAAGGAGTATTAGTTGATATCCTTGAAGGTTAGCCGTGAGAGGGTTACCTCGATGATCATATCGGTTGACCTTGCTATAAGGTTGCTTGGGATATTCTAAGTCGACGGAGGGCATTTTGAAAGAGCTAATCGTAGGAAATGGTTAACAAACCTATTCTTGGGCCTCTTGGAATGCTGAATAATGAAGGCTTATCCGAGAGTAGAGAATAGATGTGCTGTCTAAATTATTGTATCTCTACAGAGCTCCAACGGTAGGCTCTTTTATACGAAACCTCGAGGAGCTATCCTTGAGTCACGGTCGCAATATCCTCCATACCTATCTATCGGGAAGCGATCGGGAAGCCCACATAGGTAGAAGCTTACGCCCTTCGGAGGCCTAAGTACTAGGTAGGAAAGGAACCTGTGATACTGATATCGAGGCCGCGGATTACAGACGAATAAGAAAGATACGATTGGTTGCGTTTGATAGAGCTAAGCTTGACGCAGATCCGATCGGTGGAGAATGACCTGGGGAAATAGGACATCTGGACCTAGACATGGCCATTATTGGAAAGTCCATGCGATATAGCGTGCCTATCATTGAGCTTTCAAGGATAAGGTACATTTAAATCAAGACCAAGACTTCTAGTTGGCGAGGCCCGACACTGACTCAACTAGAGCAACAACGCGGCGGATGTCCAAAGTTGGGTTTCTGCGGCGAGACTCGGGACCCTATTTCAATGCTCTGTGGGGCCCCACTACGCCATATCAATGTGGCTGATAGACCCAATCTTCGAGATCGGTTAGAACAGTATCAGCCACAAATTGAAGCTCCACCAAAAACTTCATCCCGCTTGATAGCTCTGCTCTGTATCGCGAGCATTTCATTCCCTGGACTTGTCGCTCAATTCGAACTTCAAACCAGCCATTAGCGACCCGACGGTCGCTCACCTAACACAATGGCGAAGAAAAGTGCGTTACCGATCTCTAACCCCAACTCCAAACACCATAAGACCGCCTGCTAACCGTCCAAACCGCGCACAGCCAAGACTCGCATCATCCCCGTCCGCCTGATATCCATGGCCATGACGGGTTTCTTCTACACATTCACGCGCCCGCGAACGTCGCGGCCGATGAGCATGCTGAAATACGACCCCATCGGTACGTAGTTCCCATACCACCTCCGGCCAGCATAATTGCAGAACACGCCCCGAGCCCTCGAGATGAGGGGTCTACTCGAATATTCGTTGGGCTCAGTGTGCGGTGGAAGGATAGGGACGATAGGGCGTCGCAAGTCTCTTCTGAGCTAACAAACCCTCGCTTCTAGTACGGAAAAAGGTGCTTTTCCTCGAACAGAAGCGGAAAGGAAAGTAGTCGGAGCACGAATCCCGCATAGCCGGCTACACGACACACCATCGTCTAACGATAGACCGTGGAGCCTCAATTACTCTACAGAGCCGCTTCCTCTCGCTCATTCGATGCGAATTCGTTTCGAAAACCTAGGACGTGAAGGTTTCGGTCTCGAGTAAACCTCTTGCGGATATCATTAAGGCTGTATACATATATGTATCATACTCGCATAGAAGCCGCTCCGCAATAACTCCGGTACACCTTCATAATGCATTAGGAGGCGTTATAGATTAGGAGGTAAAATATTGATTACTACACCTCTCTCAGCAAGACCAATTTACTTCTTCCCGAGATTACTTCTTCCCAAGATCGCCCATCAGCTATAGTGATTAAAGCAAATGTTCAGCACTTGTCCTCCCTAGGTTCTAACATTGATCTTCAATTTTCCCGCCAGCAGTACGCACCACCCCCGAAACAACCCATGATAAAGCCCTCGGAAGCAAAGCAAGAATTCTTACATGATTTTCATACCGTTATCGTACCTCACGGGATCGAATTGCAATGTGTCTCTTGACTATTCGTATCGAGCATCTTTTAGAAGCATGGTTCAACCCTGACTCTCTGATTCTATCGTCTGGGAAGAATCGATGGTTGATTGGCTATCCGATGATTTCATAGTCTCGGATGTGGCGGGCGATTGGCTATATGATTGGTGCCTTCTAGAATTCTGTGAGCCGTAAGTCACCAGTCCCGAGGGCTGTCTCTCTAAAGGCCCTCCTCGTAAAGAGTAGGTTCTTGATTTCGGTGGTGCTCCCTCAATCGCTTCCGATTTCTCCGGTTGGGAGCCCGGGTAAGTTTCAGAAAGCGAGCGGGACAACCCGACTCGTGCGGTACGTGTCCCCTGCTCGACTTCCAAAGTTCGCTGTCGTTTCGCAGGGGGTTCACCGACATTGTTGTCTAGCAGAGTATCATATAAATGCTCGTTAGGACTAGCTTGGCCAGCATCATTACGTTCCTTATTCGATCCGGAAAGAGACCCGGCAACAGGGCGGTTGTACATGCTACGGGTACTGAGTGGCGCTTTCGGCCCACGCCTCGCTATTCTGCGGGTCGGTGTCGGCTGGGTCGTCGGTGGTGTTGCTGGCCCTGGGACATTCATACCGGCCGTGTTTCCTTCTTCCAGCTCCGTGTGGGCGACTACTTTCATTATACCCTTCAATGGCGCTAAATTTCGCCTCGAGTTCCTTTCTTGCTCGATAGACACTGGGGATGCACAATCTTCCTCCGCGACCGGCGATTTCACCACTACCTTTCGTTTTAGGCTGAAGCTTTGTAGTTCTTCTGCGCCGACCGTATCGTCCGCCGCAGCTAAACTAGCAGGGTCAGCAGCCTTAATTGCTGCCTCGCCATTAGGTTGGTGTTGATTGACGACAGCTGCTGCCTTAACCTTGGCCAACCCAGCCTGGTGGTACTCTAGCGTACCCGATAGCTTTTTCTGTATTTCCAGCACCTCCTTCACCTGATTGCTCATTTGAATAGCATTCGGCTGGTCTTTCGCCAAGCGCCAAAGTATTTGCTGTTTTTGGTCAGTCTCAATTCGATTGCTTGACCATTTCTCAAGGTCTTCCCGCAGCACTTCTCGCTCACGCTCGGATTTATCCAGATTTGCTGCTAGATTTGTTATCAAAGTAATTACCGGGAGTAGCTGATCTTGTTCCAGTTGTGCACAAGTTGTTTCTGCTTCTTGTAGTCGATTTTCCAAGGCTTGCTGTTTCTCTCTGAACTCGTCGGTTTTTTCAGCTACAGCATGAGATACTGCGTGATTTTGTTGCTGGGCGGCCAGCTCTAGAGCCCTTTCATGGTTTTCACGCTCATCTCGGAGCTGGTTTTCTCTACCTTGGAGAATAATCGCCTGTGTTGCTAGCTCCTCCCGAGCTACTTCGAGGCTTCTGCCGGACTCGGATATTGCGATGTCCTTCTCGTCGAGCTCCCGTTGGAGATTCTCGACCTGTTCTGTCAGACAATTGACTTCCTCATCCGCGGCTTGCTTGTTATTCGCAGCCGTTTGGTGCCCCACCAGTTGTCTCTCAAGCTCTTGCCGCTGTTGTCGTTCCTCATTCAGGCATATGTGCGTTTGGTGAAGTTCGTCTTGTAGAAGTTGTATTTGCTGCACCTGATCATGAATAGCAATGCCGGATTCGTGCACTCTTCCTTGCCATAGCGCGACATCGTCGGTACTAGTCATACGCTCGTAGATACCTTCGCATAACAAGCGAACTTCACCGAGGTTGGTATTCAATATTTCTTGGTCCTCTGTCACCACGTTCCGAGCCGATTCCGTGGAATTTCGTACCTCTGCGATGATCCTAACAGGAACTTGATTAGCAGTGCTCTTACACAGTGTTAACTGAAAGCATACGTCGTAACTGAATCGTTATGAGCCTCCTTCAGACTCTCAATCAGTGCCACAGGTTCTGCGGTTCGGAGTTTTACATCCTCCAATGCCCCACGAATTGCATCGATCCTATAAGGTTAGCTGGGATTTCACACAAGGACATTCAGGGTTCCTCTACTTTTCACCTTGTTTCTGAATATAGCTCTCAGCCTGCTTGCAGTTTTGTCCCACCTTCTCTAGAAGCTCTCGGTTCTGCGCTACTAGGGGCTGCAGTAACTGTTCCTTGATTTTGTTTGATTCGGCCAACTGCTGTCTAAGATCTTCGGCGTGTCTTTCCGCGCATTCTAGCTCCTTCATACGTCCTTCGAGTTGAACTTCGAGGGACTTAATTGTATCGTTCACTGTTGCAGTTTAGTCCTGACATGAAAATGAAAGGGAAATGCAGAACTCACAGCTCGCAAATCGCCCGCCAGCGTCCTTGACAACTGCATCAACCTCTTCTCTAATCTTAGCCTTTGTGGCATCTAGTGTCGCTGAAGCATTCTTCATAGATTCCTGTTGCGCTTGTCCATCCGCCTTGACGCTAGAAATTGCTTTCTGGCAGTTCTCCTTGCATTGCAAGAATAATCGCTGTTGCTCATTGATTGCCTCATTTAGCCGGGTTCTACAGGACCGTAATTTCTCTTCCAGCTTCTTGCGTAGGTTTGAGGATGCGGTTATCTCATCTTGCATCGCCTGACTTTGATTACGAAACTCTTCTACCACATTTGACAGTTCTTGAATGCGTCTGTCGCGAGACTTGATATCTTTCTCGCATTGTCCAATGGTTGAATTCCGTGAGGCAATCTGGCTCTCCAGCATCATCATTTTTTCTTCCCAGCGATCCAGGAGTTGTTTGTTGTACAAGTAATTTGTATTCCAGGATTTTGCGAATTTCTCAAGATTGAGACTGTCCTGTTCGCGCGTTGGTGTTTGCCCCGGCCGGTGAGCTCTACGAGGAGCTCGCGGTCTTGAAATGCTGGATGTCTGGGAGCATGGTCTCATCGCCACACAGACGGATTCTCTCGTCGAATATTCACGCATGGGACGTGTGAGGCCTTTCTTTCCCTGACGCTCAGAAGGAAAGCGGCTTCCCAGATCGCACTCAAACTCATCAACTTGGTCGCCCCCGGGGGTTTCACTGGTACCGTGAATCAATCCACTCACAGTCGTACGTTTTCTATCACCGGAAGGGGCCTTTCGGCTAGGTATGATTTTTTCTTGTGTGGACTGACCTTGAATACTTGGGGCAGGTGGTGATGGAGCCTTCGCCCGTGATGATCGATTGCGAGGCGAAATTTTTGCAAGGGCCTTTCTGCGGGTGTCCGCGATGGCCTTCGGGAGTTGGGCTTTGACTATGGAAGAACGAGGGGGTCCTTGGCTTGTCTTCTTAGAGCATTGTAAGCTCATTTCATCTGGGAAGGGATAGTTACATGTGTCTTCACTAGAGGTTGTGTCAGATGCATTCATATCTGGTTTTTGGATATTGGGATCCGTAGCCCTCGGAAGAAGTGCGATAGCGTCAGTTGTCTTAGTGGACTGGTCGACATATGCGGGTTCTTGGGACTCATATGCACAGCTGGTCGATTCTAGAGGACCCTCTTGGCTGCTGTTATCAATTGTTCCGGAACTTGAACGATTATGCGGTGCCTCCTGGGTGCTGGAAGTTGCTGAAGGGATTTTATCTCCCTGTTTTCCACTGGGACCATGAAGTATCCTTCTAGGAGGAGGGGCTTTTTGGAATTGGAACCCAGCCGCTATCTCTTCAGCCGTCTCTACCACCGGCCGAGTGAAGTAGATGACTCCTTGGGGCTTGTTCAAGCAGGTATCTGTACCCGCGGATGGTTGCTCCAGTGTAGGGTATTCAGTGATAACATGGTTGATGGAGTCCTGTGAATCTTCCAGTGGCTGAAGGAGGCTAACTTGACTCAAAACGTCTTTAGAATCGGTTCCTGTAGGATCGTTTGATATCTGATCTGGCTCATGTGCCGTACTAGGGGATTTCTCTTCCGCCATTTTGACCACCGACAACTAGCCGAATGATTAATTCACAAGAATACTTGTAAATAGCTCGAGTTACCAGATCAAAATTAGATCTATAGTGTGATGTACTAGGAAAGAGTAGGTAAGACTAGTTCACGAGGGCCACATGCGTATTGAGTTGCTAGGGTGAGCAAATTGAAGGACACAGTTTGGATAGCGAGATCTATACCCGGGTTGAAGTAAGTGGGCAATAATCGTAAAGATTGAATGAAAAGAAAGAAAACAGTCAACTTTGGACGGGCTGCAAATTTCTGGGAGATAAACGATTAGTGTGTATGGGCCGATGAAATGAAGGAAGGAATAACGGGCATAACCACTATTATTATCAATTGATCATACTACTATGTATATATCGAGAAAGAAGCAGTTGAACATTCAAGTATTACTAGGTACTACCCTGAATACGTGAGGTTAAGAAGGTCGGCTGGCTTTCCCTACATCAGGGCCTATCCATACCTTCCCCTCTGAACATTATACGTACTGTCGGACTATACCACAGCATGTAGGCATGTAGCCTCTGCGTAAGATCCACGCCTTAGCAACGGGGATGCTATACGGCCTTTACGGATCTGTAGACCCGGTGAGCCTGACTGTAGTTAACTCACTGAAAGTTTGAGGTCAGGGGCAGATTTTGGGTGCGGGCAGGTGGGTACTAGGGAGGTACGGTTCAATCATCGTATGATAACCTTTGAGTTCAAAGTTATTCAGAACATTCGATGTTTGAGACTTTATTACGTAGTACTTCAATTTCTACGTTTAGTGCTCCTTATTTAAGTGAGTGTACATGGTAACTACCGCAACGTTCTGAACTCCAGAATGTTGTTTGAGGCAACTAACACTTGAGTCTTGAGTCCTTATATTCAGCTCTCGAAGAGTGAATGTAAGAATACTTGGGAACACTTTTACTCCGACACATTCAGGTACTTACTGAATATCACTCCTCCGAGTAGAACTATTATTTTTGACTCTCTCTTTGGTCCAAAATTGTAATGATGCCAAGAACGATGCCGAATCTGGGGAACATAGAAGACATTTCGGATAAGGTTGACTTGACCAGCCAATGAACAGGGGATTAATATTAATCGAAAAGATAAATTCCTGCATTCTTCAGGGTATTTAAGCCGCAGCACTTCAACCGGTCCTTGCATGACGAATCCCGGGGTGACGGTGCTATCTTAACGGAACCTGGAGACTTAGCCGCAATATCTGCCGGTCTAAGCTTATTGGCTGTTGGGTTTTATAGCTAACCATCGCTGATGAGCGTCGTAAGACGACATAGAAACAATTAAGAAGCCAAGATCCAAGATAGACTTACGTACTACAAATGGGCGGGAGACTATATGTGCATACTACTATCTCCACAACTGAATTGTTTATTAGATATTACGCGGTCTTTGGAGGCGGTTAATTCAAATGCAACGTGACTTTATCTATCCCGTGGGTGAACGGTATTGGATTGCGTGTACTAAGCGGTGTGTGCGATATAAGAGCACAACTCCGGCCGAAGCGACTTTTCGGATATCATGGGGACCAAGCAGTTTTGATGCTAGAGACACATTCTCAAGATGGTCGCTTCGTTTCTCTTTCTGCTCGGAGCATTGCCTCTGGCTCTCGGACTCTCACCAGCCAAGGCCCCGTACGAACGTAAACAGGATGAGTGTACCGAAAGGTCACAGCGGGTACCATGGTCTGTATCCTTTCGTAGATCGACTGGACTTGTATGCTTACATGAATATCAGGACGGGTTTAACTAAAATACAGAAATTGGAGTATATCGAGGGAGACTTGTGCTTGATGTCGACGCCCGCAAAAAGTGGCATACCGGGAGCGGAGACTAGGTGGGATGAACTGCAATACGCTCATATTGCACAGACGGAATACGTCCACGGGGTCGTATGTTGACATAAAAGCCAGTTATTCCTCCCGTCATAACTAACTTAACCTAGGGCGCATTCCTACCGTTCCACCGATACTTTGTCACTGTTCACGAGCACCTGTTAAGAACCGAGTGTAACTACACCGGTCCGCTCCCGTAAGAAACAACATAACCCTAGAAAGAAGAGGAAGGGGATCTGATGATTACAGGTACTGGGATGAGCCGGCTGACGTCGGAAATATTAACGGATCCTCCATCTTCGACATCGAAGCAGGATTCGGTGGTAACGGCACGGGAGCGAAGAATTGTATCGAGGATGGACCATTCGCCAACCTCACTCTGCGATTCAAAGAGGACGCGACAGTCAGCAGTTATTGTATCTCACGATACCTTAACGACCGAGCGTTCTCGGCTGCAGCACAGGAGTATGTTGATATGTGCCTTGCGAGGGAAAATTATATCGAAGCTTGGGGTTGCCTGGAAGGCCGTCCACACGGGGCTGGCCATGGCGGCGTATCGGGAACCGTATGTCTTCCCCACTGATACCATAACCATACTTTCGAAGACTATACTTACACCGTTAATAGATGGTGAATACCTTCACGTCACCTGGCGACCCCATATTCTACCTTCATCACGGTTATCTGGATAAACTGTGGTGGGATTGGCAGTCGTTGAACTTATCGATGCGGTTGACTGAGATTGGAGGCAACAATACGGCATCAGGACGGTTTGGCCCCGGCCCAGGCGTGGGCTTTCCCGGAGGTTTCCCCGGAGAATTTCCTGGAGGGGACAATTCTAGCTTCCCATTCCCTCCTGGATTCCCACCGACCAACGGGTCGAATCCCTTCCCGTTCCCAGGGATGAACAGAACACTGAATAAAGCGTTCACCGACTACTTCAACGACGGCGGGAATACCACAACATTGAACCACACCCTATGGTCAGCCGGTATCATGGAGAATATCACCATCGCCGATGTAATGGATCCCCGGGGAGGATTCGTGTGTACTGAGTACCTATAGAGAAATTTGATTGAGTGGAATAGGGGGCGGGGTAAGGGTGACACAAGATTTTGTCGATGTCACAAGTCCGTTGTGGCGGCGCAATATTCTGCGAATAGGTGACCAAATCGATTGTATGTAGCCATCTCAGCCTCTTTTTAGTTTACTAGATTATAGTCTAGCCGACAGTCGATTTCCCCTTGAAAACGGTGCCTGTAGATGGCGACATAATGGCCCAGGTTTAGTCTATTCGCGCTGCCAAGTATTGTCGGGTGACCCACTATTCACGTCTCTTCTGCCGTGGCAGCGGCCCGGACCTAAACCTCCCCTAGTCTTTTTCTTCAATATCCATGTCTGCCATGCTTTTCTTCTTTCACGTCCCGTTTTTACGCCATCGTCGATGGTTGGGCACTCGGTGACTAGCTGTACGCCGAGCCTCGCCGCGAACGGACTTTGCTAACGATTAATCCAAATGAAATGAGCTGACACCGATTCCTTCGATGATACCCCTGCTCGATGCTGTGTACAATCTGCAGGTGCACACCAACGCACGTTTTCTTTAGCGATATAATCCAGATTCGCCTCATCACCGTCTCTCCCGGGCCACGCCGCCTACTATGTATACTCATCTGCTAGTCTACTTACGTCTATCGGTTACGGAGCCCTCGCTGGATTCGTCGAACAGACCCCAATCCTACGCCACTAATTTCTGCAATGATGACTGTAATCCGGCCAATGAGGCGGTCTGCAGCCTCGCAGCCTTGGTCGGGTTTCTCGTTGAGGCAATAGATGAGCAAGAATTACGTCGAAGGACTACAACGGCTGAACGTCGCCCTAACCTATCTTAGCTAGAATTGGATGACAGGATCGGAGACGTAAGCCCTTGTGCGATGGTGAACCAACCCTCACAACGCCCACCAGTTCAAGTAGGATTGGAGGAGGGTAACTTTGCTCATGTCATTATTTATCTACAGATGCGGCCTGCCAAGTCGACCCGTTTTGTTTCCAGAATGTTTTCAACCTGAGCGATATCTTAGGACGTTCGTTTCCATAAGCCTGGTATCAAAATCTAGCCCTACAAGTGGGGTTCCCGGCGCCGATAATTGCTCACCGGTTCTTACACCTACCTCTTCTCTTTACACTATGGAGCAGATCGCGTAGAAATCTGTAATATCATTGAAATCGGCTCGACTCCTGACAATTAGGAATACTTTCGATCGATCATTGATAGGAATTGGGCGACGATGTTTACCCCTCTCTCTTCTCTTTCCGCCCGGGAGGAGAATATATTCGATGGCCCCGCCGGGCCGCCCCCGGAAGGGATCACACCAAACTTCGTCGACCCGCCGAACAAGACTGCAGCCTCATATGCCGTAACATCAATTTGTATGGCCATTACGACGTTTCTAGTGGTTATTCGCATATATGCGAAAGCATATTGCCTCAGAGATATCCGCATTCCAGATAGTCAGTGTTCTCCATCTTGCAACACGACAAACCATAGCTAACACGATTTATTAGTCTTCGCATTTATAGCATATGTATGCGGCAACTTGTATATCCCCTTCATATAGGTCTCTGGTGCTAACATGAGAAGGGTTTATACTGCGGCTTCATCTACTCTCTCTTAGATTGTATCCACAACGCCGGCTTCTTTATCGACATTTGGAATTACCAACTGAAAAATTTGCCGTTGTACACACAGGTATGCAAGGCTGAGGCACAAGGTCCTCTAAGTAGGGATGTACCAATACTAACAATACGAAGCCTAACTACGCCATCACTATCCTGTATCCGTTGGTACTCGCGTTCTTGAAGAGTGCCATCTTACTGGACTGGTGTCGAATTTTTGTTCCATTCGGAACCCGCAATTATTTCTGGTGGACCTGTCATGCTCTGGTCGTTCTCAATGCCTCCTTCTATCTAGCCATGTTCTTCGGGTGGGCCTTCAGCTGCTCACCCGTTGAGAAGTTTTGGATACCTTGGGTCGACGGAACCTGCGTGAACATGTTGGTTCTCGATATAATCAACGGCTCGCTCAACCTCATGACGGACATCGCGGCCTTCCTCCTCCCTCAACGGATGATCTGGAATCTGAACTTGCCTACGAAGAAACGCGTTGGTGTTTCTACGATCTTCGCTATTGGTATAATGTTAGCTATCCCTATTACCCCTATTACCTCTATATTACTGTTCTGCCCCATATCGATTATGTATTCTCACAATAAAACAGCGCTTGCATTATCGCCGCAATACGAATAAATTATTGCATTCGATTATATCTGTCGAACAGCCTTACTTACGACCTTTCTGCCCTCGACCTCTGGAATCTTGGCGAAATGACGTGCGGGTTCATAATTTTCTGCGCGCCTTCCACCCTGGTCGCATACTCTCGCGTCTCGAACATCATGATATTCCCCACTCTCAAGTCATGGTTCAGCTCCTTCTCATCGAAATCACGCAGCGAAAAGGGCAAGAGTGAGCGATCATGGCCTTCCTCTGCCTTCACCGAATCAAACGCGGGACGAGACTATCGGCAAATCAACGGAAGCAACGGTGGGAATGTGGCTAATTCAAAGTTTGGCCATATTTCGACGCTACCTTTGGATGAACTTCAGCAGTTCGAGACTACAACCGACCGGGCTCCTATTTTACGTACCATTGACTTTACGGTACTGGAAGGGTACGACGATCAGGGCTGTGATGAGCAATACCGTCGTCAACATCCGTGGGCTACCGAACCGCGAAGGTACCAATCGCATGTGTGAAAGATGGGATAACTCGATCATATACTGCATTCGCCCGAAGGCGAGTGCGTTTACGCTACCTATAACGGCATCCCGACCAGCCAGGCCGACCGTAGCCTGAGTTTCCACTAGTCGCGCCGGACTCCATGATCGTTATTCAATCTGGCATTATGGATGGATTATGATAAGGCCGAATGAGCATACAGAGAATCCAAAGATACATGAATGGGGATATACCTCCGTGAGTGCTCACCACAAGTTTATTAGCTCGAATTCCACAGCTAACGAACTTGTAGACACTAATATAACCATTCGCTGGCGGCCCACCACGACGAGCCTCGAAGCTGAATTCATCCTTACGGGAGTCAATTCTTTACCCAAAGAAGTGATAGTGGCGTCGCGATCGGCATGGACTGGAGAGGTTGGGAATGAGTAGTAGCCCCTGCTTCCGCAGGTGTTGCGGCACATGTGCGTCAGCGCTCTAAACACCGTGAGGCCCGAGGGGGTTTAATAACCAATAGCCCGCCAGCATCTTCTAGAATAATCTTAATTATATGGCCGTTTGATAGATAAAAACATTTATCACAACCCGAGCGAGTGACCGATACATCGCAGCCTCCATGGTGTTATCCTTTTTCTCATTTTAGTCCAGAATAGTATGCTACTCCAACACAACAGAGTGAGCCAACTTATCTTCTTCAACGGTCTATGCCTTAGCACAACGTAACAATTCGATAATGCTATATGCCTACTTGACGCGACCTAGACTATGCCATGATTACGTCTACTAAACTCATATATGTCTCATAGTTAGCCTAGCGCAGGAACATCCAGGAACGTTAATAATCGTTAAATCTACGTTCTAGCGCTGTGGGGTGTCCTGCTAATCGGCATCGCCGACACGATGGGCATCAGTAAGCAACCGCAATCCTTACCCGTTCCAAGAAAGGGCTTTTCATGGAGCCTATATATAGTCTGCACCGGTCTAGCCTGCTTACGGCATACAAATCTCGGTTGTCATGCGGCTGAAAATCTCGAAGTTGGTAAGATTATCAGATCTTATTACTTGCCACATAAGAGATATTATACATAGGTGGCTCTTCAGGCAGCCCAGGCACAGCACTTATAGCTGAATTTCTAAAACCCTATACTTTCAACAGAATCCAATATAGGATCGCTCTCCTTGGAATACGCGTGAGCCTATCCTAAGTTAGACAGGTTAGGCAAAAAGAGAATCAGTACGGTGAAGTCATACCGTAGTTAACGTAACGTTCGAAAAGGAATTCCAGCTATTAATACTCTGTGTGGTCTGTATCGCATCGGGTGATACCTTATAAGCGCCTACCCACGTTTGAGATTCGTCTCTCTTTTCCGGTTCCAGTCTGTTCAGTTGGTTAAAGATGAACATACACATGATATGGATCACCAAAATATCTCCAACACGAAGCGCTACAATATGGAAATGTTGATTTAAATTATCACTTATTCAAATGCTCCTAGCAAGAGCGAATAAGCGCCAGTATACTCTATAGGGCGAAGCGTTTTTGCTGGATACTATCTAATATGACTACCATAGCCCCTATAATGGGACCGAGTAAAGACAACATAACTATCATTCTAGATTGAGAGAGCAAAAAAGGAATTGTTTCAAGTAGGCGCCACTGCGTTATCCCTGTCGTATAGTTCTGTTACTTGACCCGAAGTCTGCCTTGTATGGATCGAGCGAGGATGATATTTACTCAAGGATGCTATGGTTTAGAGTAGGTCGTAGTTCAAGCTACATCCTTTAGTTAAGATATCATTAAACTGGCGCCAAAGTTGGTCGGCTGAGCCTTAACCTCCTAGTATTATGAGGTGGAGGATTGGAGGTGGCTATGTCTAGGTGCACTCGGCGTATATGAAGAGAAGATTTACTACTATCCTAGTTCCTGAGTATCAGTAAGAGTTTGAAAAGGTTGCTTGCCAGTTTACTTAAGATACATCTCAAAATATCGGAGTTGAACGGGCACGAATAGTAAACTATAGCCCCTATCTGTGCTGGCTAAGAGAAGTACAGTTCAGTGAAGAGTGTTCCAACTTACAAGTCACCCCTATGTTAGGATCTTGGTGTTCGTTGATTGTACTATTGTCATACACGGGCTGGTAACTTTCGGCAATGTTATAGTAAAGCCACGAATATAAGGCGCTTAAGTAGCTCAATAGCCGCGCATACTTGGTGGTTTGCTTTGTAAACCAAGAATATATCGCTATCCAACGCTGGTGAGAGGATAAATACCTAAATATACCATGCTATTGCAAGATAGTCTAATGGTTCAGTTACTAGGGTCCAGCCAGAGCGAGCTATGGAGGATTACCTTGGGGCCTGCTTGGTATAGCCTATCGCTTTGTTGTCGTTAGACTTTGAACGAAAGAGCTTCTCTGTTGCTAGCATGACTCCGTCAACGTGAAACCAAGTTTCTAGATGCTTTTCTTGAAGGACCAAGTATGGTTCCGCAATGTTAAACCTGAGATCCATTACCGAACGTACCTCGAAGACACAACGGCGCTTAAGACCACCGGTCTATTTATAGATGGTCTATCAAGAACATTTCTAGTAGGCTGGATAGCTGAAGGAATATTGTTTCTTCTTCGTCGTGTCTTTAACCTAGCATGAGACTCCTTAGCGAGGTTTTGCAGGATAGGTCTGTAGATAACGGCCTTTTGATAACAGCATGAATATCAGAGGAGGGCGGCTTGATGCAATAGAAGGATCGAAGTAGAAACAATTCCGCATCAAAGTCAACACATTAGAAGGAATCAAACTCACTCTCAGGCGTCGAGCGATCTTCTATGGGTAACGTTGGCTTACTCATGGGCTAGATCTAATCTTTAAGCGAGACCAAATTCTCGGCCGCAGTGTAACAGCAACGCCGAGAGTCGTGATGCTATAGATAGCATACAGAGCCGGGCTGCCTTAGATCCGGTTGCATGATCCGAGAAGTACTAAAATAGATCTATCTGCATGAAATCAAGTGGCCATTGGCTTCTGTACACAGAGAGGCCGAATTGTAGGCCTGAAAGCTGGACTTGTAATTAGATGCGTCGTCGACGTGGGGTAGCTTGGTACGCGTCAAAAGCCTGGGCGAACAGGGTCAAACAGACGCTCATAGCATTGCCATATGTGCATTTAGGTAGTCGTCAATGGACCTCAATAGGATATGTTTTGGCGGAATTATTTGACGTATTAGAAACTTCCGAGTTCTCATGACGGGCGCCAACGAAAATATTGCTGGACTACAACAAATTCACATTAAAACGGCGTCAGTTACATCATAGTCGAAGTGTCCCTTCAATTATGCACATGTAACTAAGCGCAGGTATACTGAAGTACGTCCTCGAACTTATTGCGTAGATATGCATCGTCTTGTATTATGCCTTACAGGCGGCAAATGAGACGGACTATACTCTTAGACAGGGAAGTTATGTGGAATGTCGCGTGCTCTCGAATACGCGCGACATGGGAATCATTCGGGATGGGTACAGAAATTGGTAGGTAGGTATGTAGTATTCTAAAACCTGTGTCTCCTGGACGGTACTCCAAGATCATGGCCGGAGTCGGGGAATATTAGACATCAATGGTGATACACATGGACTAGCTGCAAGTGGCTAGATGGTGCCATGTCTGTGCATTCAACTAGACCGCCGGTAGAAGCGATTCCGTGACGTGAAGAATATCTTCAGCAAATTATACACGAACTCCAAGAAACGAGCGTGGGCGATAGATGTGACAAGATGCAAAGTCGAGAAGTGTTTGGTGGTCAAAAAAGCGGCACCCTTGCTACGAACCCCTGTTGCCGCGCCTTGATTGGCAGACCGACAAGGGGTAAGGTCCCAAAGCGCCCTGGTTAAGCGCTTCGAGATTCTGAGCCACCAATGACGGCCGGCGACGATCTAAATAAAAGAGATCTTATTGCTCGATTTTGACATGAAATCAGGTGGCATCCAATCAGCGCCCCTGAAAAGCGCCGGGATCCGTTAAGGTCTCAACTGCCAGAGGCGCATCAAGACCCCAGGGGACCGGGCACACTGCCGTAGGGTACTCTACGTAGGGTCTACTGATACCCATCCTGCATACCTTGTCACATCATTACGATGCCTTCACACAATGGTCTCCCCAAGCGCCTCGTCCGAGTCACCCCCACCGGGTCCGGCTTGTTCATAAGTACTAAGGGCCCCCATGTGGCGTGATGCACATCCTGGTTTTTCTTCCTCCTTTCAATATAATTCCATATGGCTGGATGAGGTTTGCTCGAAATCTTCAGCGGTTGCCTTACGTCGTCCCACGTCGTCCCACCAAGTACCAGACCGTCGGCTCTTACATAGATCCATTCGTTTCCGCCAGTGCAAGCCACTATGGCGACTACTACTTCGGACTCATTCCCGCTGGCGACAGATGGGCCATATACTGAAGGCGATAGTGGGCCGGGTTCGATCAGCTCGAGTGGCAGTATTGACGATTCGGCGGGTGCATCTGGGAGCAGCCCCGGCGCAGTTCAAATTTCCCATGGAGCGATAGTCGCTATAATAGTCGTTGTTGCTGTCGTATGCGTGCTTGGCAGTATGTTTCGTGGCAATTCTATGGATTTCAAGTACACTAACATAATATAGTCTCTACGGCAGTACTCTTCTACTTGGCTAAGAAGAGAGAGTGGAAGGTCAGGGAGAGCATTCGGCGCTCGGCAAGGAAGGTGGTTACCGCTCTCACACCGCGCCGATCCGAATTCCCGAAGTCAGTTAAGGAATCATCGCGAGGCCGTGTTCGCTTGGACGACGTGCCGCCAACACCTAAGCTGCGGCCTGAGGATGTTGAGAAGGGACTTGCTCATGCGACGACCCGACAGAGCCCGGAGGGCAGGGGGAAGAAGTGGACGAGGAAATGATTATTCATGATCGGTACTTGGGTAGACTAGCGTGGGACGAGCATGGCCTGGCTGAGAGTAGACACAGGTGTCAACTAGGGTGTGATGTTTAAATGACTCCCATTGGGATTGGAGTATGGAGTCTTGGAAAGCGAAGCGAATTGCTCTCGAAATTTGTATCAATATTGGTAGTATCTTTTGGGTATCATAGCCGTCTGAAAACATTAGCGCTGGCACTCCGTCTTGAGTCCATTCGTCTGTCTTTGGCCTGCGGTTTCGGAGTATCCTCATCCTCCTGTTTTTTCTTTCTCGATTCCGGAACGAAAGTCACCTGTCTTTCCCCAACTACATCACCGGCTCGGTTCTTGCTTATCCTACCGGATTTTTGAGCTCTGGAGCCTAAAGAGGTATCCTTCGAGGGTTGACCCCCGGCTCGATTAGATGTGCGAATACGCATAACCATTTCTTTTGAGGTATCCTTCTTAGCCACGATTTCATCACCACTCTCATCGGTGTCGCTTGCGTCGTCGTCGCTTTGGTCCGAGAAATTGGCCGCGCCAGGAATCGTAACCTTAGAACCGGTTTCAGGATCGATCCTCGTGCTCGGATTCAGGACTTGGAATTCGCGACTGGTCTCATCAATCTTAAACTCTTCGTCTTCGAATAGGCGGTTGAAACGCTCGTCACCAAGTACTCCAGCCTTTGTATCGACATTGGCTCTCTTTTCTTGTTTCTTGAGTAGTTTGTCAACCAATTTCTGGTTGACCTTAACCTTCTTGTTTCCACGGATTCGGCTGGCACGCTCCTTTTCAACCTTCTCCTTGACACGTTTCGCTCGTTCCTCTTCCATAGCATATGGGTTGGCAATCAAGCGAGCCTGTTCATAGAGCTTCGAGGCGACAAAGTATCCGTGCATGTAAGGGCGTAGTAAGTTCGTCTTACCAATCAAGTGGGCAAGGCTGAGTGACTTCAATTCTGGTAGTGTGAGGAACTTGAAGTTGTCATATTGATCGGTAGTGACCTCTTCGGCCATCTCTTCGACCATGTTGTCAAGGAATGAGCACCATCGCGGCGCGGGCCCCAATTGTGGAATGAAGAAACTGTGAAGAGGCTTGCCTTCGTTCGCGGTAAGAATCATCCCCGTATTTTTGCACCAGGTGACGAAATTTATATCGACTAAAGGCTCGACTGAGGTCCAAGTTTCGCCATCAAGCTCGTCCCAGATCTTGATCATCTGCTTGTCAGCAGACAATACCTTTTTCTCCTGTGAAGAAGTAGTCATGTGAATAAGATTCTTGATCGGGAACCCAGGACCGTGATCTTTTTGTAATAGGGGTTTCGGGCTTCGAAGATCGAAAAGCTTGATGAGACCGTTCGAGGTACCCGTCGCTAACGAGAGACCTGATGGATTGAAATCCAGTGCTGTTATCTCTCCTTCCTGGCCGCCAAGGGTAGCAACTCGTGACTTGGATCTTGAATCCCAGAATTCGACAGAACCGATAGAAGTACCGAAAGCTAGTAGGTTGTGACTATTCTCGGCGATAGCTGCTGCATTGACGCTTCCGACGCCAATACTTCCTTGTAAGCCACCCTCCACGCCATCATCGGTTCCAACATCAATCTGATAAGACTTCATGAATCTCCCGACCTCTAGGTTCATTCGGAACACCTCGCCGTTACCATCCGAGTCTAAACCAACCGATGGAACTAATGCCTCGGTAGAGTGGCGGTCGTAAACGAGATCTCTTCCGTATCTGGGCAGCCGTAGTTCATAGTGACAACCAGCGGGGGTCTAATATGTATTAGTCAGACTATTATACCGGAATTTCTTGTAGGTGCTTAAGGAGCCCATGTTATCTTACGTGAAATTCCAGTTTCCTATCGCTCTGTAAGTGTAGAGATTTAGAATAATCGGTTGAGAGTAGAAGGAACGTCGTGTTCAGGGATTTCGTATGCCTCGAATAGGACAAGGCGAGATGAGGTAAATAATGGACGTGGAATTGTGGTTTATCTATCGGATGTCAGTAAGTAACCTTAGTACCCAGGGTTGGACTCTCTTCTAGGAGTATATGGTCGGAGGCTTGGATTGGGGATGATTGTGGCATATTGTTTGTAACATACAAGTTCCGCTAGACATGATCCAGTCATTATCCTCCGAAACCCTCACGCATTGGCTAGCCTCTTCGAACTCGAAGTCTTGGAGAAGCTCTATTCTGTTTTGGTATTCGGGATCCGACTTCAGACTACGTTTCCGACGACGGGCGAGCCTACACGGATTGACGGGTTAGATAATCTTTCGCAAGGAAAATTTGTGTCTCCTTACCAGTCTGGAAGAGGGCGCGCAGTGTTTGCGCCAGCGATTGTGTACACCGACACATCTCCTTGGTTGGTGACCTTCATGGCGACAATAGTTGCCGACGGGAGGGCTTCCAAGAACAAGATAGACAGTTGGGTGAAGTGAGAACGTGAAGAAGGTCTGTATGGGAAAAAATAAAGATTAAGCGCGAAGCTACAGGGACTCGAACAGATTAGAGGGGCGATAAGTAAAATTTTAGTGGACCTTCCATGCCGATAAGGTAGCCCCGGGACCCTTTAAAGGTCCTAGGATTGATTCGTGCGCGCTAATCAATCCATTGGATTGATCTTATTAACCTGCATAAGCCCCATGAGAGCATCTCAGATCCCTATAGTCGGCCTTTTTCGAATCCGGGTTCCGCTAAAGGTCCACTGCCAGATCGCGCTCAGCTAATAATTGGCCCAAGCCACACCGTTGATCCTAGTTGCCCTCGTGCCGCCCCAGCACTAAAGGAAATAACCCGTCACGACTTGTTGGAATTTATGGGTGACTTCAAAGCTTCCCTCAGCCGTCTCGGTGCCCTTCGAAAAGGCACCACTCCACATCATCTACACCACCCGGCCATGACCACATCCAAAAGGCCACTACCGCGACCATCCCAACTTCATAATTCATAGACGCGAAATAATAATACCTAACTGTATCCTCCGATTTTGTATTTTCGATACCAGCGGAGACTCGATGGCTCGATAATTGATCATACCTCCACTTACCACTCGCCGTGCGCTTTCAGCCTCGCATTGCCTTCCATCAGCTCGAGCGTCGCGGAGATGGAGTGCGACGCGTGCTGGAGACCTCAAAGACTGAAACCACCTCATAAAACTCGTTCTAGACCTTGTATTCTGGTCTAGTCCCTCGTTAGCCAGAGCTTGGTTAGAGAGGCACCTCGTGCCGCTTCTTGTATGGGAATATCTACCGCATCGGAATGATTGATACGATTTACGATATGGACACCGGTGAATATGAAACTAATGCATTGATAATTGTTAGTCTGGTTTCTCTGTTTTTCATTATCTACCTAGCTGCCTAAACTTGATGTGTCTGGGACTACCTAAGTACTCAGTGCTGACCTTAGCCGATTCTTCGAGTAGAATAATATATCGTCTGTCAATTTCGCTTTTTACGACCCCGTTTCTCCGACTCAGGCTTCCTTCGGGTCTAATGCCCTCGAACTCGAGACTGCGCTTCGGAAAGATGGATTCTTGGCCTATTTCGATACCGTCAGACGGGGAGTGTGGTGCTTTCGTCTGGCGCAGAAAGATAGAAGCCAATCAGCTACACCGGCATTCCCGAAGTCCGTTGGAGGTGCTGGGTTCACCTTTTCTATAACTGAAGAAGGCGTTTTTGAATCGGCCGCTTTAGTCAAGAACCGCGCACATGGTCCTAACGTGGTCAACACTCCGGCTAGTTCGTCGTCGAGTGGCTCGGCTGCTCTTGAGTCAGCTTATAGAAGTACACAATCAGCTACACTCCCGTCAGCTCAGTCCTTTTCTACCACAAGCGACCAAGACTCCAAGACGATGTTTTCTACGGATACAAAAATTGCTTCCTCAACCTCAACAAAAGATGTCTACGAGCACTTCATCTCTGCTGCCCTGTCTGCGGTCTCCTCGGGCTTCTGCGCCAACACTGGCGCCATTCCTTTGAGTTCTCGGATCATGCTCCTTTCCAAAACTATTTATAACGATTACATTACTACACCCGCTATCCTCGCTTCCCTACGCATATATCTTACAACCACAGGCAGTCTTGTCGTATCCTTCGCCCTTTCCCCTGCGGAGGGTATAGTCAATCTATCCGAAAACCTTGGACATTCCTTGCCGTCGCTTGGCGTCACCGTATTAGCGGCGCCGCTAGGAATGTTCGCTACTTGCCACCCTACCACCATTTCAGAAACTACGGCCACTGAGGGTAGCTTTGGCCAATCACCAGATACACAGGTCGTGAGACTTAGGTCTGAGAGAGACGATGGCCCTTGGCGACATATCTGTTCCAAGTTCCTGCAGGCTCGCCACATACCAGCTTCTTTCTGCACGCCCTCCCAAAATTGGATAGGTCTCCAACGAATGCGTCGGAAACCAACAGAGCAGAGCGTGGATGGAAAACGCACTCCGCTGGTAGGTGCCCCGAGCATATCATGGCCTGCGAGTCTTTGCTTCTGCAAGATGTTTTCTCGGCTGGCAATTGGGGGCGAATCGGGAGACCAATCTGCGTCCCAGTCTGAACAAAATTTCGATAGTTTGAAGGTTGCGAAGCAGTGGTTTTTGGGAGCGGGCGAGCGAGATGAAACCCTAGCAAACAACAAAAAGGAAAGGGAGGCAGCAATAGCTCGAGACAATTCGCTAGCAGACGGTCAGACTCAACGTACGACCGCCCTATCACCACTGACCTTACAACGACCTAGTAATGCGGGCCCACCGCCAGGCTTATACCCAACACCACCGGATGGTGTCCAGAACATTGTAGGCGCGACTCCGTCGATGGATGGAACGGCCTCTAGTCCCGGCAATAACGTTACAGCCACAGCGATAGGGGATGAAGCCACCCGTAATGCATCGTCATATGGCGACCATTGGGAGAATACTGACGTGAAACGTGAACGTGTTAGCGCCTCTTTTGAATCTGAAAACCTTTTTGGCGAGCTGGGACCCGATATGTTTGGCGATAATGATATCACCGAAGCTGATTTCAACTTCTTTGATGAACAGCCTGCCGATATGGATCTTGGCTCTCTCGACCTTCCCGATATGTCAAACACAGACTCGAGCCTTGACCTAAGTGTCAATCCCCATGCAACACAGGAGCCGCAGCTGAAAGCGGGAGCCCAGGATATTCGCTCCACTGACGTGGTTCCTTCGCCAACATTCGCGAAGCCTGAGCTCAGACATGCACGAAGCTCGCTAGGGGAGGGAGCACGACGCCAGGAAGCAAGCCGGCTCCAGCTTGGGGGCATGAAACGGTCCGCTAGTCCTTTCAACCCGGATACCGTTTTTAAAAGAATCAGGGCGTCCATAAACAACGGCACGGCCGTCCAAAAGAATTCTCGAATAAACGCCTCTCCGCATAGCAGCATATTTGATAAGGTGGGTTTCGGACCTTGCTTAACCGCAGTGGATAGTAAATACGAAGGAAGCGGTCGGTTTGATTACTCCATCGAAAAATCAGAAGAGGCTAAATTATCGAATTTGGAAGGACCACCAACTACGGACTATTTGCGTCGTCACGCAAAGGGTCGGAAAGCCTTGAAAGAACCCCCTGGGAAGGTTGGGCAGTCTTTGACTCGTGCACCTAAAACTCAAGTCCTCCCATCAAATCGAGCCAGCCCCTCGAATCTCGAGGAAGCCCACTCAGATGCCGACGAATTAAGTCTCATATCAGACCAAGATGACTCTAGCTACGATAGTGACGAGCCTCTATCTCCCGTGAAATCCCTAAGCGTGAGACGGCGGTTAATTGATGACGACGGAGAATCGCTCGCCACATCATTCAGAGAGCTCGAATCAGTGGACTTATCCTCACCATACCTACCCTTGGAGTTACCTCAGACTTGCAAATCTGAGGCGGATCTACCGCTTACAAAATATTTTGCCGACCCAGAGCCGCCGCTACTTTCGTATTCGTTACCGGATGACCAGTTGATAATGGCCGCACAAATCCTCACGGACCAATTCTCTACCTGCACCCGTTTCGTGGACGCGATACCCCAATCCTTAGAATCAAGGATCGATCGCCGTCGCCAGCTCACTAGCCTAACACGCAGACTGATTCAAGACATCAAATCCGGTCTCCCCCCATGCCTCGCAACCGCCGCTGAATATCAATTCCGTCCCTTTATTGAACTTCAAGATGTGCCCCTTCTTGGCCAGCCTACAAGGATGCAACCAAGACCCGCCGACCAGATGAGGCCAAGCAACCTATTCCAGATTCCATCACCCCATTTTGAGTTACGGCGGTACGATTCCAAGTTATCTGTCTTACCATCTGCTGTTACCTTTTGGGAGAGTCTTGGGCTCGGCCCATCCCCCGGGAACAAAGATATAAACGCCATCTGTATCTTTCCGGACCACGAAGGACTCAGGGATGATATGCTCGTATTCACAGATCGAATGCGTAGCATCTACGAATCGTTGAAATTGGGGTCATTCAATCGGTTGCCAACAGCATCTGGGGTCGAAAACGGCATGTTTCCTTTCCCCGTTGAGAAAGAAGCAATGCCGGTTAATAAGTCATCCCAATCTCTAAGGCCTTCACTATCAAACTGTGCGGTTAAGATATGTCAGGCCTTAGCCTCAATGGCAGTTGAAGAGATGAACTTCGTCGTTTTCTTCGTCTATCCGCCGGATGTTACAGGGTCAATAGTTGAATGCTGTAATGTCTTCAACCATATTTTTGAAGGTTATAAACGCTTATTATCAGCTAAAAAGCTGCCCATCGCCAACGATTTGGCCCTGCAGTTGGTCCCTCTAGACTTCGTGGCATCTTCGAGCTCGGTCGCTATGCCGTCGCCATTTGAATTTTCCAGATTAGCCATGGAGACATACGACAGATGCGCCCAATTTGGTGGTTCAGTGCCGTCGCCAGCCATAATGCTTGAACAACCACCACCACGAATAATCGATTTCAAATTGACTACTAACCCCTCTGCATCTCTATTACACGAAAATACATGCCTCCACATCGCTTACGCTCAAAGCATAGACGGCAGGTGGATCTCGGCGGCTTGGACAGACAATAGGGGCAGTCAACAGATGACTGCATCATATTGTCTAGGAAGAAAGGGGAAGAGCTTATCGAGGCCCATTGCAGATGTTACAGCAGAAATCTGGGAGGCGACGCGCGACTTCATCTCCGCTTGGAAAGTACACTGGCGGATTATTATCGCGAAGTGTGGCACAATGGAACAATCCGAAATAGAACTTTGGTCCAATCTTGCCCAAGGAGAATCGAGAGCATCAATCAGCTTGACTTTGGTCGCAGTGGATACGGATCCATCGATGCAGTTGCTCCCACCGGCTGTAAAGGTCTCCAACAACGCCCTATCCGTGTTTTACACGACTCCAGTTTCGACCCCACAAGGGTCCATGGTCTCGCCCGAGCAGAGTGGGAATCCGCCCACTCCTATGCGGGAGAATGTGGGGACAAGTGCACCTACACCGGGACTCGATAACACCTCGGAGTCCGATGGTGATGCCACATTGACGGAAGTCTCGGATCAGACGTGGGGCGCCGTTCTGTCACATAGATTAAACAATTCGACATCTCTCACCGAACTCAACCCGGCCTTGATCAGTGGGTATCTGGTAAAACGCGGTGGAGCACGAATCGAAGATCCCCCCCTCATCATGGAGGTCAACATCGTCCATAACGAAGGCAACCCTAGAGCATACGAATCATTGCTAAGAGAAATGCTTACATATTACCGAGGGTTGGGAACGCTGGCTAGAGCTCGCGGCATGGTAGATAAGGAGACGGATATTCGGCCCTGGCATATTGCCGCCGCAGAGAAGGCCGTTAAGGCCTTATATATGCTAATGTAATCCAGCCATTTTGTTTTTGGTGGGTGTAGAGGACAATTGTACATAGATGTTGCTATTCGTCAACACGGCAGCATTATCACGGCGGTAGATACTGACATTCATACCAACTTTCCCGTTTAAATCCATCCCGCACATGATATGTCACAACGCAGTGAATTGCATCAATGAACACGAGTAGTATAGGCGGCAGTTCCGGAATACTACCCGCGGTTGATGGCTTCAGCACCCATGTATTGCAGTGTATCAGCTAAGCGAAAGCGAAAAAAGCAAAATCACGTTGATCATTTTCTTCCAGAAAAGGTTGGAAAAAGTTGGAGAGATATATGCCGGTCAGACAGAAGCCTGCGAATAACATGAAAAAGCTGACGTTGCCGCGGATACTATATGCTTTCGTATGCGTTCGCATCATCGAGAGCCAATCAGTATATCTCCGATCGGGTGTGACCCCAGGGACTAGATTCCTATGGATACATATGTGATGTGACAGTGTGACTCGATCTGCGGGGTGTGACGTACGGCTGAGTTTCGAATGCGGAGAAGACATACGAGATATGCGCTCGACATGGTTCACGAAGGTCACGATCCTGAATAGAGCCACCGCACCATCGTGAGAACGCCGAATTCCCCATGTTCGTCGGCATTACGAGGGATCAGAACCCTATTACCAATACACTATTCTACTCATAACTTTCGAACTATAAATCTCTCAACCGACCGACCATGGCCATGTCTACGTGCGTGGCGTGCATTGTCTCGGGAGCATGCAGCGACGGATACATACAGTTTGAGACTTATCTTGTCCAATTACTAGCTATAGACGCCCGGTGAAATTAGTATTACCTTATTTATTATTAAGAGAACCTGGTATGGTTATCCCGCTGCCTAGAAGCTTTCATTTAAACTTATATCTCAACGTTCGCTTGCGCGCCGATACAAGTAAAAGACGTCACAGATCGAAGCTGACGCGTTCGTAGAATCAACATGGCCTCGTTACCAGACAAGGTTCACAGCACCGAAGACCTCGACCTTGTCATCGTCGGTGCGGGGATCTCCGGTATCAATGTTGCGTACTACCTACAGACCGGTCTCCCACACGCCAAATTCACTATTCTCGAAGGACGGAATGATATTGGCGGCACGTGGGATTTGTTCAGGTATCCCGGGGCTCGGTCAGACTCGGATCTCTACACCTACGGCTTTTCTTGGCACCCCTGGCCATACTCGAACCCAATTGTCGAGGGCCCGCTGATCATCGAGTACCTGAAGACCTGCATTTCTCAATATGGCATCGACAATCACATCAATTTTAGACACAATGTCGTTTCTATGAATTGGTCTTCCAAAGCCCAGCGATGGACTCTAATTGCGAACAATGACGGCCTTGTAAAGGAATATAGGGCAAAGTTCATCGTCCTCGGGACCGGGTATTACGATTACCAAGCCCCGCGGCAGACCACTATTCCCGGACTCGATGGATTCCAAGGGCAAGTAATCAACCCGCAGTTCTGGCCCGAAGAGCTTGACTACACCGGTAAAAAGATGGTCGTGATTGGCAGTGGAGCTACCGCCATCACCCTTTTACCAAGTCTCTCGGATAGAGCTGCGAAAGTCACCATGGTGCAGAGAAGCCCCAGTTACATCGCCGCAGTGCCCAACAATGATCCAAGCCCAGGTTGGATGCGCCCTTACCAACGCTGGTGGTATGCGGTATGCTCTTGGCTGTTAGTATTGTTCTGCACGTACTATCCCACGTACGCGAGGAAATTCTTCCGCAACAAGACTCTTCCACAACTGCCCAAGTCTCTAGGGCTTGACCCTGATTTCTCACCCCGGTATTACCCCTGGCAGCAGCGCCTGTGCTTCGCTCCCGATGGGGACTTTTATAAGGTCCTGCATGGGCCAAAGGCAAGTATTGTGACGGGTGCAATCAAGCATGTCACGGACCACGCCGTCGAAATGCAAGACGGGCAAATTATCGACGCGGACATCATCGTGACCGCGACGGGGCTAAAAGTGCAACTAGGCGGTAGGATCGACATCCGCGTCGACGGCGAGAAGATGGATTGGAGAGGGCGAGCAATTTGGAACGCCGCCATGATCCAGGATATCCCCAACATGTTTTTCGTCGTGGGCTACACCAAGGCGTCGTGGACTCTGCTGGCAGACAACAACGCCATGGTGCTACTCCGGCTCCTGAAGACCATGGAGAGTCGCGGTGCTAGATCCGCGACCCCGCGCGTCCCGAAGGGCACGACTATGGAGTATGAGCCCTTTTGGCCGCTCACTTCTACCTACACTCGCGAAATCGAGCCGATGCTGCCGAAATATGGTACTGTAGGGCCGTGGAGACGATGGGCTAATCCTCCTGCTGATTATATGTACGCTCGGTGGGGGAATATAACCGACGGCCTCAGTTTCTCTGTCTAGTTGCTCATGAGAGTATAGATGAAGATTACATATACCTAGTAGCGATGTAGAGGCTAGATAAACCGCAGAGAGAAGCAGCATGTGATATTCGCAAATTATGGGTTTAGGATGAAGGGACAACGTGTGTGTTATTAGTATTCCCTTCTCAACAATGAATCATATAATTCTACATTATTGGGTTCTACATATAACACGACGTTCATTTGTCAACATGCGCACATCAATGGCATCTAACCGAGAAAACACCCGCGGCTTCGAGCGGACAGTAGCGGCCAGGAGCGGGCTACGGCGGACTAAGAGCGGACAATTCTTTTACAGCTCGGGTCAGGGCACATACCTCACCATACTCGGCCGGTTTATGACACGGTTCTCCGCCGCAAATCTCCGTAGTTCACAGCTAGTTTAGTTATTCGGTCTTGGATGGTTAAGAATTGGTTCAAACTAGCTGAGAGGAACTGGCCGGGTACATGAATCCGTTAACCCCGACGGCGCCGGCATCTCTCACGTGAGCGGGCATCTGTAGACATTCTCAACCATACTAGAGACTAGAGTCGCATACCGCCAAAAGAATGAGTCACCAGTGTTCTCCGCTGGCGATGTGGTATGATATGGCCTACAATTATAAACAAGATAATGGATGGCCGAGTATAAATACCACTGTCCTCGACGGCCATTGTCAACACAAAATTCCATAGACTCTTCCAAAATAGCTCAGTTATCTACCCAAAACCCAATTGCCCAAATCGCTATGGCCCAGCTCGTATGGCTCATCACCGGCTGCTCCTCCGGCTTTGGGGAGCTATTGACACAGCAGATCCTAGCAAGCGGAGACCTTGCAATCGCTACCGCCCGGAAGCTAGACAAGATCAAGCATCTCGAGCAGGCCGGTGCGGCTATCTTGGAGCTTGATGTTACGAGCTCCCAGCAGCAGATCAATGACACGATTGCGAAGGCCATTGGCATATACGGGAGGATCGACGTGGTGGTTAATAATGCTGGGTATGTCCTCACAGGCGCGTGGGAAGACATTGAGTAAGACAGCCCCTATTATGAGAGACAGAGTTCAAAGCTAACGCACTACAAGGTATGACGAGCTGCTGGCTCAGTTCGACACAAATGTGTTCGGAGTCTTCAAAGTAACCCGCGCAGTTTTACCCCATCTCAGAGAGAAGCGATCGGGAGCCATGGTTTTCATCAGCTCGCTGTCCGGTTGGCACGGACACCCCTTTGTCGGCCCCTATTCGGGATCCAAGTTTGCCCTGGAAGGTACTATACTCTTTTCACGTTGGATCACTTCTGTTCGCTAATTATGTCCAGGACTCGTTGAGAGCTTGAGCCGGGAGACGGAGGCGCTCGGACTCAAGACCTTACTCATCGAGCCAGGAAGGTTTCGGACATTGCTTCTATCGCCGGGCAATCTGCATGCAACATCCTCTAATATCCCAGATTACGCGCAGGCTTCGAAAGCACACTTGAGTGGACTGGCGAAAGAAGATCGAGCGCAGCCGGGCGACGCGCAGAAGGCGGTCAAGGTCATCGTGGACCTTGTCCGAAAGGAAGGGTGCGCGGAAGGTAAAGATATTCCCATGAGGTTCCCACTAGGCACCGATTGCTACCATGTGATGAAAGAGAAATGTGAGGATACGCTGCAGTTGCTCCGGGATTGGGAACCCGTTATCAATAGCACAGATCACGATGATTAGGGGCTTGAGTACTAGGTATATACCTCTGTTGTTCCTGACTTATAACTATTACAATTAAGATTACATATTATCCAACTAAGTACTAAGTAGCTTATCGAAGTCCCTCATAGACCGCCGTCGATTTGACCTGTCGGGCTCATTAGTTGACGTTAGCCCAGGGGTAACAGTACTCAGCACTCACCAACCACATTATTGTCAGTCCAAGCACGCCAATTATCGCAAGTCTGTGACATAGCATCGCTTATGTCCATATTATTATAGAAATCGTCGGGCCGTTCCAGACTAGTGTATTGGATTTCGTTAGCATGTCTCTCAACGCTTGACATTCTACGATTTGCCTAGGGTTCTCCTTGCGAGGAGCCGAGAAAACGAGATGGGAATCAAGTAAGATCATTTTTCACATACTAAAGAATCACCAAGCGTTAGCATAATCTTAAGAAGCAATAGCAATTACAACAGAGGGGTCTACATACCATCATCCATCCCATGCCTCCGGACAAGTGCCAAGCTATATGACCTAGTTAAACCAGCAGTGTCAATTTTCTACTAGTCTTCGTCCGGAACGTTAGAATATCTAACTTACAGTGCAGCGGCCAGATTCCTGGGTTATCCTGCTCCCATTGAATCACAATGTAGTGGCCGGGTAAGAGCATTTGAACGTCGCGGCGCTGGGGGTTGCTCGGGTTGGCGATAGTCCCGTCCCAACATGAACCATAGCTGCCTATAACAGTCGGTTCTGGCTTGTGAGGCCCTGACCTGTCCATGTGCTGTCTCCCTGAGTCTTTCCGAGTAGAGGAATCGCTAGTGCTATGCTGAACTGGAACACCTGGCCGGCCGCCAAAGTGGTCGGATGCTTGTCCCGGGGAGAACACGTGCGAGAACTCTGGCTGGCCGTACGGAAACACGGTCTCGTTATCCTCGCAAAGCCCCTCCTGGAGAACGAAGAAGTTGTGGCCGTGTAGATGTACCGGATGTGGTTGGAAGCCTGTGTTTTCGATTATAAAGCGGAGCGACGAATTACTACCGTAGTTATGAACATTCTGAATATGAGGGAACTCAAAGTCCCCGTTTCTGGCGTTTAGTAGTTGCGGGTCGTTGTAGTCGACTCGGAACGTACGGTTTGCCATGAACCACAGGTTTGACGACCCGTTTGGCCGCAACTCGATGGGGAGGATCTCGGTTACGCTTGGATCTTCGGGGGTTAATTCGTACGCCGGGATGGTCCGCGATAAAGGGTCGTTACCGCAGTAGTGATTGTACGCATTTGGCCCAGGCGAAGTCGAAGGCATCCGAGTTCGGTCGGCACCCTCATAGAATATTGCTGCAGTTGCTAAGTAGGATCCTTGCTTCCCAGGCGAGCAATTTGGTGGTTTATAGGCTCTGAGCCACATCGAATCAGTCGACTCGCCTGTAGCATGTACTAAGACATCCGAACGTTGACCGGGCGCGAGAGTTACCACGTCGGTCGTATAGGATGTGATAGGAACGAAGTCATTAGCTATGACAACCATGTCGTATCCGTCGATTGATATCTTTTGAACCGCGAACGCCGATGTGTTTATTAGACGCAGACGATGAGTTTTGCCGGAGGTGAAATTGAAGGTTGCCAAAGGGGCGCCATTGTCGTCGAACGAATTCTTACCGTTAATCAAATTGTTGTCAGATAGTGTGACCTCAACTTTATTATCTAGAAACCCCTGCGTAATTAAACGGTAATCCTTACGAAAGTAGTCCGAGATAGCGATGGGACCGAGATCGATATCGTAGTCGACATGAGTTGGGCCATGGATAACCATAGGCCCAGCGAAACCGCTAACTGCTTGCGCTTCGTAATGTGAGTGGTACCAACCGGTACCATATAGATCTGGTTTAAACTTGTAGGTGTAAGAGCAGCCGGGGGCTATGGGACATTGAGCAACACCTGGTACACCATCCATCCACGGCGTGTTTTGTTGTAGCATGCCATGCCAATGTATCGCAGTTCCTTCGTCCGAAAGGTTGTTATGGACGGTAACTGTCACTATGTTAAAACGAATGTTTGATAGAAGAGTAAATAACTGCTCACTTTCAAGCCAATCTCCCCAATCACATTCGATTAATGGCCCCGGAAACTGCGAGTTTACTAAGAGTAATTCTGCTTCCACACCATCTGGAGCGGCTGTCTCCTTGGTGATCGTGAAGTCATAGGTGCGAGTAATGCCTGTGTCCGGTCGGGTTTTATATGCGTCGGTGTTGGTTGTATTCATATCTCCCCAGGGGCATTCGGAAGACGTATCAAGCCCCGAGCACTTATTTAGATGTTGAGAATGAGGTGCTCCGAGACTTGACACCGCTGGCTTCATTAGTGTACATAGTAATCATCATAGAATTCGGCACACTTACAGTCTTTGCCTGCGAACGCATGATTTCCAAGGCCATTGTCAAGAGAGCGTACATTAATAGCCGCCATCATCCAATGCCGCAACGACGCCATTGTTCCTGGATGCTACCTAAGAAAGCCCAAATCCATCGTGAGATATTTGATTATAATTACAGTAAGTCATCCAGTGCCTCATACCGATTGAAATAAAAGATAATAACACAAGCAGATGAGGTACGTCACCGATTACGATGACACAGAGAATGCTGCCAAGGAATGAGCAAATCTCGTAAATGAAGTTCAGGTATACAGTAATAGCTATATTAAGATCCTCGCGAGGAAGGGCCACCAGCTAAACGAGTTCACATGGGTTCGGACCATTGTTGGCAAATGTAATACGGTAGTAATCCGGATTCTACGCGACCGAGTTCGACCGGGCTCGCTATCAAAGATTCCCGAACATTGTATCTTGGAATCCCGAGGTCTCCTTATGGGGAGCATGGATTCTAACTAGTTTACGGCTTACATACATGTATAAGTCGAAAAGGGGGGAGAGAGGGGCAGCCGGTCCGTCATGAGCGCTGCATCGTAAAAGTCTAATTACGACCTCACCACGGCGCATTCTGTAGTGAGTTACTATTATCCATCTCATGGAATAAATGCGCTCCTGAACAAGGACACGTTCGTTTTACAGGATGCTGAGTAAGCACATATAGTTCATACAATAGGGGCTCTGAGCTTAGTGCTGAAGTTCTATATCGCGTTGCTTTAGGTTAGCTTCCATGTAGGCCTATTCGTATAGCACCGACTACAAGCTGCTAGACACGAGACGTTACAATACCTATAGTGCGGGACTCCCGAATGTGACTTGAAAGGAACCCCGAATAGCGTGTCCCCCTGGTCTGCATAAAGGGGGCATATCAATGATACGAGGCAGGGGTCTTGAAGCTTAACAACACCACCAAAAGCACCACATCATAGATATATGTGTGGAGAAAGGCCTATGATTAACATTGAATAAGTCAATAAGCAGGGTAGAATTCCCGAAGCATAATCTAACAGAGAAGTTCGTATTTCCCCTGGAATATTAGACGAGTTCGGTTTGTAATATCCTACTAATAGCTGACGAGTGTTCTTAAGAAATATCTGTACACTACCTATATCTTGACTACCTACTCTAAATATTTAGTAGCAACAATTAATCCAACATTAGAGATTATGGTGGGAGTGGCAAACTACATGATATTCACAAACTTGGCCCATAGCTTTGTCTGCGTGCTGTAGTATGATCGCGACATATTTCAGTACCTGTATAACAAACATATCGACATAGTGCAATTCGCCATAGAGAGTGCTTCAGTCAGCTTGTTATAAAGCGGACCAACTACAGCATGTATGTTGTTACGGGTAGAATCTCAACCCCTATCTACCTAGTAACCAGCCCTACGGGTCTAGAGGTCTTAGGTCTTTCCAAGAAAACTCTTTCTTTAAACTTATTGATCAGCCTTATTGAGCTCGGTTTGCATGTTAGCATGTTCTTGTATGTTGTTACCCTTTGTCATTCTTTACTACCTAGCACCTGTGGCCATGATAGTATTAGCAACAAACAATGAAAAACTTCGACGGGTTCGTAGGATGTGCATTATTTAAATGCTAATAGTTCATATTCTGCACATTTTGTATACCCCCCCTCTAGAAACCCTAATCATCATCGCGGAACTAATTCAACGAGGCCCTTCTCGGCCTCAACAACATTTTGCACCCTTTTTGGAATTTCTATCTAGCTTAGGCACGGGACTGGTCCCACCACCTAATATGTCTAGGGAAGAGGTCAACCTCGATCATTTGATCCTGAAAATCCCAAGCTCAGAAGATTCTCCCGAAAGAGAAGTCGTGCTGAATGCATGGGTAAGCGATGACCGTCGAGGCTACCCCCGCCAGCGGTCCAGCGACTTCGATTATGATGAATTTCGAAAGTTTCTAGAGACAGAACTTAATATACCTCCAACTGTCGAGCTGGTAGTCCCCATTTGGAAGAAGCCGATCCGCGATAAACATGATTTCTGGGTTTTATTAACCAGAATTCAGAGCGGCTATCTCAAATTAAGTGATGGCGATAATGTTCTTACGCTAGAGCCCGCCGAATTCGATCCAGTAGGTAATCCGGATAGCGCCAGTACGCCGAGGAAAAAAACTGATAGCGTCAGTACGCCGAAGAAAACCAAGAGTGCCGAAACCCCCGTACTGGATTTCACTGATTCTCCGGGGGCAAATATTTTAGTAGATGATGACCAAGAGCTAGAATCATCTAGGGCATCAGACGAAATGGAAGTTTATGATAACAATGCCTACCTAAATAAGGAAAACATTGAGTTAGACTTCGTTGACAGCCTTGATTGGGAGGAGACATGCGAATTCTTCCAATGCGAGAAGGACGTAAAGTCAATAGAAATACCAGGGCTCAGGATTCGGCCACATAATTACCAGATGTACGCGATTTGGTGGATATTTCAGAGACCTTGTCAAGACAAGCCTGCGGCTATGTTAGGAGATGATACTGGACTGGGAAAGTCTGGCGTGGCTTTAGCCATTGCCGTCCTCCATCATCAGATCCACCTTGCTATGAAAGAGGTCGAAGTTGAATGGCGTCGCAAACCACCGATCCACGAATGCAACCATCTACAGAGAAGAGCGAGGTCCACCTCCAGCTCTAAGCTTGTCTGTCCTTCTCAAAAATCTTCTAAATATATATTCCAATGTCCTTGCGTCCCGGGATCTACTGCACGCGGGGTCGCAGAGTCGATGTTGCCGTCGCCCTGTATTTTCGTGGTACCGCCAAACCTAATGGAGGGTACATGGTCGAAGCAGGTGGCTGCCTGGATTGACCGTTCGCCAAGAAGTCCTAGCAGCGACATGGAAGTCACTTACTACCACGACGATTTTAGAAGCGATCCGAGACACCATGGAAAAACTGCCATGCGGTATACTGCCGTCAGCGATAGGCATATGCGTTGGGATATGAAGAAGAAAAGATGGATCCTCGAACCCTCGAGAGAAAAGTCAACTTTAGCGTCACGATACATTATTTTCGTTAGCCAGCGCTCAGTAGAATCACTACAGTCAGAATACAAAGTTACGAGACAGGAACCGCATGGAGGTTTGGATCAGCATTTTAGCAACCTCGCAATCAGCTTTATGTTTATGGATGAAATACAAGATTACGTAGGCCACAAGGGGCAGGATACAATACCTTTCACGGCCCTCCGTCGGTTTCGCGACCATTCAAGGTTACATCCTGTACCCGTCGGCCTCTCAGCTTCTTTTCGCGGCGGGGGCCCGCGATACTGGAGGCCTTTTTTCGACTATGTATTTCAAACTACAGGTTTTATTCAGTCCCTAGACTCATATGAAGAGCTCGATCAGCACGAATCTGATTTCGAGTTTTTCGTCAATCGCCTAACTCGCGAGGATGCAAAGCCCAGCCCTGAGGTAGACCAACAGCTTCAAGAGAGAAAAGGACGTCTTAAAACGTTTCTAGAGTTCACCGTCACGCAACTACTACTCGCCCGACTGAAGGGGGGTCACTTTAGGGGCGTGCTCTTAGGAAGTAGACCGGTGGATATAATAGAAGAAACTCATAATATGCCTTCAGGCCCGGTTCGGGATACCCATAAAGTGTTGAGAGCATCAGTGAAGAAATGGGTGCATACCGCGTGGGAACAGAGAAAACTGGAGTGGGCCAACAACCGTTGGAAAGGTGACATTGGCAAAGAGCCTTCCTACAAGGAAGTTGAAGCGGAAATGTTAGAGGCTGCGTATAATAAGGACCTCGATTCTATTAAAAGTTATGATATCATCATTCGCTCCGCTGTATTTCCGGCGGTAGCTCGAATAGTTATCGACAGCAAAACCGATATCAGTTATCACGACTTGTTAAATGCCAAGATCAAGCCACTAGCCAATATGGTGACGAAAGCTCTTCAAGCAGAATCTCAACCAGGATCCCGAAGTCCGAACACGGTTCGCACAACAGTTCTAGAGGCCCTAAAGAAGTCGAAATTCTGGAAGTTTCGGCAGGAATTAATGGACACGTCGCCAAAGTTTAACCGTCTTGTCGAATATATTAAGCACATTATCGGCCTAAAAACAGTCCCTCACCACATTAAATCTGGGTTTCCTGACCCTGGACTACCTCCAGCAGATGGCAGCGGAGTACGGCATATGCTAATTTTCACCGACTCTCCATTTTCAGCGTTCCTCTTATTCATGTGCCTCTACTCTGTGTTTGATACTCAGATAGACTGGATCTATATGCACAGCGGGACAGCAATGAAACAACGAACCCCATTGACGGACAGCATAAATGACCGTGTTAAGAGGGGTGGCAAAAATAAGATCATGGTGTCAACGTTTGAACTTAACGGGACGGGCTTGAATCTGCAGCGCGCAAACTACTGCTTCCTGATGGAACACCCGAAAATAAAGACTACCCAACGACAAGCAACAGGACGGCTAGATCGTCAAGGCCAGCCGGCAAACGCCGTATTGGTACAGTTCCTTGATGATTTGAATCTTTCGGAGAGTATGCGATGTAGGAGAGGCACTAACCGTCTAGCGCTGGCTGACTTGACGATACCGGGACATTTAGACCGTGTTGAAGCATTAAACAATACAGATACAGATGCGGCCGCTGCCGCTGCCGCTACCAAATGAGTTAAGTAGTGCCAAAGACGGAACCTGCATTTTCAGATCACAGCAAGTGTTCGATATATACCAAGCAGTTAGAGTACGGCATCGGAATAGCCTGTATATAAGTTTCATATGATCGATAATAGATATATCTCAGGCGCAAGCGCCGTAGCCAACACGCACTTCTAACCCCTAACTTGATTGCTTAGTAAAGCTGCAGGATGTTACTTTGCATACGTAAAACACTTGCCGGACCTACATATCTCAAGCTGAAAACAACATTTAGTGCGACGTTGGAATCAGGACTTGCGTCCCGGCTCGTCAATTCGCAAGACTACCTGCTCGTCATTCGCCGTGTAAGCAAGGTAAGTAAACCGGGTCCCGGTCCGCGCAACGTATTCCTGCCACGCGCGATGCTCGTGCCGGCCGTCCCAGCCGGGGAAGTTGAAGTATTCGTCAAACACCACGATGGAGCCGGCCACCAGGCGCGGCCCGCAGTGCTCCAGCACCGTCACCGTCGACGAGTATAAGTCGCAGTCTATGTGCAATAGCGCGATGGGGCCGGAGTGCGCCGCGAGGAAGGGCGAGAGCGTCTCATCGAACCACCCCACCACTAGCTCGGCGCCCGGCACCTTCGGTAGCGTGTCGACGGCAAATTTGCCGGCCTCGAACATCGTGCGCCAGGACTCCGGCAGCCCCTTGAAGGAGTCGAACCCGTAGACTTCGCCGCCGGAGCGGCGGGACGCTATGAGCCGCAGCGTAGAACCGCTGTAGACCCCGAACTCGAGGGCCATGCCCTTCTCGGGCGCCGCGTCGAGCGCAAAGCCCAGCGTATCCATCGGGTCTAGAAACGTTGTCGCCGTGGGAAAGTTTTCGATGGCGAATTGAGCGCTCGAAAGCGCCGCGTCGCGGTCCGCGGCTACCGAGATATCGCGTCTACTGCGGCGGTCGAAGGCGGTCTGCTTGTCTAGGATCTGTTCCAGGCGCGCGCCTAACCATGCCTCGTGCTGGTCGAGTCGGGCGTCGACGCGCATCTGGACGATTTCGTCGACGACTTTAGCCGAGGGTACTCGCAGCCATGACCACACCCTAGTGCCGAATGATAACCGGGCTCCAAGGGCGGTGATGGGGGTGTGATGTTTCACAGAAACAGCCGTATGATCTATTTTGTGGCGTTAGAATAATGACATGTCGTTGTACAAGGTACGACGAGTAAAATAATTGAACGGTCAAACAACGAATAATGAGACAAGTCAGTTTCTTGTAAGTGAGAAGAGAGAGTTCTCTCCTCCCTCCTACATGCAGTGGCACTTTGCTGTGTAGCATTCAAACACTCCTTATAAATGAAAGTCTTCGCTTACCAGCCATTTGGTAGGAGTGAACAGGCTTGTAACTGTCTGTTGTGTTACCGTATGCTGTATCACAGTCACAACTGCTATGCTATGTACCGGATAGTTCGAATCGATTCGATTAATCGTCTTGAAGTCATTTTGTCGAGTCGAGCACCTAGCAGTCCTTCATATACTGGAATACAATATTTCGACAGCGTACCCCTTTCTCGCGTCTATAATACTAACATGTGCTCTATAAGTCAAGTATGCAGGCTGGATGGGTCTCAACGTTTCATCAGTTATCACAACCGAGGCAATTATCATTTTATCAGTTTAGCGAAGGCGACGCGAGTTCCGTATAGAAAGACACGGCGTACAGGTGGTTGCGACGCAGGTATAGCATATCAACGATCGAGACTTCGGCGATGCTTCGGAATCTCTATCTAATAGGTTGAAATGTCGGCCAAGTTGAGACGCAGTCACCATGGTGCCACTCAGACCATTCAAGAACCTTTGATGGTAGTACCCAGTTATAGTACATATATGGAGCAGTGGGAGTTTATACTCGCTTTGCAGAGTAGGGCTGTGATTGGAACTCGTTACGACGGCTTCAATGTATTAGGCATTGCGGTCATAGGGAAGTCTTTCACGTTACACTTTGGCCCGTGGACTCAAGTAACAGGCTCGGCTCTCAACTGCATCATAGCATGGGGCTCTTCGCGTACTTCTCGCGTACTTCGCATCTTCGCATCTTGGCTCCGGTTTCGTTCATACGCATAGAGAGGGGAATAGAAGCACGACGATGTCGTTCGTTATCTTCCCATGAGGCTTTCCTGGTATGCATAAGACTAAAGTAAAGCATCTCGGGAGGACCCGCGGATCCCGGAGCTTGGTTTGAAATAGATTCGTAACACGCGTCGGTCCCAGCCGGACCAGGTACTACATAGTAACGCCTGGTAGAATAGGCGCCAAGTATGAGCCAAGTATAGAAAGTGTGGTTATGTTACGTTGAGAGGTTGAATTTAGCTTACTATATACAGCATGTATGGTAACCTATATGCCGAATCATGCTATCTACGGACCGATTCCAATAACCTCCTCTTTTCCTGAGCCCTATGGCCATGCGTTCATAAACGCTGCGTTGAGATCGCCGTCTTGGTCACTTAGTCCTAGACCAAACTGTAGGACTTCATATGTAGTTGAATCGCCCTGGGACACTAGACCTATTCTATGATCACTAACCGCCTTTAGCGTAGCTGGCTAATATAAGTGGAACTATATCCACTCTCATACTTGAAGCTATTCCCAGGTTGTTTGATAAGTGGTCTATGCGCGCCAATCAGCATCTTACCTTGAATCCGATTGGGTAAAATCGGTCGGGTATATAGAGTATCATAACGGCGTGATCTCCAACACGGAATAGGAATTTCCCAATTCCGAGTTGTTCGCCTCAGCATCAGTGGTTTAGTGGTAAAATCCATCGTTGCCATCGATGGGCCCCGCGTTCGATTCGCGGCTGATGCATTACTTTTGCTAATATCTATTATGGTGATCCTTTTTATTGGGGATTCTGGGGAAATAGTAATTAATACTTGTTCTTCTTCGACACTATCGATATCTTGCACTCTTCTTGGTTGCAATATGTTTATTTTTTCAAACATTAGAACATATCTCAATCGCATGCTATCATTCAACTGCCGAACAATTCTCTCAGTATGAATGAAGAACCCGCTACCGTACAAGCCACCATCGTGGCGCCGATTTCGCAAATTACCCTTGCCCTAGCACGCTAGGCACCGCGCCTCCTCAATGGCCATTCACGCCATTTGTCCCATTCGTCCCGTTCGTCGCGCAGCACGCACCATTCGCAAACGCGAGCTTACTCATCTTATCCGCAGCGTCAGTGACGCCGGCGCCGCGGGCGGCGACCTGGCTGGGGGTGCTGGCGTAGCTGGGCGGGACGTCCATGACGGGGTTATTAGTGAAGAAGTTGCGCGGGCGCAGCAGCAGCGTGATGGGCTCCACGGGCATGACCGGGAAGTCCTCGGGCGCCGGGATGTGCGTCACCCCGAACGTGTGCCACAGCACCACGTTCGTGTCCTCGATCGACTCCGTGCCGTCCCCGATCCATTCCGGCAGTCCTAGGGATGGCTCCCCCGAGGTTTGCGGCACGTGTCGGCCTGCGGGCCAGAGCTGGTCGTCTCGGTCTGTGGCGTTTGTTAGTTGCGGTTGGTGGGGTTAAGGAGGGATTGTTGCGTGGACTTACACTTCGTGACGTGCACTGCGTGTCTGGCGAAGCCGGCTCGCTTCCAGACTAGCGAACCCTCCTTAGGCAGGAGAGGGGCGACTTCTCGGCTGACGAGCTTGTAGCTCGCTGGCTTCTTGCTGTAGGGATGCAACTTGCTCGGATTGCAGATGTCCCAAGTGCGACTAGTGGCGCCATCATAGTCTGTCGCGGCCTTGCCGGTCGTGTCAAGCTTCGTTCGCTTGGCGTAGAACGCGTTCCCGTAGTAGTTCTCCGGGCTACCTACAGGTGCATCGGACGGCACTGCATCAGCCATAAAGACGGTGTTATTAGGCCCATCTACGTTGGCGTCGATTCGGAGGCAGAATAGATGCTGATGGTTATGCGCATTGACACCTTAGACTCATTAGCCATTTGCATAGATTTCAGGGGGGCACTACCGGGTAAGCCGCCCGCACTGACGCTCTTACCTGGATACACTTGAGTTCCCCAGCCCTTAGTGTCCTCTTCGGGATCCATGGCGTAAGTATTCAGAATACCCGTAAGTTTGATCTCTGGCTGGATGGTCCCGTCTTGCTGGAATGGAAGTTAGTAATATGCCGAATAGGAAGCGTGGTAGGGTCCTGTTCTCTTACATGGAAGACCCACTGATCTCAGTTAGCACTTGATCATCAGACAAAATTACGGGAGTGACTGACCTGAATAGCATATTCATAATTCGCGGCGGTGAAGATCTGTTGGATGATGAGCTTTCGTGCACGGGTGACGATGACGGAGTCATCCCTGAAGTCACTGTGCTTGAATAATATGCCGTCGTCTTCCTCGTGGATGCAAATGGCGTTCTTGATCGTCCGAATAGTACCAGCTCTCGTCGGGAAATGTGCATCTATGTAGTGAATGGATCCTTTACAATCGCAACCCAATGTGAGACTGTTGGTCATGTATCCGGCACCATACTCTCCTAGGTCGAAGGCATGTTTCCGTTGGTGAGGATGCTCCGGATTTCCACTAGGACCGTTAATGCGTTTTTGGTAAGTCGGGACGGGTTACTTACTATGGAACTACCATCTCCGCGAGGGAGAGTCGGTAGAATATGGGACGAATAGTACCCTTGTCGTTGTAGGTAATGTTATTGAGAACAATACCCTCTCTGTAGTTGAAGCCGATGTGGAACTTCCAATTCTGCCACTCTATCTCTCTATCCTTCATTTTGAACGATACTCCTTCAGGCTGAGTTATGTTGATGGGCTTCAGATCTGTACGATAGCCTCCGGCCTTTTCGATTGCGGCGGGGTGGTAGTTGATAGGTGCGACCTTGCTGAGTGGCCGCCGCACTTTCGGAATATCGATGGCAATGATTTCCCGTTTCTCTGCGTCGTAGATAGGACAGAAATCCAGGGGATATTGATATTGGCAGTCATCAACATTTGGCCTGTAATACATCAACGCTTGTTGAAGCCGGATCTTATTGCCGTGTCTTTCGTCATAGCCAATCGTCCACGGATCACAGTAGACCTTGTGCATGTCTTCCTTGGGAATACCACTGATTTCACATTGCTCAATGACTTTGGGGTCTTTCCGGCATACATGCTCAACAGCGACGAGCTCTTCCATGGTAATCTAAAGTCGATTGTTAATATTACCCCTATTTTCTTCAATAGGAGTCAAGGAGTACTGACTATAGGCTGTAGTCCATCTAATAGCTCCCATTTGGTAATCTTCCCGGCTGCAAGATCCACTAGTCCATCATATACCTTGCCGCCGGGTGCGATAACGACGGTATCGGCTATTCTCGCTGGGCGGGGGGTGTTGACCGGATCCGCCAGCCATTTTGTCATGTCCGCTTTGCGCGGCTCATGAAGTGAGACAACATTGAAGAAAAGCTCCCCGTGTGCTTTCTTGACAATGCCAATAGCCAACTGGATCTCATCCAGAGTCAGCGGATCAAAGGGGTGAGGGACGGAGTCGGAAATCATGGAACCCATTTTGATCAAAGTTTAAGGAAAGATAGGATGATAATGTCCAGAACCCCTCGTGGCGACAGCCCCAGCTTAAGTATAAAGGTCCGAGACATACTGGCGTCCATGGCACAGATACCTAACTCTGGTAGTTGACGATGCGAATGACGCGATGATACACAGAGCAAACATGTATCTGGCGCCAATTAGCAATAGCATTTTCCTAAGACGATTTGATAAGAGATCCACTAGCTGTCTAGTCACGCCCCAGGAAAGATCCGGCATCGACGCTCTAGGCTCAGCTCTGCAGTTTTGCCCCTCTCCTAACTGATAAGTCGTCCGGGTAGGGTGATGATAGGAAGATCTCGGCGGGCCCCTCTTCCTGCATGGGATGCCAATTGCGGGGGAATAGCCGCATATAGTTCCCGAAACCGGTATTGGGCTGACCCAGATGGTCGACCATTGGCTTGCTTATAACATCATGTTGGATAAGGCGTTGAACGTGGTGAAGTTGAGGCCTCTCCTGAGTTTCGACATAGTCCGATAACGGGTTTTAAAGTCTTAGGATCTGCTAACTAGGATCCTTTGCCCAAGCTAGATATTTATGAAATACGATATGGCTAGGCTTGGCTGCCTTGATAGCTATCTGTTGCTCTTCCCGAACACCATGACGAAGATCCCGATTCCCGAGAGCTGAGATCTGCTGGTCGTAGTTGGTATTATACGACTATACGACTAGTCCGGTCCTAAACGCCATCGAGTTAGCTCCCTTACGTTTGGGTAACCAGCCCCGGTTGCTACACATGAAGTCCAATTAGTCCAGCGTATCTTTTATCTCTACCCAATCAGAATGAGCTTCGTAAAGTCATGATACGACTTACGCCTTGTCATTCCCAGAACTTTAGATTAATTGACTGCATCGGACGAAGACTATGACTAACGCAGGGCTCTAAGCTGGCACTACCGGAGACCTGTCGCAACATCGAATAAGAGGCATAGGAGCGAAGTGGAAATAATCTGACAGCTATAGTTGACAACTGCTTTAAGCTTATATACCTATTTATGTAATTAGATTTCTATAACTTGGCTCAAGAACTTTCTGAAGTCGGAGTGTTAATTAAACCCAGTGATACTAAGCGCATCGATTGAATGCTTAGGATGGGACAAGGAAGGGCTCCAATACTGAGAAATACGTTTGAAATTTCATAACATCAACACTGATATCTGTAAGTTGATATTGGTAGGTGGGGTGTACTGTATTAGCACTTGGTTGCCACTCACTGGTTAGACGGTCGGCAATAGACTATAATAGGGGGTTTGAGTCCCAGTATGCGTGAACCGTATGGCTTCGTGGAAATTACTTGGAAACTGGAGAAGTCCGAATAGCCTATTCTGATAGGTAAGGAACTGATCGTTGAATTAAAGGACTCAAAGCTGCACTGACACACCGCTCAGGGCGGGATAATATGGGAGGCAAGGTAATAGTGCATACAAGGTAACTGATGGCGAATGACGCGACCAGGTATAAAATATTAATGGTAGCGCTTACTAAGCTGATGAATCCCCGATCTCCCAGGACTCTCCTCATAAAAGTCCACGTGTCTGGATTCACTTCAGAAACGAAGTCTAGGCAGTAAAATAAGTTAGCGAGGTGAAGCTAATTGAAAGGTGCGGTCGTAAAATATAGTAATCCAACTACGACCATAGTTGTGGAAATCTGGGCAGTTAGTTATTATACGCTATGTTAGAGGGAAACGAGCTAAAGGATTCGAAATCTGAGCGGGTGGACACGTCGGACTTTATTACCGTAAGTCAATCCCCGCAACATTCCTCAACCGGCCCCGGATTCCTATTGGATTTGTTAATATTGACATATCGTAGGCTCGTCGAGAAAGAGGCAAGCTCGCCCAACGAGCATTCAGACAAAGGCAGATCGATACAATCCGGTCCCTAGAGCAGGAGAACCGAAGACTACGAAAGGCTATTTCCGCTATTAGTGATGCAACAGACAAAGATGACGCGGCACTATCACGAGCTATCTCGGATGCTCGGAAGGTAGCGGGTCTTCCGGCTACGGAAGATAAGGCGTTACCGCCAGCGCATACGGTTACGGTTACGGACCCGGACGACTCGGGGTGGTCAAACGGCCCCTCTATTGACGACACAGCTAACACGGCCCCTGTACCCAATCATAATGAGGATACCTTTGAGGCCACAATACCCTGCGTCGCAGCTCAAGATCCGGGTAGCGATTGGTCTCTATCCTTTCCGGGCGACAGTTCGGGGGCGTACACCTCGGCCTCCAATCCGGAAGCATTTGATAGCGGCATAGATATGTCCATGCCGACGTCGGAAAATACGGATGGGATTATGGTTCCCACAGGGCCTTCGCCGGCGTGGCTTGAACTGGACAGACCAATCCATATATCGAATCCTCCACCGGATATCATGCCTTATATGGGAGCCGGTGCTTATACCTTAGCGGGTCAGATATACTGGGCGGCGATGGCCTTCGGTTTCCATACGCTTCGAACAATAGTATCGACGCCCACACCCCCACCGGCGGCCGTCGAACATGCTATGGACGTCTTTGCGTTCACACTTAAGAAGGTAGCCCTCCCACAAGTTATGGGTCTAATACATGCGCGGCTTATTTTCCGCCGGTACGGCTATTTCCAAGCGGGGAACCGGGGAAATCTGGAGGAAATGAAGGTTAGTCCTGCTATGCGGCAACCTTTGCGTCTTTATATGTCGTTATATTTCAATAACTCATAAGCATGATTATGAGAATGATGACTAACCAGCATAAGCAGGGTTACCTGAACCCCGTTGTACCCGTTGAGATAAGCACCGCCTTGATCGAGGAATTCCAAAATGCCGGCATTCGTAGGGACGATTACTTAACACCACTAGACATCGAAAGACAGTTGCGGGATCGCTTCCGGGACGAATATCCCGTCTTCGAGGCGGCGTTGAGGGGCCAAGCGATCGCGCAGGAGCATGTTCACTGCATGCGACAGCTAATGCAAATCATGTCACGACAGTCCATGTGCTTCGGAGACGGTCCGCGCTGGAGACCGGAGTCGGTAGACACGCTCGTAAATGGCTGGAAGATGAGTACGAGAGCATTTGCGGTATACTGATATGGCGAATTTGGGTTATAGATGGGTCGAATGAGTTAGCTATAATGTCGCCACTCATATGACGGATGATTCTTGCTGCTAATATCGACTCTGATCGAACTTAGGGGAAAGGAATAAAAAACTGCCTATATGTAGTATTCATAAGGCGAAAAATAGAAACATTATGATAACCGAGCGCCGGATCGGTCAATTAAAGGTATATTGTGCTATATACTGCATTGGCTGCTGTAGACGATCACGGCGACCTCGTTGAATTTATGGGCCATAGGTGTAGGGTGTGGTGCGAATCGCGCGATATCCAATGTAAGACGACGGACTTATTCTTTAATGTCAATTGTGGCCGTAATGAATAGTTTTATAACTTGAGAGGACAACAATATATTGAAAGCAAGTAAATTAGTAAAACGGAGGCTTCAGGTGAGGAATTGTTGAATAAGGTATGAAGATACCAGGCAGGCAAGTTAGTGTTGAGCAAAGGTGTGGCGCGTTTGTCCCGCTACAGGTTGCGGCTCTTACCCCTAGCCTGTAGGTTTCCTCCACTATGTAACCCCCTGCTAGTGGCTCAAGTGCCTAATGCGACGTTGAACCTTGACCTTTTAGGCGGTACCTGCTAGGTACAGGGTGGGACTAATTAGCGCATAAGCTCTCTACCGTAGATTGTTGCAAGGTTGAGCTTCTGCCTTCAACTTCTTTGATTCGATTTTTTCTACGATCCTGACGTATTGTATTCTTTCTTACCCTCAACGACATAGTTAATCCTACTATGGCGACTTGTTTTCACTGTGATCAATAACCGCTTGCTTATTGCTTTCCTTATCTGAATTTGCGCCGTCGTGAGGTGCCCGTATCATGACCATTCCTACCATACCAACTTCAACTGCAATTGACCTGACATCGCCTCACAATGTCGGTCAACGCGAATTCGCTCTCCCAGTACCTGGAGCAGCTACCGGGGACGACTTTTAGAAAGCTCTACCAACAACCCTCCACTGCCTTTGCTATCTTCCGGCGCATGCTTCCACACATGGGTAAGTGTTCCTCGGGAGGCGCAAGCCTTCTTAGTCTACATGTACCGGAGCCTGCTCACACGAGAGATAGCAAAAACCATCGTAATGGCAATCCTCTACTCACCAACCCCCTTCTCACTCTCCGATCTCGACCTATGGGTTAAACCTACCGCAAACCGAGAAAAAGACCAGGCCTTAGCCATTCTTCGATCCCTCCATATCGTCCAGCCCCAATCATTAGCTCTTACCGTGAACTTCAAGAATAGCTTGCGATTAGCGTTGGAAGGCGGAGGCGACCATAACTCGTTCGGCGTGCCATCCACACATCCTGTCCCAAGCGAAGTTGATCATGCGTACTTAGACCGGTATGCGAGGAGGAAATGGGACGATATACTCCACTACGTCGTTTCGGCCACCGGTCTTACCAGTATAGAATCCGGCTCCAGCGGACCCAAGCAGTCGGTGAAGGAACTTCTCACAGCCGGTCGCCTAGTCGAGCGTAGGGACGGGGAACTTAAGATCACACATATTGGCTTCTCGTTCTTGCTGCAAGAGGCAAATGCTCAGGTCTGGGCCCTATTGCTACTTTGGCTAGAGGCTATCGACGCGGCCAACGCGAATGGGTCTAGGTCGGATATGGACGGGGTAGATATGCTATCATTCTTCTTCATGCTAGCCTCCCTCGAATTTGGCCGCGCGTACAGCACCGAAGCCCTTACCGAAAGCCGCCGGAATATGCTTCCCGTCCTCATCGATTTTGGCTTAGTTTATATCCCCCAACACAATACTCGTCAGTTCTTCCCTACGAGGTTAGCAACGACATTGACGAGTAACGAAACCGCCTTAAGGAGTGTCAGCGCAGGTTTTGCTGCCGCTAGCAACGCGACTAGCGATGAGCAAGACAAGTGCACTATCATCCTCGAGACCAACTTCCGAATGTACGCATACGTGCACTCGCCGCTCCAAATCGCCGTGCTAGCGCTATTCTCGGAACTAAAATTCCGTTTCAAAGGCCTAGTATCAGGGCACTTAACACGTCGATCCATCAAGAAAGCCGTAAGCCACGGTATCACAGCAGACCAAATTGTGTCGTACCTCTCAACCCACGCCGACGAGCAAATGTACCGGCACGCAGCTTCGGCCAACAAGCCTGTCCTGCCTCCGGTAGTCATCGACCAGATCCGACTCTGGCAACTGGATACTGAGCGCGTGTCTACCCGGGACGGGTACCTATTCAAGGAGTTCGACGAGTACAAGGAGTACAAAGCCGTGGCTGACTTTGCGGACAATATCGGCGTCTGCGCCTGGCGCAATGATAAGAAGGGCATATTTTTTGCGACTAAGGTGGAGCAGATCAAGGACTTCATGAAGTCCCGCAAGAAGGCTAACGAGGCGAGTGGAAACTAGATGACGGGGGGCTAGGCGACGAAGCAGATTTGGAGTAACTCGTGCCACATATCCTCTTCTACCCGCTTGATCCAAATCTTATTATTTTCTTACTCACTTAGATTGGGCATTCATACCATTACTGGGCGGCGTTGGAGCTTTACGGTTGTCTTTCCGGGGTTGCATTGGGACATGGCCGGTAGTATAGGGATGGGGTGGCGCGTTGTTTCCGACGAGATAGACGGGCCTCCAAAGCCCTCCTTCGTCTTAGGCGTTGGATCATGACTACGATGAGTAAAATACACATTTTCTTCACCATCCTAGAATTGTTAAAGATCTTAAGTGAGACAGTCACGAAGAGCCCGAGTTAGTTTCTCACTGACGACTAGATTGACTATGTACGGCGGCACCGCATCTGCCTCTGCCTATCATCTTCCTAGTCTTTATGTATAGCCCTAGTATCGACCGCCGATACTATACGTGAGATGAGCACGGCGTCTCGTTCTGGCGACCCGGCTATATGTGGCTAGCTTCCTAGCTGCCCTGATTCTCCTACAGGTGTACATACATATGCGCGGTCCTTTTCTTTTTTTTTCTTTTTTTTTTTTGCTATACCTTCCCTTTCCCTTATATAACCTCGTTCCGTATGCCGACCTTCCTGAGCAATGCAGACCTCCTTGGGTTCAACGATTTCATCGAGTAAGGCGACCGAAAAACCCGCCGGGTATGACAACTTCGTTGAGTGTGACGGGCTCAATCGAGTTTCCCGGCTTTATATGAGTATATGTATGTCGAGTCTTCTTGGGTATCGGGTTGTTGGTTTGCAAGGTTCTCGTCGCGCGCAACCAGATTCTACATTTATGTTCTTGTGTTCTTTTGTTCTTTTGCGAAATTCATCACTCGTGATTTCGTTCGTTACTTCGTTCGCATGTTCGTGTGTTTGTTGCTCTGGTTCGAAGATTTTCGAAGTCGAGCGGGTATCTTATTGTTGTGAGGTGTGTATAGACCGAAGGCGAAGACCGTAAGGTCAAAGTCGATCGAGAAGTCAAAGGAAAAGCCTCGTTAAATGGGGGCGTTGTTCGTCTATGTGGTCGTATGGCGAAGTCGTGGGACCTCAAGCCGTCGAAAGGAAAACCAAGTGTCGAATACGAAAGGAAATTGAGAGAAAGGAAAGAAAAATAAAGGAAAGGAAAGGAAAAGCACTCGTATGAATCGACCAGAAATCGTATGTATGGGTCGTTTTCTCAGTGGCGGTGCCTAAGAGTCTCTCGTTACTATTCGCAACCCCACCTGCGACGAGATTCCTCAATATATTGGGGTAGTGACGTCTTAAAACAAGACGCTGTCTACCGAACTAGGACCACCGGTACCAAAACCAGAGCCGCTAGGACCAGGAGGAGAGGGAGGACCGTTGTCCTTGTAAGGATCGTAACCGATCAGCGAGGGCGGAATCCACTTGCCCTTGTCCTTCTTCTTTCGCCGTTCCTTCTCTCCCTTGAGATCATCGTCGGTCTCGATGACCTCCATGGTGCCTCCGGGCGGCAGAGCGCTGGGCTCATCCATGCTGCGCGCATACTGAAGTTGGAAGTCGTGAAGGCTGTCGAGAGCCTCGCGGTTGCGGCACGCATTCTCTAGAGCCTGGAAGACGCGTCGGTGGCGGTTCTCTCGGTTCGTCAGTCGCAGCGCAGCTGCCATTTCCTCGGACGAGAACTGTGTGGTAGGAGGGGGTAGGCGAGCCATATCAGGGTTTGCCAGTCTCTCACGCTGGACGTTCGCGGCGATAAGTGTCTGGAGGGTGCCTTGCTGCAATGCCTCGCTTCGGAATCGATCGTTCAGGGTGATGAAGCGACCTGACCAGTAATGGCTATCCTTCCAGTGGTCAACACCTTCCGGCACTACCGGAACCGGGGGTGCCTCCTGACTCAACTCGGGCATTGCGGGGTTCACTGGCTCGCGGGGCGATGAGACGGACGTAGACGCTGTGGGGGTTGTACCGCTCTTGAACGGGTTGCGCGACGCGCTACGGCGACCAAAGGCGGTGGGTAGGTTACTTCGGGAGAATGTACTTGCGATGCTATTGGAGATCGAGCTCAAGGTGTGCGACTTGGGGATTTTAAGGCCACTCCACTTCTTCGATTTGGGCTCCTTCGACTGAGGTGTCGGTCGTGGAATAAGTGAGCGAGGTTGATTTGTGTCTCTCTGCGTGGGGGTTGCTGAACCTGCGATAGGGCCCTCCGAACTGGGTGCCATCTGACCTTGAGTTGGGGTGGCCACACCCGTGGCGGGTGGTTGCTCTGCCATTAGCGACATCTGGTTAGTCGGATTCTGACTACCGTGCAAGTCGTGGGTGACCTGATGTTGCGATTGAAGTGCGGACGGCTGTCCAGACATGTTCTGGGGGGCATAAATTCCGCGATCGTCCTGACGATATGTGTTGGACGGTAACGTCTCTCCCGGTCCGTGATTAGAAGGGGGCAAGTACAAGAGGTCATCCCGTTCTTCAATACGCGCCATTACTCGGTTTCGAGTTTGCGTGCCCGGGGCACCCAGATTTCGTGGTTGCTGGGCACCGAGAGACGCCGTTCCACTACGCGGTACATATGGCTGGAGCAGCACAGGTCTATCCCGACGTCCGGCAGTGAATGAAGACACGCGCGGACTCTGAGCCTGGTGTGTGCCCATAGGATTTACAGACTGACTAATTGAGCGCTGCTGTGCGTGGCCGCGGTGCGGGTCTACACGGCCTACCTGTGTGAAACTAAGCGTTGACGATGAACTCGGAAGGCCCGAAACGTCGGAGAAGTCCAGGCTGTCATCCTGGGAGATGCGTCGAGGAACATTCATCGAACTGCGAATTTCAAGGCTATCTCGATGCCGAGTTCCAAGACTGCCGCCCTCGGACGGCGTGTTCCCTGCCCAGAATCCCGCGACAGCTGAGTCCGGGGGAGTTCGAATTCGAGGCGTATTCGCCGCCACAGTGACCTCCGGAACCGTTGCAAGCGTTTGGGGAGGTAGTTGTCTATCTCGTCGGAAAGATGAAGCTGCGGGAATATTTCCCATGGTTTGGGACGGTCGTAGAGATCCCATTGCTGAACTAGTATAGCTGCTTCTAGCTGCCGATGACTGAGTCGCAGGAGTTCTCAAACCCGGGTGGCTAGTCAGAGGTCCCGGGTGATTGTGGGAGGCATGACGGCCTCTAGGGGCCGTCGGTGCCATAGATGTCGATGCTGTGGTTGTCAGATATCCTGCAGCCGGTCGACTAGTCGGCGACTCGTCGTCGTCATCCGATAAGAAACTCGACAAGTCTTGAGAGGCAATCGACCTCGGGATACCAGATTGCTCATCAAAACTCCGTTGTGCGTTTTCGCCATCACCGATGTATCGCAGTGAAGTACTGCTTGTGCTCACCGGAATGCCGCTTGTGGAGGCTTGTGTTCCTCCTTCGAGGGCGGTTCGGGCACGTCCCATTGATGACATTGTTGTCGCGCCACGGTGTCGAGGTCGGGGTGTGGGTGTCGCAATGTCACCTTGATCTGCTCCTTGGGAGGCTTGTTGACGAGAGGAAGACATTGTTGCTGCGTGTATGATTGTATGAAAGGGGGATTGGGTAGACTAGAGGCGGAGAGAGAGATGAAGAATATGTTTTGCGAATCAAAGGATGACCGCAGGGGAAAGGATACACACTATGGCTGCGGACTTCTTGGATAAGTATGCAAGACTATAAATGCAATACTTTCTTCTCTTACTTCTGTTGATCTCGAGGTTCAATAAGTGTTTGGTTGCATGCCAGAGGGAGGAAAAGGGTTGTGTTCAAGGTTGAGGCGAGAAAAGTCCAAGAGGAAATCCTGGTGTGGGAAGTATGGAAGAAGTAGAACAAGTACAAGAAGGAAAAATGAATGGTCTGACTGTGTGCTTGGAAAACGGAACAGTTTATTGGTGAATGGCTCCGCTATTTTCAACCAAGTCGGCGGAGCGATCAGCACATGCCTCAGTTGGTGGTGACGGGTAGCTTCCAAGTTTCGACTGTCAGGCGTACATCTCAGAGGTACCTCTTTCTCCGACTATGTCGACGACAGTGTCATTACTGTTCCTTCCTCGATAGCAGGAGAACGGGGTTGGTCCACCAACACCTTACTGGAGTAGGGCTAGGGGCTTTCCGCTCACCCCTGAGTTCATCACGCAAGTACAGTCATACTAATTAACAATCTCGTTCTCATACCCGTGGACATTTATTCATCATAATCTACTATCCCGTTATTGCGGAACGGAGCGTGAGAGTATACAGATACTGCACTCTTTCGCGGGGTGGTATAGGTAGGGTGTAATAGATCCGGGCTAGGGGTGGCGCCTAGTCCTACTGGTTCTCCTAGCTAGTAGTACTCAGAATAAACCACCATCGGAATATCCGATTTATTTCACTACCATCACATTTGTATAGCTCTAGATTAAAGTGTTGAGAGACAGTACTCTAAAAAAAAAGCACATGGTATACGCGGGTCCTAGTATTGTCGTGTACGGAAGTGTCCCTTAGTCCCACGTCCAGACCACATGCATGCATCAGTGGTTATAATAATACTGCATTATTTAGATTGAGAAGTCTTAGGATGTCCCTTTTGAGACCTCTAATTGTGAAGTGGTTATGTAGATTCTATACCATGTCGTATCATGCTTCTATCTCGAACTTGAACGTCTCGTCCCCCTTTCCTCGTTCAATTGGATTCCCATGTGAATCCCACAACGCCCGCTCTTTATATGTAATATTTCCTTCCCAATCTAAAAGGATAATTGTTTGCCTCTGTGTTCCGTAAGCCCCCTTCATGAAGTAACCATGCGCATCCTTCTTATGTTCCTCCCGTTCGCTGTGATCCTCGATCTCATCAAAGGCTGCCTTCGCTCTGCCTTCGTCTGCCGCACTAGCCATTTCTTTCCAGCCCTGGTCCTCCGCAAAGCTACGGATGAAAACTGATCGCCGCAGCGCATCCATATGTTGTTGGAAAGTCATCTTCGGCTCCAATGGTAGTGTGTCGTGATCGAGAACCTTGAAGAGTTGATTGACCAATTCTTCCTCGCCCATATCCTGATCAATTGCTTCTTGTATTGCCTCCTTCATCAACTTCTTTCCAATATTTATCTTCTCCCATGCCGCAGGTACCGCATAGACGGCATTGCTGAGTCCATATGTCTGCCCCCGCTCCCCGCCAATCCACGGCACCTCACCAACATGATCCCATCGGTTGGAGATGATTGCTAGCGGCTTGATGTTATCCTCCGTTTTCTGTTTCAAGTCGCCACAGACAAGCGAAAATCCACCGACGCCCTTTGCGGCACGGCCTTCTAGCATTGAATGAACGAAATCGTCCAAGCTGAGTCCGGAGGGGGCGCCTAGCCAAGCCGTCACCATGCTGCCCCGACTCTTGACACCGGAGATGGCGTGATCCGGATCCGGGTCATCTTCACTCGATTCTCGGTAATTCGTCAGAACCGCGAAACGGCCGCTCCTAGTAACACCTAACCACGTTCCCCGCTCGCGGCGGTAAAGATCTCGCGAGGATAGTATCTTCTCGCCGGAAGGATGATGGGTCCACCAATGTGGCCGACTGGTGGGTCTGAGAATGTATTCGTCCCGATTGTCAATGGCGATAAGCGCATATTTTGGATGGGCGGTTGTGATGAGAACGATGCACATGACGTTAGGATTTATCTCAAGAACCTCTTGTTTCTTTTTCACTGCGCTTCTTTGGCGATAATTGCTCGTCTATGTGGATTTCGTAATTTTTAATTGCCGTATGGGATGGGTACAGATGCTCGGGAACACAAATATGGACGAAATATATAGAAAAAAAGGGTAGACCAAGAAGAACAAGCTCCCTCCGTCGCCACAATCTCAACAATGTCCGCGTCAGACCCTGGTTGTTCGCGAATCTCCTGATAAATCTTCTTTTCCCTGTAGGGCACGGCAGTGACTAGAGCCAGACCTAGACCCTCCACGAGATGACCTTAAGTAATTCCAATGGTGGTGTGACACGTCTCATGTGAATTTCGAGGTTGGAGGCGTCGATAGAAGGATAGACCGCCTAGGCTGCCAGGTTAGGTATGTGGTTTAGCTGCCAAATGCGACTTCGGCTGCGGGTGTAGCTTTGGTATAAGGTAAGGGTAAGGAGGTAGGGAGACAGGCGGGTTAAGTTAGGCGGTTAATATCCTGGGTCCAGCAGACTAATAATAACCCCAGGTATTTCTTCCAGCTGTCCGTGTCATCGGACTCGTGTGGGGTGATAGTTCCAGCTCCAGCTAAAAAGAACGGCCACTGCCGAGAAGTAGCTGAAGTTCTAGCCCTAGAGGATACTAGCATAGTTCTACATTAGGTACTAGTTATGACAATACAGGCATAAGGACAGGGATCCTTTCGTTCTATTTCAGCTTCAGCTGTCAGAAATGAGTGGCTAGATTAACGGTGGAGAAACGCGGGATAAATCGGTCTACAACACACCGGCCACGGCCGCCTATGTTTCCGTTAAATTAAAGCATCGAAGACGAAAATGTCGATCGATCGACTGACTCAAAAACACTCATTCCAAGTTTTCTCATGACACCCTTTCACACAACGACTACATATACATATATGTACCAAGGACCCATAATCCCTTGGAAGTTTTCGAAGCTCACGAATAACATTACTGCCAGTATGCAGTCAGAGCACACCCCTGGGGGTTGGGCAACAATACTTCTCAACACTTTCGCCCAAATGGACTAATTCGCCGCCGAGTGCCGTACTTTAGGACCTCGGAAGCATATCTACATGTTGGCAGCCGTCGCTTGTTCGCCAATACTCTCCGCCTGCATATTGAACCCTAACAAGCCCTAATAGACTATGGCTGTGCAGATGCCATGCCGGCGATCTAGTTCTTGGCCTTCCGCGTGTTCAGACCGATACGACTCTTTGAGTTATCAGTACGTGTATATCGCGGCATTTGTTATTATATGCTAGTGGTAGACATCACCATCACTAGCGATTGCCGGGATCGGACCCACCCAACCGCGTCAATTACCGTCGAGATTCTCTCGCCCGGGATGATACCGTATGAGTGACAGCCGGCGGAGCTGTCCGGATCCTAACCTCAACTTACTCGTAGTTAGCCAATGGTGTTTGTAGCGCATTCTATCCTCAATCGTCGGACATACCTGCCATTACCACGGCTTTGGTCGCTACTAACTGATAGTCGTACGGACTAGTTGGAGATTCCCTTCTGCTACTTCTCATATTGCGGCTCTCGAGTTTGACTGCGTTCCCGTTCCTACCGAATATTTTATCCAATCGGGTTGAACGTCCATAGGCTGATCAATCCTGGGTATCTGCGATCTTAAACGAACCCCAAATGGACTTGTACCCCGACCTTGATAGCCAGATAAAAACATTAACCAATTACCACCCATAGCGCCGAAGCAGGTGCGAGTCATTGGCAATAACTGATGTAGTTTTCTCTATTTCGAAGCATTACGTACCTACGTGTGTATCTAAGTGTAGATACCCTGTTAGGCAAGATTCATTGACATCTGGTCTGTCCCTTCTCCATGATGCTGAGCTTATGCCTGAGCGTACCTGGTCATGGTGGTGTTTTAAATCGTCGACGAAACTGAAAGAGGTAATAACTCTTAGCTATCTTCCCTCCTTTTCCTGCCCTCCTCCAACCAGTCTACCTAAGTTGCAACCATATTCCTATAGTCATGGTGTCTTATACTCACTTATTTTTCGCTATTGGACTCAGATTACTATAATCAGAGAGACAATAACCGATGGCTCGCTACTCTGCCATCAATCGCCCGTCCGTTGGTAGCATAGACGGGGATGACAAATTCTACAGCGCCCCATCCAGTCGTGTAGCCAGCCGGCATGTCAGTCTTGTAGCGCACGACCTCTCAGAGGAGGTGAATCATAGCACGCTGCCTTCGGCGCCTTTAGCCACAAGCCGCCAACCTCGCTACTCCAGTCCTATATTGCCTCCAGAGACCCAAACTCCAGTGCCGAGGCCGACGTCGAAACCGAAATGGCCGTTTTATTTCGGTACACGCCGCCACCATAGTCCGAAGCACCATCATTTTTGTCCCAAACCTATTGCCCGTCGATTCCATCGGACATTTCATGGTACATCGGATAGTATCCCATTACTCCAGCCACTCACGAATAGATCGGACGTGGGATCTGGTGATTACATAGAGTCCCTGATTTCGTCGCATGGACTGCCCGCGTCTCCGATCATGACGGGCCGCTGGAGTTCAGTATACACTGGAAACCATTCTCCTCGCTCGATGAGGTCGAATTCTTTAACCGATTCCCCAATGGGTGACCCTATTAACATTACCAGGCAAGGAGCGGATGCTATTGTTGGCAATATCCGAGCCTACTTATCCGACAGAAGACACAATGATTGCCCATCGCTAACAGGGACCCTGACGACTGCTACAGAGAATCGGCGATCTTTATTAGCTTTACGGACGGGCCATATGCGAGCCAATGAGAATACAACAGATAGTTACCTAGTTACGACGAACGATATTGCGGGAATCCTAGATATCGTGATCGCCGGCATCCGCCGCATTCATAACAACGGCTGGGCGGCTGAATGCCTTTCCATGCTACTACCCAAGGAGTCACTACTAAAACCTATTCCCAGCATAAAGGCGATCATCCCGGGGTCGCCGACTATTGCCGATCCGGCTACGACAATCAATTCCGTCCAACCCTCTTTTTGCATAGCTAGCCGCCCCCAGTATCACGAGAATTCTCTTGATTCCGCAAGGACTACGATCATATCCCGACAGAGCATCACCGAGGTCACCTAGGGATGGTCTTCGAATAATCCAGTTCGAGAGTCGGTGAGAGGACCCTACAGAAGTGTAGTTGGCTCGATGATGGTCTCTCACAATATGTCCACGCGTGATTCGTCCATGGCTGCCTCAAATATATCATATCCAGACGACACCCAAGGAGCAAGTCCCAGATTAACCCCTACGATGGAAGAGTCATCGCATATATCGGATCCTAGGTCTAAAAATCAGAGGCGTTCGGTATCAGAGCCAGTCAGCCCCAGAGCATCCTTCAACGACATCAAGTCTCGAGCCGCTCATCATCCAGATGGTTCAATGACATGTCTCCCGAAGTTTCCCTCAAGGTCGTCCACGAGTGACTGGTTGACTCCCTTGTTTGGCGAGTCAGAAATATTCCAGCATAGAGCCACAATCTCGGACCTCTATTCTCACGGCATCGACGCACATTGCGGCGTAGACGTTCCCGCGCCCCTCGAGATGCTCGAAGAATCGCCACGTGAAACACCTGGCCCGATCGAGGGTTTTCCATTTCGAGCATCTCTACCGCCTTGGCCTAGCAAAGCGACCGAGACGGCTGGAACAGGTGAGAAGAAAACAGGCCGCGCAATAGGGGCATCTACACATCGTCGGAGAAGCAGCTTCAAGCCGATGGAAAATCGTAAACCAGAGGTGAATCATGGGCTCTTGGACAAGCTGCGTCGCTACAGCTTCATGCCCCTGTCTGATCAGACTCCAGAGAGTATTCGTAAAGCATCACCTCCTACCCAAACATCAGCCGAACTACCCCTATGGGAAGATGGAGGCAGAAAGCGCTCGTCGAGGGATTTGCTTCGGGGGATCCTCAACGGTACCCCAGCTTCGAACAAATCGTCGCGAAGGTCATCCCGACGATCGTCAAAATCTGAACTTCGGAGGCGACGGAAGAAGACGGGTTCGCGAGCGACGCAAAAGAGAACCAGCCTGGGTCATGGCCGTGTATCGTGCTCGGAAGATCAGACGCCACATATCTGTATGGACGAGCAGCTGACACCTATGTCGGGATCGGAAGTAGCTTACTTTGACCGAGGTAGGTCAAGACCAGTATGATTAGGTAGGTAGATTTACGAAACAGAATGTTATTATCATACGATCCATCGCCTGATTGAACCCCCAGCCGACAGGCACAAGCTTCTTAGGTCGTTACCAAGTATTACATTGTAAAATTGTTCATGAGTAAATCCTTTCATTCATCGCGCTATTACCGTGCGCGTGCCGTCACATGGCCCGGATTTCCTTCATTGTACAACACTGTGTATCCCCTCCAAACCACATCATAGTCCTCTTCAAAATTTGCCCCTCTTCTCCGCCCCTTTTCACCCCTGTCCCCCCTCCTTAGTTATCAGACACCCCCTTATCGCTTCCACTGGCCCGCATTCTCAACACCCTTCGACACACCCTCGGCGCCATTCTGAACACCCGTACCCACGGACCCGATGGCGTCGCCGACGGGCTTGCCCGTTGACCCGGTCGCGCTCGTCACCGTGTCGCCGATGCCGCGCCCCGCGGCGCCCACTACGTTGCCGGCCGTGCGGCCCACGCCCCCGACTACGTTGCCCACGGTGCTGGTCACGAACTTGGCGGCGCCCGTCACGCCTTTGTTCTGGTCGCTGTTTTCTAGAGGCATGTTTGTAGAGGTTGCGTGCTTGATTGGTTTGATTGGTTTGCTTGGTAGGGGAGAACTGGAAACTCGAGTTTTGGGTGGAGTTGATAGGTTTTTTCGCGGTTATAACTCAGTTGATTGATTCAAGAAGGTCAGTCTGATGTTGGAATAGGGATGCCACCGCCGGTATTTGTAGATGGTGATGCCCCCTAGGCATACGTAAACGTGTAACATGGTGAGGACGAGGTGTGACGTCACGGCCTCAGCCGCCTTCATCATCTTAGGTTAATGACGTCAGGGCATTATCCTGAGAAGGACGGGATCCTGGTTTCTTCATATGAAGTACCTTATTTGACACGTGGAAAATAGATTATTTGATATTAGAGTTATAATAGAAGCAATTGCATTCGAAATCTTTCCTTGTAAGCACTTTACACTTAGAGACAAGTAACTGAAGCTCTCTCAGCAGTACTTGTGCTGGCTCTGTATGAATTCGCCTTGCACCTAGAGGGCACTGCGTTTTAATTAGCAAAATAGGCAGGATTAACAAACAACTTCATAGTAGGTGAGATTCTCTAAGAAAAAGAAGTATCTCTACGACTTTATATAGAGATTACAGCAAAAATTAACAGTTTTAGCTAGTTTGCTAGTCTTACCTCATTTGCTAATTAAAACGTAGTACCCTCTAAGTGCAAAGCGAGTTCATACAGAGCCAGCACAAGTAGGGTCTAGTGTACCCCACTCGAACCGTTTAAATAGACGTACACCGACCATGGGAATGACTTCGTTAGAAATTCGTCCTTGTATTCAATTGAAGTTTTCAAACAATAACAGTTACATTTAAACTCGCTATTTTGATGTTGAAGACATCGATTCCGTGAACTAATCCAAATGTACGCCAGCCACTATGATAAACCAATGGCGGGACTTACAGCACCTACCCCGCGCTCAGCCCCTATGAGCAGAGCCTTGTCATACTTCCACTATCTTGATATAAGATAGATATCGGATTGATTCATACATGAAATATAGCAAAATGCAGGAACCGCAGAAGAAATTGAGATCCTACAACGACTACACTGTCGCAGTTGTTTGTACGATGAGCTTCGAGATGAGTGCCGTTCGTTTTATGCTTGATGAAGAACACCCGCGCCTACATAGCCGACAGGGAGATCCGAATCTCTATGTTCTCGGCACACTTAGCGGACATAATGTTGTTCTCGCTTGTCTCCCTGGGACCCAAGGGAAAGGCTCCGCCGCCACCATAGCCACGAATATGGCGAGAACCTTCCCTTCTATCGAATTACGACTTCTCGTGGGTATCGGAGGAGGCGTACCAACTACGAAGCACGATATCCGCTTAGGTGATGTAGTTGTAAGCATGCCCAACGGACAGTATGGTGGCGTGGTACAATACGATCTGGGAAAGGACACTACGGACAACTTTGTTCTAAAGGGTTTCTTGTGGCCGCCGCCGCCTCTCTTAAGGAGCGCTGTCGAGATGATGCGATCAGACCATCTAGTTAGCGAGAATAAGGTCGACGAGTTTCTATCAGCAATGTTGCAAAAGGGAAAGCGTCTAGCGATCTATAAGCGACCAGACGCCACCCTGGATGTTCTATTCGAGGCAGAATATCCACACGCACCCATTCATGGCACGTGTGAAAATTGCGACACGTCCAGAACTATCGAAAGGATACATCGTGAATCCAGAGCGCCCGAAATACATTACGGTCTAATCGCCTCAGGCGACAGTGTCATAAAAGACTCTTCTGGAAGAGACACGGCTCTGCGAAACATAGGTGATATCCTCTGTTTTGAGATGGAGGCCGCCGGGATAATGACAGAGTTCCCCTGTATAGTGATCCGCGGCGTTTCCGACTACGCAGACTCCCATAAAAACGACACTTGGCAGCATTATGCGGCAGCAGCAGCCGCCGCTTGCTCCAAGGAGCTATTATCTTACATAGACCCAGAAAGTAGTGCTGCCGCATTAGAAACACCAGTAGACGGGTTACCATACGGAAAAAATATGCCGGGTACTCGCTCTTCCTTCGTTGGCCGAGGGGTGCAAAACTCGGGTTCCGGAAATATCTCGGCCGGAAGGGACATGAACATAGGAAATTGAGTATTCTGGACAGTTCCCAGTACGCTGCCCACTTACAACAGCTTGAATATGAATATGAAAGCAGCCCTGGAGATATTTACGTGTAGTCGCTTCATGTGATTATCTTACCTTTTCTATTTAAATGCCGCCAGACATTTTGTAAGCTATATGTCTACATACACCGCCGATGTATGTGCTTTATATGCATAGCCACACTCTTTGTCTTCGTTCTGCGGCCACGTGATAACGTCGCTTACGGTTGGGCACCAATCACTGCCTATCTAAGCCGATGCCACGCCTACCTCCCAGCCTGATTCTAAACACGCTCTTTTCGTCCATGTCGACGTAACACTTCCAACCCGGCAGCGACAGAGAGTAAAGGGGCACGGGCGCCCTCAAGAACACAATGACGGATCATGACCGCCGATCCGATTTTCATGGGCAAGGAGTCCAAAACTCTGGCTCGGGGAATGTCATTGTCGGCAGGGACTTGAATATTGGTATGTATCCCGGCGGTGCCAAATGCCATCAACCTTATCTCTAACTGGCAGAGAAGTTGCCCCGCAGGATGATTGCCTCGTCGACCTATTTTTGACTGACCCCCGTCTTGATAAAGAACGCATTAAACGGGCCAAGGGCGGTCTTCTGCGCGACTCGTACTGCTGGATCCTCGAGCACGACGATTTCTTACGATGGCGAGACGACCCTGAATGCCGGTTACTTTGGATTAAGGGTGACCCGGGTAAGGGTAAGACTATGCTACTCTGTGGCATCATCGAGGAGTTAGATGCCGGTGTTGACCAAGTCTCGTCCGATCCTCAACTTATGTCCTACTTTTTCTGTCAAGCCACCGACCGGCGATTAAATAACTCCGTGGCTGTATTGCGCGGCCTAATTTATCTTCTTGTCCACCAATGTCCATCGCTCATCCCCCATGTGCAGAAACAATACAAGGGCAAGGGCAAAGCTTCATTCGAGGATGTGAATGCCTGGATTGCATTACGCGATATTCTCCTAGACATACTTCGTAACCCCGACATCCCGCAAACAATACTCGTTATCGACGCCCTCGACGAATGCGAGACGGAACGTCTACCTCTTCTTGACCTAATGGTTGAGTTGTCCGTGACATCCAATGTCAAATGGGTTGCATCTAGTCGCAACCGCCCGGACATACGAGAACGATTAGATATGGCCACACAAAAGATTGGCCTTTGTCTTGAACTTAATGAGCAGTCCATCTCTGAAGCTGTGAATGTCTACCTCCAATCTGAGGTGGCCAGATTAGCTCAGCTGAAAAAGTACGACGATGAGTTACGGAATCACGTTCAAAACCACCTCATCTCAAATGCGAATGACACGTTTCTATGGGTAGCCCTGGTATGCCAAGAGCTTGCGAATCCTAAGGTCAGGCTGCACCATACCCGGCAGAAGCTGTCTACCTTTCCACCTGGGCTCAATCCTCTCTATGCCCGGATGATGGGTCATATCATGGAATCGGATGATGCTGAACTTTGCAAGAAAATCCTAGCCGCCATATCAATCGCATGCCAACCTCTTGAATTACTAGAATTGGCATCCCTAGTTGAGTTTCCACAGATATCAACTCAGCAGCGCGAATTTCTGGAAGAAATAATTAGCCTTTGCGGTTCCTTCCTTACTCTTAGAGGAACAACTGTTGTATTTGTACACCAGTCTGCGAATGAATATCTACTTCGGAATGAAAGGATTACGGTATTCCCTTTAGGGGTAGCAAATGAACACCGCAATATTTGTCTAAGATCACTCAAACTCATGGATGAAAAACTTAAGTATAACATCTATAAGTTAAGCGGTCAGCCAATATCCAAGGAGTTTATCATGCCGCCATGTCCTGACCCGTTGGAAGCTGTACGGTATTCTTGCACCTATTGGATCGACCACCTAGTGAAGGGCTACCGCGATTACCGGGCGTGGTATGCTGTCCTTCGAGATGGTGGGATAGTGTTCAAATTTCTAAGACAGCACTTCCTCCATTGGCTAGAAGCCGTTAGTATTATCGACGTTGTTGCACAAGCGAGGAACGGAATTCTAAAACTAAACGAGCTACTGACAGTAAGCATTCACTCATATGACGTAATTACATGGAATGGTACCTAAGTATTCTCAATAGGCAAAAGGAGAGCAACCAAACGAGTTCGCAGAGGATGCGTACAAGTTTATACAGCTCAACGAAGACGATATCGACTCTGATCCCCTTCAGGTGTACGCGTTACTTTTCTTTAATCCAGCCAAGAGCATAATACGACAAACTTTTCGGAGCGAAAATCCGCGGTGGTTGGCTTTAGAACCAACTCCTGAAGTTCAATGGACAGCAGAAACGTATTGCCCAGAAAGGTCCGAACGAGTTGATGATCTCTACATATTTCTCTCAAGCAACGGGAGCCGAATAGCGTTAATCTCAGCGGAGAACAGCACAATAAGGATATTGGATGCATCAACAGGTACATGCTTAGTTACACTTGTTGACCAAGCGCTTTCTAGTTGGAAATCTAGAACCTTGATAGCCTTTTCGCCTGATGGAAGTCGGTTGGCCGCGCGCTCAAAACTTGATAACTATTTGAGGATATGGGACACTACAACAGGAGAATGCACAGCTGCTCTTGAAAGGTTTGAGACAGATCATCCCGAAATAGCCTTCGCGCCTGATGGTAACCGTCTAGCGGCGTCCGGTACGGTTGGTCATTTCATAGGGATATGGAGCACAACGACAGGTACATGCCTTACAACCATTGCAAGGTATGGTGGCTCCGTGAGATCGATTAACTTCTCACCCGACGGTAGCTGTATATCGACGACGAGCTCCCCCAGTGGCGCCATAAATGTGTGGGACACAGCGACGGGTGCACGGCTAGCTAGCTTCGTAGGGGACCGAAACCCCGTTATATCCATAGTTTTTTCACCTGATGGAACTCTACTTGCATCAAGCTCAAGAGACCAAAAAATAAGAATATGGGACATACGAAAAGGGGTATGCCTCAAGACTCTAGGAGGCGACAAGAGCACCGGGTTTGAGGTAAGTTTCTCGCCGAATGGGGGCTTGTTAGCGTCATACTCGATTATCCATGGGGTAAATGTATGGGATGTGGCGACAGGGGAACGCCTGGTAACTACCCAATTACACGACCACCTGGCTGATTCGATAGCCTTCTCCTCAGATGGGAGTTATCTTATCACAAATACTCAAATTTTACCCTTGTCAGCGGTATTGGATGCCAACATATCGCTTGACCTTCCATATATGTGGCCTTTGGAAAATTATCGTGGCTCATATTTAGGGTGGGGGTGGATCAATTTCAAGGGCCATAATTTATTTCGGTTGCCGGCCTATTGTTGGCCTATTTCCTCCGCTATTATAGCACATACTGCCGTGCCAAACAAGTATACTGTTGCAGCTGTTGGGTACAATGGGGAGGTTTGGATGTCAACTTTCACTTTCCCATAGTTGTTAGGTAACCTGTGAGGGTTAGTGGGAAATATATCAATGTATATTGTGTATGTGTTTAGGTTCAAATTAGCCAATATCACAATACACATGTATATAATAGTCAATAAAACCTACCTCTACAGTGATGAGTCGTATTACGTACTATTCGATGGAATTTACCTTGAACGTATGTGTTCACTAAATGTACGCATTGCTTCATCCACCCATGGTTTGTATGCTGTGTCTATAAGGCTTGTAAGCCTGAATTATCACAATAGTGAGAGAATAACCAACTGCACGGATATCTATAGAAGACTGTGGGTAGATATTATGTAGGTAGGGACCTAGGTATTTAGCACTCAAATCAATCTAACTACGATGTGAGGTCTCTAGCCGCGCAATTGATACATGTATGTCGATAGTGTGAAGAACAACTCAACTATTGTCTAGGTAGAACAAATGGTACGGGTTTGCAGGAAAGGATATTTAAGCAAATGCTTGCGGCTCCTGTCTGTGGGTATATAATATGTACTTACTTCTACAGTTCACAGCATAAATGATCAGTTGACAAGCACAGGTTCTTTTATATTACTATACCGACATCTCAAAAACATTTCCAATAACAGTGCAAAGTAGACGACATACTATATGCTACTATAGGACAGGCTTGGCCTATGCACACTACGCAGGCAACTCAACTTCATTTCGCTATCGTTCATCCAGCAAGGACAATGCACATGCTAGCTACTATGCACCGTGAGGTGCCTCATCCAGAAAAATTATATAACTAAGGCCCCCCATCAAGGATTTATCTTCTCCCTCTCTCTCTTCAGACATCAGAGTCTAAAAAGAGAAGCAGCTGGATCTTCATCTACCTTCATTGACATCCACTTGCACCACACTCTTCAACATTTACGACTACACATCAATCACATTCACGCACACAACAATCAAAAAAAGGTCCAACCATTAAGTCAAGATGGGAAGCGGACGAAAGTCACCACCGCCTCCTTACACGAGCACGGACCACCTCCCTACGATGCCGCCATCGTATACGGAAACGAGGGTCTCCACGAACGAGAGTATACCGGTCTATCTCAAGGCCTACTTCCCCAGCGACCCCCTCTCTCGGTTCTTCCACCTCGGAGAGAGCTCAAAGCAGCTTCTCTACACCATGGCGTATAGGAAGTCGAATTCCGATCCGGCGCTTTTGTACGTCTACAAAGGCACAAGCACCAATGGCCCCGTCCTCTCAACCATAGAGGTGCCCGCCACGCACGCCTGTCAGTATGACGGAGTCATCGATGTCCCCTCTGAGGGCTCGAGCTCGGGTAGCGAGAAGAGCAAGAAAAGCTCGAGATCGGTCATCGTCAAGAACCATTCGAACTGGACCGAGGCCAAACACGTCTTCACCATGAAGGTCGGCACGGGCGGTTCTATGCGGTCGGAGAAATTCGAGTGGCGAAGGAGCCACGGCAAAGAGATCCACGAGCTTGATCGTCATATGAGAGGCTACAAGCTGGTACGCCTCGGAAGCGAGGGATCTGCTGGAGGACTCGGAGGCTGTCGCGTGATGCGACAGAAGGGAGAGTCGAGCGACGGAAAGGAAGTCGTCGCCGTGTTCGCGTCAAGCAACAGCATGCTCCTGCCTATGGGCTTCAAGTTCCAGCAGCTAGGCAGTGGAGCAACGAGCGAACTGGGCAGCCACTTCGCCATTGTGGCTCTCACTTCGGCACTCAAGATCTGGTGCATCGAGCACCATGGCTCAGATGCGGTCGCCGGGGTGGATGCGGCTGCACGCCACCTGTCCACACGTGGACGATAGATCTGATAGCATATGTGTTATCTGATAGGCGAGGAGTTATGGAGCTTTCTTTGGGGTGTTTCTTAGATTGATAATTATTATTCCCTGGCACATGGTGCGACAGTGCACTTAATAGTCGATACTAGATAGTACGGCGATATAGTAAGCCAATGAGGAAATTTTATTATCCCCCATCTGTGTCCCCATTAAATTCGAGAATGTACTATTTTGATATGGCCGTAGTTCCCCGGGATACGCGCAAAAACTGCCTATATGTATATACTGTACTCTTTTTGTGTACTCTGATCCTAGGAGTAGACCATAGCCGTAGCAAACCAAGCCTTAGTCAACCTTTCGAGACGATTCAACGGCACTGTATTTATATCTGTAATCTGACAGTTGGGTTTATTCTACTTCTAAAGTTCTACGGTTGCTAGGCATGAGTATGAAGGAGGCTTCGGGACGTTTCACTGGTAGCTGTATCTTGCTCGTTACAAAGTATACCAAGGTCTTCCGTGAGTACTCTTAGCATTATTCTTATGAGAAGAAGAAAAACTCTTATAGGCAAATAAAAGGCATGATGAGATTTCTAGGAAGATTAATTTTATTTTACTCAGTTGCGGTTGAAGCTGTAGGCTCTAAGTTTTCGTAATTATATATGTTTGACGATACACGGTCACCTCTAGTGCTCCTATCTTTATCACGAATTCTTAGTCTAATCTAGACACACCAATGACTGGACTAAACAACCCGGTTCATCAAAATTGATGTCACTCAAAAATCCGGCGTCCATAATACCTCAATACAGGGTCTATGCTTATTACCTCTAGGAAAGGGCGCTAGCTAAGTTATGCTCTATGTCCCTATTGCGTTTTAAAGGGGGTTTGGAAGGGGATCCAGTATATGATTCATCAGGCAGACTTATAAATGGAGCGGGATACATTATATATAGATATTTTGTGCCTTAGCTTGGTATATGATATTCAAGTCCCCATTCCGCTTTGTACTCAAGGATCCGCTCTTGAGCTGCGGCCGCCTCGGTAAAGAGACCAAGATCAAAGAGTAGGTCAATAACGTCGTAGACCCCGTCCTCCGTAGTAGAACGATCGCATTTTACCACGACATCCATGAACTCGTCGGGGCGTGCATCGATAGCGAATCTGACAAGCCCGACACAAATTTTAGCCCATGTTTCTGCCCAAGGTCCGAAGGTTCCTCCCCCGCTCCGAAATTCGATTGTACGCCTGCCAAACGGATTCTTGATTTCTTTAATCCTGTAGGCGTTGAAATTGGTCATTGCTCTTCTCCGGGGACCAAAGGGAAATAGAAGGTGTGATATATGGATGCTACTAGTAGCGCTCAGAAGGTGTCTTACACCCTCAAGAACACCGGGGTCGGCTGTTCGATCATCCTCATCATCATAGTCGAGGCTCACCTTACCGTAGGGCTGTACCTCTTTTCGCATCTCTCGACGCTGTTGTAAAGTGTAGCGGGGCAATACAATTCTCGGGATAGTTCGTACACGAGCTGTGACGCTGGGGTCACTAGGATCGGCGGGATTTGCCTCAGTTGGTTCGCTTGACCCAGCCGGTTCCGGGACTTGGATTGGTTTATTAGGTTCGACCTTTTTTGCGGATCCAGGCTTTCCGACCTGGAAAGGTTCAAAATGACCTTCCTGCCTAGTTTTCGCAAACGCCTCGTCGTTCCTTTGAGAGCAGTGTTGAGATCTCCAGGATATGGGTTCTTCACCGAAACGCGTATCGCCCGCAAGAAATCGACTCCGTGCATCCATATCAGGGTGGTCTGAGAGATCACCTTTAGCAAGATTACTACAGTGGCGGAGGGCTGGGCAGTATATATTCACTTGACGCTCGGGTTTCTGGAGCGTAACCATAAGGTGCTCCGTGGCCCAAACAAGAGAGGCAATACGTTTAAGTAATCCTGAAGGGAAACGTTCTAAACCATTGCCTACGTGGACATGGTATGAACAAGAACGATTCACCCGTATTCTAAAGTTGGTCTTGATGAGTTCTCGAACATAGTGTATAGTTTCAAAACTGTCCGGATGGTCTAAAAGAACTGGAGTTATAATTTCGACGCCAAGCCACTGGAATTGACGTACAATATCCTCGGAATCTACGCAGGGTTCCCGGATGGCCGACTCATGCTTGACGTCCCATTTCGTATAAGTCCCGAGTATTGCCCCGTCAAACCCTTCGGTCCGGATTTTAGGTCTGAGACCATGCTTTGCTAGTAGTCTTTTCATGCGCCTGTGAACCTCGTCTCTTATGGCTTCAAATTCTTGAGAGGCAGGTCTGAAGACCGGAGGGAGACCCTCAACATTTTCAAAGGGATCCTTCTGGCCCTTATGAAGGTAAGGTACACATATTTCGAATTCTACGCCAAATGTAAGTCGTGGTGGACGCAGAGATGAAAAGTCCGTCGACATGATGCTTGAACCTACATATGTACATCCTGTATACAATTATCTAAACAAACGCTAAATCATGTTGGCGTGTCTATTAATATATCTCAAAAAACAATCGCGTTGTTTGTTTATTATTTATAATGAGTAAGAATAGACGATGAATTTTCTATCGATTTTTTATAAAAAGTTCGGTAGGGATTACTTAAGTTTATAGAACATCAATTGATTGATATTGGATAAATCCCAGATTACATAATCTATCTCTACAAGTACAACGCATCGTGTAACAAAGGTAAGAGATGGATGAGATTGGCCGACATGGGGGGATCGCCGCATATAACTACGAAATATTAATCCTAAAGTTGGCCGATATATCCATTCGAAATTTCCACGCTCTAGCTTACCAATTTGTCGACTAAAAATGAAGCGTCATCTAGCCCCTCTAGCTACCTACTTAGTAGCTACTGAGCTACTGAGCTACCAAGCAGGAATTGACACCCGGCTATAAGAAAAAGCAAAGCCGGTGACGCAATGCTTTAGAGGGAGCGGGGTTTTGTCTCTCCTTCAGATGCGACAATATTCGGAAGCTATGTTTAGATCGAGTATTTCTAATAATTCTAAATATGCATGAAAGCTTAACTCCATCTTTGTTCGACCATCCCTAGATAAGCACTTTGCATTAGCTATTTAGCACCGGGTGAATGTTTTACGATCAACCTCCCCTCCTCTCCACTCCCGAGGTCCCCATCAATAAGTACTTAAGCCAACCATCCTCGCCTCAAAGAAGCTATCAAAATCACCACAACACATCCTTATAACTTACATCCGCCTTCAATTACCTCGTGCCGCTCCGATTCGTAGGGGCATTGTTCATCAGTCATATATTCTATCACGCATCTAAACCATCTACCGAAGACTCTACCCCACCATCCCAAGAAAAGCAACAAGATGGCGCCAAGTTTCGTAATCTCTGTCGCGTACCCGAAGGGCGGCAAATTCGACCTGGACTACTATCTCAAGACGCACATGCCCCTGGTGCAGGCCAAGTGGGCGAAATTCGGGCTCCGGAGCTGGCGGGTGGCCCAGTACAGCAACCCCGAGGCCCCCTTCGCCATCCAGGCCTGGCTCGAGTTTGAGCACCCAGATAAGGTCAGCGAAGCCACTGCCAGCCCCGAGGGCAAGGAGATCTTCGACGATATTCCGAACTTCTCTGACAAAGCGGCTGTTACCCTCAGTGGGCCGCTGGTGGGTGCGGTGTCTTGGTTGAACTAAGATGGTGGGGCGTTTGATAATGGGACCGATTGGGGCTAATTGGAGGCTTGATAATCATGAGGATGTCGTGCATGCATCTTTGGAGGTATCACAACGCGATATATGCAGGTGGTAGATGAATTAACAATCGCTAAGCCACATTCACAATTTTCCAGACTACCTACAGGTGGCTGCTTCGGATTTCAGATGCTTCCCCATATTTTCAGAAAAGGGGTAAAGATACACGAAACATATTCTGCTGTGTGGCATTTATGTACTCCCCTTAGTGAGGAAAGTCAATGTCTCGTCGGGGCTGACTAAATACCCGACTTGTCCCAGCAAACACAAGTATACCTATCTCTTGTCAACTTCCCTAATATAGTCCTAATCCAAGCCGTTTAGTCGTAATACTTCTGACTCACGCCGGCAATGATCTCCCTCTCAGGCTGGTCAACCAACCCTGTACGGAACCTATGATCTTTTGCAATTCGCGCCCGAGCCCATTCTGGAGTCCTTATTAGCATATCGTCCATATTTTTACTAATATTGCATTACCATCACGTACCTTCAGCAGTGACCTCGTGAGAAAACCGCTCAGTTTCCGCCTGCAGCCCAAGTCTCTGTAGCAGCGGGCTCAAAACAGGCTTGAGGAGAATATTGGCCTCCGGGCGCGCAAAGTAAATCAGGCTCAGTCTAGGCTTGTCCGCCTGGTCCTCCGGAGGTCTTACGACGCGGTGGACAGTGCTCTTAAGATAGCCGCCACTGAGAAATTCGAGTGCATCCGCGATATTCACGATAATCGCATCCCTTAGCGACCTGACGTACTTCCACTTCCCCTCAGGCGTCTGCACCTATAACCCGACGACTGGCTGGTGGAAGAGGAAGGTCAGCGTGTTGTAATCCGTGTGTCCCTTCGCCCAGATATTACCAGTCTGCGCATCGGCCTCCGCGGAGCGGGGGTGGTACTTCATGTAGCGGAGATACTCCAGCCCGTCCGCTTCATACCTGTGGCGTTCGACGAGATAATCCTCGTCGATCTCAAGGACATACGCGAAGAGGCGGAGAAGAGGAAGTAGAACATCATTATGTATCTTGAGTGAGAACGCTCGAATCTCATCCCAGTGGTCCTTAATGAGTTGCGGATGCGGCCGTTCGTGCTCCGGTGTGAATTTCGGGATGTTGTACCGCTCGTCGTTGTCGCGCGTGGCGAGCTTTCCCGTGGACTGCGGCTTGTACCCCCGGAAGTCGCCCTTGGCCGTGTCGCATTCGTACTTCAGTTTTTCCTCTAGGGGAAGCTGGAAGAACGCCTCGCAGAGCGCGTACTGGCGTTTCACTTCCTCCTCGGAAAAACCGTGACCGACGACATAGAAGAAGCCTATAACTTAGTTAACAGCTGAGACACTGGTAGATAATTCGGTTTCATACCGTTCTTATTGATGAACTTCAACACCTGCTCCGCCAACGCCTGCTTGCCGCCTGGCTGGTCTAACTTGGATATATCAAGTGCTTCTAGCTCCGCATACTCCACTGTTTGAAGCTGTATCAGTGCCGAGTTTTTGGTCACTTTTATTGTCATAAGGTATCTACATACATTGTTCTTTGGTCTCACTTGGGTATTCGTACGTCAATAGAGGTTCCCCGCGCGAAGGAGACATTTTGAACTTTATATTGCAAAAATTCAGTCAATAGTAATTATAATAGATGTGACGATTTCTATCATTTATTCCATCCATTGGAATTATTCATATAAGGGCTGTTAAAGGTGTCGTTACATCGTAAGAGAGCGGGGAAGCAGTTTAGCACTTCCATTCGATAATCCATCCTAACTTCGATGAACGGGATTGGGCAAAAGGGACTCCATATAAAATGATGCCATCGCGAGCTTGTAAGGCGAATTATACTCATAACCTTCAAGTTGTTAAGTGTATAGTAAAAGCTATTTGCAGGGAGCAATGCATGTCTTTGGTGTTCATACAATAACTGCGGTCTAGGCAACTCAGGTCAATAGCGCCAGTTCCTAGTTTCGAGATATACAATCCAGTTGAATGCATATGAGAAATTATCAATAAAGCTAAAGTTCGCTTTTATGTGTAAACGTCGTTTGACGCTTTTTAGTCGCTTTATGTGAACAAATAAAACTCACATGATATAGTAAACGGAGCCAGCTTTGCGTTTGAGTGTCATTAAATCCTATGGATCTAGAGAGAATTCAAATTTCCTATCTTGAAATATGATACGGTACACCTTCGAGATTTCGTACGGGATAGAAGCTTGACACTGTTCGCGGATGCCAAGATATACTGCGTGTCACTTACAAGTTACACGACCGACTTGTTCTACGCCGGGGGCTCTCCACCAAGACGCTATAGCTATTATCGTCTCCGAGACCATAACTTAGCCTGATCTCGGAAGCCCATCTATTTGGGCACGACGAAATGTGTGTGATGTTTCATGGTATTGATACCGCAGGTTTCCTCGGTGTCTGGAAGTCTAAGAGAGTGACGTCCCAACGTTTGCGGGAGTAGGAGTAGAAAATATCGCATCACGAGAAGGCAATGTTATCATTATTGTACTGGATATCTCCTGTATCTTCGGAGATGCTGTATTTGGGTATTTAAGCCGGAAATACTATGATCTCGAAGTAGAAGTACAGACATCTCCGAATCTTTTGAGCTGAGTTATGCACCCTAATCTCCTGTCTGACGGTTATCTAAGATTTGCCTTGTTTTTGAGTTCAAATAGCATATGCCATTGGCTTGTTGATGTGACACAGAATGGGTTGATTACTATTCAGTGGCTACTTCGTGAGGCCGGTGTAGTCCAGAAGCTGATGTTGGACATAGATTCTGGTCAGACAGCAGGGATTTGTTGAGATTTCAGCTACTTGAAGGACGCCCGATATTCAACCGAGAGCCTCGGTACCAATCGGAGAATTAGGTACGTACCGTTCTTACTTAAGTTCAAGCTTCAAACGGCTTAGACAAACTGAAAACCACCAAAGAACTTCCGATGAGACTCAATTCTACGCAGCAAAAACCATCATGACCAGGACATAAAACCGCCATGAACTCTAAGTCATGGCCGAGAATGATTTCTCACAAATTCAACTTTTAAATAGTCAGATTTAGAAATAATACTCCACATTTTTATTGACCCCCTTTTCCAAGCGTCCCCCCAAAACAAGCATCGCAAATGGCGCACTTCTTAACTAAATCACGTGCCTTATTACCATGTCGGGCAATAGGATTGCCACAAGCCACACGTGCCTTGACAGTTGCCAGACCGATACCATCGGTGTGGCACCACCAACGGTTACAGCAAAGATGGAGTTCCCATTCGCCCTTGGGTACATCATTAAATCCCCCCAGGAAAAAGGTCACAACAGGAAGTCTCCTGTCAATGTACAGAAAGGGGGAGCCCATTGCTATGATGACGGCCCATGACTTTCCAAGTGCGCACGTCGCGGACGCCGCCGGGGTGGACGTCGTCCTTGTTGGTGACAGTCTAGCAATGGTTGCTTTGGGCATGGAGGATACTAGCGAAGTGACTGTCGAAGACATGCTGCTTCACTGTCGATCAGTCGCACGTGCCACCCGCGGTGCCTTCACAGTAAGGATGCATGATCAGTTCCATTGGTATGAAATACTAACGATAATTAAGGTCGGGGATCTTCCTATGGGATCTTATGAGATCTCGCCGGAGCAAGCGCTAGAAACGGCCATCCGATTCGTTAAACACGGTCGTGTGCAGGGGATCAAGCTAGAAGGCGGAAAAGAAATGGCACCGACCATTGCGAAAATAACCAAGGCCGGAATACCCGTCTTAGCGCATGTAGGACTAACGCCTCAACGGCAAGGTGCCCTCGGTGGGTTCAGAGTCCAGGGAAAGACATCGAAAGCCGCAATGAAAGTTCTCGAAGATGCGCTTGCCGTCCAGGAAGCTGGATGTTTCGCAATGGTGCTAGAAGCTGTCCCGGCCGAGGTCGCAAGTATCATTACGCAGAAGCTGCGCGTCCCAACTATCGGAATCGGTGCTGGAAATGGGTGCTCTGGTCAAGTCCTTGTCCAGGTCGACATGGCCGGATACTTTCCACCCGGTCGCTTCATTCCTAAATTTGTGAAGCAATACGGTAACGTGTGGGCGGAGAGTCTTCGGGCAATCGAGTCCTACCGGGAAGAGGTGAAAAGTCGCGCGTACCCAGCACCAGAACATACCTATCCCATTTCCAAGGACGAACTCGAAGCGTTCGCGAAGGATGTTGAGAGGCTATAAAGCATTGTCGCCTGCCCCGTTTAATTTCTTATTACGCCACGGACGGCTAGATTATGAGGGTGCAGGGCATCCATTTCTTTCTCGGGGTTTCGAATTAGCATGAATAGGCGTATGGGGGATACCATGGAGACGAAGTTGTGCCAGACCGTCGGAGAACTCATCCAAATGCAGGGGTGATCGAATAGACTACAATTAATTGATCATTTGAGTCTTTAAAACACTGTCGCATCAATAAGTATTTTATTCAAACGGTGAAGAGGAGTGATACATATACGTACCCTATGCAGGTTGCCCACGATCTCGTCCAAGGCAGGGGCAAATGCGCTATTTACATAAAGAAACAAGCCGTCCGTGGGGTTGAGTCGCAGGGCCTTGCGCAGGTGAGACACGACGGCCTCGAATTTCTGCGATGCGCTTATCCGTCGCACCTCACGCTTAAGCTGCGGGGCAGACGCGACAGCTTTAAATCGGACGAGAATCTTCTCTTGGTCGAACCCACCAGCGCTTGCGAGGGCTGAACTAGCATCTTGGGGAAGCGCAGTAAGAATAGCCGACGCGGTCATGGTAAGAGGAAGTTCAGGTGAGGCTGGCCGATCTAGGATGGGAGATGCCGGAGGCGATGGAGATGGATGTTCGGGAACATCGGGGTACTCCATTTTCTATTACCTAGATACTTATATTAAATATATCTAGTCGTAGGTTTGATGTTTGGTAGGTGACTACTGGGAGCCTCGGAGACTTGTGAGACCTTCGATCACTGTTGAACACTTGAGAGTGAATTGTGGAGTACTGAATCCAGGCTGACTACGTCCGGTGGAAAAGCGACGTCCGTGTGTTTACATAATGCAAAAGCTATTACCTAACCTACCCAGTGTGCACAGGCCATATTTCCTTATCTTATCGATTCAGGGGCTGACTCCAGTGTTTCCTATCAATTGATGTGTGTTGCATGACGCCACGACGCGCCGCGAACCTCTCTTATCTCTACTTTCCCTACGCGTCTAGGGTTGCACAATATCTTCGAGGTCCAGAATAATCACTATCGCCTGCTGTTCCGCCTTGTCAGGCGCTCCTACAGAATGAACCTCCTTGTTGGTGAAACCAGTTGACTTGTGCAACGAATGAATACTTAGGCACGCTAGTATCGAACTCGGTGTAATCTAATAGACTCAGCGCAACCCGCCCTTTACTTCAATGTAATAACCGCCGCCCTGTTCAGCGAGATGGCTATAAACCTTAACAAACAGGTCCTTACTATCAAGAAGTGGGAAGCCTGCTTAAGTAATTGAACTAGATTAATAGAACCAGGTTTCTCCAAGAAGTTCCTAAGCCCTGTCATTCTTATATCCTAGACAATCGGTAAAGTTTCACAGCAGTCAGGATACTCCTATCCGCAAGGAGAAAACGGATAGATGATGTTGTCTTGCCGGGAAAACATTTAGAAACTAGAAACGAGGGGGACTATCAACTTTAACGGAGAAGTTGGGTCTCTAGAAGTGTACATCCGTGGGCATGTATGCTGCCAGTGATATCACATCACATACATATGTTACATGTCAAGGCGGGGGAAGTTGGGTTGGTAATCCCATGATATTCGGCGTTTACACTTATCGATTTATTTCACCTAAGCATTATTATTAGTAATGCTTATAACCTGGGTTTCTGAACCTGGAGTAAACCCCCGGATTGGTCGGATGTACGGAACCCCTTTGGAATCATCCAAGTCTATTGATCTTTTGATAATGTACGGAACCGCGATCACGCCCTGCCCGATATCCATGCGATCTGTCGGGGTGTCATACCTATTCCAATGTGACTATGCGAGTGGATGTCACCTCGCGCTCCCCATTGGCTGAGGGGTTCTGAACGACGAACGGCATTTCCAAAAATAAGCGTTGATGGAGCTTCTCACGGTATAGCAAAAGGCGAATCGCCGTCAACTACCAATACGGTAATAAGGGTTGATAGACGCGAACCCGACCTACCCCCGATGATATTCGGTGTATAAATTGGTGCAACAAAGTTCATCTCTAGACTGAGTGTAACATTCTACATCGAATATTGAACTCATCGAAAATCCTATCATCGATCTATGTTTCCAATGGAAGGGAGTTACAAGTCAGTCGTTGATAAGCTTGAGGCCTTTACAGCCGCCGATTTCAAAGACCACGATGTCGAGAGATTCCGATTGTTGGTGGCTGCACGGAAGCTGATCAGCCGCTTGGAAACGCCCCAAGAAAGGATGATTAGCATTGCCTATCATGAGACCATGGTGTTCGCGGTACTGAAAACATGTATTGACATTGGCCTCTGGCACAAGTGGACGGCGGCGGGTGGAGGGGAAAAGTCGCTAGACGAGCTAGTGAAACTAACCACCAAGGATTGCGACATAAACCTACTCCGTGAGTCGACGTACCATTTTGGCTCGCAGCGAAGGATCTGACAACTGGAAGGCCGCTTACTCCGACTTATGGGAGCCGAGAACATCATCGAGGAAACAGGAGAGGATCGATACAAACCGACCCCCTTTTCACTATCGATAGGTGACGAGTCTACACTGATATCGCAGGCGCTTCTTTCTAGGTCAGAATTCCATCCTAAATATCTTCGTCCAGGTTGCTTAACTAATGCAGGACCTACCACTGGGACCCCGGTAACATAAATCTACCATTGTTCCTAGCCAAGACGTCGTATCGAGAGCCCAAGGATCCGAAATACACCAGCTATAGCGACGGGACACCCGAGGGCCTACCATTCTTCGACAGGAACCTGTCCAAACCGATCTACCAAGAGACTTGGAGTGCCCTCATGAGAGAATGGGGAGGGTTTCGAGTTCCATGGCCGAAATTTTACGACACCGATACTCTAGTAAACGGGGCGGACTTATCCTCGGGCGCACCATTGATCGTTGATATTGGCGGTCACCACGGCGTCGATCTCAATTTGTTCCTGGATAAGCACCCGGATGTACCGGCTGGATCCCTGGTTATCCAGGATCTTGAAGGCGTCGTCTCGACTGTGAAACTCACCACGGACAAGATCAAGCTTATGGCTCACAGCTTCTTCGACGTACAGCCCATTCACGGTAAGATATTTATCACCCTACTGTTACAGAGACTAGAACTAATTGGCAATGCGGGAAATAGGGAGTCGGGCATATTTCTTTCATGGGATATTCCATGATTGGCCAGATGCCGAGGCTATTAAAATCCTGAAGAACATCGCGCCGGCGATGAAGAGGGGCTATTCCAAGCTACTCATCTGTGATATGGTGATCCCGCCAACAGGGGCAACTATGTATCAGACACTATTGGATGTGAACATGATGGCATGTCTCTCGGCATGCGAGAGAACTGAGGCCATGTGGGAGAAGCTTATGAGTGAAGCGGGATTCAAGATTGTGAAGATGTCGAGGGATAACCGAGGACATGAGGCGGTGATTGAGGCAGAGCTGGCATAAATGGCTTCCCCGAAAAGGTGATTTACAGTGAGAATATTCAACTATCCTCATAGGGTCTTGTTAGGCAGTGATTAAGGAGTGGCTTTCATTTTCAATAAGCAGTACATATACTTCCACCGATCCCGTGACTAAACATAATCCAAGAAAGTCGAGAGCTCGTTACTTTAATTTTAGAATTTCATCGTACCATCTTCGTATAAGATTATCCTTGGCGGGACAGCTACCGAAGAGCGATGCTGCCCTCTTGTGCCAGCGGTAGAACTAATTCGTATAGAGTCTGTCTCACTAACCTCATAAGAATTTTGTCCAAACACTCCTAATTCTCCTCGTCGCTGAGCCAAAGGGAGCGTAGTAACCGTCGCAATCGTTATGACCTATCTCGCCATGAATATGTAGCGCATGCTGTGGTATTCTCTTAAAGGAGACTAAGTCCCCTTATTGACAACTAAGCACAGCGCGGGTTCCATGGCGATTGATGCTGCGGAAAGTCGGCATTTAGGTGGCCATTGCCCTCTTCAGTGGAAACAATCTCGGTGGTGCGCATAATTCCTGCCTCCGAATGATTCAAATGATCAAAAATTCGGTCATTTGTCCTTTCTAGCGGCCAGTGTCCGGCTTCTGCCAGGCCGTATCGCCTCACCGATGGCTCGCTGTTATGGCCCGGCTCATATAAGCTGTCGAGAGGCAGCTTCTTGCCTGGCCAAGTAGAGCCGCTCTTAGAATTAGTGCTCTTTGGAAGAAGGTTCAACCAGGACACGATGGCCGTTGGGAACCTGATTCGCAACCTAGACTCCCTGAATATTTTAGGGATAGATGGCACGCAGAATACGAGCATGGCACACGTCAGCTCTGATATACCCCAAAGAGCCACTGTGGTGACGTCATATGTCTTATCAACGGATGCATAGAAACGAATACATGCATCAAGTCGGAGTCCAGCAGATATTATAGCGCTAGACGCAAAGCTGTTGTTAGAATGGGATCCGAGGCTCGGGGTAGGAAAGCGGTACGCAGTGATGATGTATCAAGATGGTTCTACTTACAATGCTCCCACAAAGAATATAAAAGCAATTCCAGACTTCTTTTTTGCTTCAAGGTGCAGTTTCCATATTACTCGTTGCGGTAACAGTACAATGACGAGATCCGATATGAGGTTGCCAACGGCAGTGGAAATGTCGATAATATCCCGATCAACACGGCAGGTGCCAGGTACCGTTGGGTCCCATAACTTTCTGAATGGTTGGCAGGAGGCACAAATAAGAATTACAATGATGAGATATAAGAAAACGTTGAGCCAAAGTAGAATATGGCAAGCCCACTAAGTTCGTGGGTAGTCAGTGGTGTATTCGGCTTACACAAGGGCGGAGATGACGCTTATAGTAGGTCATCTAGAACTCAAGTATTCAAATAAAGCCGCTCTACTGAGGTAGGATGACTCACGTAGAAAGAATCTTTAGTGCCACGAGGAACAAAAATCCGTATCCACTGGAGAAGTATGGCAACCTTAAATAACATGATCGCGACAGAATACAGGATCGAACCAACATGGACCAACTACAGTATAAACTCTAGTCAGTGGGATATTTACAGTATAGACGGAAACGGAGTAAACATGGGGGTTAACTCATACGTAAAACGGCTCGCTTAGGTCCTTAACTCGTACATTCCATTGGTGTGTAAATAGCCCAATGGTTGTCGAACCCTTATATGTACAGTAGAGAACGCCGATAACGAGGCCCTAGTGAATAATTATCAGACTTTTCGGAATACTGCTGATATAGTTAAGAGTTTATAGTTACATAACCGGAAAAGACGAAAACTGTTCGAAGAAATTAGCGAGATAGCAATCTATTAGTAGATACATTTCACTTACAATCTTCTAAGTGGACTTTCTTAACACAACAAAATTTTGCGTATGCTGCCAGCGTGAAGACTATTGTTGACACAGAAAGACATAATGAGGCAACAGCCACGCCTAGAGTGTTTCCGTTTGGTGGGTTGTCTAGGTTTGGCGTCACCCCAGGAGGTGGTGTCAATGCAGGTCCATTGAGGATGGCCTGTTGTGCTGCCTCAGGCAGAAGGTAGAGTTGGTCTAGAGACACCATTGTTCGAACTTAGGGATTGGTATTTTTTAGAGTGAATTTGACTCAGAAAATGGAGAAGCAACGCGAGTATTTTATATATCACAGGTGCTCGAAGTATTCTCTACGTAACATCACTTTCAAGGCTTCTTCATCCAAGAGTTTGGATGGAATGGGTGGGGGCTACTAGATGACGGGACGCCAATGTAACACTACTGAACCGACCCCCGAACAGTTTATATCATTTGACGTAGCTTGTTATTGAAGCCTTGCTTGATAGGATATGGGGAGGGGGGGCTACATGCATTATTGCGACGATGGGAAAGAGGGCCAAAATCGGCATTGCGACGAAGTTCATATCCCGAAGCTATCATTCAATTGGGTCTACCTGGAGCTAGATTTGAAGCGGCGGCGCAGCTGCAGTAACGTCTGCGGATGATATACAGGCGATATACTAACATAAGCTCGTTTTAAGTAGCCTACCTTGGCATAAAACGACGAGATGTGTAGGCTACAGTTAAGGTATAGCCAACATTCTGTCTACTACCGAATTTGCTGGGAAAGTCCCAGCCTTTGTGACCAGATACTACATACATATCCTACATATATGGTAGTACAGACACACCACTATTTTTAGACCAGCTTTACTCGCGTTTTATTGCCTTTCGAAGCGTTACTTGCGTTCGAATACGTAGGTAGGCTCCGAAACCGACTTCTCCAATTCGACAGCCAGATATTACCATGCACGTTACGTGACTACTTACCCCATTCCAAAATCATTAGAAATAATCACTAAATAAAGTTAATGATTAAGTAGATGTTGCCACAAGCTACTATGTTGTTACGAAAGGAGCTGCAACCTTTATCTAACTGGAACCATAGGTACATATATTCAAGCAGCTCTTTATCTATTAAACACCCATGCTCAGGGGCTAACTCCCGGGTAGGAAGGGCAACTCTGCACGGGCCACTAAGAGAGCCTTCTGATAGCCACGGTGACAGTAGGGGTAGAGGATCGAGATTTTAACTCTACAAGCAGTAACATGGCTGCACTTTTCTTGAGCAGGAAAAGCAATATCGATATTTTTCATTTTCTATCATGATGATACCCAAAAGACACCCACGCAAAGGTCTGAACATATTGTAGAAAGAAGCTGACCGAAGATAGCCTTAGACGAGCCAGAAGTCGTCATAACTACGATGCTCTACCGTCTTTATGTGTATGTAGTCGTCCCCCCTCGGCCTATCGATTACCTCCACATGCATAACATAGCGCAGGACCTTGCGGCCATCCCTCTCCCCAATGGTCTCTGCAAGGAACGCCTTTCGATGAAGAGGCTCGCACGCCATTTCGAAATCACAGGGCTGAGAAGGGTTGAAACCCGGGGGTTGTTCGTAGTACGTCACGTCAGGCCTAAAGAAAAACTCCAAATAGGGGGTTTCGATCAGGAGAGCCCGCTTGGATAGCAGGTCGGCTAGCTTGACGTTTGGTATAGGGATGGTCGATATGTTAGCGACTAGCCCCTCTCTCGTGATCGTAGCGCGAGGGCCGAGGAGTAGGTCGGCTCCTCCGGTCATAAATGTGCCCGGAGCCCATGAGAACATGGATTCTTTGAGTCTTGGGACGTTCCAGTATAATGCGCCGCTATCGATCTCCTTCAACGCTAGGAAGAACTCGCACATTCTAGCAGTGCAGACTCGATCAACTTCTTCGTCGGTTCTTTGTTTACTAGCGGAGATTTCGAGCATGTCAGAAACGTCAAGGCCGATAATACTGCTAACGCAGATAGGCTCGTCCTCTGCCCGACTCGTCTGTCTACCGACGAGTCCTCTTACCACTGTGGAGAACACTAGATATGGCGGGCTGGAGTAGCCGGTAAATTCACGTGTTACTGTCGTAGCCATGTCTTTATCTCGATCCATCGTATACCGGAAGAAGGCTCCCCTGATGCCACCCAGAACCTCTTGCCCATATGAGAATACTGGGTCTTTGCTCGCGGCCAGCCTAGTTTCTAGCCGGCCGACTGGTATCTCCTTATAGCGATCGCCGAATCTTTCGATAATGGGATTCCACTTTCGCCGAATCTCAGCTTGCCTATTGAATCTCTCTAGCATGCCGACAGCGATGACACGCAACTCTTCTTCATCCTCATCGTCCTGTGGAGGCAAGTTCGCGTACCGGTTGACTAAGTCCAGGGATATGTCGTCGCCCAGAACCGCTTTGAGTAGAGCCATCAGATAGGTGTTCTGTAAGAAGTCACTCTCGTTGAATGACGAGAGATGGTCCACCACCATATTCAACTTGTCTCTCCCTAGAAATTCCTCGCCCGAAAATTGATCGAGCGTAGCGGGCCCGGAGGAGAGCTGAAACCGACAGTCTCGCGCTAGTTTGGCCTCCTGAAAAGTCCAGAGCCTCTGGTTCCAGTTGCTCCTCGCTATCCTTATCAGGCTTTCCCGCGAGTCGGTATTGGCAGTTGAGTCCTCCAACCACTTATCTAGAACTAAGACAGACGTTGAGTGCGCATAGGTCTTCGTCATTCTGGAAATCGCTATGTTCCTGACACCGGACTCGAGGGGCACGCAGAGAGTATCCATCCAGAAAAAGCAGTTGGTTTCTGAAGTCGGATCTAAGGCGTTGACGCGCTTTTGGATCCGATTCAATTGACAGAGGCGAAGGCTATTAGTTTCGGGGTTCCCCATGCCGTCAGACCAGACGTGGGATATCGCAACATAAGACGGCATATTGTCTGGGTCACCTAGGTCAAATCTGGCCAGATCGATTGAGGGGCCATTTAGGCCTTCGAGTATCCGAACTATCGGGATGCCGCCCGATTTGATAACTTTACAGATACCCTGGATGGGCGAGAATATCATTCCGCACCGCGAGCGATCGCAATTGTCAGCGTGAGAGGGTACGTAGGTTCCACCGTCAACCTGGTTCGCGAGACAAGTCGTGTCGGTGCATCTGGAGTGATCTTTATCCTGGCTCCCTCGACCTAGAGTAGAATGGTAAAGCAGAACGACGGGTGAACAATCAGAATAAAGATGGGGAAGCTCCCCACGACACCAGCCTGCATTTAGGAGGAGCTGATCCATGGCCTGACAGCGCGCCCATTCAAGTCTCCCCATTGTGACGCCGGAGAGGTCGAATATCGTGTCGACATTGAAGGCCAAATGATCCACGAGGGCCATAATAGACATCAATATTATCTCTTCGTCCTCGCTGATAGGATATGGGGACCGAGTATTCCTCAAATTTATAACCGAATTGGCGAGGTAGAGTAACTCGCAAAACTTGGCTCTGGTTTCAGTTAACTCCGACACTGGAATTACCTGGCCGGCGCCGCACCAGTACCATATGTACATCTCCAATTTTGAGTACGAGATTAGCAAATTGCCTTGCACATTAACCACCAAATCGTATGGGTCGAAATGAACTCGACATAACCGACAGGCCTCCCTTATGAGGCCGAAGCAGAGCCAACTCTGAAGGTGCACTGCGAAATCAGCTTCGGTCACAATATCTAATGAACCCTGCTCTAAGGCAGCTAAGTCAAACTCATGTCTCTCCGGAAATGAACTGTAGGGTCCGGTATCCTTCTCAAAGTCACAGACGCAAGGCACTAAGATGTTCGAAAGCACCGGGTCCATACTGCTTCTCAATTGACGTGAGAGACCTATCCCTGATGATGAATAATGAATGCAGCCGCTCGAGGTGATAATGCGTTTCCATCCGGAATAGCGTCGATGTTAGGAGAGGTTGTAGTGCTTGATGTGATCGTTCTCAGAGGACTCGTTGAAATGGGAGCGTGGATGCGAGCCACAATGCTCACGGGCGCGAGCAGCAGGTAGGTACCTGATGAAGGAAGCTATTAGCTGAACTGAAAGGTGGATAGGTCCCAGGATTATGTCGAAAAAGTGGCTAAAAGTACCGACCAGGCACCTGATTAGCTAACCTTGCTTACGGTCAGTACTAGGCTGACCGGAGGCCTTTGCAGATCGCGTCACGAAGCAGGTAATCCAATCAGGGAAGGGGAGGGGATCAGGTTGAAGTTTCACTTATTTCTTGTCTCGTAGACTACTACTTATACATACACGACCTAAAGATCATATATCTGCACCGTCGCTTCGTTATATCGAATGCTATCGCGTTTATGATCGTTCCTGTCTCCAGAGACAGGCCACTTTTGCGCAGTCCCTGTTATACTCCCTTTTCGAACCCCTCCTGTACCGCCAGGTCAACCGAGAATCAACCGATTCATAGAAGAGAAAAATGCAAACACCATTCGCCGATAATGCGTGAGATTAGCGTGTGCGGCGGCATAATGCAGAAAGTAAAAACCAAATGCTCAGACTCCATGCCATGCAATACCATGCCGTTTCCGTTTGACCCTTGGAATGACATGTTAAGTTCAGCCGCTCTTGTCGAACATAAAGACAGCTTCGAAAGCCGAAAGGATCGTAAGAAATGGGTATCATCGCGCCGCGGATGCCATGAAGATGACAGGCTAAAATTAGAAATAAGTTTGGAATATGGTCACTTCCTGGCGGTGGGCACCCGGCGATCAGCCACAATATGCAGATAATACACGGGGCTCGGGGGAGTTAGGGATTCATGTGCTACTAGCAAAAGTGGGTGGGTAGCAAGCGTTTGGGTGTTGTCGTCGGCTGGGTGCCCAGGACGAGAAAGCATTGCCTTTAGGCACACGTTCAAGCTGGGAAAGTAAGTCATCCAAGTCAAGCCAATTCACCTCGTCGTCTGCGAATTTGCGGTGCTTTTTAGATACGATATGCTAAAACAACTGTTAGTAATCCATACATAGAAATGTGAGTTTAGATGGATGGCCATACCTCATCGAAATCGGCGTACTTCTCAGCGCAATTCTCGCAATATCCTGGTTTAAGCTCGCTCTTCTTCGCTGGGGCCGTGTCCCGTTTGTGTGGCCGTGATATGGCCTTGGAGGCTCCTTGGGAGTCCTTATTCATTACGTTTTCATCATTCAATTCTGGTCGTCGACTTGAAGTCCGGCTCAAGGTCAAAGACCGTTTGATAGGAACATCATCTCGAAGACTTGTCTCGGCGTTGCGCCGAGAACTCAGATCCTGTGAAGTCGCAGTACTATTGCGCTTGAGAACCTGACGCTGGAGACCATGAACCTCCTTGCTTAAACCAGTTATAACCCCTGGTGTCGTTGCAGTTGAAGAGACCATCTGTGATCGGATCGCCGAGGTCACATTCGAGGGCTGGACGCCAGATGCGACTGGCTCGCCGCCAATGAGGCGACTAGTGGACCGACCGATGAATGAATTGGAACGACCTTCAGGAATTTGCCCCAGGGGAAGCTTGTATGAGTTGGAAAGGTCAATTGAGGCAACACTAGAACCACGGGAGTGACTATTTTCCATCTCACCAAGCGACCTCTTCCCAGTAACAGGCTTAGGCGGTTCCATCGTTGGGGGTTGGAGGACGGGTTTTCTCTCGGCGGCGGCCCTAGTCACTTGGACCTTTGGCTTGGGCTGAGGTTGAACCTCCCTCGGTTCGTACTCGTCAATGAACGGGCAACGTCCTAACGGAGAGGTTCGGAATTGGGGCCAAGCTCCCTTCGCCTTATCAGCCACCTTCTTGTATTCTCTAACCATGATGGGCTTTTGCTTCTCCTCAACATCATATATATAAATATATGGGCCCTTGAAGTAATGCAGCTCCTGGGCGTTGACGGTCGGATCTCGATCGGAGGGGCCATTGACGCGCTCATTGTGAAGAAGATGAAGAAGATTACCGTCTTTTGCCGTCCGAGATTCTTGTTCTCTTGTTCTGCGGGCTCCATACGCCATCTCTACACTGACGTATGGGTCGGTTTCGAGAAGCAGGGCGGTCATCCGTTGCAACTTTTCCAATGACCAGATCTTCTTTCCCATCTCCCGGGCACGAAGAAGGACGTCCATGTTGCGCTTCGGTTGGCTGAGAGCATCAGCTTGGCCATGTGATGCCGCCTTCTGGGCGCGAATATCCTTGTCAAATGCTCTCCGTTTTGTAGAGGCCTCTGTTAACCGAGTAAGTAGTGATGGGTTGATGGTCTTGACTTCCTCCTCTTGGATGTCATCTGCATGTATCTCGACGGCGGCATCGTCATCTCGACGGCTAACAGCTCGCTCGGAAGGGATCGAACGAGTTGTGATGACATGTGTGATGTTGATAGAGAAAAAGGCTTCTTCGCGCTGTAAGAGTACGTTGTCAGTCAACTGCAAGAAATTGAACTCAATAATCCTAATCACTTACACCTCCTAGGGCAGCAATTTGTTTTGCAAGCTTTCTGTGAGCATCATCCGGGACTTTCTCAAAGTAGAATACAAGCTTGGGAAACCTGGCCCGGTGATGTTGCTGCCAAGCTTGAATCTCCTCGATATCCTTCTGGGTATGATCGGCGGCGACAGACACTGACTGCGAAGGGCGAGTATGTTGAGAATGGGTGGACCTCTCCTTGGTTATCTTGTTCTCGTAGCTGTTTGCATTACGGCGAACCTGTATCGGGATTTGACTTTTGGAAACACGCAACTGCGAGGGAGACTTCAGGAGGCGCTGAGAACCACTCTCTATGACCTGCTTCTTAGCCGGAGGCGGTTGGCCATATTGCTCCTCTCGTTGTACCTGGGCCAAGGGGCGTTTGTGTTTGGCAAGGAGGCCAGAGTTCCTCAAGGGGGAATTGGCAACATTCTGGTTTGTAGACAGAGGAACTCGTCTACCAGACATGACGGGAGGGTGTGCTGGAGTGGGCGATACAAATACGGATGCCATATAAATATCAGATACTCTATGCTATGTGGGGGTTGGAGGTGGTGCCGGAGGAGTAGGTAATCAAAACTCAGCTGACCAATGAATATTACCTAGTAATTGGATTGGTCCAGAGTTGATGGGTAGAATCGAGATATATCCGAATCCAGATTAATCAATCGATTCTATCGTGGTTGAAGGGGAGTTCGGCCTTCAAAGGGGTAGTAGCGTTGGCTGTTGTCTACCTCCAGTACCTCAAGCTAGGACCTAGGGTTCCAAGGTTGGCACGCGACGAACCGTGACACAACACGAAGGATTTAAAGGGTACAACGCGGGTGAGGAATCGACTTTAGAGGGACATTGAGACCGATTGAAAGGAAATAGATAATCTCGGAAGAATCTACTATTCGAAATACGCGAGAAAACCCCCAGAATCCAACCTTTGGCGACGTGAAAGTCGAGTCGAGTACTAAGAGTTCAAAGCTATGGAGGGCAAATAATAGAATTGATGTGTCTATGGTTTTGAGGCGTGACTGGCACTTGGCGCTAGCACTAACAATTTCAGCCATCAACAACAAGCTAGGCGCACAGGCCACTTGACATCACTGTCAGCCCCCACTATCGATGGTGCACAGCAACCAAAACATTCAATGTCAAATCAATTGATTGATCAATTCAGTGTGCACATTTTCAGCCCCACCTGCATATCAGATAACTAGGTACTGTTACGTCGATAATATGCATCTTTAGGTAATCAACAAAATGATTTTTATTGCCTTCTTTCAATTGGATGCGCCTCATCTTTGAACCACAATGTCTGAAAGCCACATCCAGGATATCATATACAAGAAGAAACACAACGTACGACTTACATAGAGGTAAGTCTCTATAGAGAAGTGCCATATTTTATTTATTATAAGGTTTCGTTCTTGCGCAGGAACAATTGAACTTACTAGTCTCTATTACCCCTTTTGGCAATTATGCAAGTGATCCGGTGATACAATTGGTTGCAGACATTTTACACACTGAATATGAAGCTTCGCCAGCTTCCATCATGGCAACTTGAGCGGTATCTAAGGCCACACTCAAGGCCATTCCCACCACAATTAGCTCGCCAGCTATCAACGAGATCCTCTTCAGCTCGATTCTTAAAAAAGCCATCAACCAATCCGATTTTTAGATATAACCCGAGATCGATACGTCCATACTCTACAACCATCCCGGCCTCCAACTTCCTATTCGGCCAGCCCGTCCACGAAACACACCCACACATCCTCGCAGCAGGCGAGCTGACTCCCGGTATCACCGCCCAAGAATACCATGAGCGACGCGCAGCCCTCTGCCAATCCCTCCCGCCCAACTCCGCCGTCGTCCTCCCCTCCGCAACGCTCAAATACCGCTCCGGCGCCGTATTCTACGGCTTCCGCCAAGAGTCCAACTTCCTGTACCTGACCGGCTTCTGCGAGCCCGAATCCCTGGCCATCCTCAAGAAAACCGGTGACGGGCCGGGAGACTACACATTCTACCTGTACTGCCGGCCGAAGGACCCCAAAGCAGAGCAATGGAACGGCCCGTGGAGCGGCGTAGATGCCGCCCGGGATGTATGGAACGCGGACGAGGCGGGCGATATAACACGGGTTGAGAACCTACTAGGTCCCGCGCTCAACGGCGTCACGAAGATCTTCACAGATGCCGAGTTGACCAAGTACGGCGTGACGACGAAATTCGGCACGCTCCTGCGCTCCGCCGCCCCGAAAGCAACCATATCCCCCCTAAAACCCCACGTCAACGCCCTCCGCGCCCTCAAGTCCCCGGCCGAAATAGCTAACATGCGACGCGCGGGGCAGGCGTCAGGACGCGCTCTCACAGACGCCATGCGGCGGCCGTGGCGGTCCGAGAAGGAACTCACCGCGTTCCTAGACTACCAGTACCAGATGTCCGGGCTGGACGGGCAAGCGTACATCCCGGTAGTCGCCGGGGGGCACAAGGCGCTGCTCATCCACTACGTGCTCAATAACGGGCTGCTAAATGACAGGGAGTTTGTGCTTGTCGACGCGGGCGGCGAGTACGGCACCTACATCACGGATATCACGCGCACGTGGCCCGTGTCCGGCAGGTTCAGCGCGCCGCAGAGGGAGCTCTACGATGCGGTGCTGCGCGCGCAGCGGTCATCGATCTCGCTGTGTCGCGCGAGCGCGAATGTTACGCTCGACAAGCTACATCAGATCACGGAGACGGCGCTGCGGGACCAGTTGCAGCAGCTGGGCTTCGATGTCAGTGGCGACGCCATGGGGATACTGTTCCCGCACCACGTCGGCCACTACATCGGCCTCGACGTCCACGATGTACCCGGCTACCCACGCAATGTGGCTCTGAAGGAGGGCCACTGCATCACGATTGAGCCTGGTGTCTACGTGCCCGATGATGAGCGGTGGCCCAAGGCATTCCGTGGCTTGGGGATCCGAATCGAGGACAGTGTATGTGTGGGCGATGACAGCCCACTGATCCTAACTACGGAGGCTGTTAAGGAAGTAGACGACATCGAGGCGCTAAGGGGCTGAAGGGACTCAAGGATTTGTCCTGATGTAGAGTCATCTGAGAAGCTCGACAGAGCTAGCTGTAACAATATGGCACGATCTAGAGCCATTACACTATGCGTTGCTGAGATACCAGGCATTGCGAGGCGCCCCTAGGTACAATTGCTGCATATTATCACCATCTACGTAGTATATGGAACGACTACGAGCAGTCACTTCTCATATTTGCCAGATAGTTTGGTGTAGCATGTAAATGCCGGTCGTCTCGTAGCTCGTCAGAAACCGGCTCTAAAGGGGGAAAATAAGGGGGGCACATCTGGCGATTCGCGAACACGAATTTGCCCAACGACCTAAATCCGAAATATACATCACATCTCTCATACATAACATAGCACTCGGTCAACGCTCTCTCTTCCCGATACTGCAGCTGCCGAACCATGGAACTGTCCTACGCTAGTTATGCCTGCTCAGCAACACCGTTTCAACGCTTTTCATTAGCCAAACAGTGCGATGCGCGCGCCTACGTACTATGGCCTAGTTGCCAAGGGGAGCATCGTACGATAAACAGCCCATCATCGGCGCAGGGCTTACTAGGCAAAATTCACTCACAGAAAAAAAAAAAAAATCTGATGTGAGATCCATACGGAACAGGTCTGCGCAAAAAAAGGGTTTCAGCCTAAGGCTGAGATCTATTATTAATTTTTCGGAATGTTCTTCCAATGCGCGCGCGTCGACTCCCGTAGAGGACGATAGGTATCATAGTAGTAAAAGTAGTAAATTCCAATAGCCTTTGCCTCTGTTCCTCTCGGGAGCTTCTCGAGCAATCCCATTTTTTGGAGTAGACAGTAAAGAAAAATAAGTGTTTCCCATCTCTTAACCCGATTCCCCCCATGACTCGCGGGATACACATCGCGATTCTGTGTGACAGATTGTCATTCCTAAACCCGAAAAACGCCGTAATAATGCCTGAGTAGCATGGTCCTGATAAGGCCATCTATCTATCCCCCGTATATTTTACTCCTCTAAGGAGTTCAAAACTCGATTTCTAGAACCCAAACATGCAACCCGACCATGTATGTACCGGACTCCGATGTTTTCATACAGAAAGTGGTATATATACGTTCGTAGTAGGTGTGCTGACGGTAGGTTAAGGCGACTCAGAAGGTAGTGTGATATATGCTCGTGTTTCAGTGTTGATGATTCTGTTCCGTGCAGTGATTCATAGTGTTTCTGAGGTTACCAAGCCCAGATTTCTTCAGGTGGGTTGCGAATGTTGGGTATCGTTAAAAGCAAGATGGTCATGGTCATGCATCGTCGTAATTGTTGTAGAGTTAATAGGTTTTCGATTATCAGTATGAAGGATGAGTGGTGATTGATAATGTGGTGAAAATTCCAGTAGTAAATCTCGCCGTCATCGCTTAAGAAAACGCTCGAGGGTTGAAGACGGAAGCACCGTATCCTTGAGGTGCCCAGTTCGGTGCAGGTGCAGCACCGACTAATTGTTCAAAGGCATGCAGCCGGCGGGCAAGTTCTTCATTCTTCTGCGCCATTGACCGGTTTCTTCGCTCGAGTTGGTGAATGTATTCGGTTGCCTTCGTCAGGACGGTGCCCTACAGACGTGTTAGTTATTTGTAATAGGAAGATCAGCAAATGCTGATTTTGGATTCACGCATACCTTGCTAACCTTAGGAGCTGTTCTTGACGCATTAGGGTTGTCGTTGTCATCACCGTCTTCGGGTATCGCACGTAGAGACGGAATGGCATCCCGCAGCTCGGCGATCTTGTCTTTCAGGTTGGTACGGTATTTTCGTTCAATATCGTTGTGTGCAGCCCTGTCACTATTCCTGGGCTTTTCCTTGGCCTTCTCTGTGGCATCCGTCGAGTTGGTACGCGACGGTGCTTGAGGTCTTGTCATAGCCGGCTTAGCCCGGGGCTCGGGTGTGTTGCTTTTGCTGTCACTCATCGTCGTCGGGCTTTGGTTGATTTCAAATCGGAAGTCCATCCCGGGGGCCTGCCTTGCGCTTTGCTGTTGCTGCGGGGCCTGGCCAGTACCCATTGCAATAGCAAGGAGTCGTTGGCGTTCAGGGTCGTTGAAAGGAGGGTTCACGTTCACGTAATCCATACGGAAGCCAGGCTGTGGTGCTTCCCAGCTAAGCGGAGTAGAGTAGAGTCTCTCGCGTTGCGGTACTTCCGAAGGTACAGGTACCGAGTCGGTCTTGTTAAGTTGGTCAGCTAGGGCCATGGAGAAGAGGTCGTCTTCGTCCGACAGCGCGTGGTCAAGAGCGCTATCGTCGACCAGATCGGCAGTTGACGAAGGGGGATAAGCCACTTTGAAGCTATTGCCGGGCCTCCCGACAAATCTTGACCTTGGATGAGGCTGAGCTAGGATTGGGGATTTGTTCTATTCTCGTCCAAACTTTAGTATCGCCCTTGAGAAAATACAACGAAAATCAACATTTTGAATTGGCATTGGAACTTACGGTTCTGTTTCCTCGGTTTCCAGCAAAGAGAGGATCGCTCTCGTTATCGCTATCGAAGCGAAGCCAGTAATCAGAGCAGTCTAGGGTGGAGGGGTCTTCAGTAAACCGGGACCTCCTAGCCTCAGGGCACTGGCGCTTCTTAGGTAGTTCCTGTCCAGCAAGCTTGTGCTTATGAGAGGGGTTAGAAAGGCCCTGAGAAGCGGTTGATGCTGGCGAATCGGCGGAAGTGCTTGGAGTCTGATGCGAGCCTGAAGTCGGTACTGAGTTCACAACACTAGATTCGGCCGACCTGTCTAGTTCGTCCCAGAAGCTGATAGATGATAATTGTTGCGAATAATCCGTAGATTGGTCGAAAAATGTCTCGAAAGTCTGGGGAAGGTTAGGGGGCTTTTTAGATTCGATCAAGGTGGTATCGGTGGTATTGATCTACCATCGACATCGACATACCTTGTCGTTACCAGCAGGATAAACGTCAATGTCCTGCATAACACCTGCGTCCATGACGAATCCCACAACAATTCCAAGGGTCACCAGCAGGTCTTTGGTGACACTATGGCTGGAGTGCTATGGTTGTCAAATAAAAGGGGTAGAGTCCCGGCACGGGATTGTCGTCGGGAGAAGCTATGCTTTGTAAGGTGATAGAGGCGCTATCATGCGAAGTCTAGGCTCGGCAAGATAGAAGGTGGAAATTGAGATTAATCGAAAGCGGATAGCTTTAGAGGAGGGGGACGGTGCAAATTGCCACGTCCGTTTCCGTGTGTCGTGGTACGGTTGCGCAGTTAGGTAACCTCAAAGGCGGATGTGTGTGTGAGAAGCTGCGTGTAAGTGTGAAGCCACTCGATGTAGGAAGCAAGCCACACAACGATAGATACACACAACTATACAACTTCAAGGTATTACCTAGTAGAGGATGGAAAGATATGATATCACAAGTATAATAGGTATTGCCACAATAGTGGATTGATCAAACGATGTTGAAAAACGGACGATGATATGATATGATATTGGATGAGTAGACAGATAGGTAGATGGGTAGGTTGAAGTTGAGCTGAGCTGAGCTGACTAGTTCGGTTTGTTGGTTTAGTTATATCTGCTTGGTAGGGCCAGTTGATTTAGGTTGGGATGAGATGGGAATTCGAGAATTCGTCCATTAAAGAATAAGAATCAGATCCCACGAAGTTAAGCCTGGTCAGGGACCCGTCGATCCCGTTGAAGCGTACAATGGCCGAGACCGCCCGATGATGCAAGGGTACAAGACTACAATCCAGAATTAATGGCCTGACGCTGCAGAGCAACGGAAACGCTCAGGTAAAATTCCCCCAGCCGGAACCCCCAAAGGGATCTAGGGGAGCTTAGGACCTCGGAGCCAATGGTTGTTCCCGATCTACTACCGTATACTAAGGCTTATACTATCCATCTTAGGTATTTTATTGCACGGTAGCTCGCCCCGGCAGCGACTTCACGGAACTAAAACTCCCAGCGGTACTCGTATCCAATGGCGGATGCCGGATGCAATAGCGGCATTCCACCGTGTAAGTTTCCATTGTAATTATAGGTACATACATACATATGTATGTACATCTTGTACATATGTATTATGTGGCCTGGATGAGAAAAAAAAACAACATTGAAAAAGGTAGGTTATAATGTCGGTACATAGTACATATCAGGAGCGGCGGGCAAATGAAGGACCTGGGGGGCATTCGAATCCCATGATTTAGACATTATGGGCTGATGGCCGCAGCGGTCAACTATGGGATCTGTCCGGGTTGCAAATTTCGTCACAGCCCTGACTAGAAAACCCAGCGAAAAAGACTGTCATCGGTGCATCGGGGTGTCCAAAAGGTGGTCTGACTTTTTGTCGCCAAAAAGTATCGCTTCAAGGGGGAGGGCCTAGAATCACGCGTCATGTGGGGTGAATTTGAGAAGAATCAGGCCATTCGCGAGGCTGACGAGAAATTTATCGTATGACCTTCGCTTCGCTCCTTTGAGAGTAAGAAGTCTAGGGGTTCTAGACGCCACTACCCACTCTAATTGGTTCTGGTTGGATTACCCAGCTTCTCATTGGATGATCCTCTATCTAATCGGAGTAAATCAAGGGTTCTTTCTTCTTACAGCCTCGTCGGCACTCCACTAAAACCGTTGAATCTATTTGTGAGTAAGAGAGCTGGAGCCACATGGCCAATAGTGTGAACACCCTGTTCATTCTGGAAGGATGCTGGGGGCCTGTGGCGGATGTGGCTCATCGGGTATCGCACCGCACCGCATCGCACATCTCCTACTGCCCAAATGCCCAGACATGGTTATAAAGGTACGTACCAAAAAGCTATACGAATCCGATCCACTCTTCGTAATACCGTGACCTTATGTAACCCGCCCTGCCCGTTTTCTCCCGTCTTGGTATCGGAATATGTAGGCGGTCACGGGGACCCTCACCGGCCTCAACTACAAGAATCTTCACGAGGCTTCGTACCGACACTAGCGCATCTACTTCATAAAAATTTCTTGACTTACACGTAATTATTAGTCAAGTACTGCGGAATATATACCACGTATACCATACATTCATACATTGACGTACGAGATGCGGTTTTTTCCTGCAATTGGGGAAACATCGTGGATTTGCATCAACATTGCCATGGCTCTCAGAAAAGTCTGGACTACGCATCGATCTATCTATCGTTGGCCTCTCTCAACAAACAGGTAGATTAATATTATCCTACTCCCCTTGTTTTCGACAACGGTGGTAGTCGGCACTGCTCCCCGTCTTATTAGGCAGCCCTCGAGCCACTGTTCCATTGGTTCTATGCAAATCTCTAGATGCTCGGCTAGATCTAGATCGTACGATCAAAGCGAGTCCTATGCGAGTGATAATGCGCGCGCGGGACCCTAGTAATTTTACATGTGTTGATGTCGCGTGTGGCTGCTTACCGCGGCTGCAGAAGACTTACTATACCCTATGGTAATTCCCTCCTGACGAGAACCATCGTATTTACAATCCAAAGGCACTTCGAAGGCGATGGTTAACTTGGTTCGAAAAATTTCTTGGAATGTTGAGGCATGAGACCGGTCAGCGGCTATAAGTCAGGGAGTACAACAACTATTACCGATGGGCGATAGGATCCTACATTAGCTGCCGCATTATCTTCCTTTCCTCCGCCAGTCGATCCATCAATACCTTTTGGCGATCCTAGTTGCTTCTGAGACATCCACCTACGGGAAGATGATCCTATCAAAGCTCTAGTGAGTATCTCGAAGTTGCCAGAGGTGTCGATAATGTCTCAAGCTGGTAATAGATGAAATCTACGAATACGAGTGATGAGTCCGCAAATTCGGACTACGGAGACTCACTAAACCCAATTCCCCCCGGACGGAAACGCCCGCTACCCAATGGGATTCTATTCTATGATTATTCCCATAAACTCCAGTCACGATACTTCGGTAGTCTACCGCTATACCGTTTTCTACGTGGCTCGTGGCGTTCCTCGCCACACTCCCTAGGGCTTGTACAATCGGCCCCCGAACCTCTACAGCCAATTCTGCTAGTCACATGGCTACCATTGACAGAGTGAAGTGTTCACGGGTATTGCATGGGCAGTAGTACCTAGTGCAGGTACGATCGTCGGCAGGCTCCGAACCAAGACTAGCTCGCCTACAGCCTCCCCTAAAGGAAACAATGCGCTCGTGCTACATAGGGGCGAAAGGCCCTACTCGCCTTTCCCCCAGATCTTTTAATCAGCATGGGAAATATTCAACTGTCAGCTGAGCCGCACAGAGAACCAGGATTCGCTACACCTCATATATACTAGAGTATTCCATCTCCATCAATAAGACTGTACCTGTGGGTAGTACATTGCCACATTAGCTTCAAGCCCAGCTATTTCGGTAGACGGGTCGTCGCGATTTCGGTATCCTACCTTCGGCATCATCGGGGGTGGCGGCGCCCTGGTATGGCAATCGAGATCCTCAGTACAAAATTGGCCTACTACCTATTCATGCCCTCGTTATGGATATGCTCTGCTGGCATGTGAAGGTAGTACAAAAAGCCCCTATCGGGCATATCCTATATGGTACACTTTTGGTAACGTCTAATATTTGTGGTGGAGTCTTAGCAGGGTAGAATTCCAATCCCGCGCCTCATTTAGCCACTCATCGAACAGAAATCGAGAAATATCCTCGAGGAAAATGCTCTACTTTCGTTCATTATAGTTGGAAAATTGTAGCTATGGTATTTCACCAAGCGTATATGTCTCAATGGGTAGGTACCCATGGTAGATGAAATACTATGGCCCACGTCACCCCGGAGTTTCTACCTTGGAGTTTACCCATGATCTACACCATAGCCTTATCTCCGATTGACCTCAGTCTATATGGCATGATCAGTAGGTAAATACATCCAATTACCCCCCGCAAGACGAAATGGGACAGATCTTATCTAGTATCGTTCGATCCCCAACTTCGATCGTTATGATGACACCGCTACAAGAGTTGAAACATTCTCTTACATATTCGCAACGCATTGTGGCTTACGGTGGTCAGACATCATCAACCGCTCAACACCATCCAACGGCATCGTTCTGCATATGCGACAAATAAAACGTCAATTAATATCAATTAATCGAAACAAACGCTCTTTGGTCTCCCTTCTCCATGCCTACCAAAACTACAATCGAGTGATCTTGCGGCCTCGTTTCATTGTTCTAGGTTCTCATGACCAGTCGTACGTCGAACCTATCTCGAGAATGGATGGGGATAATTTCGACAATACTGATACTTCATCGATGGCTCTGGGTTCCTCATGGTAGGCTCGTATCAATCCAAATAATAGGAATGTTGAATTGAAGCTTCACTTCTCGTTGTCATCGTGACAAATTCGCCATCGGGTATTTCTAATCAAACCGACTAATCATAAAGGCTATATATACGGAGGATCACGGCCGGCACTCTCCTCCGGGACGGTCGCAGTTATTAATATTAGTATGCGCTAAGCGGGGACTTGGAGACGGGGGCTATCGGAGCTGGAGTTGATTTATAAACGGATTTATAATGTGGGCTAGCCGGTCCTCCCGATACTAACACGAGATGCTAAATGCCGGCATGTGGGGAACACCAAGCACGTCATTAAGAACACAACGTCGACTTAAAAAGCTCTACTTATAGAGGAAAGACCCTAATGTGCTATTTGAATTATCTCATTAAGTTTCATTGTTAACTCGAATCGAGCCTTGGCCACCTCGAAGTAATTACTGCGAAGTTGCTGACGTCTCCGGTAACATAAACACGATGGTCTACAAGTCGGAATATACCTACCCCTCTCCCCTCGACGGCTACGAAAATGCCCCACCACTCTCGGAAGAGAAGAACGAAGACGGGAAGAGCTTTAAAAATCCTGCGAGGGAAACTCTTAGCAAAGCCTACTCGGAATTTCCCGATCCTCTAGATAAGGGTCGTCGCGGTGGCTTGTAAGTGCTAAGAAGCGATCTTCAAATGGGCACCGGCTAACACCTTTCGTCCCACAGCGATGTACACATATACTACTTCCAGTCCAATGAAGGCCAAGCGAAGTACGCAAGAGAGCTTTGGGAACGAATCAGGAGGGAGTGTATGAAAACACTAGCTTTGCTTCAACATTGTTCCTAGGAAGAATTTACTGACTCATGCGTTCCCTCGCAGTCCCCGAGTTAAGAGTATACCGTTTCTGGGACCGGCCCATAGGGCCCCACCCTGTGGCCATGTTTGAGGTCAATATTTTCACTCCGGCTCAGTTCGGCGCTTTCATCCCCTGGCTCGCCATCTATCGCGGTCCGCTATCCGCACTGGTCCATCCCAATACCGATGAGGAAGGAGAGGGCGGTTCGCATATGGATGTCGAGCGCCGGAATCATACTCAGCGGGCTATTTGGATGGGTGAAAGAATACCCCTGGATTTGGATTTATTCTGGAATTCGAAGTGAAGTATCCTTTGATTACTGTCCCATTCATTTGATACGTCGTAAGCGCAGGGATGATCTGTTGGATATTTTATCATTGCCGGTCTCCAATTTGCGTGCGATCTTCTCGTATACAGTTCTCCAGTAGGCTATCTACTAAAATGTAGTAACATAGCGCACTCTTGACCGACAAGATGCGCGATTTCTTGAATCGTCCGTCAATTTAGATTCTCAGCGTCTCGCTCATTTACCTATTGCCTCATTAAGTTAAAAGATTGAATGAAACACTCTATAATGAACAGCTCGCGCGCGTAATTGTTATGAGAATTCTCTTATCGATAACTGGTGGTTTCGAATAGGGGCATCTTATCTGCTTACTTAGTCAGTGCGCTCACCCCTATTACCCCTATTACCGGAAGAATATCTTCGGGTAGAGTGGAATCTACAATCCCAAGCCCTCTGAGCAAGAATGAACCGCCCATGCGTCCGTCGCGATATGAGATTCATAAATATTCTACGCATCTATGGATTGCTTCTGGTGGCTCCGTCAATCGTGGTTCCATCGACAGCCAATCTTGCCAATTCCACAGCACCCTTATTGTACTCCTTAGGAACAAGATACCACTTTACCCTAGTAAAACCATAGGTTTCCTCCAACTCCGATATCTTTTTGCAGGGTGGCAGATACATAGCACCGTTCTTGACGGACCTGCCTTTCCTTTTCAGTTTCCCCCTCTTCTCCTTCCAGTGTTTATAATTTCTGCAAATATTGTTGACGACCTTCGCGTTATCTATGACGAAGATAATTCGGAACGGAACCTTGTCCAATTCAGTCGACGACGCCTCCTCGTCTTCGTCGCTCGTATCCTCCCAATCAGCCTCAACTTCGGTGTCTTTTGTAGATGCGGTATCGCTAGGTTCGTTATCGTCTATCCCGGTGGCGGAGGTGGACTTCATTTCAGACTGGGTAGCACGGGATACTAGGTATTTTTTCAACATTTCCGCACGTTTGAGGTTTCGCAATAATATTTGGCGAGTATTCCTTATGAGAGGAGCAGCTACGGTGAGGGCTACGTAAATAGCCTCCACCGTAGCACCTTCTGCATCGCAGCGAACCCTCTCATCTCCACCGGGCAATGCTGCGTTGAATTTGGACCCCTCCCCAAAGAAGATTCCGTAGCCGGCCGTATTTCCGTTTGGGCTTCTCGCCTCCTGGTCGTACGGAACAGCATCGCCGTGAATGTGGATGATTAATGATGTTTCGATACTCATGCCGTACCGATTCTGGTCAATATCCTCTTCCTTCATTTCCCAAGCAAGATGTAGTGGATGGTGGTGACCCTCCAACCCATCGTGGCCCACCAACCAAGTTAATTGACATTGTTCGCAGTACCTGAAAGCGCCTGTCATCTTTGCATCTGTGATAGGTAGAGGCTTTGGTGGTTTGTTGAAGTTCCATTTGGCTCGCTTCTCCCTCCACGACGGCCCCAGCATCTGCTCGTCCCATTGTGGCACGAAGTAACGAGTATCGTAGAGGGACATCATGTGGCCTGTTAGGGTTCGCTTCATTTCGTCTTGGGGATTTCGGGGGTACTTCTGATCTAATCGGATGTGAGTCCCTGGGTGTACGTGCTGCGAACAGTGTACCGTAAATGGAAAAGACCTAGTAAAAGAGATGCAATCATACCATCCTCGAAATCATCATAGAATGTTTGAAAGAATCCGTCATCATAAGTAAGGTCGAACATGCCATAGTCACCGGCAAGGTGGCGAAAGCGGGTAATGGGGTCATCGTCGGGGTCGTTAAAATCGTGTATGTCCCAATGATGCGACATCTTGATACAAGCTATTAGGAGAGAACAAAGCTATTGTAGCTCACTTGACGGGTTGATGAAGAGATAATTCAGTGCGTCCACTTTCATTTGAGAGAGCGGTGAGCCAACCCAACACAAGGGCACTGCTATATATGTTAGGCAGGTACATACACATTTCTTAATTATTTACATGGATGGGAGGTAGAAACTTATTAGTCCCTCCTATCTCTAGTGATAGGCGTAAACATCCATGGATAGCGCCGAAAAGGAGGCTTGAAAAAAGCAAGGTAACATCTAGGTACCTATCCCTAAAGTACATAGTACCAATCAATAGCAGCCGCTGAACACCAGGACTGGGAGGCCACTCTGTTAAAAATCTCTCGAAAGTTCCAAGGTTACGACTTAATTGCTAACAATCAATTATTCAACACTGATACCAAATACCATAACTCCTATTCTAGTATCACCTAGAACGAAACACCTTATACCATGGGTCACGTGCTTCCGGGACATATACCCCACGGACCAGGATCTCCTTATTAAAACTCACCTACTTTACTTACATGTAGAAAATTAAATAAAAATTATAAAAATATAAAAGTAATATCATTAAATAATAAATTAAGTATTTAATTATTATATTTATTTAATACTTTAATTATTCTTTTTAATCGCATTTATTTTAATAATAAAATAATCTCATTTTAAGGTTTTAATTTAACTTTAAACTTATCTTAAGTGGTTTTAAACTACATTATTATATAAAAGTATTTTTTTTTTTACTAGTTTTTTTTAACTAATAAAAAGCATTTAACTTTTATTTTTTTTTATTTCTTAACTTTTACATAATATAATTTAAAATTATCTTAAGTAAAAACTTTTTACTATTTTTATAAAAAAATTATCCTTTTTAAAAATCATTTATATTAATATAAAATTAACCTTACATATATTACCCATATAATTTTAATATAATTAATATAAAATATTATATTATTATAAATTTTTTACCTTTTTTACTTATTATCTTTTAACAGTTATTATTATAATAACTACTATTAAATAACATAACTTTTAATATCTTTTTATTAACATTTAAATTATTTAACTTTTATAGCCTTATACCTTTTATAACCTCTTTTAAAAATAAGAATATTTATAAAAAAAAAAAAAAAAGCTTTTAATAGGTATAAACATTATAAAAAACATAATATATTAAAAAAAACATTAAAATTTTAAAAGGAAAAAAAAGGTAAGGATTAAAACCATTAAAATATTAAAACATTTTTAAACACATTACTTTTTAAAAGATTAATTATAAATTAAATTATAAGACCATACATATATGTTTTAATTTAAACGTTATAAGATTTAATTATTTATCATCATTTAAATAATATTAATATAAAAATACATTTTAAAAATAAAAAATAAGTAGATATTTTTAAGTTTAATGAATTATAAAAGGAGCTTACAACTTTAACCCAACTACCTTCATTTAATAAATTTAATCTTAAAAAATTTACGATAATTAATAAAAACTTTTATTTTATTAAAGATATTTATAATATTATTTAAATTAATAATACCATTAAAAATAGCTGGTTATAAATATAATATATTATTTTTAAATTTACCACTTTTTTAATAATTATATTAACTTATTAATAAGTTAATTAGAAATCTTATTAAGATATTAAGATTAATACTTCCTTTTAACATAAACTTAAAGCTTACTTAATTACCATTATCTTATTAAATATATACATTTTATTATAAAATAATTTCCTTTTTTTTATAATAAATATATATTTATATAATAATAATATACCACATTAAATTATAAAAACCTTAACTTATTTTAATATAAACATTAAATATAAACTTATAATAAAAAAGTTAAAAAAGATGATTAAATAAATATAAATATATCTATTATATTTAATAATTAATAATTAAGTTTAATATTAAAATAATTAAATTTTAAATATATTACTTATAACTTAAATGTTATATTTATATATAATAATTTTAATTTTAAAGATTATATTTAAGATTTAATAATAAAATATAAAGATATAATATGTAATTTAATTAATTACTTGATTATTATTAACTTTAATATATATGGCTTTTTTTTAAAAAACTAATAACATACTACTACCCTTTTTCAATTAAAATGATTATATAAATATTTAATATTCATTTTAAAATATAAAACCAAAATAATATAATTTTTTATAATAAATAAAATCCATATAATCTTTTAAATAAATACATTAAAAAAAATTACACTTTTTTTATAAATCATTTAACTTAATATTAACATTAATTATATTTTTTAAATATTATTTATTAATAAAAATAAAAACGAAATATTTAAGATATATAAGGTATATAATATACTATTTCATAAATTCTTAAATTATAATTAATTTAATAATTAATTAGTTTTTATTTATAAAGATTAAAAGATTACTTTTTTTATTTATATTATTATAACTTTTTAAATGGAGTTAAGGAGTATATATAAATATAAATAATAAATACTTTTTATTTTAACTTTTTTTTATATTTTACTTAACTTTATTTAAATAATTTTTTATAATTTTTAAGATTTTTTTATAAAATAAGATATTTAATATTTTTATTATAACTAACATATTTATTAAATATAAGTTTAATATTATTAAACATTTTTTTATTAAGGGATGTTTTTTATGCTTAAATTATAGCTTTTTTATTAGATAAGTTTATAATATTTAATGATATATTTGTAGATATAATTTACTTTTTAAGCATAAAAGTGGTTTTAAGGTAATTAAATTTTAAAATGTTTAAAAAAAAGCTGGTTATTATATAAAAAAAGCTTTTTTTAAAAGAGGCTTAAATAGATAATTATAGTTAAAAAGAGGCCCCTTTTATTAATTTAAAGTTTTATAATTATTATTATTATATGATAATTATTAATTATTTATTAATAATAATAATTATTATATAACTTAATGATTATGATATCTTTTAATAAATTATATTATAATTGTTTATTTTTTTTTATAAGAATAAATCATATATATATAGTTTTAAAATGTTATATTTTATTTAACTTTTATATTTAAAAATGATAGACTTTAAGTTAACTATTAAGATACTTTAGTTAAACTTTATATATTATAATATAACTAGTAGTAATTAAAAGGTTATAGATTTAACCTTAGAATATATTAATAATATATTTATTATTAACATTAAAAATAATAAGAATTTTATTTATAATATATTTATTATTTTTTAATAGTTTTTTATGATTAAGCCTTACACTACTTTAATTAAAAAAACCTTAGAAAATATCTTAAGAATATATTAATATGGCAGGTATATAATGCCTTTTATTAATAAGGAGGTTTTAAAATATACTTATAAAATATACATAAATAAAGATATTAAAAAGTGTTTTAATAAAAAGTTGTATACCCTTTTTAATATATTTAATATTATAAGCTTAAATATAAAGTAATTAATTAATAATAAAATTAAAAAGTTTAATGTTAAGGTAGTTTATTTTAATAAAGTATTTACTTAAAAAACATGACTTAAAATGTATATAAAAGATAGTTTAATAATAAAAAATATGGAAAGGTAGTGGTTATATAAACTAAATAAAAATAAGGTTAAAGAAGATAGTAAGGAAGATGAAACAACTAAGACTTAAAATAAGTTACATATTTTAATAAAGTTTAAAATTAAAACTAAAATTTTTATTTTTTATATTATTATTTTTCTTTTTATTTTTTTTTTTATTTATTTATTATAAATAATTTAAAAATATATTGTAAATAATTTAAGGATATAATAAATATTATTATATATAATAATTTTATAATTTTATAAATAATAAAAATAATAATTTATTAATTTAATATTTAGTTATATAATTAAAAATGACTTAAAAATAAATATATATTTATAATAACTTATTTTATATTTATATGTTAGCCTTAATTTTATTACTTAAATTTATTTAATTATATTTTTTATTTTAATAATATTTAAGATTTTAAAAAAAGGTTTATTATTAAAGTAATTATTATATATAATGTTTATAAATTAATTAAATTAAATGAGGTTAGTTTTAATAAATTCTTTTAATATGTTATAAAAGATAAATAAGTATATAAAGTAGTTGATTACTTGGATAACACTTTCTAAGATTTATTTTAAAATAAGATAATGTTTTAAAAGGTATATTAAAATAATAAAAAAAGAAAGATGAAGTTTATATATATTATAAAATAAAACTGGAGATAAGAGCTGGTTGTTTTACATTAAATAAAAAATTTGTTAACTTAATTATATAAATTATAATCATTTTTAAATATTTTAAAAACATTTATGTGGCATATATAAGATTAAAGTAATATAAAAAGTAAAATAAACTTTTAAATTTATAAATGTTTTTTTTAATGGGGCTGGGGTATTTAGCTTAATAGAAGGGTAATTACTTTAAACTTTTAATATGTTTGTTTAATTATTATAAGCTTGTTAGTTAATGATGATAATTAAGTTAATCTTTTAAAGTTTAAAGATATAAGCCTTATGTGGTTAGTTTTATATGATTTAAAAATTAATTGGTTTAGTTTAATTGATGTAGAAGAGGGTGGTGATGGTGTAATGGATGGTGAAGTTGGTTGGTATATAAGTGGTAATTTAAATTTAAATTTAAATTTGGATTTTAATAGTGAAGAGGATAATGTTAGGGTAGAATTATAAAAAGGGTAATTTAAAGGCTAGGTTTTATATGTTAATATTAATATAAGTAGTAGTATTAAAGGTATTATTTAAGTGTTAATAGTTAAGAATTTTTTTATTATAGTAGATTTTATTAGCTTTAATTTTAATCTTAATGTTAATAATATTTATAATAACTTAACTTTATCTTTTTTGGATATAATTTAATATCCTTGTAGGTGTTTATTATTTATATTAATAAGCTTAATGTTTAATAGTATAACTTTTATATTATGTAGTATATTATATAATTTAGTTATATTAAAGGAATATTATTAATAAAAGGATATTAATAAGTAGATATTATGTTTTATATATTTATAAGGGGTAAGTATAAAAGTTAAGTTGGAAATCTATTATTTAATTTTTTTAAAGTTATTAATTAGGATAAATAAATTAGTATTAAAAAAGGATATATTATTTTATTTATTTAAATATTGATAAGTCTTTAGTTGGTTAGATTATAAATATTTAATAAAAGTGTTATTTTTTTAAATATTATAAGTATTAATATATATGGTTATAATTAAGTTATTAAAAACATTATAAATATAATTATGATATTAATGGAGGATATATCCTTTTATTACTTATTTATATAATTATAAAGTTATTTATAAAACTATATAATATTTTATTAATAAGCTTATAAATAAGGATTAAAAATAATCAATAAGCCATACAACCCCTTTAATTAATATAAAGCTGAAATAATCTTTAATAATATAATAATCTTAAAATAATTTCTTTATATATTTTAAGTTATGGTTTCTAATTATTTTTCCTTTTCTTTCCTTTTTTTATTTTTATAAGATTACTTTAATGCTTTTTGTTAGCTTAATAGGGCCTCATATGCTTATATTCATTTAATAACTTATTTAAAATAAAGTTAACTAAATCACTTATGTAGTATATAAGGTTATAATCTTTTTATAACATCTTCATAAATATTTTTAACTTAAATATATAATATATTATTATTATTAAATAAATACCTTTTAATTTTAATTTTCTTAGATTTATAAAAATAATACCTCCTTAAATTAAATAAATCATTAATTAACATAGATTTAAAATATTTTAAAAAGATAAACCTTACTTTTTTAATGATAAGCATTATATCTTTAATATTTTTAATATCACTCTTAACATTATGTTTAATATTAACTTTAATATTAACTTTAATGCTACTTTAAATACTACCTTAACTATTATCTTAAACACCACTTTAATTATTACCTTAAATACCACCTTGGTTGTTACTTTAAGCACCATCTTAGCTACTGTTTTAAACATTATCTTAACTATTATTTTAAATGTTATTTTAACTGTTACTTTAAGCACCATCTTAACTATCATATTTAACATCTTATAAGGTTAAAAGGATATATATCTTAATAAATTTAATAATAGTTGAGATAAATTTTAATAATATTATGTTAAATATTATAATATTAATGATTAATTATTTAGTGATTATTTATATTTACATAATGATTTATTATTTAATTAATACTTATAATGTTATATATGTATGAAAATTATAACTTTAATTATTATTTTAATAGTTAATATGGTAATAAAAAATTAATTTAAATTTAAATTTATATTTAAGGGTTTAATAAAAGTTTTTAATAATAGCGGCTTATTAAACTTTTTAAGGGTCATAGAAAAAATCGAAATAATAGAGGTAGTGATTTAGTTTATTAATAATAATAAATATTTAATATTATATAAAACTTATGATAAATATTTTAACACTTAAAATATAAATAAACTTAAAAAAAATAATATTTTTAAAGTTATAACATATTATTAACTTAATTATATCCTTATTAAATTTATAAGGTTTTTTATGATTAATTATATACTTTAACATCCATTTAAAGATTATCTTCAACTTTAATATCTCTTAAAAAATCATAGTTTAAATACTTTTAATACTAAAATTTTTAAACATGTCATAATTAGTATATACTTTTAATACTCTTATAAGACCACATTTAATTTCATTAAATTAAACATTAAGATTAATTTTAAAAAAGTAATCTTAATCCTTTAAAACTTATTCAAATAAAGGTTAATTATACCCCACAACTAAGAAATTTACAATTTATTATATAATAGTTTAATTAATAAGGTCTACTCATATATTAATCTAGTCATAAAAGTTAATTAATAGCGCTTAAAATCTTTAAAACATAATGCTTTAAAAACATTAGCTAAAAATCACATTCTTTATATTAAAATATTATAATTAAAAGTTATAAAATGGTATTATAAGATTATTTTTATAAAATAATAAATATAAAATAATAAAAAATATAAGGTAGTAAATAAAATAAAAGATAAAAAAAAGTAGGAATTCCCTGCTAAAGAAATATTAATAAATCTTATAATTATTAGTTAATAAAAAGAATATATTTATTATATAAATAATTAAAAGCATATTTAATATTCACATTCACACTTCCTTATAATTAAACATCCTTTCACATTTTTATCTTAACTTAAATATTCCTTTTTTTTAAAAGAAAAATTTAATTTTAACCATGATAATAAATTAATAATAAATAGCTTAAATAGTTAAAATTATTAAAATAAAAAGAAAATTATATATAAATATTCTTATAATTTTTATCGAAATAGATTTTAATAAAAGAAGCGTGATTAAAATTAAGCCTTTTAAATTAAAAGAAAAGGATAATAATGATTTTATAATATTAAAATTTTAATCTTAAATGGATTTTTTTATTAAGACTTAATTAACCTTTTGTTATTAGTAGTAGGTTTTATATGTCTTAATAATAATATTAATTATAAAATATAAAGTAGTGAATTCTTTTAATAATCATTATGATAGTTTTTTTAATGTTCCTTAAATGTTATAATATATATAAATTTTATTATTTAAAGATATAATAACCGATTAATATATTAAATAAAAGTTATTAAATAATTAATTTTAAAAAGCTATGAAGCTACTAAAAAAATATAATAGTTTTATTAATAAACATATAGAATTCTTTTTGTTTTTAATATTTATTAACCTCTTAAATGCCAGCTTTATAAGGCACTTTTTATTAAAAATGGTAATTAAATTTAAGTATACATGGGGCTTGTTGGTTTAATTATATAAGAAGTTTAATAAGATGGTATATAATCATTATAAAAAGTTATTTAATTAGTTAAACTTTAAAATATAAATTAAAATAAATTTATTTTTTAATTATTAATTAATATTTAAATTATTTTTTAAATCATATGGGAATTATATTTTTATTATATGTGAAGATATATATTATTTACATAAAAATAAATTGGTATTTTTTTATATAAGGGATAATTAGGAAGAAGTGTTAATTAAAAACTTAATAATTAAGAATTTTTTTAATAATATTAATAAAATAAGTAAAAATCTTATAAACTTAATTTTAAAGAATGAATAATATTAATAGGTTTAAAAATGTTAATTTATTAAAATCTTATGGTTTTGATTAAAAGATATTTTTTTTAGTTTTTAAGGTAAGTTAATAATTAAATTTATTTTATATAAATATGTTATCATTTAAAGGCAGTTTTGTAGATTGTTAGATTTTAAGTGGGATAAGGGGTAAATAAAAAGGAGTTTAGTATATGGAAATTTTATTATATTAATACATTTATAATTAAAATAATAGATTATATGATTTTAATATTATTTGGCATAAATTTAAAAGGTAATGCGGATTTAAGGGTTTTAATAACCATCTTTTAATAAAAAAAAATACTTTTTTTTTTACTTTTATTATTATTTATATAATAGTTGTTAGTTAATATATATTAGTTAAAAATAATATTTAATAAATAGTTACTTATATTTAATTTAATAATTATTTATAATATTTTTTTTTATATAACTTTTTTATTATTATTATAAAATTTAATATTTGGTTTATTTATTTAAATTAAGTAATATTAAATATAATTAGCTTATTATAAATTTGATAATTTTAAGGGGGCTTAATTAATCCATTTAACTTAAAACTCTTTTTTTTTTTTAAATTTAAAAAAAAAAAGTTATTTTTAATAGTTTTAAAATATTATATTATGAATGTGGTTTATATAAGGTATTTATATTATATTAATCTTAGATTTAAATTAATTAAAATATAACATACATTTTTTTATTTTATACATATATAATTTAAAGTAATTATTTATATTTTTATATAATCATTTTAATCTTTAATGATAAAAAAGATTTTAAATATTTATATCTTTTTATTAAATTTATATAAATCATATATATTTTTAAAAATACCATCATATCATAACTTTTATTTAAATTATAAAAATTTAAATTATTTAAAATTTATAATTATATTAATTAATTATCTTTTAAAATTATAGTTGAGGGTAGAATATTTTTACTTATATATTAAAAAAAAACCTTATAAATTAATCTTTTAATACATAAAAAAATATATTTTAATATTATAACTTTTACTTATTAATTAATAATAAATTATTTCATAATCTTAAAGAATATAGCCATTTCATTAAATTAAAGCTGCTTAAACATGATTTTAATTTTAAATATTACTTTTTTTAAAAAGATTTAATTATATAATTATATATATTTTTTCCCACCTTAAGAAAATTTAATTATTAAATTTAAATCATAAGATTTTTTTTACTATTTTATATAAAAATTAATCCATTAAATTTCCTTTTAATATATAAGTAAAAATACCCTACTTTTAATTATAACCTTAAGAAGGAATTAGTTAGTATAATTGTAGATTTTAAATAAATTAAATCTTTTTAAATTAAATGGGAGTTATGATATGTTAGTATTTTTAAAGATATAAATGGTTTATATAAATTTAATAAAAAAGTTTAAAAGTTTAAAATTATTTTAATGATTCTTAATATAATATTTTTAATAATATATTTTTTTTATTTTATTATTTTAATTATTTTATTAATAAATCATTTTTTTTATTATGAACTTTTAAATTGCATTATTTATTTATATAGATTTATATTGATTTTATAAGGGTTTTAATTATTATTAAGGCATTAAAACTTAAACTTAATTTTAAATTTAGATTTAATTTATAATTATTAGAACATTTATAATAAAATATGTTTTAATGGATTGATGATAATTTCATATAATATAAGGTTTAATTTTTAAAATATATTATTTTAAATGATTTTTTTATAATCTTTTCATCTTATATATACCTCCATTATATTTTATTTAAAAAAAATATCTTTTAAAGCTTTATTAATTATTTTAATAATATATATATAAAAAGAGGTTTTTTTTATTATCTAACATATGGGAATCTTAAATATATATTTTTTAATTATAGGTTTATTATTTATATAAACTTAACTATAAAATAATCATTAATAAATATTATTAATAACTTTCTTTAATTATATTAATGTGAATATATTATAATTTAAGTTATTATTATATGGTTTATATTTTTAATTAAATTAAAGGAGTTGGATAGTATATAATAATAGGATAGGTTTTAATATATATGGTTGTTTTTAATTAAAAGGATGTTTAAAGCATAATAATTGATGTAAATAATTTAAATAACTAATAAGATTAATATATATATATATTTAAATATATAAGAAATAATGGTAATATGTATATAATATTCTTATCCTTTTTAAAATTTTCTATTAAAATATAAATATATTATCGATTAATTTATTAATTTTTTTAATTAATGATTTAAATAATGGTTAGAAAATTAAAATAGGAGCTAATGGTTTAGTTTTAAGTTAAATCATTTTAAAAATATATATAAATATAGTATATAAGATGGTGTTTTTTAATAATAATTAAAGTTATTTAAGTAATATAATATGATAATATATAAGAAATATGGAGTAAATATAAATGGAAAATAGAACCCCATTAAATTTTAAAAAAGCTTAGTGTTTTTTTATATTATTAATTTTTTTTAAAAAGATATAATTTAAGGGTATATAATAATGTAAGTAATTGGAAGTTAAAAATATTTAAAGAATAAAAAGTTTTTTTAATATAGTAATTTTAATTAAATAAATAAATATATGAAGTTAAAATTTAAGGTAGAGGTATGGTAATAAATTATTATTAGTTTTATAAGAATTAAATAATGGGATAAATGAGGTATTATGATAAGAAAAATAAATATAATTTTTTTTTATTATATAAATATTGGTATAATATAAATATATGAAAGTTATAAATTATAAAAGATAATTAAAAACATTTTTAACTTTTAAATTTTATAATGTTATATTTAAATTATGATTATAATTTAAAGGTTGGTGGGTTGATGGATAATGGTTATTATATTAACAAGTATGTTTTAATAATGTTTAACTTTTTAAATAATGTTTATTCATGGATATTATAAATGTATTTATATAATAATAAAAAACTTTATAGATTTATTAATGAATAAGTAATGATATGTTTTATATTATATATTTTAATATATTTGTTATGTTAATTGATTTATAATTTTATGTATTTAGTGGTGATAATTAAATTAAAAATCATGTTGTGATTATATGATAGTATTAATAAATTTAAATATATAATTATTATAATAGTAGTGTAGGTATAATTGATTATAGAATTGGAGGTATTATTTTCTTTTTATATGAGGATTAGTAGGTAGGGAAGTTATATATTATTTTTAATAAGGGATAAGTTTTATTAATAAATATAAGTAAGTGGGGATTGTTTTAATTTTTTATGAAATATAATATAAGGATTATATTTAATTATTATAAATGGTTTTAAAATTATTATTTAAATATAAATGGTTTTTAAGTTTTATAAGAGTGTATGTTATAAGAAGGTATAATTATTATAAGATAAAATATTAGTATTTTTATTATTTATTTTAAAATATAAATATAATTTTTTTAAAATATATTTGGTTTGTTTTGTTTTTTTTTGATTTTAATTTAAATTAGTAATTATATGGTAGGTTATTTTAATATTTTTATTTACTTAAGGAATATTGTCTTAATAGTTAACATAAATCATATTTAATATTTAAGTGATATAATTTGATATAAATTTAAAATAAAAATATATATTTAAAAATGTTATATTAAAATGATAATTTAAATTAAAATAAGCTTATATTATAATATTAAATTAATGTTTTATATTTATCTTAGATGGTATGTTTTAAGTAGTTAAAGTGAGAGATATAATGGATTTAGGAATAAAGTTAGGGATATTAGGGTTGTTTAAAGGTTTAATGTTGTAATAATTAATTTATTTAAGGTAGATATGATGAGGGTAAAATTTATTAGTTTTTTATAAAAGGTTATAAGTATATATTAAGTTAAGAGGATATAAGTTTAGTTTAATTTTTTAATAATTAACTTATAATGGTTTTTAAAAAAGTATTAAAAAAGGTTAAAGAGAGGTATTAAGATTTAATTTATAAATAAATTATAAATAAAAAGTTATATAAATTTTTATATAAAATTATCTGAAAATAATAAGGGTAAGAATAATAGGTTATATATAAAACTTATTAAATATAATAATATATTAATTTAATAAAAAAGGAGATTATTATTATTTTTATTATTTTAATGGTATTAAAATTATTTATGTTAAATCATTTATATAAAGTTGTTTTAAAATTAGGTTATTAAGAAGTAAAAGTGATATAAAATGTGATTGTTTAAATTAAAGATTTAATATTTAAGGGTTTTTAAATATTTAAATTTATCTTTTAAGTATTATTAATCTTATATTAATAGGTATAAGTTTTAAGATATCATTTTAAGGATTGGGAAAAAGATTTATGATAAAAAGAAAAAGTGAAAGTTGTTAGAATATGATAAAGAGAATGAAGGTTTATATAAAATGTAATAATAGTTAATATTTTTAGGTTAAATAATAGGTTTTTAAAAGGTTATTTATGAAAAAGGATTAGTAAGATAGTGAATATTTAATAATAATAAGGAAATATAATTAAATTATTATAAATATAAAATATTAATATTTAATTATTTTATATAAAATTAAATATAATATATTTTATATATAAAAAGTGGTATTATCTTTAAATGATTAAAAAAAAAAAGTTATTTTAGTTTATTATAAATAAATAATGTTTAAATTATATATAAGGTATAAATAAAAGATATATTTTTTTATATTTTTTTTTATATTTAATTTATATATATATCTTATTTAATTTTAAATATTTTATCTTAATAAAATAAATATTATATATAATATAATTTTATAATTTTTAATGTTATAAGGTTATTTTATTTTAATTTATAATTTTTAATATATATATATATATTAAATTTCTTAATTTATATTATATATTTAAATAATATTAATATAGTTTATGAATGAAAATGATGTATATTATTTTTATTTATTTATTAAGTATATTTAATATGATTTATTATTTATTTATATAATTTAAATATAATTTTTATAACTTTATGATAATATTAAATTATAATACCTTTAAGGGTTATTTTAATTTATATAAACTTTACTTTTATTTTAAAAATAATTATAAAATAAATTTTTATTATTAACTTATTATAATTTTTAAATATTTAATTTACATCATTAACACTTCTTATTTTTTTAATATTTTTAATATTTATTATATTAATTATTTTAATTTATTTGCCACTTAATATATTTTTATTAAATTTATTATCATTTTTTAATTATTTATATATGGTTAATTAAAGAATTTTTAAAATATAGCTTATTAATTATGCTTTTAAGATATATTTATATAAAACCCCATTTTTAATTAACCAACATAAAAAATATTATATATTTAAAAGTATTAAAAGGGTTTTAATTTATTAAGATTTTATAATTTCTTTAAAGATATTTTAAAATTAATATCTTATCTTTTAAAACTTTTAATTAAATTTTATAAAAAAATGATAATAATGATAATCTTTTCTTTAAACATTAAAAATTAATAAAATTTTTACTTATATAATTTATAATCATTTTATTTTTTAATTTTATTATATTAAGCTTCTTATTATTATATTATTTTTATTATTATTTTTATTTTTATTTTTATTTTTATTATTATTATTTTTTTTTTTATTTTTTTATTTATTAATTAGTTTATTACTTTTTTATTTATTAGTTAATTTATCTCCTTTTTTTTTTTTTTATTAACTTTTTATATCTTTTAAATATTATTTAATATAATGTTTTTTATATATAATTATTTTTTTATAAAAAATAATTTATATTATTTTTTATTATAAATATAAAATCTACATTAATTTATTTAATTTATTTTATATATTGTTTTAGATAATTTACTTTTTTTTTTTTTTTTTATTTTAATTTTTTTTATACTTTTATAAACTTTTGGGTTTATATTATCTTATAATTTATTTTTATAAATCCTTAAATGATTTAAAATGTATAATATAAATATAAATCTTTATTTATAATTAAATAAGATATTTTAAATAGATAGGAAGATATTTATAATAGTATATTATTTAAGTTATTTTTTATAAAAATATTTTTAATATAATTAAATTAGATAAAAGTAAGGTTGGTAAAAAGGGGTGGAATTATAATTAATGGTTTTGTTTACATAATCGTTTATGTATTAATAAGAGTGTTATATATTATTTTTTTGGCAGTTTTATTATAAAAATTTTTAACATTTATTAATATTTTAAATATTTTATTTTAATTTATATTATAATTATTAGTCCTTTGATATTATGGTTTATTAATTAAATTAGGTTTAAGTATTTTAAGATTTTAAAGTATTTATAAAAGAATAGATAATTTAAAAAATAATGTTAGATTAAATATATTTAATATTTTATTAAATTTCTTTAATTTAGATTATATTAAGGATAAAGATTATAAAATATATAATAAAAATAAATTTATATTTATATAAAAGGGAATTTTAATTTTAATATTTAAAATAACTTATTTTATATTAAAATGAAATATATATGGTTTTAAATATAAGGATTAAATGTAAATAAAAGAAGGTATTAATTTTAAAATAAAGAATATATATATATATATATAATTATAATATTTATATTGTTTGTTATTATATACCTTAACTTTTAGAATAAAAGATATATATATATATTTTAATTTTTAAAATAAGAAGTATATATATATATTTTAACTTTTAAAACAAAAGGTATATATATATATTTTAACTTTTAAAATAAAAGATATATATATATATACCTTAATTTTTAAAATAAAAAATATATATATATACTTTAACTTTTAAAATAAAAGATATATATACATACCTTAACTTTTAAAATAAAAAGTATATATATATACTTTAACTTTTAAAATAAAAGATATACATATATACTTTAACTTTTAAAATAAAAGATATATATATATATTTTAATTTTTAAAATAAAAGGTATATATATTTTAATTTTTAAAATAAAAGGTATATATATTTTAATTTTTAAAATAAAAGGTATATATACTTTAACTTTTAAAATAAAAGGTATATTAGCTTTTAAAATAAAAAGTATATTAATTTATAAAATAAAAGATATATTAATTATTATATATTATTAAGATTATAATTATTTATTTAAGTTATTTAAGTTTTTAATTATATTAAAATTTATAAAAATATTAAATAAAAAAATTTTAAATGGTAGTTTATTATAAGTTTTTTTTTTTTTTTATTTTATTAAAGATAATATATTTATAATAAGAATATTATTTTTTAAACTTTTTTTTAAGCTATATATTACCCCCCCTCCTCGGTCATACCCCACCCTCATGTTTAACCTTGTGCTTAGCCTTTTTAGGCAACCCTTTTATCCTTTTTTATAACCATGGTGCTTAGTTTAGTTAAAGCATTGATTAAGGTGTTGCCGGCGTGTACGGCTAAGTTAACTAATCTGACAAATGCTATAATAACAGCCTCCAAGGCCATTTTAGCTAAGGTGGCCAGGATGGTTAAAGCAATTAGTACCATGATGATTATGTAATCGATTAAGATGGCCAAGGTGATGAGTGCTGTAGTAACGGCCAGGATGGCCAGCCTGGCCAGTCTGGCAACTACAGCTAAATCTTCCCTAATAACCATCCTTGTCATGGCGGTAGTGGTAGTAATAGTGGTAATGGTGGTAGTGATGGTGATGGTGGTGGTGGTATAGCCTTAGTAGTGGCAATGGTAATGATGATGATACAACCCTGGCAGCAGTAGTGGTACAGCCTTAACAGTAGTAGCAGTAATGATGGTGGTATAACCCTGGCAACAGCGGTGGTATAGCCTTGGCGGTGGTGATGGTGATAATAGTGGTACAACCTTAATGGTGGTGGCAGTAGTAGTAATGATATAGCCTTGACAGTGACAATGGCAATAATAATGATAAAAAAAAAAAAAAAAAAAAAAAAAGAAAAAAAAGTGGGAAAGGGGAAAGGGTTTATATTTATATAAGATATAATTATATAATATAAGATGGCTTTAATTTAAATCTTAATTTTAATTTTAATATTAAATATATAATAATATATAATTTATAATATTATTAAGTAATATTATTAATGATAATTTTTTAATATATAATTAAATATATTTAATAATATAGTTTTTAAGCCTTATTTAATTATTAATATTAGTCTTATTAAATAATTAATAAAATTATAAGTTTTATTATATTTATTTTTTAAATTTTTATAAAATAATTGTTTTATTTAATTTTAATTTAATTATATAATATGTTTTATTTAAAATATATATTAAACTTAAATAAATTTTTAATAATAAAATGATATTTATATTATTAATAATTTATAAATATTAATAATAAATTATTTATATTAATAATAAATTAAATTTATAAAATGAATATTAAAATATTATTATCGTAAAAATCTTAATAATAAACTTAGACTTTATTTAATAATTTTTTATAATATTATTAAAGTAATTAATAAAGGAGGATAGAATCTTATTTTTAAATGTTGAATTTAATATACCTTTATTAATAAAAATATATAATTATAAGTTATTATTAATATCATTATATTATTATTTTTTTAGTTTATATTAATATTTATAATTATTTATCCATCTTTTAACCACTTTTACCTTAATTATTTAAGGTTATTTATATTATGTGATATTTTATTATATTTTTAAGGTTTAGAAGTTATTAAGGTTAAATTATTAATTTTAATAGAAATATAAAGGGTGGAGGGGTATATAAGTGGAGTAGTTATAAGTTATAAAAATGGTTTTAAATTAAGTTATATATTTAATAAATAGGATGAAGGTATAAGCTTAAAGGATTTTATTAATATTTTATTAAAAGTTATTATTTTTTAATTAGTAAATTAATCCTTATAATTTTATAAGGTATTATTATATATTATAAATGTTAAATCTTATAAGATTAATTTTAATTAAGTATATTATTTTTAATTAGTTTCTTTAATTATCTTTTTTATTAAATATTTAATTTAATATTATAAGATATAAGATTTAAAGATATTAACCACTTATTTTTAAATATCTTATAATATAGTTAAAATACTTAATATTTTTATCTTAATTTTTAACCTACCATATAATAATTAAGTTTATTTAATAATAAAACTTTTAATTTCTTATAAAATAAATCATAACTTTATCTTTTTTAAAAGTATATTAATTTTAAATGGTTTAAAAAATAACATTAAAAGTTAGTTTAACTTATAACTACACTTATTATAACATCATTTTATAAGTATATTCATAACACTTTTTTTTATATTTATATTTTTTAAGGGTATAAACTTTTATAAAAAATTTAAAATATAAACCTTATAATATTTTATATTAATAAACTTATAAATATTAAAATAATTAATTATTAATTTTTTTTTAACTTTTTTTTTGTGTTTTAATTAAGGTTTTAGATATATAATATTAAATTAATTAAATTTTAAGTTGATTTTAATTATAAGATTTTTTTTAATTAAATTTATAATTATATTTATTAGATTTATTAAGAAGAAAATTATATAGTTATAAAAACTATTAGAATTATTATTAATAATATTAATAATAAAACATAAATTATTTAGCTTATATTTAAATAGCTTATTTTTTTATTTTAGCTTAAAAAGGGAAATAATATTAATATTTAAGATATTAAAATATTAATAAAATATAAAGAAATATATTATATCTTATATTATTTTATCTTATATTATTTAATTAAAATATTATATAATATTAGTAAGATTGTTGTTTAAAAGGTAATTAAATTATATTACCTATTATATATTATAAATATCCATCCTTATTTTTAAAACTATAATAGTTAACATTATATGATAAGGATTATTTTCTTTTATAAATATAATATATAATTATTTTTAGTTATTAAATCACATATCGGTATTATATTATTATATTATATGTTTAACTTCAATAATAAATAACCTTAAGTTAATAACTTAAGATAATAAGTAATGTTAAGTAATAATTAGTTTTTTTTTATTATTTATAAATATAATGGTTTTTAATATATTTTATATAATATCTTTTTTAAAATTATTTAATAGGAAAACCAACCGCTTATAATTATTATAATAACCATTCATTATACTTAATACCATAATAATAGCGATATTTAACTAATTTATTATTACTTATATAAAAGATAATATATTAAGATAAGTGTTTTTTTATTAAAAGTTAATATAAGATATAATAAAATCTTATATGGTTTTATTTAATATAATAATATATTTAAATTATAATATATATTTAAAGATTAAAGCTTAAGTTTAATAAAAATTAAAGTATGTTATGTAAAAATCCTTTTATTAATAAATAATGTATAATTTATTAATAGTTATAATTGTTAATTGTTAATTAAATTTAAGGTTTTAAATTAAATAGAAAAATGGTTTTAATATAGCTTGTTTTAGGTTAAGGATAATATGGGTAAATTTATTATTTATTATATTAAATTATATAATATTATTTTAAAATTTATAAATTATAATTTTATAAATATTAAGGGTATGTTATGGTATAATGATCTTTTTAATATTTTTATTTATAAATAATAAATGAGTTTTAAAGATCTTTATAAGTATATGAATTTAATCTTTATTTAATTATTTTAAAAGGTATATTTATAAGGTAGTTTTTTTTTAAAATATAATGGATATAATTTATAAAATGATTATCTTCTTATATTTTATTTATATTAAAAGGATAATATTATCATATTAAAAAACAAACCTTTTAATAACTTATATTTAACTTAATTTAAGTTAAAGCTTAAATTTATTTTTAAAAGAATTATAGTTTAATATAATAGTAATTATCATTTTTATAAACTTATTTTTTAATAATTTGATAGGGTTTTTATGTGGTGTATATAAAATATACTTAAAAAAATATAAAATATAATCGTTAATAAGGATATTAAATATATATTAATTAATTAAATTATTTAAAATTCCAAGTTAATTAATAAAATAAAAAAGATATTTAAGTGTAAGGAGGCTTGGTAATAAAAGTATCTTTAAGTTTAATATTATTTAATTTATATAATAATTATTAATAATGATAAAGGAAAGATAAGTGTAGGAATTAAAATTATTTTTAAGTAATTTTTTATTAGAAAATATTATATTATTTAAAGAAATTAAGATTAGATATTAAAATAAATAATTAATAAAGATAATTAAATTATATATTAATTTTAAGATATATTTTTAAATTAATTTAATATATAATTATGGTATATTTTAAAATTATATTTGATTATTATATGTATATGATAAGGTATGATGTTTTTATATAATGCTTTTTTTCTTAGGATGGCTTTAAATTAATAACTATGCGGTTTTAATGACCGGTTCTACATATATAAAAGCTTGGACTAGTAAAAAAGCTGTAAGCTACAACCAACAACCGCACAACTTACTAGTTTAAAGCCATTTAAGATAACTTTAAACCTCGGATTAAAATTTTTATTTTTTAACCACATCATAACTTTTAAATGCATTATTAAAAGTTTAAAATTAAGATTTAAGTCTTTTTTATTTTTTAATATAATATCTTTTATATTTAAGAATTTTTAATTAAAATTTAACATTTTACGCCACCACTTTTTTTTAATTAACTTTAACTTCGTTTTTAATAATTTAATTTGTTAATTATATAATATCAGTTTTAACTTTATATTAATAAATAACTTCGAGACTTTTTTTATAATTATTTTAATATTTAAAGTTACATTTTTATTAATATTTTTTATTTTATTAATAATAATAAAAATATTAAATTTAAAATTTAAAAAAATTACTTTAAAATTAATTTTATTAATAATATCTATTAGTTTAAGATTTAATTAAATCTTTAAATATAATAAAACTTTCTTTTTACTTATTAATTAATTACTAGTCGTTTTAAATTTAATTTTAAAATTTTTTTTAATAAATGTTAAGTTTTAAACTTAATTATAACATAAAATAAAATTTAACTTATTTATTAACATTAAATTTATTAAAATAACAAATTAACTTAACTTTTTATAATAAATTACTTTTAAAACATTAAATAAATTATTATCGAAAAATTAAAAATTATAAAAAGTATGTGAAAATAAAAAACATAAAAAGATATTATATAAATAAAATATTTTTATAAATTCATTTTAAATAATAAAATAAGTTAATATATAATTAATTTTAATAAATTAAAAAAAAATAAAAAAAATATAAAAGAAAATTAATTAAATAAAAAATCGATTATTTATTAATACGTGATTATTATGTTTATTTAAAATTAATAATTACTTTTTTTTAAAATAATAAAACCATTTATTAATTTAAAATATAAATATTATAATAAGTTATTTTATTATAATATTATTATTAATCCAGTCATTTTTTAAATAAATAAAATATTAATTTAAGTTTTTTTTAAATTTTTTTTTAAATCATAAAATCTATAAATCTTTACTTTTAAAAATAATACCGGGAGATAAAACTACTTTAATAACATTAATACATTTAATAAATAAAATCTATAAACAGTCTTAAAAGCTTTTTAAAAAAGCTTTTAATATTTTAAAACTTTTTATAATTAAATTATTTAACTTTAATTATAATAATTAAGTAATTAATAAGTATAATAATAATATAAAAAAGTACATATTATATTTAATTATAATCCCCCCTTCGTTAACGTTAAAAATTAACTCCGGTTTAATATTAATAAACTTTTTAATATTAAAATATTAATAAATTATTTTAAAATTAAAAACATTAAATCGTTTTACTTTTATTTTACAACTTATTTTAATATAAATCCTCGAATTACATCATATAAATCTTTTAATTTAATTTTTTTTTATAAGCTTTAAGTAGTTATTTTCCATTACATAATATAAGGTTATAATGTATATAACATTATAAATAAAAATATATTTTAAAACTTTTAAATTTAAAATTTAATTAATAAACTTTTTTTTTTACTTTAAAATTAATTTAATTTAATTATGCTTAAAATTTCTTGCTTTTTTATTATTTATTCACGTTAAAATAATAAATTATAAAATATTATATATAATAAAAATTATTCGTAAAAAACGGCTTTTATCGATAATAATAAATATGATATTAATTATATTAATTTTAATATAAACAAATATGATTAAAAAAATTAAAAGAATTATTAATAATAATAAATTATTTTTAATAAAAAACAACGGATATTTAAAGTTATAAATATTTAAATTAACTACATTTTTTTTAATATTTAATTTTATAAATATCTCATCACTTAATTTTTAAATAATATTAATTAAAAGATTAACCTTATATTAACCTTATTATAAATTTACGGTAAATAATTATAGATATTTATCGAAAATAATATAAGTAAAATAAGTGAGTTTTAATGGGGAGACCCTGGTCCACGGGGTGTATGTCCCGGAAGCACATGACCCATGGTATCACAACTAGTGGAATTGTAACAGAGAAACAATCAATCAATGCCTTTTAAAAAGAATGATCATATATGATAAAATAGTTCGAGGACATCTCTCGTGTTTAATGTAGATAGATATACTATAAAGGTGCGCATGGAGACTGCAGCTACATCCATATATACTTTTTCGATTGCTTAGTTCAATGCCGCACAAGGCTACGATATCTTTACTAAACGGGCGTAAGGGCAATCCTAAAGAAATAAACTGTAATACAATTGGGCCATCATCGGCCTACCAAGAGAGAAATGGATAAAAAGGATGAAGAAAAGTTTCCATCGGAGCACAACAAGGACTTTAAACCAAGGTCCATCTCCGCCGACGGACTTACAATTCAAATTTTAAAGGAATCTCCCTACTACAGACTTTCAAGGGACAGGATCGTAAGCTATTGGCCATTACTAGCACAAGAGAATCTAGACCGCAAGGACTTAGAACTTCTCTTAAGGTTCTTAGACACGGGTCTATTCCATGGGTTACTCCTAGGGTCCCACGGCCGCCTGGTGAGAGTAGAAGGTGACATCTTCGCACCCGTCTCTGGCAATCCCCGAGCCTTAACCATAAGTGATTCATGTAATCCTCCTCACGCAATTATCTGGCTATGCGGGTCTCTAGACCGAGACTATCGCAAGGTTCTCAAACTGGACAAGCTGTTCCAGCTAAGGTTATTGATTCATGAGATGTGCCACGCGTATATCGAATTGTACTGGAACTACAAGCGAGAGGATGCCTTCCTTGTAGAAGGAAAAGATGATTCGCACGGGTATATCTTTTGGATGATATACAACCACATCATAGGGCGTGTACGGACTTGGAGTCCGGAATTCGATGCTATTTTGACCGTGCAAGCTGAAAACATACTGCCTTACGCGTCTAACGCCGAGAAGGGCGCCTTTATAGAACTAGGAAAGCCGTGGGGGTAGATAAGTAGATCAACGGTAGTTATCCATAGCATAGATGCATCTCTTGAATAGAGTATCACAATACAAGACACATGCCCATATCCCATCATTTTTTATGAAATCCTAAAAGCCTGGAGTAGTTTCTAACAATATTGAGACTGGTGGCGTCCGTATGTTTGGTCTTAGCTGTACTACTATTTCATCATTAACTTAGGTCGTCTCTTGATATTGTGTAATGTGTCTATGTATGTAATTTGGGAGCTATAGCCATATATATCCCATACGTAGGTAAGCTACAGCAGAACGACTTTCGAATTCATGTTAAGCATTGGTCAACAAAATCAACGATCTCCGAGTTGAACCTGTCGGGGTCTTCGTAGAACAACCAATGTCCAGAATCAAAGATCGACATCCTTGCCAGTCCCGGCCTTCTCGACTCAACTCGTCTCACAGTCTCTTCCATACCCTCGAGGGGGAAGCATCCTGTCCTACGGCCTGCCATAACTAGAGTCGGCACGGTGATGTCTTCAATTGCTTCGCGGTGGTCATAGCGCGTGTGGTCAGCCAGCAACCGTGCTAACCAAGTCTGATCGCACTGTGCGCTAATCCGCGTGAAGAACTCTTCATCGCGCTGCCGCCGCTCTTCTGACAAATCGTCCGTCTTCGGCTCGGGCGCGTATCGATATCCGAGACATGATGAAACTAAACCCCGATGCGCGTCCGCCGAGTGGTGGATCCAGCCTTGCTGCGCAGCCTGCATGGACGCCTCGTCGAAGCAGCCTAGGTGCGCCTTCGACGCGTCCCACTTGTCGAAGGGCGAGCGATCTTGGAGGGGTGCCTGGTCCACGAACACAACCCCCCGGAAGTCATCGCATCCGAAGAGCTCAACATATGTCCACAGGACAGCAGCGCCAATTGAGCACCCTACAGGGATGACGTTGGTTTTCACCGCGCCGGGACGAGAAGTCCTAAGATATGTGACTAGGTCTCGTAGGTCGGCGGCTAGGCGCGCGACGTGGTACCCGCCGCGCGTGCGGTCGGAATTTCCATGGCCCCGCATATCCGGAGCCACGACCCAGTGGTTCTTGCTCAGAGCAGCGAAATTTCGCGTGAAATATTGGCTTGAGCCGCTGAAGCCGTGGAGGAGTAGTACGCATTTTCCGTAGCGGGAGTCAAGTTTAACTTCGCCGCCGATCGGCAGCGATGTCTGAAATGTGAGCTTGCACCCATCGTTTGCTTTACAGTGCTCATACTGCATTCCGGGCTCCGCAGGGTTTGCCATGACCGCCGAAGTGCCCACGAATAACTAGAAAGGTCTCCGAGTAGGAGATGGCAGTGTACCAGATTAGATATAGTACCTACTGCATTTAATTGTGTAAAAGCCGAAATTGAATAAGGTACGCCCAGTATACTTTTCGTGCCCTTAGGACATCCAGCATTACCAATAAAGCCTCTCTATTGACATTTCATGGTTTAAATGAATACTTGTAATAAATACATATATGTACGTATACCAGGTATCCAGAACCTCACCCCCTTAGCTTGGTTAAGTCGAAGACAACGCCTGAACCAACCCGCTTATTGATTATCACTACTAGGTAAGGACGTAGTAGGTATACGTATGTGGCTGTCTTTGAACTGGCGGATTGGCGGTTTTCATGCAACTGATACGAGATCAGCTAAAAATCACCTCGCTTATTATCAGTACCAATGGTATCCGTCCACATCTCTATCCCACCGGTTTGTCTAAAGAGGGGTTCGCCAGTAGGACTATGTCCCATATACATTGTAGTCGGGAAGATACCTATGTAATGGTAATGTCGGTAAGTACCTACATGCAGTATTCCGGTTATAATTAAAACCCCCGCCCCCGACTGAAATATAGAGCCTTACCTCTCGCACAATTCTCCTACATTCTGTCACCTCGAAGTGGTACCTCATAATACGCCCACTTAAAGAACTCGACCTACGGAGAGGTCAGTACCATACGGCCGGGGTGATGGCGATGGCAGAGGGACTGCGAGACGTTTTACAAAATTTACAGGAAGTCTTAGCCCGATTGGAACGGACCCTGGAAACCGAAAGCCCGACCGAAAATGACGATAGCGATGCAGAGATAAACCCGAATCCTCCTAACGTTTCTTCAGAAGAGTTGGAGCAGTGGCTTGAGGACCATGAACCGGTCAACACAACCCTACTTATACGAGACGCATTCATTCGCCATGGTTACGAATTGGAGGAATTGGCAAGAGGGAGGCTTGAACGCAGAATACGTGGACCTGATGATGCCACACTGCCAGACGGCGTCGTAAGATCAGAATGCGGCTTCTCACTATCAGAAGACCGCGTATTACCAGACGACGGCTATTTACGCTTTAGTAGCTTTATGGGCACCGTGAAGTTTCAGTCTGGGGCTATGAAAATTCCAATGTCTCGGTTCGACTGGTACCATGATAGGTTGCGCTTTGCTGAAGAAATTAAAAGGAGCTGGCCGGGTGTCACGGTTATTACGTAACCCTTCGGGTTACGTAATCAACCCCTACATAAACACGCCAGCGGACCGCTGGCGGTCCGCCCTTAAACTTGTTTCGCTTCGCGAAACAACAGTATCTAGACCTTGACACCGGGTTCCTTCGACAAGAAACATATACGATTGTATAAGTCTGATTCTTCGGGGTTTCCTCTACCATGTAACGATGTCAGTATTACAACTGCATTTCTATGCATTCAGAAGATTGTCCGTAATTAATCTTATCATAGGGAGATGTGCCGACACCTGGTAGAATATTGTAATAATATGTGTTAGTATATAAGCACTAGAACTATAGATACTAACTATACAATAGATTCATGTCGCCAAACACGCGCTCGGGGAAGGTAATGAACCTTTCGACATTTGTGGTTCTGTGTAGCTGGCTTCCAAGATTCGGGGGCTTTATCAACCATGGTTTTGCTGACGATATTGCGTGTGAATGGGGCGCTCTACCAGTAAAGCGGACTTATCTTAAACATGACAACCACGATGTTCAAATGGAATATCATATACGTACATGTTTTCCTGATTTGATCGACGATCGGCATCTTGCGTTTGGCACTTCAGGGATTGGAATGTTACTCAACAGGCAACGTGCCTCTATACCAGAGCCTCGTAAACTTGGCCGCAGAGAGTATTTGGAGGAAAGTCGAATATCCATATGTCTTATCATGAAACACTTACCAGCGGCTGGTATAGTTGCATATACCACGATAGTCGTGAGTGACGACTGTTCACCCATACCAGAGCCAGATAAGGAAACATGGCAAGACTATGGGGTAAGCCCCTGTGGGAAAGCTATTGGGATTGCCCAATTTCAAGTTATGATATGCATCATTTCTAGTGTCTGGGAATCTACCTGGGGATTAGCGTTGGACAAAATCGACGGAGCGATTCGCGTCAAGGTTAGTGTTTGCTAGTACTCTGATCCACAGGAATCTTTCTCCTTTACTACTAATATTAACATAGCCAATATAGCTTAGCGACACCCTCAAGGAAGAAAGCTGGAACCAATTAATGTTCGATGATTCTTCTCAGCGTTCACGTCTCTACTTTACTATACTTCAAGTACTTCGCATTATGCGCGAGTGGATTGAAGGAAGCGCGAAGGACCAAAAAGAGCTACAAGAAGATTGGCGGCGCCATCGATATCATCTGCCGTTGAATCTTTCCAGCAGCGAATTAGCGAGCATTGAGAAGAATTGGAATGTGGTTATCTCCAATACAGAGCGACGAGCAAAGGGGCTCCTTGATCGTATCAGCCAGAAGATGGACGAGGTAGAAAGCCTTAGAGATGGGGTGAGTATACTAATATATGACTTAGAAAGCTGTATCGCTAATAGCTCATACCAAGCTTTTCAGCGCAACATCGCTTCGCGAAGCCGGTAAGGGAATGGCGCTCAATCGGGCGATCTATGTATTTACGGTCGTTACCGTTATTTACACTCCTCTTGGATTCATGGCGGTGCGTACTTCACTTGACAGCCTTGCGACCTTAGAACTCATAAGATCCAGACATTTTGGGCATTGCCCAATTTGAATACGCCCTCTAGCGACGGCAGCAATCCGTCCCGAGCTGCATTTACAAGTACATTCATCGTTATACCGCTCCTTACATACGCAGTCTCCCTCTTTGCCGTTGGGTATTTCAGTCTGGACAGCTCGCGAAGATTATTCAACTCAGATACGTCCCAAAGGGCCACAAACGCCGTATTTAGGAAGATAGATATGATATGGATGGGGGTCTGGGGGTTATGGAGGGAAATCTATAGGCTATGGTTCAAGATTCGGCATCCGAGTCGCTCGAAGTTGAATAGATTTGAGTGGATTCTCTCGAGGTTTAGATAGAGGCGTTAGGTGGTAGTCACTGGCCTCCTACTGGGACTTGAACGACATATAGGCATGGACAAGACCAATGATTACGAAAACACATATATGAACTTGAGTTTCTAACTTGAAAACCGAGGTAGTCTATGTACTAATTAATACGAAAAGGCGTCGGCGTATTGCTTATATAACACTTCTATGTCTATTCTTCTTAAATCCGCAAACGCGCACAATCCAATGCTTTTGGGCCGACGTGAAGTCGTGACCTGATCCAATTTCCACTCTTTCCCGACTCTAAAACTCATTAATAGCAAAAGTATATGGTCAAAAATATAGCCAAGAAAATGCGTCGAGCAATAAATATCAATTCGTACATCTCGTGGTTCTCTCCCCCTTCGACATCACCTGCGGTTGAAGTTCAAGAATCGGCTCTGTGGATTGACATTGGTTAGCATTTACGCTGAACCCGGAGTTAGGGGGGAGGGGGAGGGGGAGGATGGAACTTACAGCAGTGAACAGGATGATCAAGTTGCTGCCTACGAAGGCTAAGAAGATCCCGAGGTCCCTCCACCGGTAGTCGAAGCTGAATCCCAGGGGTTCGTAGAACTGGTTGCCGACCTTATAGGCACAGTACTGGCAAGCGCTCGTGGCGTTATCCACGATATATCCGGCACCCTTCTCCAAGAAGGGAGCCATATACTCGCCGCAAGTCTGGCCGTCGGGCGCGGTGAACGAGTTCAGCTCCCATGGTCGGCAGTTGACTTTCAGGTTGTCGAGAGCCGTGGTAACCGTGCCACCAATGAGACGAGTGAAGGGGTCCAGCTGGTAAAGCCATGCTCGCCAGAAACCAGGCATTTGAGGAGCCGGAATAGTAACACCGCAGAATAGCGCGAAAGTAATAACAACGAAGGGATCGAATTGACTGGCGACGAAAGATGACGGCGCAATGGAAGCAAGGACTTGACCAAGAGTGACCGCGAATAACTCCGTGATCAAGACCATGAAGTACTGGTATCCAGCCCGCTCAGGTTCCGACTGGAAGCCGGGAATGAAGTAAAGGGGTAAGAAGAAAGCCACGGAGCAGAGGATCGAGTAGGGCAATTCGGCAACGACCATAGCCAAAGTGAAGGTGAATGTGCTGTACATCTTGCTCAACTGTTCGCGGAAGAAGATCGCTCGCTTGATCACGTACATAAGCTCAACTTGGGGCATGAGCAACGCGGGTAGAACGGTGATCTGGAACATGACGAAGACCTTGTACTGCAGCGCGGATCGCGAGTCGTCGAGGTTTAGATACGTTAGACCGGTTAGGAGAGCGATAACGATATGGTTGAAAACACGGGTGAACAAGTAGTTAGGCGATCGCCAGAAGGAAATATTGGTGCGAGTGATGACGATTTTCAGTTGATGTAGAAGCGGCGAAGCATACTCGCGCTGCATCGAGAAATCGGTTTGCGCAGCGGCATCCCTTCGAGATTCCTTGAACTGAGAGATCACGTCTTTGACATTGGCGAGTTCAGGGCTGTCGTCCCAGATATCTGCCCAGTCTCGGTTTCCGACACGGGGAGCGCTTCCGGCGCCAATCGCCTCAAGCATGAATTCGGCAACGTTGTCTGATGGGCCTGCGACGGCACCATGTCGTGCTAGGTAGTCTCGGAGGATCTTGGCGTCGTCACCAATATCACCGAAGTATACACAACGACCTCCTCTTTGAAGCAGAAGTAATCGGTCGAAGTTCTCGAAGAGGGCGGCGTTCGGTTGATGGATCGTGCAGAGAATAGCCTGTCCGGCGCTGGCAAGCTTCTTCAAGAATCGAACGATGTTGAAGGCACTTTGACTGTCAAGACCTGACGTCGGTTCATCCAAGAATAGAAGAAGCTGAGGCTTAGCTGCGAGTTCGACACCGATCGTCACACGCTTGCGCTGTTCAACAGTGAGGCCTGCTTCCGGAGTACCGATTATGCAGTCTGCGATATACTCCATTTCTAGTAGGGCAATAATCTCTTCAACATAAGCATATTTCTCTTCGCGGGGTGTCTCGAAAGGCTGTCGCAAGTCGGCCGAGAATCGTAGGGCTTCACGAACGGTCTGGGTTGGGTCGTGCATATCGAGCTGTTCCGCATACGAAGTTGATCTTTGGAATTCCTTGCCGGGTTTAGCACCATCTACGAGGACATCGCCGGTGATAACACCTATGTTCTTCCTCGACGCTAAAACGTCCAGAAGTGTCGTCTTTCCAGCTCCAGATGCACCCATGAGAGCAGTAAGCTGACCAGGTTTGCAGTAGCCATACACGTTGTTGAGCAGCCGACGAGTGCCACCGGGAACAGGGACCTCATAGTTAAGATCCTCCCAGGTTAGGATACTGCTGGATTCGATCTTCAGGGCACTCCCTTCGACCTCCTGCCTTGACCTCTGGCGTTCTAACCGTTTGCTGGTGAGGGCTTCGTTCAATGCCTTTCGCTCGGCGTTGGGCTTGGCGAAGACCTTGGCCTGGTTGCCACCCATACCGTACTTCACAAATTCTCCCAGCACGACGTTCATAATGAGGAAGAATATAATAATGGCCATGATGATTCCGAAGTTCCTCCAGAGATCTTGAGGAGCATAGGAGAAACCTTGGGTGATGTAGGCAGCGCCACTTACGGCATCGCTTCCAGGGGTTGAGCCAGGCAGAGTGCAAACTTGGTGATTGATATCATCGTAAAAGGGTCCGGATGGGATGAGTGACTCGGCAGAGCACGTTAGTTGACTACCACCAAACTCGTTCGCCATCAAGCCAGCAAAGGAAAGACCCAGCGCGTTGATCCAAAAGATCCATCGTAGCCATACTTGCTGAGACTGATACTGGATGAGATAGCCCGAGGTTAGGATGAATAGCGTGACTGTAACGACGGCAAATTTGATGGCATAATCGAAATCGGGACTTAGACAACCGATGATACGGAAGTAGAGCGTCATGGCGATATTTCCCACGAGAATCAGGAGATAGAACGTGAAGAAAGCTCCAGCAGTCCTTGTCAAGCCGGTCATGAAATAGACAATAATGGAGAATGCTAAGATTTGAACAGCCGAGAATGCCGTATCCACGAAGATCTGTGCTATCCACAACGCGGAGGGTCGGTGGAAGGTGTACGCCTTATGCTTGTTGACGATTGGTCGTCCAGTCATAGTCGATCCTAGTTCGGAGAATGCTTCGAAGGCGTTGAACAGGAGAGATATGAATAGAAGACCGCCCTTGCTGAAAGCGCTCGCAGAGGTCTGTCCCAGATTCAAATACAGTGTACCGAGGATGATGGAGATGATGATAGTGCGAGTCCAACCTAGGCCGAGTTTAAGCTTATCTTGTAGCTTGAGGGCAAACTGACGCTTCATCAAAGCCCAGACCTGTAGATGGAATCCGACGCTATAAACGGAATGTCGCGCTCCGCTTCGCTTACTCTCACGTACAGCCATGCGGAAGTCGTTATGGCGGGCAACCTCTTGTTCGTGTTCGAGTCTGGTCTTGTATTCCGCCATTTCAGTATTCAATCGTTGAGAAAGTGGGGACTTCTCGAATGCTTCAACTAGCGACTCTGGGCTATGAGGGGCATTCTTGGGCGAGAAACCGTCGGAGTACTCGCGCTCGAATTCATCGGTGCAGCCGGTTACGTAATCAGGGGTCGTCTGTCGTGGGCGCGGGAGGAACCCAAGGCCTTCGAAATAGGCTCGCGCCTCTGAGGCTGGGCCAAAATACACCTGCTTACCAGCATCGATAAGCAGAACCTTATCAAACTGCTTATAGATATTCTCGGATGCCTGGTAGAGTGATACGAACGTGGACGTCTTGTAGAGGTTGGTTTGGATTCGTAGCGACTTGACGAAATCAAGAGCTGTACTGGCATCGAGACCTCGTGTGCTGTTGTCCCATGAGAGGATACAGGCATTTGTGATCATCATCTCGGCGATCGAAACACGCTTCCTTTCACCACCCGAGACACCACGGACTAGGGCATCGCCCACCACTGTCTTTCTGGTATGCTCTATGTTAAACATCTTGAGTAGCATCGTGATTACGTCCTCCTTGAACTTTCGCTTCGTAGTACCGACAGGCAGTTTCTTGGATACCTTGGTGTCGACGGCGAAACCAAGGGTCTGCTCGACGGTAAGAGTGGCGTGATGGATATCGTCCTCTTGGTTGTAAACCGCTTCGCCACGATATTGCTCGAATTCCTTGGCTGTAAACGGTCCGTAGAGAACATCGCCCGTAACACTCGTATATCCCCATCGCTGGTTAGCAATCGACTTCAGGAAGGTGGTACACCCGGATCCTGGTTTTCCAAGGACAAGAACCATTTCGCCGGGGTTGACAACGCCCCTGAAGTTGTCTAGCAGAGTGACTTCGGTGCCTTTGTGGCCCTTACCAAGAAGGCTCATCAATGGGGTCCAGTAGTCAACGAAGTCCTTGAAGGCGTCAGGGAATGTCTTCACGAAATTGGTGGTGCCACCCATGCCCTTGACGGTGAGCCCATCCCAATAAACACCAATGTGCTTCGGCTTAATACCAGCTTCCCTTTCGGCATCCAGGCCGCCTCGTAAAGTCTCTTCCAGATCGAAGGTCCCGCTCTCTCCAGACTCGGTAGTCTCGAGGCTTGAGTGAAGTCCTTTCTCAACGTCGTCTCCCTTCCGGCTCTGGGTGCGGCTTGCCCTGGATAATTCCTTCCTGAGCTCGGCGAAATCGGCCTCGGCCTGCTCAACGGAAACACCAGTGTGGATGCGTGAGAAGCCATTGGGGTTATTCTGTCTCGCAGTTTCACGCTGCTCCTCTAAGTCTGTTGCGGATGCTGAATCCGCAGACGGTGGCCGCGTCGTCCTAGATGAGGGCACAATTTCGTCATCTTGAGATTGGACCGGCTCCCCAGCCATGGTAAGCTTCTCCGACATGGTTCCAGTAAGGTGTGTTGCGCCGGTTTCAGCTGGATGTCCAGTTGACCTTGCGAACCTTTACTGTAAGCAAGTATCTAATACGCGATAGGTCGTGGACAAGATATAAACAAATATGGGATGTAATTACTATATAAGTGTCGAAGCGACTTATAATAAATAACAGTGAACAATAATTGGGGGGTTGGCCCAAAACGGTTCAGATGGACCGTGCAAACAAGACGAAACAGCCAACCAGGCCAAGAATACGGGATACAAACCCCCGTGAGTGTCAGGGGGGTATGCTAGATTTATTAAATATTTATAAGGATATCTAAAGGAGAGAGGGTGAAGGTGGGAAAGGGGAGAAGAGAGGCGAAAAATAATGTCAAGAAAGGGACTATGAAGAAAAGGTGCATATTTCTATTGTGAAGGGAATTTGAAGAATATGAAGAAGACGAGGTATAAGTTTCGCAATAGCGAAACTGGAGCGAATGGGGATTATCCATATCCAATCCCTGAGCTGAATTTGTCGGACCCTGGCTTGGCAATCGGCAGGATTATCAATCAAACAATCTACAAGAGAAAGATGTCTCCGTAGAAAATTCCATCCATCAGAATGGATACTAGCCAAGGTCGGTGTGGAAGGGCACCAGGCTCAGTGCTGGTGTACGGGGTATGGTACAGTACTTACAAAAGAGAAGCTAACAAAAAAAAGTTGCAAGGGTCTAGTTTGCGTTACAGTAGTATTGGGTAACCTTGGAACTCCCTAGCAGGTGCCTAGCAGGTAATAATTGCAGCCCCGCTATATACCGATAAATGTATACCCGCCCAGAGCAACTTGAGCGCGCTCTCTCATCCACAATTTTCCACCTTTCCACCATTCCACCACCCTTCCTGGTCTTCCACTTCCACCACATTGATTCATCTCATGCATGTGCATTAGGTAGGGACCAACAGACCAGCTCAAACCCAGACCAGGGACTATTCATTACCTATGTATAAGAGCCCCCACCCTCCGGCTCAGTTTAAGCCCGGGGGATACCCAAGGTAGAACCGGTCCACATTGCCGGATTTCTAATACTTGAGCCACTAAAACATTAAACCAGCCGAACCCGACCCCGAAACGCCTCCCACATACCTAACCCTTGGGCTAGCCCGCATCTAAACTAGTGAGTTAGACCGATATGAATATGGGCATACAGCATAAGCGCGTTCGAATTCGAGCAATGTTGTTGTGATGAGCGAATATATTCCTTTGGACCCAGGGAATTGGCCCCTCAGATCCAAACCATAGTTCCGGCGAATAATGCTGAGAAATCCTGCAGTCATCCATAGTCCCGGAACTCTGTCACAGATAAGACGTGACAGGTTGGAGGATACAGTGGTTTGGATCCATGATGCGTGGAGTTGTCTCGATTAGTCCATCCGATGTTGTTCCTATTGGTTAGTGTCTTGGCTTGGTTGCTGGGTCCTTGCACCTCTTACATCGGCACCTCGACTTGTGCATGTCGAAGCCTCGTGGGAAGTGGAATTATCCTCAAGGGTTGCATGTGTTGAAGCTGCGGGATCCACGGGTCCCGTGGGAACCAACCAGAGCTCAACATAACATCAATTGATCATCTCGACTCATTCGGTGAAACGGTATTAGCGAATAAGAACCCGGTAACGTGTATGTGTCATCGGCGAGGGTGCATTATCATATGTATATGCATCCTGGTTTCCGTGTAGAGCATTCGTTTATCCGCTGAGTCGCGTATTCGGTCCCAAAGTTCCCAATCACCTCATCTTGGATTCTGGGTTTAAAGTCTACGGATCACCAATCCTCGATCCCAGAGAGCACGAATGAAGGAGTAATCACACTTTACCATTCGCTTGTCAGGCAGCGCCGCAGCGGGCAACGAAATATCCGACACGTGTATAAATATTTGCATTCTTGCGGTGAAGATATAATCAAACGCGGTGGACATGCCTACAGGAGATCATATAAATGAGCTCCGCTCCACGGAGTTCCACGGACTATGTATAATATGCCGTATCGCTCTCTACATTTTTGACAGGTCCTTATTTGGTGATACCAACCCGAACACAATGCGCCGTTGGAGCATTCGATCCTAATCATGCTGTGATTCTCAAGCTATGCGCGCAATCTCAAGCCACCACAACACAGACCTATAAATCGGGTGCAGAACACTGGCGTATGCTGTGAAACTCGGCCCCGCGATTCCTCCAACCCTAAAAAACGCCACCATGCTAACCCAACTACTAACCTTGGAACTCATAGATGAAATCCTCCATTTCGCTAGTATAAAGTGGAAGACCACCCCATCTCAACAACTGGGATAATGCTGCGATCCACTGGTCTAAATGATAAGCAAACAGATCCGACGCGGACGGGGCAATTTGTAAGATAGGGCGCGGCAATACGAGACAAATCAATCTAAGTCCGCTCTTTAGACGTTACAGGGGCGGATTGTTTAAACGATGGATTGCAGCTTTCGAGATCGGCATGTCATCTTAAATCAGAATGAGCATCATTCACGTGATCCCGGTGCTAATCCGGACTGGTCTAGAAAAGACCCGCATGCCAGTGCTTTGGTACACGTGCAGGGATCAATTCATATCAATTGATGCTGTATATGTAGACCCACATATGCATTTAACTGATAGGAGACAGTGGAGATCCCAGCTAGCGGAACATCAACTCCATCTCAATGTTTATTATTAATGTTGGCGAGGCTAGACTTTAGCCAAGTCAAAACTTCATACAGCACCTCGTTATCAGATTATTCATAGCCCACATCCGCGGACTACGTATCACTCCGCCGGGGCGACTAGTCCGCTAGGTGGGAAAGCCAAGATCGCTACTATCGGGGAAAGAGTCATACTCTCGTATATCGGCGGAGTTAGTAAGACAACATCGTCCCTAATCTACCACAACCCCATTAAATCTCCCCATAGTAATACAAATACCGCTGGAGATAGCACAGCCTGTCGCCTTAATCTCCGCAACATCCTTGTCATGGCGGAATTTCTGTGAGATCTTATCCTATCTTTGCTGGGACCTCAATGTAAGCACTTATTGAGATACATAGTATCTAATCGTTTTGCGAACTGTTGCTTGTACATGTACTGTACATGTACGACTGAAACTTACATGTGGGATGAACTACTATATCATGCCATCATCCCACAAGTGTTGAAAGTTGAGTGGTTCGGTGGTTAAATAGTAGAACAGGGCGCGTCTCAGACGCGCCAGGGTATGGTTTCTAAGCAGAAAATGATATCATCGACGCCTAGAAAGAAATAGGTCCTGAGTATAGGTTTAGCCTGGAAGCCACCAATCATATTGCACGATTCGACAAGTAGTTGTATTGGCACGTATTATAACGGAAGGGGGTGTATCATTCGTGTGTGGACGTTCTAAGAGCTTTCAGCTCCTATTGAGTAGTAGTAGGAGTATCAGGTCCAAAGAAGCGAGAAACTCGATACATGATATCCACAAGAGAACCGCCTCCTTATGTGTTTTTCGTCCGAACTTGTTGCCTTCTTTTTTCCCCTCTGATGCTAACCAGGCTCCCAAAGAAAAGCCAGCCTAGAACGAATCAGTTGAAAAATCTTTACCAACGCCGGCCATGCAAGGTCGAAAAAGTATACGGTTCATTCATTCCTTTTCCTGCCTAGTGTCTCGAACTTACTAATCTAGGCCGTCTAATATTCCATCTCCTTCCACCAGGACAAGCTCGTAATGAAGTTCGGAGATGTCGAATGCCAACCCACATGATCTAGAAACCGGGAGAGCGCCGTACCTAGTTCGGAAGCCTGTGCGCAGTAGGGACTTCTGAGAGGTCAACACCAGCACCTCCAGTACTCTGGTTATTAGTGATCGACGTGTTCTCATGGAGCTTCTTCAGAGCTCAGATTCCGCCCCATTCGTCTCCACCGCCATAGGACTTCCTCCTTGACCGTGTCGCCTTCGTGGTCGTAGTCGTCGCACGGGTCTTCCATTAAGATTCATGCTTTCGTCATCGTCCTCACTGTCCTGGTTGACATCAGCGTGGAGACGCGCCTCGTCCAAATCTGTTATATTGTCGGGCTTGTCTCGTAGCCACTGCATTCGCGGACCCGATCGTGCAACCTCTGAGACGCGGAAGCCGTAGATGCGAGGCTCGTAGATGCGATTCCTGCCTAGGCCCGGCGCGATGTTACACGTGTACATGCCATTTAGCATCTCCTTATCATCGTCACTAACGCGTGCATTCGCAAGGACGTCAGCGCCTCGTTTCGTAAGGTCGTATTCTGGGAAGGTAAGGAGGAAGAGTGCGCCAAAGGTGCGGCCGAAAAAGGCACCGTCAACAGTCTGGAATCGGCTGTTGGGGGGAACGTAGACATCAAGACAGGAAGGACAGAAGAGCTTCACGGTTTCCTCGCCCGGTATATCGGAGAGCCCGACGGGAAGAGTTCGAGACTGTTCGCAATGGCTTCGGGGACAGACGCCGAAATGACCTAGCTCATACTTCTCAGACATCTGTTGAATACCTGCGCGAGAGCAGATAAAGCGCTGGTGGATGAGGCCGTAGAGCATCTCGGCTGAGGATTCAATGACGGATAGGTCACTAGCTATTCGGCTATGGTTACGTCGTTCGCCGTGTCGCGGACGTTCGATACCTTCGATAGATTCATCCTCTTCATCTTCCTCTTCCTCGTCTTCTTCGTCATCGTCTTCGGGCTCGACATCGAGTATCATCTTAGAAAGAGGTTAGTGTGAGAAATGGAGGGGAGTGTCGCAATAAAAAAAGGATTAACCTACCTCGAGAGCTTCTTTGTACATAGCCACCTGGGTTTGCAGGCCCGTTAAGTTGAAATCATCCTCGATGAATTCTTCCGATACCTCTGCGAAGTACTCGTGACCTAATAAAGAACAGAACGAGGAGATCCACGACTCCGGTGTACCAGATGAGGAAGACATGTTGTCAGGTAAGTTTTAACTGCGAGGAAAGGTTTCGTGTTGACGGTACTCGAAATATCGAGAGGTGATCGTCGTCAAGGATCGCGGTGTGCACAGTGGGAGCACCCCGCGAGACCGTCGGCTGCACGTAGTTGGGGAGAAGAGAGAGCTACGGCAGCTGCATGACGCAGACGGAGACGCAGGTGAATGCGAAGGCGGTGAAAGCGGTGAAAACAAAACAGCCGGGAAAAGGGAAATTGAGCTTTGAATGTTTGAGTAATGTTTCGGCAGATGGATATTGTGGTACAATGGTGAATCAATATTGTGAAATGGATAGTCACGGCGATGGTCTTGTGTGTTGATAGGTTTTGGCGGGGGATTGCAGTGAGGAGGAAGAGGCTACCAAATTTGGATTTGGATTCAGATTCAGCCCAGTCTAGCCCAGCGCAGCACAAGCGCAGATACTGATAATGACTGATAATGAATTCCATCCCTATCAAGAATTGTGTGCCAGTGAACTTATAGTGGTCCGTGCGCCGTCGCGTATCTTAGTACCTTTATCGCAACCTAGGAAGCTGTTGTTCCTTCCGTCGATCAACGGCGAAACCAGCCACAGATCGCGCCTCTCAACTGCCATCAATCAAATTCCCTGCAGATCAACTCAACCTTGAAGGTTGATACCTACATAATCTTTTACATATTCTTATCAATTCCTCATCGCGTAACCCAATTACAATAGACTATCAAATATGCACTCCAGTAATTAGCCCCGAGACGAGCTAATCCATCGCGGATCCCATTATATTCATGTTCCTTATTACCCAGTTGATACTCCCCTCCGAATCCGGAAATGCCATCCAGGCTCGGGCTCGGACTCGGACTCCGTTTCCGGACAGCCTCATCCAGGCATTTCCCACAGCCTTCAAGTGCTTTATCCCGATTCCAGTCTACTTCCTCAGTATTGTCAAGCTACAGGGAGGCCGCAGATGAATCCAAGCCTGGCTCCCATGGGCGGACCGACGAGACCAGACAGACTAAACGACAACCCCCTAGCCTGGAAACAGTAGTGGGCAAGATCGACCTAGATGCCTTTCGCAAAGTTGCATGGGTTCCCGAAATCCCATTGCTTCTTCGCTCATTCCATGACCTGCCAGCTGTCGAGAAATGGTTCCAGTACGACGCTGGTACTTCAAATACCGAATTTGCACCGTACATGAAAACGTATGAGGATATCATCTTACCATATGAGCTCACCATTCGTCGTACTCCAAATAACACCATAGAGAGTCCAGAAAGGCATGCGCTAGCAGATTTCTTGGAATGGATTCGTGAATCGAATGAACACAAGACATCCTACTTACCGATGATCATTGAGACTATAATAAGATCATTGAGTGATGAGCCAGGGGCTAAGCATCTATCTAATTTTCAGCACTTCGAGGCGCCACTAAGCTTGATAATGAGCGCACTTCAATTCAATTTGACGAGAAGCAACACCACTGAGCGCGTCAAGAACCTCTATATTGCTCAATCCAACATCAGCCAACTGCCTGAACCCCTATCCCAGGACTTACCCGTGCCGGACATCGTCAAACATGCTGGCAAAGGGGATGTGTATAATTCAAGCATCTGGCTTGGCTTGCAACCAACGTATACGCCCTTACATCGCGATCCGAATCCAAACTTGTTCTGCCAGCTTGTCAGTTCAAAAAGGATACGGTTAATGACTCCAGATAGCGGCGACAACATATACGCTCGTGTCCGCAGGGAGCTCGGGTCACATAGCAATTCACGAATTAGAGGCGCAGAGATGATGGAAGGTCGCGAACGCGAGTTGCTCCATCACGCTGTATGGGACGATGATTCCGTCAACGAGGTCGTTCTGAGTCCTAAAGATGCCCTCTTCATCCCTAAAGGCTGGTGGCATAGCGTCGCCAGCAGTGATGATGACGGTGAACTAAACGTCTCTGCTAATTGGTGGTTTAGATGAGTCCACCTAAGCACTGCCGCCATCACTCATATATATGAGCCAAGGGACTACCATTCAAGATCCAACAAGCGCAAATCATACTGACCCATTAGCCATAGGCTACTGTGTCATGGAGGGTTATGCAGCGAACGCCGTTGAAGAAACCACCAGGCACCACGATATTTCGACCACTAGCGTCGTAATCTATGTATATACGTACTCTATACCCCTACCACGACTAAAAGCGAAGTCGAGACAATCGCCAAAGCAGTTCAAGATGAACCTCCAACTTATCTAATTCAGCGTGGATATCGCGAACAAGGTCTACCCAGAACGGAGTGTTGTCAACACGAAGGGGCAGCAGTGGGGGACCAAACCCCTACCAGTACTCTGGTATAATCCATTTTATCAACCAGTAGTATCCTCGTAAGTAAGGAACCTAAACATTATCAACGAATCATTCTATGCTCTCGCAGCCTTCATGTCGGCTCATAGAATGTAACGGGTCGATATCAGCTTATCGTATCTTATAGCCAAGCATCCATATGGGCCTATCACCCTACTAGCATAAATATCAGGGGTGAACTCCCGAATGCTGTACTTCCCATGGCGGGCACGCGACCATGGATATGTAATCATAAGTACTCGTACTCGATATCGTGGTCAACTGTAGGATCAATCTTCACATTCAGGACATGATTTTAGTGCAACGCCTGAATAGGGGTACCACCACAACACGTACATTTGTATCAATTACGAGTAGTAAAAACCAAGCACACTATTCAGACATATAGTACGTAACGTCTTATATGATCCCACTATTTGACACAAGTGTCGCTATCACAATGAGATCATGTTTCGTCTAGGGTTTTCATAGACGACAACCATTTACATCGAAGACGCACTTGATTCAAATGGTGTGTAGAACTAACCTATAGACAAATAATGATTAATAAGAAGTCGCATATTCCAATTATTACCAATTTGCATGATGTTCTTCTACCTATTCAACATAGCCTGACTATTCTCAAAGCTCTCCTAAGGATTTTGAAGCGATACCATACACCATGGCTGACCAAGATAACTACAGCGATATCCAGCAGGAAGTTCCCGCGGATGCTGATATCGAGCCAGACCCGGAGAATGTGTACCGAGGCCACAAGGCAACTCTTAGCAATCCAAGTGAGCTTTACGCCGTTGTCTATATTCCATGTAACTCGCCCCCCTAAGGGGCGTGTCCGTGAAATCATGCTTACTAGAAGTAGATACCTCGGACGCGGCTAAAGAGCGTTCTCGAAAGATTCTAGAGAATGAGACCGGCGAACCCATTGACTCTTCGAACAACATCCGTGGAGTCCCCGAAGGCGGAAACTCTCAGGAGGAACATAAAGACCCAGCTAATGTGTAAGTTAAAACCCCTAAAGTGCCCGTAAGTTGTCCAACTTAAACTAGCTTGCTGAAATCGTATAAATCTTAGCGCACGTGGGTTGAAGGCCAGTATTACCAACCAGAATGTTTCGGACGAAGCTAGAGATAGGGCAAAGGAGAGGTTGAAGGATCTAGAGGGTTGATCAAATGAATCTACCTCGATTACGAACGTATCTGCTTAGTGTATTGTCCGACGAGGAAATATTTAGTATTTGAGTGTTTATACGTTCACTATGTTTGGTCTTTATCGTTTTGTTGATAGTTACGACGTAACCACTAATGTGTGTACGTGATTGGGAACTATTTCAACAACAATCCAAGTGCTCATGATTGTGATGATATAAGTTTACCCACTGCTTACAGTGTTATTCATCAGCAATAGTATGTCACACTGGCAAAAATCAACTGTCGGCACGAGCTGAATAGTGTTGAATTTCATATTCGAGTAGATTCTACCATAAGATACATTGGTTCCATCGAATACTACATCAAAACCCCTTAATACCTTAACTCAGCAATCTCCTAAAAGATCCGATGGTAATTATTCTACTCGAATAGTTATGAATCTTCAGTAAGCCCCAAGTCTTCGTCGGTAGGCTCCTTATAAGACCCTCTTGGCTTCTCATGACGAGTCCTCTCTTTCAACACATTGCTCTTGTCGATAGCTTCAGCGTCATCGCGTTCTATGCGAGAATATTATTAGCAATTGTGACGTATAAATCGTTGGCTTTAGTAGTCTCACCGAGCTGTCTATCAGAATTAGCCTCATCGGCATTAATTGGATCCTCAACGTGGTCGTCGTCCTTCAGGACTGGGATATTGGCGTCATCTCTCGACCCGGTAGCATATGAAGAGTCGGAGACTCTACCATCTGGTGCCTCATCGGGAAGAACCCCTGATGCTTTATCATCTGTTTGGTGGAACGCGGATTTAGACATGATTTTTGAAGTCAAATATTCGTATGTGTTACGGCGCCTGTGATTGTGAGGTGTGTGTAATACTAAATGTATGAATTGTATATGGGTGTCAGGAGGTAGTTTATATATTTACATCCTTGGAGATAGTGTAGTTACGTCGTTGGGAAGCAGACTGTATCCTGTCTTTGTTGGGTCTGTCAATGATGTGGCTATGATCCTTATATAATTGCGTTAGTCCTTTCGCGTATCCTTTGGCAGGTTATGGGGGTAAACATTTACCAGCGGACGACTTAACGCGGTTAATGTCGACGTCAGGACAAGTTTATGGCGATAAACTAGACCTACATAGTTGATATAGTATGATGCACACAGTCTATTCCAGGATCGTAAAATGTAGGTTGAATACCCCGATGAAACTCCTAGATGTCCTAAATATTCTTGGTCTCATTCAAATTGTACGGATTCCGTTTCTTTCTACTATGAGTCGAGGTATAGTGCTAATCAGTAGCAGATCAGAGCAGGGAGCGCTTAGACCACGTAATACGATGCAATAAATCGCCCGGCATCAAACTGATTGACACCGATTGGTATTCTATCGTTTCCTTCAGTCACGGAGACCACCATCCTGCCCTTTGGGATTCCCAGTCGAAGAGGTTATCTCGAAGATGTTGACCTCCGGGTGCTCCTACCTAGAACATCGCGGTTCCGGTAATAAGCGTGCGGATATAGTCGTCTTGGATCACTGTCATACACTCGTCATCAAACGCGGTATCATGGTTTCATCTCTCACACCGGAGATAACTCGCTATCCTATGACCTGGGGTAATGGCTTATGTGGTAGTTTATATTTAGATGCGTTAGGGAGGCTGGTGTGATTATTTCCATATGACATACGATGAGTATGTTAGAGATTGGTACCAATGGACGAAATCTGCAGCATTTCTTACCTAACTGTTACCTATTTGTATCTACATGTAGATATGCGACATAAATTGTAGTATTGGTATTTTGTAATGACGTGACTTTTGGCGGTGTCAGTCATCCCATATGCCCAACCCCTGATTGTTCAACCCGGGGCGCGTGATGGTCCCTCTCGCGACGTGATAAAAGCTTCATGTACCCGATTGAAGTTCTAGTAATAATTTGTTGTCAAATATAGTCATGTAAAATCGTTGGATGCAATATCATTACTATATTAGTATGTATATATTTGCGTTTTGGTATAACTTATAAGTCCGACTGTATAGGAGCGCCATGCACGTCCGAGATATGCGTCTCCAAACCTCCAGGGAACAAGGTTGCAATCGGTAACGCGGGCGGGGGTGATATGCGTATGCGTACGTCAGACATAGCGGGGAAGCGATTCCGACCAAGGGGTTCATAAATTGCAAGCCTCACCAACGCGAAAATCGCTGATCCCCCATGCGCAATACACAATTGCAGCGAAGGATCGGCCGGGGTCAAGCACAGGGCCTTAATCCGGGTTCCGAAACGTTTGGCAGCTTCTACTGCACGAGAGTTAAACGGGGCGATTTATCGGCTTTCCCTTCCGATGATGCATGTCCAAGGAGGGAATGTCGCAGTCGAATATTCTTTTCCCCCTTAATGCCCAGTCCCTGATGTTGTCAGTCACGCGTTACTGTCGCGACAGGAGATGTGAAGTAATTGAAGTCTGATTTCTCTGCGTCGCGTGCTCTCGTGATGCGAATATGCAAATGCGATATGCCATAAGGGGGGTATATAGGGCTAGCCACTCAATGCGCCAACATGAAAACCCGGAATGAATAGTAATTCCCATAATGCGCCAGCCTCATATGTTCTCGACCGTTTCTACCTGTGTGGTGACTGTTACGGTCACTGCCGAATTGATATTTGCGACCTCGCTCCAAGGGTTTTCGTCGTCCTGTATGAACCAGCTCATCTTAATCTCCCCGCAGCATACGATGAATAATTTCGGCTCGTTTTTGACGTAGGCGAGCTCGACTGCTGTGGGCGAAGCTAAGTTTTGCATGACAACGCTCGTCTTAGCTGTGCCCGTTGAAGGATCGACGCTGACTTTCCAGACGTGTCCGTCCATATAACTGCACGTGTAGACTGAAGTCTGATCCCGTGAAAGAGCCAAGCCGTCACAATGAGGAATGTCGTCTGTCAGCACTTGTACCGGCCCCGTAGTGCGGATCTCCACTGATGGGTCCTGGACTCGCTCGATTGGTATGCGGCACAATGTACCTGCGCTGGTATTGGTGAACCACAAAAACCCATCTGTGACTCGTACTCGGTTCAGGCCGAAGAAATTTCCCTCACCCTCCGCGACCTTCATAGTGTCGTCAGCGACAAGTAATGACACTTTTCCTGTCTGGACATCGAGGCGCCAGATGCAATTTTGAAATGAATCTGGGATAACCACCACGCGATCTGAGACGGCGATGATTCCAATGCAGAAGCCTGTATCGTTGATATCGGTGACTTTCGCCACCTTAGGTGGACTGCTGTCATCTGGACTGAGCGACACACGCCATACGATAAAGTCCTCAAATGTGACGTTAACTAGATCAACGATACCTGATAAAATGAGGTATTCGTCATCGCAACCTGGTAACGGACATAAGTTGATGAGGCCATTGGCATGTTTCTCGAAGTTGTATAATAATTCGGGCGTTGAGTCAGGATCCTCGGCATTAAATGTGTAAAGTTCAGGCTCATCTAGTCGAGAAGCTAGGATCTTGCCATTTGGGCGCAGAGCAAAACCCTCAAACCATGAATCTGACGGTAGTTGTGTTACTAACACTACGTCTTGGACGGAGTTGTCTTCAAGCATGGCGGAGTATATGATAATAGGGGGCGAAAAGAGGATTGGAAGGGAGTAAATATGCGATATTAACAGGCAAAAAAGCCGTGTTACCTCGGAATTGTTAAAGTTGATACTGGTTGGTGGCCCGCACAACCAGGCGGACGATAATGCGACCTGATGGAATATGAAATACTAGGAGATACTAGGAACCCGATGACACCCTAGAGTACTTACACGTGACTCGGCCCCTTCCCCTGAATTATACCGAATGGTCAACTGGTCTTATGCGGCATCTCCCGCGCGAACCATTGATGTACAATCACGGAACACTTAAAGCTACAGATGGAAACAGATCCCGGGAAATTGTGTTTCTTCATTTTTTATTATGATAAATGACATAATAATCTCAATCTCGGGATCTTCACGATCACGCTCACTCCTTTTCATCTTGCATGGAATGTCATATATCACAAAAGGTCTGATCATATATGAAGCAAAAGTATCGTAGGAGAGTTGTAGATACTAGCTACTTATACGTAACAGTTCAAAGTAATGCCTTTACCTAGACTCGCTTGGCGCGGTTGTTAACAGTGTCATCGTACATAACTAGCTCGCGGCTTCTTTTCTGATTGGCCAGGGTAGTCGTAACTACGGTAGTAACTGCGCCGTAATTGACTAGGAATTTCGTCTGATTCCCTATTAGTACGCTATGTTCTAAGTCCCATCACAGTTCCATCACTTTTGGTGTATTTAGACGAATACCCACCCCCATTTCGAGGTCTTGGCTATCTGGCTGCGTAGCTATGGCCAGCCACAAGCGTGGGATCACCTGGGTATGATCGATCACTGTTAATTAATCAGACACTCAAGGCGGTCAAATAGCGATCCGAGCAACTGCGGGATAGTTTAGAGGACCAGACCAACGGTGTCGTCACCAACCTCGCGTACCCCATACTCTGTAATCAACATGAGAATATAAGAGGAGGCCACTTGCCCTTCGGTCTTGCGTTAGGTGTTCATTAGCAAGCTTCCTAATATGTTACTACGAATGTGGATATGAAGGCCGGCAACTACAAACCAATACCCATCGTCTTGATCGGCGTCAGTTAAAAACAGGCCCCTCTTCAACTGACTTCCGTTTATCGACGGCATCATTTAGCAGACATCTTAGTCTACTTTTGGCCTAAGGCGTTCGTTCATAGCGCCATCTATGAGGTTCTAGCCCTCCTAATCGATGGGCAACGTAATGAAACTAGCTAGGGCACCTAGCACGGTAGACGATTAGGAAACCAAAAGCGGAGACGTGGGATTAGAAAAACTTGCCAAGAGACGATTTGAAAAGGAAAGTTCAAAAGCCGAGCTATCATTCCGGGCCGGCGGCGGAAGTCTAAGCGTTCGCTCCCCGGTACAATCTGACCAGGTTCCTACTGCTTTTGGGAGATCCGACGCCAGCATATGCACGTCGTAGACAATACATTGTAAATAATTTGACTTGTGAGGATACTGCAGCCGAAATTGAATACCCGAGTCCCCTGCATTTTTTTCTCAGCCGCGATACCATACGATACTAGTGCTTACACGTACACAGGCCTTCGGTAGTCGTACATAATCTAGCCGCATTTTAGGGGATCGCCACTAACATTGATCGTGTCAGCACTTTGATGCTTGCTAACAGTTCTAGTTCCCGTGCAGCCCGTGTTCATTCTTACTTGGCCTCCGCCCTACGTCCGAGGCCACGGACTACAAAATCTCCAGATCGACAGCTAATGTTTCCGTTGGGCAGCGAGAAAGTTAGCGTTGTCTATCACAATGGGAGATGAGACCGGCATCGGCAAGCTCTTCGTTTTCAGCGGTCACATGCTACTAGATCATTCACACGAGATTGTAATCAATTCAAAATATTCGACAGCGAAAAAATACCCATCGATCCGCGACATGGAATAGATTTCAATTCTTTCTATATAAGAGATGCTATGAAGGAACATATTAATGCTTTTATTATACATTAACATGGATACTACGCTGGTGAGATCTCGAGTCCAACACCAGAGCCGACCTTACACTTGAAACCAGGTGCGATAGGTTGTGGGCCTGTCAGCTGCCCACCTGTACATGTAGCGAAATGCACACCATCGTCAAGACAAGTAAGATGCCCCTCAACACAGGCTTCAGGGCCCGATGTGGGGTCAGCCTTAGTAGCGGATGACCTTGTTGATGCTGTCGCAATAGATGACGACGGGACACTTGATGAATCCGGGGCTATCGAAGTCACGGAGGAAGACATGCTACTCGATGCACTAGATTCGGGTGTAGGCACTGTGCTTGCGTGAGGAGTATCGGTATCGTCTCCCTGGGGTTTTCTGGCTCGAGGATTTCCATCACATTGCTGCTTGAACAGGTGGTCGGCGCCTTCGGGACGATCAACGGAAGGACCAGGGTTAGGGAACGCGATTGCGAGTTGCTGCGCCAAGGCCTCACTGTTTGTACAGCCCGAAGAAACGTCTCCCATATCGGCCATGAAGAGCTCAGGAAAGTTCACCCTTTTGGTTGCTCTCAATGCTCGCCGGTCCATAATGTTAGTGCGCTTGGCCTTGGCTGGAGTGACAGTGATCGGGGCACAATTTTGATAGTATTCTGGTTGGCCGCCGATTCGAGGAACCCATGTCCATGAGAACACATAGTCGCCCGGCTCAATTCCATCTGGTATCTTGAATGGGTACTTATCACGGTTTGGAGAGTCGAGGTTACCCTTCTGATTGCGTGCAGGACAACCGCCTTCAATTGAATGGATTACTTTCCATTCCGCATCTTTTAAGGGATAGTCCGCCCATGCACCATTTGGGACGGGTCCTGACAAGCTGAATTGACAGGAGCCACCACCGTGAACAGCTAATCCCGTGAATGAAGCTGTCTGTTCCTCGCCAATGGCCATCACCGTTGGGGCACCATTGAGCTGCAATTGGGCGCCGGAAGGTACCTTGCAAGGAAAGTCTGCACCAGTTGGTTCAATAGGATTGCTCGGCCCATAGTTGATGAATCGGAATGGCTTCGGGTTCTCAAGAATGACATGGGCCATCGAGAACGAAGCCAGCGTCGCTAAGAGTGATAGGCTATAATACATGTTGAAAGTTTAGTTAAGGTGTCTCGTGTCGTAACGTCTATGGCGCTTCTACAGGAAGTATCAATACAATTACATACATATATACACTCTCCAAGAGGCATCATCAGAATTACACGAAACAATAAGTTCAAATTCTCTCGGACTAATGGAACAATGCCTTTTCCTTATTTCCTACATATGTCCTTCTCACGCCATAATAAAGACGCAGCTCACCTGATAAGCTAGTGACAATAAAGAAAGGGTTGGCACCTAATTACACATACGTCAGAAGGCCCGCGTCACCTCTAAGGCATATATAGCTTCTTGAAATTTGAATCACAATATCTCTCATCGTCTCTAGCAAGTACACATATCAGCGAAGACGTCTTTTTTATCATGTGAGCACCCTATCCCGAAGGAGCACAAGTGGCCTTCAGCAAGGGATATCTAAATATATTTATGCGTGTAATTATCTTCCCTTGCTTCCCTTGGGCTCAACTTCGGGACTTAGCTCGCCCCCAGATGCACAAGTAGTTCTCATACCGTAATAGCCCTTATCTTTGGCGGAATACCTTGTTGTCTAAAATAGAGCCCGGTTTTATCTGATAAGGAGATTTAGGATACTCGAACGGCGCGCCAGGGTATTGCGGCGATGGGTCAGGATATGGTCCCCAAACCCATAGGTGCGGGTTTTTACCTCCAACGATGCCTCGTTCTTCTTCAGTCATCATACGGATAGGAACCATTACTTTCCTACGCTCGTCTTTGATGTGTGGGGTCCTGTCCTCTGAAAGGAGGTATAGGTGACCATGTAGGTTACATATATTTGGGTTTACGCCCATACGAACGGTTACGTGGTGGTCATCGTCTGAAAACTTTCTGCCCTTGGCGGTTTTTCTCACTGTGCTTATGTCGTGGCCCATCATCCTGTATCATGTTAGATATCCATTTACTTTGGATGGCTGCCATTCCATGTACATGACCCAAGCATAAGACATTTTGTATCGGCTCGCTTGTTCTCTGACGATCCTCTCCGTTGCTATCACCACTTCTCGTGATGCGGGAACACCATATACCCATGTTACCTGCACTTGGTGTTTTAGCTTCCTCGGAATGCTTTTCTAGATATTGATGATGAAGTAACTAACACTTGGGTTTTCTACCGTCCCGGTTAGGCCCTTTCTTTCCGATCGACCTATTGAAATCGAGAACTCCCTAGTATGCTTCAACCCCTTAGGGGTAACCATCCCTTCGGTCCAGACCTTTTGTAGAGAAACGGGCATTGAATAAATGTCTATAAACCAATATATCTCTGAGGGTAATACCTCGCTGACGGAGAAATATCTATCTAGGTTCATCACTTCGAATATAATCTCCCACTTCACAAAGAGTTTGCAATGTACAAAGCAAGTAGCTCTGATTGTAACCCACAGATCCCGCGTTAATAGCCTCATAGACTCATATGGCTTTCAAAATACGTAAATATAGTTGCATGAATAATACCAACCTCCCCGGATGCCTCTCCTTTATTAAATTATAGATGGACGATGCGATAATGCATTTTTATACTTCCTTCATACTCATATTGTTTCTGCGTAGACGCGCAATTAGCACGGATAGGGGTAAACTTCTGAGTATTACTACTCTATTATTAGACATGGTCAGATAAATCTGATGAGATTAGTTTAGCAAAAATTTCCTATCCGCCAAACGTGACGTTTGCAGATGCATGTAATTCGCCCATCAATCGGGAGCTACGCGACGAGTTGGGATTGCATTGTCTCACAAGCTCTTTGTCTAACATAGGTGGGCCTCGGCCTGTGGTATCAGGTTTTGAAGTAGTCGGAAATATGACAAAGAAAATGTTCAATGAGCTAGCTATTGGTTCCTTTCAGATAAGTATCCCAAGTTCCAACAAAAAGCCAAGAGCTGGTAGGACGTGTTTATTTCATGGATCTAAAAATACGGGATCGATGAGTTTGGCTATCGGAATTGGTAAATATAACTAATCGAACTGCAATACCCGGCGCTGTCAATGGTCCTGCAAAGATGTCCGTAACCCACAGTGAAGGTGCGCGGTCGGAATCACCAACAAGGGAGGCCGAAATCGAATACCACCCTCTGGGCGCTTGGCTGGATGTCGAAGATGTCCAGCTTTATAACAAGGGTGGCTTGCATCCCGTTCATCTTGGGGACTTGCTCGGTGGGAGATTTGAAGTTGTTCATAAACTTGGTCATGGTGGATTTTCGACGGTTTGGCTCTGTTTAGATAAGGAGAACCAAAAATGGAGGGCTGTGAAGATTAACACTGCAGATTACTCTTCTCAATCTAGCGATAATACGGTTATGGAGCATCTACGAAAGGGAAGGTCTCCTAAACAGCTTGAAAATAGCCATATTGCCGTTCCGCACGAGGAATTCTGGATTGAGGGAGTCAATGGGCGCCATCTCTGCCTTGTTACGGATGTATTTGGCTGGACGGTAGCGGACTGGTCGTTATTACAAGACCCGGTAGACGACAAGACCTCAGTTTCTATAAAGGATGTCTGCAGGCAGATTGTCGCAGGGGTTCGATTCTTACATAGTGAAGGGGTGTGCCATGGAGACTTGAAGCCGGCAAACATCTTGATGAGGCTTCAGGGCATTGACGGGCTGACCAAGTCTCAAATACTAGAGTTAACGGGCGAGCCTGAACTGGCAACAATTGAGACAGTCTCAGAAAAGCAATCCCAATCTCACGCACCCGAGTACTGCGTACCAAGGATTCCTTCGGAATGGTGTGATGATTTTGTCTCTAAGACTATCGCCATTACAGATTTGGGAGAAGCTTTTCATATTAACAACGCCCCTAAGACGACTGGTATCCCCACGCTATATGCGGCACCTGAGATCTTGTTTGAAGGAGTTCCCGGATTTTCGAGCGATATCTGGTCTTTGTCATGCACAATTTACGAGATTAGAGAAAATAGGCCCCTTTTCGGATCGTTATGGGGAAGTGGAACCGATAATATCTTGAAAGAGATAGAGCACTATCTAGGTCCATTGCCAAAGCCATATCGTACTGTTTACAGGAAACAGCGGCTCGCTTACCTCGGGAAACCCACAGAAGACGAAAGTAACGCTGGACTAGACTTGCAAACAGAAAAAGAGGATGGCGGACATATAGAAATAGACGGGCCGGAGGCACAAGGACCTGACGACATATGCCCTTTTGAGGAGACTCTCGGGCGAGAAAGGCAGCTCCACCGGGATATACCAGACTCCGAACATCTGCCACCCGAGCAACAGCAACAGACTATCACGTACCGATATCCGAGGAATGATGTTTTGATGCTCGCGGATCTTTTAAGAGGCATGCTGAAATATGATCCGACGAAGCGCATCGATATCGATGCTGTGTCGAATCATCCCTGGCTGAGGTTACCGTCGAAACGACGGGTGGACCGTAGAGCAGTAGTACGCAGCTGTAATCAGGTCCGGGCCTTGATGGTTTTGGGTTTATCATCTGTGCTTTTGTTGATAATATGGGCTATACTTGCCACCAAAACGATATCCTATATGGACACACTGGACGACGGCGATCTGCTGGAGGATTAGTCCTACTATATCGGTGGCAATGTAACATTTTATGTCGTACGAATGGCCTGGGCATGGAAAAATCTCAAGAATATTTCCTATATCGAAACTAGGTGATTAATAGCGCCTGACCTTATAGGCTTGGAAGATGAAGAGGGGGTACGTCATTAGCTCCATACAATACTAGATAGGTTATGTAGTTGGGCATGGTAATATGTACCTACATATGTAGGTAGCTAGTAGATACTCGCCTGTTGATAACCTCAGGTACGATGAGTATCTACCTCGATATACATCTCTGCGCCGGAGCGATATCTGTATATACTGGTATCTAGATTTGGGGGTGTTGTCCTCACCGATCATCTTAGCAAAGGCGAAAACCTATAGAATCATTCATGTTTTCCCCAACTTCGAGTCACTTGATGAATAGGGGTCATAAAGGGTCGAGAAAGGACCCTGATGTTATTGCGGCTACCCAAAAAGCTTGTTCGGAGGGAAGAGGCTTAGCATTGAGAGGCAATATGAACATGTTAACGTAGCTACCTATAGCATATAACGCCGAGCTTATGAAGACACGGGATGGCGATTCGGGAGAGGGTACATCCGCTTCCTTTATGATGGCACGTTCATCATCTATGGGGCTTTTCCTGTAGCAGGGGTTATCTACTTACTACACGGTGATAGGTCTGGAGTGTGTATTATTCTTCAAATATTGGGATATGTATGGGCTGAACTCTAGGGGCTGAAAGGTATTCTGCTGTCACCGTTCGTGTAGCCATTTGATGCTTGGACGGATCAGGCACGCCGACCCCGGTGGGCTCCGGAAAACCAAGATTCAGTCATATAAGGGGAAAAGGCCTCTCTCGACCAGATTTGATCTTAAATTATAATATCATAAGCGCTTGGGGCCTCGTCAACCCGGAGTTTGAACTAGAACTTAAGCTTCTACGTGTGCACCTAGGCATCATCCGCATTGCTAATAGACGGAACCTAGAAAGTTGCCCACGTGAGCGCGTGGTATTATGTTCGACTTAAAGCACTAAACTTATGGTGGGAGGTATCTACCTATATGAAGTATACTAATAACAATGCGTCAATTTGTAAGATCAAGCTACGGAAGTTGTAACTTATTAGGAGAGACATAGTTGTGGAATATTATAGAAAATAAGATCTTCATCGCCTCCTTTCATATCTACTCTGCGCACCTTTAGGTCAGATCTAGTGCAACGATAATCTTATTGTGGTCACATTCGGAAGTTCGCTAAGGCTTCTGCCGAAGCATTGCATGTGGCCATGTCTTCAAATGCGATAGGGGTGGGGACACGGATACTAGTAATTATAGGAGAAGGCGATTCTTTTACTTGATTTGAGAAGCGGATGGATGTTAGAGGGCATTCTAAAATTATAATCCGACAATGAGAAGAAGCGCATTGTCTTCTGGGCAAACCCTCGGCATGATTACCGGCCTACCGACGCTCCGTCCTCATCCTCATCGCTCAGTGGGTGAGTGTCACGCGCAATTTATTAGAGACTCGCCTCAATGCAGGAACATTGCTAATGGTCTTAATTAACAATCAATATGCAACTCGGTAGCAGCCGTAATCAGCCATGGCAGCGTCATGGTCAAACGTGGCGGGTCGTACTAAACTTATAGTGTGTACCGATTCAGGCTCTTATTCCGTACGAGACTAGCCTCAAAGTCCTCGCTGCGACGAATAGTTCCGCCGGGATCCCGGGCCACTTTCCCCAGATCGCCAGATCTAAGCCGGCACTTTATGTTCCACGAGTCTGAATAGGCATTAAAATAACTTGGCGCGCAGTGGAGATATGATTTGGGGAAGTTGGGGAACACGGATTTTTCTCTATCAGCCCCATCATGGCAAATCCAGGAGAAGCTATATATATATGGGGGAGATATGAGTTGCTCTCAGAATGATGTTGCGTGCTTGTCACTTCCGTAGCGACTGCTTCAAAATCATTCGAAAGGAGGATTAGAAGACGTTAAAAGCCATGGCCACCAAGCTTGCTCTCGGACTCGCAGTCCTGGGCCTCGCCTCTGCGCAGAAGCCCACTGGAACTCCTGATGTTCACCCCGAGTTGACAACCTACCGATGTACCGTGGCCGACGGTTGCAAGGAGTCGACTAACTACCTCGTCCTTGACTCGTCTGCTCACTGGGTCCACAAAGTTGGCAGCAATGAGGGCTGTGGCAACTGGGGAAGCAAGCCGACTTGCACCACCAAGGAGGAATGCGCCCAGCAATGCGTTAGTATGTGATATCCCGTGGCTTGGCGACGTGCTAGTATTAGCATGCTAAAAGCCCGCTTCCCAAATACTCCTGGGACCTTGATGATTAACACAATATTACAGTGGAGGGCCAGCCCGACTACAGCAGCATCGGTGTTAAGACGGACAAGGCCAACTTGAACATGCAGCTAATTGTCGGCTCAAACGTCGTCTCTCCCCGTATCTACCTCCTTGACTCGACCAAGGAGAAGTACGAAATGCTGAAGCTTACCGGCTCCGAATTCTCCTTCGATATCGAGGCTAGCAAACTTCCCTGCGGCATGAACAGCGCTCTTTACCTCTCCGAGATGGAGGCGGATGGTGGTAAGAGTGAGCTGAACACTGGTGGAGCTGCCTGGGGAACTGGATACTGTGATGCCCAGTGCTATGTTACCCCCTGGATTAACGGCGAGGTAAGTGCTTGTAGCTTCAATTTAATTACCCATTCGACTTGTACTTTTTATCTGCATGTATTAGCATATCGTCTAACTGTGATTTTAGGGTAATGTTGAGGGTAAGGGCGTTTGCTGCAATGAGATGGATATCTGGGAGGCTAACTCCCGCGCCAACCAAATCGCGCCTCACCCTTGCAACCAGACCGGTGTTTACGGCTGCACGGGCGATGAGTGCGCGGCCAATGGTGTCTGCGATAAGAATGGCTGTGGCTGGAACCCCTACCGCCTCAACCAGGCCAACTACTACGGACGTGGCGCCAACTACACTGTGGACACGACCAAGCCGTTCACTGTCGTGACCCAGTTCCCCGCCGACGAGGAAGGAAAGCTGAAGGAGATCCACCGCCTGTACGTGCAAGGCGACAAGGTCATCAAGGCCGAGGTCGTGAAGAAGGAGGGTGTCCCCGAGGTTTCCTTCACCAATGACGAGTACTGCGCTGCGACGGGCGCGACCAAGTTCATGGACCTGGGCGCTCACGAGGTTATGGGTGACGCGCTAACCCGCGGCATGGTGTTGGCCTTCAGCATCTGGTGGGATGAGGGAGGAAACATGTCGTGGCTCGACGGTGCCAAAGACGGCGCTGGACCGTGCAATGCGACCGAAGGAAACCCCACTAACATCAGGAAGATCGAGCCCCATCCCGAGGTCACCTTCAGCAACCTGAAATGGGGAGAGATCGGATCGACATACCCTGCTACTTCGATAATGTAGAGTGAGAGGATACCATAGAAATGCTACGTTTCGCTGTTAGTATACTAAATAAATAGACCCCCACATTCTTCCATCATCCTATTACTGTGATTGCCGGAATGATGTATCTCATTGAGCTTTTGCACTTTGATTTTATTCCGACATTTGGATGTGCCAAGGCATCCAAGAGGGGCACTTACATCTTGCCAGAATTTCGAGCTTCATGACCTATGTTTCTCTAGCCCTGCTTTGATTCGGTTCCAAACACAATTAGTGTTTGGTTTCTATCACCATAAAGGCAAAGCTAGGTAATATGAAATCCAAGTAAAACACGACACTGTCTAACATTAGGACAATAAATCCACCGTGGAAAGGCGTACGAACTCCCTGGGGCGGAGCGAATGGTTACAGATCTACCGGGAATATCCGCAGGATATTAGGTAGACCGCAAGTGTAGAGTATCGCGTTCGCAAAACTGAGTCGAATAAGCGGGATGCTCAGACCATACAAGCGAGGCTGAGCTGCGTCGCCTACCACAAGGTTACGTGCAGCTCTGCTCACCGACTCTTTGGGCGTGAGATAAGCAACACACATACATTGCATGTATCACCAACGTGGTTCAGCTCTCCTGAATGGGTCGTTAAAATATCGATGACGACGCCTATTCTTAGAACCATCCGATATTCCTATTGGCCCGTGGCTACCGAGAAGCTGACGGCACCAGATCTCATTGTCATAGGGCTGGCCAAGCCCCCCCATCCGAGCACATGGCATCGCGAAGCTGAAAGTAAGGCAGCGGCGCGTGAGATGTATAAATGCAGGAGTCGCCTCTCTCACTTTCGGTACCTGGGCTGCCTCAGAAACTCAACTTCATAAAAGACACTGCCTCTCATCACTACCATGCAAGAAGAGTATATCGTCTCTAAGCGGTGTGCTAGGCGATACATACCGAGCTTCACTATGCGATTTGCCCAATTCGTCAACAGCGGCAAACAAGAAAACATTCGCGAGCGTCCCATTTGCACACATCAACAATAATGTGGCTGTTCAGGTATGTCTTGCTAACTTGTGGAGCTGCCACTATGAAGAGCGACTACTTACGCACTACTCTAGTTCAAAATGGAAAAAGGGGGAGGGAAGCAAGGCGTATGATGAATGGTCGGATAGACGGTATTCATATAAAATCACCTCATATACGCCACGAACTCTATAAATCCACGATCACTCAACACGGGCACATTGCCGACCAAGATACCAGATTGCAAAATCACTGGGGAATTTCATCTGTCATCGATTACGAAGTTGTACAAGAATGATACACACATCAGGAGGGCGTTCTTATGATGGATGGGCGTTTGCTTGAATAAAGATAGTCTCTCCATTGGAAACATTACTTACCTACCTACTATAATAATAATTCCCATCAATTAATCACTTAATCCATGGATGTCTCCAGTGTGAACATGGTCGGCATTGAAATCATTGAACTGCAACATACTCCGATGCTAGGCATGCAACCAGTGTAGTCGGCTCCTTGTGTATACCCACGCCTTGCTGGGGGACATTCCGCGGCCGGATTACAGCCATCGCCAGCCGCGTGGTCCCGTCGACTGCTTTGTTCCAACAGCACTAGATGGGATGTTCCACTACGCTCAGAGGGATTAAAGGGGGCGAATAATCTGCTCTGGCACGATCGACGGTCGCTAGTTGTCCGAGCTTCGTTATTGCTGTTGGTCACTCGTGTCCGATGGTTATTGCGCAGATACTCATAGAAACCAGCCGCTCAAGGCGACTCAAGTCGTATGATGAAGGCGCGAGAATGAAATGCCGGGTCCTAGAGTTATTTTGATGTAGCAAACCACTTGTATATCAAATCTCACGCATACAGGCACCAATAACCTAACTTGGACGTCGTGCTTCTGCATGATGTTGATGCTGTGGAACTCGCAACTTGCAACGGCCACCACCCCTCCGACCACTGCTATTGAAAGGAGTTATCTTTCCAGTTTCTAGATATAAATAGGTTATACCTCCCTTGAAATTTAATTATTCCCTCATCACGAGAGAAGCATGAGTCGAATTGGGTAGCTTCGGCATATGTTGTGTGTCGATGTGCTAAGCTTCTCGTAGCAATTCGTAGCGATCGGGATGTACCAGTATTAGTTGAGTGATTTAGCTCTAAATTTAGACCGAGCAAACCCGCTTGTGAACAACAACCAGTTGGTATTGCCCATAATTAGAATCAGTTCTATTTCGTCCGCTTAAAACGGCTGGGTCTCTTATAGCAATGCCGTGGTCAATGGGGGAACCGGAAGCGCGGCAGCTCCGATGAGCAAGAGCTTTCAAGCTTCCCCCAGATTATGAGGTGTTAATTAGCAACAATTGATTCATCAATCCATGGATCAATAACTGCGCCTTTATAAATAAAATATGCATAACTTAGTAAGATTAATGGTCGAGACGGCTCGTGAGCCATCCTGATGGCATCTTGTCATGCAACTGGAGCTCCTATGCCGCAGAGCTAGCCACGAGTATTAGTCCTGTTTCGGCTAAGTCGTCAGCTCGCTAGGCTTGGTCTTGCTCCATGGGGGAAGCTTCCCCCACGACCGCCGCCCTGAGCTAGCCTACGCGAACCATTGATGCTCGCCCAGGGCTCCGCTCTCGACTCCGCCTTTAGTAAGGACGCAGTAAGTAGGATAGAGGGTTCCACGGTTCGCTACGTCTTATAATCGTCGCTTGGAGCACGCATATATAGTACAACCCAGAGGTGCATTGAGGAAATATATCGCCGGCTTTACCTCGCGAGAAATTGATCATGTAGAGATGGATCAGCGGCAATCGAATGATGTTCCTCGAAGGCCCCCATCCGCGTTGGGGGATCCCGGTGGATCACTTGATTGTTATACCGAGCTAGGTATTGGCTCGTCACCCACGTCGTAGCGGCGTATTTATTTTACCCGTATATTCTCCCGAACGAAGCTCCATGCACGAGGGTCAGCCGCCAAGCCCCGTGTACCGGCGCAGCGGTGTCCATTGACACACGATGTGTGGCCTGTCCCCTTTATAAGTCGTAACCCCGAATTTCCCAAACCACGTTGCGTGGCGCGAGTCCCAATTGAACACACGGAGTACCTAGCACACCTGCGGCTGAAAGTGAAGGCACCCTCCGGAAGACACACACGATGTTACGCTCTTCAGAAGACGGAGACCGCTATGAGCTGGCCAGCCCGACGGCCATGCCGAAGGCTGGCGGTTTCCTATGGAACCAGAAGATGATGATACAGATGACCTGCCGCGGGTACGCGACGGCGCAATTCATGCAGCCCGAGCCGGCAAAGTATGCACACGCACCCAATCTCGAGGCCAAGACTTTCATGCAGCCCGAGCAGAACTACTATGCACACCACCCGGGCCGCTTCGTCTACATCAAGGACGAGGAGACCGGCCAGCTGTTCTCGGCGCCTTATGAACCGGTCCGGGCTCCGCTCGACCGGTTTGTCTTCTCTGTCGGCAAAAGCGACATCTCTTGGACCGTTGAGCGCCTTGGACTCCGCGTTGAGATGACATTGGTGATCCCGACGCACGATGTCGTTGAGCTCTGGTCCGTCAAAGTGACCAATCTCACGGGGCGGCCGCGTAGGGTTAGCGTGTATCCCTATTTCCCTTTCGGTTATATGTCGTGGATGAACCAGGAAGCTGAATGGCGATTGGACCTCGGCGGTGTGGTAAGCAATAGCATCACGCCATACCAGAAGGCGGCGGATTACTTCAAGAACAAGTACTTGAAGGACAAGTCGTATTTCCTATGCGAGACCACGCCCATCTCATGGGAAGCCATGCAACAGGCTTTCGAAGGTGAAGGTGGCCTCCATGCGCCGTCGTCACTATTACAGCAAGAGCTTAGCCGCAGTGATGCCCGGTATGAGACCCCAGTTGCTGTGGTGCAGTATCGTGAGGAGCTCAAGACGGATGAGCAGCGCGAGTACCGTTTCCTCTTCGGCCCCGCCTATGACGACGCCGAGATCAAGGAAATCCGAAATAAGTATCTCAGTAAGGAGGGATTTGCGCGGACGGCACGCGAGTATGCGGAGTATATCGGCAAAGGAAAGGGGTGCTTACAGATCGAAACACCGGACAAGCACGTAGATAACTTCGTCAACAACTGGCTACCACGACAGTGTTACTATCATGGTGACGTGAACCGACTCACCACGGACCCGCAGACGCGAAATTACCTGCAAGACAACATGGGCATGTCATATATCAAGCCCCAGGTAGCACGCCAGGCATTCTTGACTGCCGTGGCGCAACAAGAGAAGAATGGTGCCATGCCCGACGGCATCTTGTTGGCCGAAGGCGCGGAGCTGAAATATATCAACCAGATTCCTCATACTGACCACTGCATCTGGTTGCCAGTTACGCTTGAGGCGTATCTGTCTGAGACAGGCGACTATGATCTTCTGAAGGTCCCAGTGAAGGGAATGCACGGCGATACGTATACCGTATTCGAACGTTTCAGCCGGGCAATGGACTGGTTGCTCTCAGCTCGAGATACGCGTGGTTTGAGTTATATTGCGCAAGGAGATTGGTGTGACCCATTGAATATGGTGGGCTACAAGGGCAAAGGAGTATCGGGTTGGCAGACAGTCGCCACGGCCTTCGCGCTGAGGTTGTGGGCAGATGTCTGTGAGCACGAAGGTAAAGCTGAGCTAGCAACGCACTATCGCGCAAGTGCTAAGGAGGTCAACGACGCGGCTAATGCGCACCTATGGGATGGCGACTGGTTTGCAAGGGGTATCACGGACGATAACGTGATCTTCGGCATCAAGAAAGACCCTGAGGGCCGTATTTGGCTGAACCCACAGACGTGGTCAATTTTGAGCGGGGCGGCCAGCGAGGAGCAAATCGCGAAGATGCTGCCCCAAGTTGACTCGCAGTTAGGCACACCGTACGGCATAGTCATGTTCGCTCCGCCTTATAACGGCATGCGTGAGGATGTCGGCCGTGTGACGCAGAAGTATCCGGGTTCAGCGGAGAATGGATCGGTGTACAACCACGCGGCCGTCTTCTACGTCCACAGCCTATACTCAATTGGGGAGAGTGATAGAGCGTATGATACCCTGCGAAAGATGATCCCAGGCCCCTCAGAGGAGGACTATGTCCAACGTGGCCAGCTGCCCGTGTACATTCCCAATTACTACAGAGGTGCATACCAGAAGTACCCACGCACTGCGGGTCGCTCTAGTCAGTTGTTTAACACAGGCACGGTATCGTGGGTGTACCGGTCGTTCGTCGAAGGACTCTGTGGCCTACGCGGTGACGCGCAAGGTCTACGCATCCAACCCCAGCTACCATCATTTTGGGATGCCATCAAGGTCACGCGGCTGTTCCGCGGCGCCACATTTGTGATAGATATTCGCCGTTTAACGGACGTCAAGGAGGTGGTGGTGAAGTATAAGGGCCAGGTTCTCCCAGAGGCGCGCTTTACCGACATCCGGCCGGGTGAAACGTACGAGCTAACCGTCTCGATTCCTAAGTGATGACCTTGTCTACTCTATATAGCCGACATCATGTTGAGGTCTATGATGGACCGGCTCAAAATAAAAAAGAAGGCCTGGAACTATGGTAATTCGCTGCTGTGTCGGCTCGGTGGAAACTTTCATTAAATCTGCTCTCAGCTTGTCAAAATAGGTTAATAGATGGCTTCATTTTCATTTCATAGATAATTATTCGATCTCGAGTTTTTATCTCATCGCTGATCTATCGAAGCTACCCCCTGTTCGTTCAGGGATTGAATCGAAATGGCATGAAACGCCAAGAGGGTGCACGCCCTCATCCACTTGCATCAAGTCTTGGCGATGTCTCAAGCCAAAGACTTGTCGCAATGTGAATAGATCTTAGAGAGATTCAACTTTTCTTTCCAATTATCCCCTCGTATCAGACAGTGTCATGATGAAGCTTCAGCGGCGACCAACGACAATCTTATTCAGCATGGGGGTGTTGTGGCTAATGGGTGCACTGGGGCAAAGGATGCGGATGGAGGAACCCACACGTCCCGTCATCGTAGACGGGACGACAACGGCGAGCGATGGACAAAACGTACCTGATGAAGCGATGGTAGAACATATTATCGCATCGAATGTCTCACAAGCCGCCGCCGATGTACCGGAACTCTCAGGTATTCCGCAAGTTGATGTAAATCCACCGAACGGCACCGCGACGGGCGGTCCAGCTCAACCAACCGAGCCAGTAGTTCTCATATCCGCATTATTATTCTCAGGACCGCCGGGGCCCAAAGATTGCCGTGGGACGGTCATAGCGAGCATCCGGTTACCCAAGCCCGGATCGCAGCATTCAGAGCCGAAATGCTACAACGTACCCGGAGTAGCTCAATGTGGAACCTTTATCGCAAATATGGATGACGGGTGCCAGGCGCGTTTATTCAACGAGCCGAACTGCCTGACATTTGCCAACCTGGCTGTGTTTACTCCAGAAGAAAGAGCATTTGGTGGGCTACTAAGGAGTATCGAGATTACCTGCGGAATCAAAGGTGTAACGCCACCACCACTAAATCTCCCCGGTTTACAGTTACCACCAAACGCCCAACAGGCTGTGGGAAAGGTAAATCGCATTGGTGACCTTGTATCTCGAACGAGAGGAGCTAACATGTGGGCTAGTGAGTGAGCACAACAGCCATCGGAATCATAACGAACGAAATCAGGTTGATCAAGGCCGAGGAGAGTCCTACAGCGATCAGGCAGAGCCAGCGAAAGCGCATAAATGATGTGGAGAAAAGTCATCGACTGAGGCTCATTGGTGAACTCCGGCGAAGCCCTGAGGCCGGTCAACCTCATAGATATATACGAGCATCCCCCATATTGCCTAAGGCTCGACAAGTTTCTTGGCCTTAGGGACCAGACGTCTTGGGTAGATACATATAGTATCTACATATGCAAGGAGACATAGGCTTGACGAATGAGTAGCGTCCTAACTTATTGGTGGTGTGTAATGAAAACACGTCGCGAGCAGGAGTATGGGAAATTCATTATCGAGACGCGAATCATGAGTCAAGGAATTATGCCAGATGCACGAAAACTGATGCCCAAGCGTTATAGCAAACTTGCGATATTTGCTAGGAACGAAGGTAGAGTAGTAGCGGGAAGATAGGGCGAATGGAGTGAGTGGGTGTGACGAGTGATAGATCACTTACATCTATATGAATGTTATGTAGTACTGATAGTGAATATTAAGATGGGAAGATTGCCAATTGGACTACTAAATGTGACTAAGACAGAGTAGGCTGTAAAGCAACTTATGGTGGATATAACACCCGGTATTCCACTGTAGTAGCGCCAATTATGGCACTATCGATAAAAGGAACCACCTGCAGACTCATACCTAGTACTTCAGGTTAGGTACTGAACTCAATTGAGGCCGGTTTTAGGAGGATGTTACTTGTAACTGCTTGTAACTATTCCGTTTCAGCAAGCGCTAACGGCGGCTTATCTAGACCTCGCGTCATTGCCCATGTGTTGCCATCGAATTTGGCAGTGCCCAGATGTCTTGTGACTTGACTCGGAGTTCTGGGAAGTCAAGATTCAAAGGTAAGAAGAACTTAGAAACAACCTTTCAGGCCTCTTCCGCCTTCCTTTATTTCATATTTCAGCCACAAACCTGTACTGTTTCGACCCCGGATTCGATTCTCGTAAGATCTTCCTTCTACATGAAGTTTACGAAGTTCACTGTTGCTTACAACTTTGCTAACCAGTCCATTTCCCTTTCTAGACCTTTACAAACTTCGACCCTATCCATCTTGCTAACAATATCATCATTTCCCCACCGTCGCATTCAACGATTCCTAAAGCGAACCCCGCCCAACACAGACGCCACCGCTCTTGGTACCTCCAAGTATACAGTACGCAACTTTGGAGAGCATTCCCTTTGACTACAAATCATTACGTTCCCATTCGGAAGTCGAGGAAACGAGAACGGCATAGGGGAGATCTTCTCTAAGTCGCTGAGCAGATTCGAGGAAGACGTAAGACGGATAATACCACAGAGGGGATCTCAATCAAAGAGGAGCAAAATGAGTAGCCCACGCAGACGAATCGAGACAGATGTAAGTTTGTATTGCTCTCGATCACTCTACGAGGCATAGTCTACTAACCTATGCCTTGGAAATAGGTCATGAAGTACGCAATCCTGTCGTTATTTCGGATTCAAGACGGCTACTAACAGTCTCACAGGATGTATGGCCACCTCTGCCGGTAAATCCACGACCTACCAACTAATTGTATTAGGCTCATGTCCGACTACGAGGTTACTCTAGTCAACGATAACAGTAATTACCCCTCCGTTTGGCAATATTAATACGATACTAATTAGATTCTCTCAGTGTAAGCCAGTCCGACAACTTCCGTGTTCTCCAAATCCTCACACGTTCTAGGCAAGAGTTCTATGTGCGCTTCAAGGGCCCCGCCGAAAGTCAGTGACAACTTATGACACCGAAATTTGGTCATTCTCACCTCTAACCTATAATGTAGCGCCCTTCGAGAATGGAATCTGGAAAGTCCACGTCGAGCTCCCCGACCAGTACCCGTATAAGTCGCCGAGTATCGGTTTCGTCAATCGCATCTTCCACCCGAACATTGATGAGCTGTAAGTTGTTTTGGGTATAGGCTTCTAGTCACGATACATCTCGTCAGACTGGGCGTGGTTGCGCGTAACAGCAGGACTAAGGGTGGTGAAATTATAATAGGTCCGGTTCGGTTTGTTTAGATGTCATTAACCAAACCTGGTCCCCGATGTTCGACATGATCAACATCTTCGAAGTCTTCCTCCCGCAACTCCTCCGATATCCCAACCCCGCCGACCCCCTGAACGGCGAAGCTGCTGCGCTGCTTATGCGGGAGCCTAAGAGTTACGACGCCAAGGTCAAGGGTAGGCTTATTTCTATATTCACCGAAGTTGAGAGAAATAAGCTAAAGGATGATGCAGAATACGTACAGAAATATGCCAGCAAGGACGCGGCAGACGAGGCCGGAGCCGAAAGCGAAGACGATGACGATATGTCCTCAGTTGCGAGTTTCGGGGACGAAGAAGACGAACCCGCCGGCCAGATGGATGACGTATAGGTAGCTATCCCATGTCAATCCCTTCATATCTTTGCACGGCTCTCCATCCAATAATGCATGCGTTGTCTTCTCTGGATTAAGGAGTATTACGGGTTTTCTCAGGTGGCTACGGATGGTATTTGGTGTCTGCGTGGAATTTGCATAAACAACTGAGCCGGGTAACGGAAATACAACCTTCCTCAAATACAGCATTAGTTCCCTTTATTCGCCTGTGATGCTTTTTTGGTCTTGGGAGGATTTTTGATTCTTTCGAAGTAGGCATTCTCAATTCATAGAAACTGGCACCGATGATAATTCCAAGTGCTTAAACCATGCGACTCATTCTATGTCATAATCCCAACCCTTCCCGAGCTGTATGCCTTCTGATAGCTTTCATGCCGTTCATCATCTATCATGATATAACCTGGGTATCTTTGGAATGACCAAACCAGAACTAAGACCCAAACGCCGTATCCAATGCAATGATGCTCTAATCCGAATCGTACTCGACCAACGCCGTTGATGATATCAGCCCCTTTTCTTCCTTCCCTGGATTGCCCGCCCCTACCCTTTCCGGTTCGGGTCCATTATGCCCTCCCGCCTCCAGTCTCGAGTCTTTCTCCGACTCGACCTCCGCCCTTTTCCTCTTAATCCCAAGAATCCTAGGTGGCCCCTTCGTACCTTCTCCGTTGCTGCGGTCCAGCGCCAGAAACGGATCCTGAGCTACCCGTGTGTTCCCCACGATCTCCGATACCAGGCTATCGCGCGTCTGTGCGGCCGCGACCTCCGATTTCAGTTTCTTATTCTTCGTCTTCGCATTTATTCCTTTTTGCTTTTCTCCTTCCGTCTTTATATTAATTGCGCCGAATAACGGTTTAGCCAACGCCGCGCGCCCCATCTCGGTCCCCTCCTCCGTCGCAGACGAAGGCCCAAAATCGACCAGCGCAGCCCTCCGCGCGTCCTCGTCAGTCGCAGCAACTAACTCGATGCCCAGACTCATGCGATCCCGCAAGTCTGTCGTCACCGCCGCATCGCGCTCACGCTCATGCCGCCCGACGCGGAACGCAGCGCGCAAACGGCGGTTCTGCTCGTAGGGGTCTTCCCAGTGACGCGCGCTATCCTGCTCGAGCTCCTCGATACGCTCTTTCGCATCCTCCAGTACCTTGCGATCAGCAATCGTGCGCTCGAGTTTCGCAAACGCGTTGGTGCGGAGCGCTTCGCGCTCCTTGTCCGTGAGGATCGGCTCCCCACCTATACCTACACCTATACCCGCACCGGACAGGGAAGCTGAGATAGGGTCCTCAACATCCCGCTTCCGGCCCCCGGAAACAACCGTGTACGTGGTATTCGCGGGGTCGGTGCGGATCTCGAGGGCCCCGCCGCAGTCGGCGTGGCGCATGCGGAACGCGAAGATGGGCGTGCTGTGGTACGCGCCGACCTTGCGCTTCGTCGCGTTGAACCGCACGCCCTGCCCGATGAGCGTCGGTTTGGGGCAGTGCGCGCACCACACCGCGAACGGCATCTCGAATCGGATCGTCTGCTGCGCGCCGTTGGCTGAGAAGCCTGGTGGTCGCTTCTTGTGAAGTTTGTTCCCGGACGTCGTGCCCTCGACGTCCGGCGGCACGTACCGCCCCATGTTGAAGCCCTGCATCGTGACGGTCGGCGCTGGGCGCTAGGTACTCGGTTCGTTTGGTGGGGTTTATGGTCGTCGCGGAGTTGATTTCGAGTCAGTTGTTAGGTTGAGGGTGTCGGCTCCCTTCTATTTCACTCGCGGTGAGGTGATTTGGCTCGAGCTTGTAAGTGAAGGAGTTCATCTAATCAGGTGGGATAACGTTCGGAGAATGAAGATGCGTAAGTCGATAGGCAGAACACTGACGTCCTAGGAATTCGATAAGATAAGGGGTCCACGGGTTACATAAGTTCGAATTGTAGGCGCTAAACCCACTAATTTTATAGCAATCTGGAGCACTTGAGGGGAGCCCTCGGTAAACAGTGAGAACTTCCAATCTCCATATTAGCTATTAAAAGGTATTCATTTCTTATTCTATTCGAAAGCTCACAATATCCTCATGCGTATAACTTGAAATCCGTACATAATTTACACGTTCTAATCTACAGTTCATTCACAAGTGGGACATCGCCTAAGGAAAGAGATTGGCCGGACTTGTATCGGCATTTACTGATGCTTTGCTGACCATTCCATGGCTGAGAAGAACTACCTACCGATAATTGAGTAATAAGCTCATATTATACATAGAGATCCCCAAAATTGGACTTGGTATATTCGTTACATATATGTATATCAGCGGCTTGTATGTGGAACTGATAAAGTCGAGTTACGCCGTTAAGCATCTGTCAAGAGCGTAGCAAATTTAAAGATATATCTAAGGTATTTCCCGATATAGCTCATATGTCGTATGAATATCAACTAATTAATTATTATTATTATTATCATAAAGATGAGGCTATACAAACTTAAATTACCCCTATCCTAGAAGATTAATCTATACTCCCGAGGAAAGGCGCAATCAGTATGTGTAAACCAGTTTAACAACATCACACACACACCAGTCCATCTGAAATTAAATTCCGTGTCAAATAACAGAGATGAAATTCGGTTATCCTGAGAGATACGCAAATGAACTTAATGGTGTTGCTGTCTTAGAGAAGCTTGTTCGGTCTATCGTTCCAGACCTTACCTGCCAGTTAAACTAGAGTTATAGAATGAAGATTCCGACTAAAAGTATCAAGAAAAGGGATTAGCCATATAATTAGAAATTAGAAAAGAAGGAAAGTGTCTGTTGGTGCCCTTTTGATTCTACTAAACTCCTATTGTGAGACTTTCCGCATCAATGACAACTCAACATGTGAGTAGCTTCGCATGTTAGTGGCTCAACCTGTATCCAGGGGCAAGATAGGCAACATAAACAGAAGTCCTGAATGTCGTGATATATAAATTTCCAATAGTCCCTATTGCCATAAAGAACCTCCAAGGGGCTGCTGTATAACCAGCTGAGGCTGAGATAGCCTAATCCTCAGCTGAGCCTGCTAGCCAAGACATCGATGCCATATACCACCACACGTGATGTTTTATTTGAATTCTATTTTTGAATTAAAATTATAGTCCCTGAGAGATGCATCCCCATTATGTATATCATGTCTATACGGAGTTACGTGAAGGATTGCGGCGGTGCCAGCCAACCGCTGCCGTCTTCCGACCTCCTGCCTTCTTCAGTATACCTGGTAGCCGTGCGCTTGAGTGCCAAGATCGCCCTTCGTAATTCCCCATACTACTGAAGAGGCAGTTAACCAGGTTCGAGTTGTCGGTTAGTAAATGATCATCTCTAAAAGGTACAGACCGCATCGAATTTGGCAGTAAAAGCTGGCGTCATCGCGATATAGCGAAACAAGCGCTCGTGTAGTTCATGGTGTAATAGGCTTTCATCATCTAATCTTTTAGAGAAGTGTAATGAGTATAATGCTAAGATTACATATGCATTCCATATCTGTAAGTCGTTCTGAAGAGTATATAGAGTCCGCTGGTAGCACGTCGTGAACAGTTGTAGATCATGCCTCAGCATCCCGCCTTTCCTTTCCTTTCCGTCTTTCCTTCTCTGTATCACGATGATCACCCCATTCATTCTTTTCCTTTCTCTCTCGAGCGCCGCGTCGGCCCTCCCGACCACCGACAGCGTCTCGCCTCACCAACCTCACAAGCGCTGCGGACCCGTGTCGAATTTCTTCGGGCAGACACCCCTCAAGTGGCAGACCGTCAACACAGACAAGTGGCTCGAACAATGGTCCAAGAACCACAGCAGCGAGATCTCGAGCAACTCGGGGGGGTTCGCAGGCGCCTTCGGGCAGTGGGCTATCGGCAACCCGGACTGGTCATGCCGCGACGACGGATCGGCTAGTTCCTGCGACTTGGACTTGTGCGATAACCGCGTGCTCAACAGCCGCGGCGGCGACATCCAGAACGCGTACTACGTGCTGGAGGGAGTGAACCGTCTGCACAGCTATTTCATCGGCCTCTCGCAGGCGTTCGAGGTCAGCGCTATTGCGGCCTCGCTTAGCAAGGAGTCCTGGTCGCAGACTTTCTACAAGCCGAAGAACAACGACAAGGCTCTCTCCACGCTCAGGGAGGTTCTGAATGCCGTCACCACTGTCATTAGTATCGGCGCCTCGTTCGCCGGACTCGGCGCGGGTGCGGCGATAACTGGTGCGATCGGAGGCGCCATGTCAGCCGTTGCCGGCGGTGCGGCGGCTGCCGGGTCGATCCAGCTGCAATCAGCGTAAGTCCCTCGAGAATCTCCCAATAATAGACGACCCGGTCCTAACAGATCGTAGCCAAGATGACACGTTCAAGAAGGACGCCGACCTGGGCGCCATGCTATCCAAGGTCGTCGTGGAATCGATGAAGAGCTTCACGTCCGCGAACAACGAGCTGATGGCGGGCCACAACTACCAAAAGACGGGCGACATCAAGACGTACCTCGAGGGCGGCGCGTTCGTGAACTTCGGGGGCGTAGACAAGAACGCCGTGGTCGACGTCATGAACAAATTCCTGCTAGGCAATGCGATCAACCAGCTCTGGAGGCAGCAGAAAATCTTCATCTTGGGCGGTGGCAAATGCGGCGACGGTCAGGGCATCGGATCCGGGCCTAAGGACTACAGCATTTGCCGCGATGGAAAAGCTTGGTACCTCTACTACTGGCATGAGGGCAATGGCGATTTCCTGTCTGCGAAGCAGTGGGGTTATGTCACGATGCCGCCCGGTGCCGATAAGCTAGGCAAGGGAGACTTCGCGGGTGTTACCGTTGCTGATGTCATCAACTCGTCCCTGGATTCGTACAATGTCGCCGAGTACAAATACGACGCGAACAAGGCCTCGGAGCGTGTGCATGAAGCCCTTCGAAACGGTTGGAGGAACCCTGGAGCTCAGGGCCCCTCCTGGGAAGGCACCTTCACGATCCCCGTGTGCGATGTGAGCGGTGCTGTTGGTCAGAACTGGAAAAATAAGGAATACATTCTGGAGGAATACGACAAGAATGCCAGACCCTGCTGGTGTGGCCCTATCTGCAGCAACGACTGGGACAAGACGGAGCGGTTTATCCTGGCGTCGAACATGTATGGCTTCAAGAGCCCCAAGCATATCTGCCAGGAGAAGGGGGTTAAGATTCACTATTAGTCCGGGGGACGATACGACAGTGTCGCTATCCATATGTACTTCTTTTCTGTAGATGACTTTTGTATTTGTATTTTTCATAGCTACCCTTATAGAGTATAATTAGGAGGCACAATCTTCTCAAGCTCTTCGAGATCCACCAGCTCTAAGGTTAAGGCATGCTTAACCATTGTTGAGCCCAGTGTACCGAGACATGTCCCGGTGAAGTTGCGCACCCAGAACTCTCCTTCCCCGAGCGTTTTATTTTCGAGGTCGCGCGCCGGCTGGGTTGTCGCCAGGCCGAAGTCAGGGTACTTGTTAAAGTCGAACCGGATAACATCAGGTCTTTTACTATCAGAGCATATACCGAAGTCCCCAGCCTCATACGGGGCACTGGTCCACCTCCCGCAAGCCGTCCGTCTTGTCTGAACGCAGGCGGAAACAAAGACCGCTAATGCCATGCCAATGAGAACCCCGGTATATATCTTGTATGCCTTCGATGCGAGGCACGGGATAGTTGTCGACGTCTCTCCACGGATGAAATAGTAGCTGCAGATCACAAGCGTCGCGGCGAGAAAGATTAAGTAGAAAAGTGCAACTAAGAATGCAGTGAGAGTGAATTGTTTCCCGCCTCCTGGCTGTATCAGAAAGAGAACGCACATCACCAGGAGGCCTAGGATTGGGAGTAAGGAGGCCGCTCGAACGACTCTGCTTCCCCAGAAGGATGTCGGTAGGAATCTAGCCTCGCGCATGTTTGGCTCGTGTGAGCCACCATCTAGGAGGCTATCCATGGATATGCGCGTGTCGCCATCCTTGGGTTGAGGGGCATCCTCAATAGAGTCTTGGCTACGTCGCGACAGCGAGTAGGCAAAGTCATCGGTAAGCCAAAACGCGCAGAAAAGTCGAACAAGTCCAATAAATGCTAGAGGAAAGAAGATTAGGTCGACGCCCATGAAGGTTATGAAGCCATCCGAAGAGTCCCTGCTACCGCTTAAGGCTAGGCCAAGAGCAACGATGGCCTGGGTGCCCTGCAACGTAACGATGACCGTCTTGACGAATTCACCGGAGAATAGAGTAATCCGGGCGTGCTCAGGCAAATGAGTGCAATACGGCGCGCTTAGCGTGATCATCTCCTCAGAGCCATCCCACCCTCGCGAGGTCCAGAAGAGCGCGTTAGTCCCCGCTACATCCCACTTGTCCCAGGCCTTGGCCCTGACTCTTCGATCAGCGATAGCGATATATCGCCATAAAATAGACGTTGGGTTGTAAAGAGCAATCCGTTCATGCCACTTTGGGGGACGCGCGTGGAGGTAGGATGGTGATGGAAACCCGGCGGCAATATGGGCGATGAGAGGTGCCAGACATAGCGTCAAGAGTGAGCACCATTCAGTAAAGGAAATTGACCCGCTCTGGGTTGTGAAGGGATATATTCTGTATTGCCCGTCACCCACTAGATAGTCCATGGCGAATGTGCTCTAACCGAAAGACAGGTGAGGAAGCATATAGAGTAACGTGTTCGAGCAGCGATGAGTCTCTGATCTATCTCATTAAAGGGTTTAAAATCTTATGCTTCAGCTTTCTAGCGATTCAAGGATTGATATACCATCCCCTTGTAACCATCGTACAGGGCGAAGCCCAATTACATAGTAGATGCCTACACTTTCAATGGGACCACTAAACTAGCCATGCGGCACAGCAGCATGCAAGATGCGATTTACTGGATGTGTCCGTGCTACACAGCCTGGGTTAGCACCAGTTATGATGTCTATATAGATGCTTAAATCGACATATACGGATATGATCAGCAATCGTGATCGCTCGGGGTTGCCCAAATCAGTATGTGCGATATCGAGATATACTTCTCGGGATAAAGCACCCTCTAAATAGTGCCGTCAAGTGGCCGATGCTACCACCTCTACTCACGAGATATTACGCACATTGAACTTCCCCGTATACGGACACTTCTGGGCCTTGGAATCGAGCCTCGCACCGGCGCGGAGCAACATCGTCACACCCGCCTCGAAGTCCGTACAAATAGCCATATGGATAGGCGTCCAGCCCGAATCATCATACGCATCTATATCCAGGCGATCCGCCTCATCAGCGTCCCGCCTGTCAAGTAGTGTCCGCATGATACCCTCGCGTCGATACAGCGCGGCCCAGTGTAGTGCGGACCTGGCGTCGCGATCGGCGAGGGCAATTCGGGCGCCGCGGGAGCTGAGGAGGTCCACTACGGCATCATGGCCCCCTATCGCAGCGTGCATTAACGGCGTGCGCCCGTCGCTATCCTGCTCGTTGCAGTCCTCGCCCTGTTCTAGGAGTATATTGACTATGCGCTCGCGGCCGCCGCGGGCCGCAATATGTAGGCTGCCGAGCCATCCATCGTCGTCGTCGCGATGCGCCGGCTTGAGTAACTCGTTCAGCTGCGCCGAGCGCCTGTGCCTTAAGGGCTTCCGCACAGCGGGGGAGGGGCCGGGCGGTCGAGGCGCGTCAGTATTGCTGTGAAGAGGAGCAACCCTAGTAGCATTGTTGGTTGCGGTGCTACGTGTCGTGTTCGGGGTTAGATCTAACTCGCGCAATATTTGCGATGGCGACGGATGTGAAGTCTCGAGTGTTGGCCCCGTAGTTATGTTTGGTAAATATCCATCTATAATACTAACATCCCAAAAGTCGACATCCCCAAGGCCTAAAGAGGCATCCTCAAAATGGTTATTTGAATTATGGTCACTGTTGAAAGGGGTACCAGCAGCTAATAGAGGAGCAGGCGTTCGGATTGGATCGCTTTCGGGTACTACATCTACGTGATGAGGTAGCGTTGGCTGCAAAGGGTCAGGGGGAGTTATATTCTGCCCCGGAGTTTGACGGTCACCAGTATCGACGCCATGTTCGGTCACGGCGGCATGACGTTTTGGATCTCTCTTCTCTGCACACAACCGTCGGTAGGCCGAAGAGATAGAAAGTAATTTTATTTCAACTTACGACGAAATCTGCGCTGTGCTATGCGATTCTGTAGCCGACGACGCTCAATGGCATCGCCGGGTAGTTGGATGTTGAATTCCATGTGGTGGTGATATCTGGAAGGTTTTCTATGTTCTGATTTGTAACCAAATCATGCATGTTGATGGAGAAGGGGGGCAAACAGAAGAAGAATATCCCGGCATAACCTCTCTAAAATTAGGTAAGAATCACCATTTAGAGCCTAGGGTGTCACAGGTGCGTCACAGCGACTGCAGCCGCACTCCGTTCCATGTTACCAGGCTGCATCCCAGGTGCCTGCCTACATTAGCGCAAGAAACTTGTACCTGCATTAGGTATCATGACATATTTAGATTCAATCCATATTTAACCAGTCCTGATAACAAGTCCTAGGTAGTCCTAGTCATTTCAATTATTGAATTACTTCATCAATTAAACCAATGAAGCAATTGAGAGATGATATTAAAAACGTGCTGACAAGAGCCACATCTGTTATGTACATCCTCAAGCACAAAACGGGTCAACTAGAAAGCAAATGTAATATCGATGGATCCAGATCACAACAGCTCTTAACCAGGGATGGGTAAATAGATGATTATCTCCTCATATTCCCATTCACGAATGTAGAAAATAGTCTAATACACGTACAAATTCATTACCATTTTCCTCGGTTATTTGCCAAAGCATACCCAGCTTCCAATAACTTCTCGCCCACCTATCATAGTACAAACATGCCCACACCCGAGACCAGGGCCGTGATTACATAGGCGGCAAAGAAGGCCTTGCCATAGTTGAAGAAGCCAGGTGCCGCCATGGTACCCGCGGCAGCGCCCTTGGAAGAGCTGCTAGCGGCGGCGGTACCCTGCTGTCCGGTAGGGCTGGGCACAGTTCCTTGGCCGTTGGTACCCGCTGCCGAGAGTAAGGCCTCGCAGCCCGCCGAGGTGGTGGGGCTCTGAGTCTTGGCCAATCCGTTAAAGTCGCAGGCACTCTGCTTGTTGCTGCTGCCCTGGTAATACTGGTTGGCAACCCAAGCAAGTTGCTGCTTGGGAGAACATCCACCGAGAGCACCGTAAGTACCACTCGTAGCGTTGTGGGCGATTCCGTTGCAGTAAGCCTGGTTTGATCCACAGATGAAGTTGAACACGTCCGCGTAGGAATCCTCGTCGTCAGAGTCAACAGTGCAATCCAAGTTCTTGACTTCGCAGTCGCAAAGTTGGGGATTAACGGCAGGGGGCAGAGGGGAGGCAACAGCAGCCCACGTAGTGCCACCAACGGTAGGGCAGGCAGGAGCGCTGTTTGACGGCTTGTAAGCGCTTGATGCGGTGCTGGAGGGGGTGACCTTGGCTAGCTGGGACGAAAGAGAGGTGTAATCGGGGTACGGCGAGACAGTGTTGTCCTTAATATCAACCAAGCCGTATCCGTTCTCTGCAATAAACCATTCGTAGACAATACCACCAGAAAAGACGGACGTCATGTTACCATAAAGAACGGCAACCTCAGTGAAAGGTCGGTTCGGCGGGTCACCTTCGACACCATCAACGCAACCATACTCGGCGAAGAAAACAGGGACTGGGTAATCCTTGAAGAAATCGACACGTTCGCCATAGGAAGACTTCTCGTAGTTGCTGTCTCCACACCAAGAGTAGACGTTGTAACCCCAGAAATCGATAGATGTGGAGGCTCCGTCGATGGGCTCGCAAGCGAAGTAGTGGGCCAATTCGTTACGGCTAGGGACATCAGCGGTCGCGTAACCTACACCTAGAGTTTTACGGTAGTTCATCTGCTTGATGTAAGCCTTGGTGTCTCGGACAGCGGCCTTGACAAAAGCAGCGGCAGAAGTCTGGTTCTGCGCGCTCACGACTTCATTGCCAGCAAAGAAGCCGATCACGTTCTTGTATTTGCTCAGGGAGTCAACGACAGCGGTGTATCGGGTGTACAGAGCGACATTCCATTCAGGGTTGTTGCTATCAATGGAAGTACCCGGCTCGCCAAGATCAGCGATAACGTAGATATCATTAGAAGCCAACTGCTCCATACAATCATCATGGTTCTGAGTGGGGTCGATGGCATAGACTCGGATGACGTTGGTAAAGATCTTCTTCATGAAGGGAATATCGCGCGAGCACTTGGAAGCATCGGCCAACGGGTCAGTGTACTTGGTGTTGGCATTGTTGTTAGCAGTGCCATTGGGATTGTAGTTCTCTTGGTAGGCGACACCCTTCAAGTAGCTAGCAATTGAAAGTTAGCGCTTGGATCCGCCAAGACAGGTGATCGTCAGACAAGACGGAATGACGTGGAGAACAAACTTACAATTGAGATCCGTTATTAGTGTAGAAAAAGTGCTGGCCATAGGCTTGGATGTCCGGGATGTCATTGTAACTCTGAGCGATTGTGCCGGTGACAGCGGCAAGTCCCAAAGCGAGACGCGGTAGCGCCGAGGACGTCCACATGGTGACGGTCGGATTATTCTGCGATGCTAAGCGAAAGGTTCACAGAACAAGCAACGGAAATAAATCAGAAAGCGATGTCGTAGAATTCAGCAGCACCACCGAAATGAAGAAACGAGAGTGTATCGGTGATGGGATTGAGTGAGCGTTGACGTAGGCGGGATGATGTTGATACAAAGGACAAGAAAAGACAAGAGATTTGGAAGGTTTCAGGAATTGAGATGGGCTGACGGGAAAGAAGTAAAAAGGGTAGTCTAGTGTAGGGAACCAAACTGGTGGCGAACACGCAAGCAAAAGCGAACCAAAGAACCGGACGATGTCAGACCAAATCAAGATCCTTCGTTTCGCACCAATGATCTGGTTTCAAAATTGGAGAACAAAACCTCTTTGCCTTATTTCGTGTTGGCGTGAATGTGTGAAGGGGATGGAGAGGCGCAGAGGTGTAAGACTAGGAACAGGAAATCGTCCCAAGGAAAAAGACACTGTGAGGTAGGCTAACAGGGTAGGTGCTGGGTAGAAGCTGGGGTGGCTTGGCAACTAGTTGGCTCTACGCAAGGGTCTACACGGGTCTGATAGGTCAGATGAGGGAAAAAATACGAGGCAGGAAGTTCCAACGGAGAAGACCATAATTTTGGGACATCTGGACCTAACCAGTTTCTGACTGCTAATCGACTGCTTCAATTTCCTGTATCAGAAGGAAGCTGATGCGGCCGATAGTGGCTATGCGAGCCCATTAGAGGCAGGCAACACTGCAACAGGCACGTAAATAACAATGCGGGGCTAAAAAGGGCTAGACAGGTGTGAATGTATCATCATCCACACCTTGTCATGTCACACAGGTGACGTTCAGCTAGCTTCGATTGGACTGGTTCGTGCCGAGCGATCCGCTGCTACGGTGCTCGTGCGGCCAATCGGTTACAAGTTAAGGCGCTACAAGAAAAGCTTAGCAAACTTGGCAGATTCGAAATCATGTATAAAAATATAAAATACTGGAGTGACCCAGAGATCGACAAGCCTTTTAGATCTACAAATGATGTCAACCGAAATATAAAAGATAAAAACGACCAAATGCTCGCTTATATTTCTTCAACATTGCCAACACGGAGAGAGAAAGATATGAGTTAGAGAGAAGAGATTCAGATACATCACATCTGAGCCACCCCTGAATCCGAGACGAACCACAATAGGGGTAACTAGCCTGTGTCGCAGCGATCAATTTTCAATCCTAGCCAACACTTCACCGCAATATTAAAAGTGTCAACGTCAACACGTAACACCCACAATCGTTGTTTGGTGCTTCGTCGACCATTCGTAAGGTTTAATAAAGACAACCTTGGAAGTGATTCACTGCCCAACCCGAAGTTCGCTATCAGCGAGAGAGATCTTCCAAAGCTACATGTATCAATGAGATTACTACCCGCCCATCCAAATGGTGGCAGTGCTAGATACATCTCACTCAAATTTCGGTAGATAGCCTATAGAAGGACTTGACAACGAGAAAATATCGTCCACGAACCTGCTACAACACAGCGTTAGATAGGGTCATTTTAGGTGGGATTTTGTTATTAAGGATTTAATCTACCGAGAAACTAACACACGACATAATATATTCTTGGTAGACATCCTCTGAAGCTTCCTAAGTCCATTCCTCTTCCTCCTATCATATATTCCTATCCATGACTTTATCACCACGATTCAACTTCCTCCAGCTCTAGTCCACAGGGTCAAGTTCCTAATACCCAAGGTTACACCTGTCATAACCGATACCAATCTAACTTTATAGGTATTGCTTAGAGGGTTAGTGAATGTGGATGGCGCCAGGTGTTTAAGACTTGTCCGGCAAAGTTTGCCGAAGACGGAGAATTCTTTCAGTAGTTCGACCAAGTACCCCCATAGACCTATTGTATGTGCCCAGCATGGGCCCTGGCCAGAAGGTATTTCATTAATAAAAAAAGCACTGCATCTGACTTTTAATATAGTGGTATTGAACTGGAGCCATGAGCTCTGGAAGACGGGATAAGGATCTTAATTGAAGCTGTAAGGCTTCAATTAAGCCATACGCCCCATCTCCCAAATGGCAATAAGTTCTCTATCGAATGGATGTGGTATTATGATTCTAAGAAACGTGGGGGTGGCTAGCTAGTAGGAGTGCTCGTAGCCTGCGGCTACAATTACATGAAGCTATATAGAAAATTGACATGTGGATACCCCCTGAGAACCCCTGCCCAAACTCAGTATATATAACGGTCTCCTCACTATGAGGTCCGCAAACGGTTCCGTGGATCGTAGATGGATAGGTAGAAATATAGAGATGAACAAGAAGACCACAAGCCCATATCTCCCTAGTACATGTACGGTGGCGAGCCAACTGCTAGACAAGCTAGAGCTTCCATAGCTCTCCGACATCTTCAACGTATTTCAAAAGTCTCGACCAGTATCTCTTCTTTCATTATCATTTCAGCCGCGTCCATCGTGTATAGCTCCGAGACGTAGCACGGCCCGATATGTTCCCAGTGCGGCCCATTCCTTCTCAGTAAGGAGGAAGCCGAGTACTTATCAAGTGCACATACATGGTCTCCAGGTCGTAAGTTGCGTGGTCCAATACCCAAATGACCTTTATCTGTTTGGAATAGGGTCTTGTGTCTAGTAGGAAGCTCCATGGGCCCAAAATCCGATACTGACATTAATTTTTCATGCAAAGAAATATTAGAGAAATTTTCCATGGCATTCTCAAAGTCTTCGCCAATATAAGCAGCCACTAAGAAAGTGGATACCGATAGAACTGGATGGATTCCGAGGTGTATCTTGGCCGCCATCCTCTCGGTCTCATCGAGATCGATTTTGCTGGTCAAAGCCGCCAAAACAACAACCTCAGTCCTGGTGAGGCCCAAGCTGCCAGGAATCGTACTACATTTCTTTGCCCGGTAAGCACCCCAGCTCAAAACATCTATCAACGTTCGCAACGGCTCGGTAAGCATACACCAGATAAGCTGATATAACGGGTTTTCTGCGACAGGGAAGCCCTTGAAGTCAACGAGGTACTCGACGCAGAGCTGTTGCAAGAATTTCCCGAAGGGCTTTGAGTTAGATTCAAGAGGCATTACTAAGTCCACGCGGCCGTATATTACTCCCTGGACGCGCAGAGTATCATGTCGAATTATCTCAGGTGGTTTAAGTGTAATAGCGTTTAGAAATGGACGGGGACCACCTATCATAAACATATTCTCTTTCCCGATCTTGCTGAAATCTGGTACCCATGAGGGGAGGTCATGATCATTTCCATAAATATGTCCAGTCCCAGAACTGACCAGGCATGCTGCCAAACAACGCGTGATTCCATCGCTCAAAATAGCATCAAGATAAACATCTCTAACTTTCTTGTTGTAGTTTGGTTGGATATTGTTGGGAGTTACGCTAATGACTGCGTATACGAAATCCCGGGGATCACGAGCCGACCTACCAAACGCCGACACGCGTATACAATCGAGTAGTCGTCCGTCACTGGGGTTTCGAGGCAAGAATTCTCGAATGAAACGCATCGGCGTATCGATAGGTATAGTCATCACGGTTGAATTTGAGAGAAAGCCCAAGGCTGCTGCTTCTTCGTCGTTTTGTGCATGTGAATTTATAACATTGGGCTCGCGAAACCAATTTAGGATTGTCCTGAACACTTTGTATTTCACGTATTCGATTGATTCGTCGCCACATATAAACCAATGTACCCAAGCTGATCTCGATAAGGCCATCTCCTGGATGACCCATATCCTTGACCAATATTTGTTCTTTTCCAACCAGGCCAAGGCCCACCAACCGACTGCTGAATGTAATTGCTCGTCTAGATCGAAGGGACCCAAGTTTGTTACCAGCCAAAGCAAAACCGCTCGTTTTATCTTGTCAACGTTCTCGGGGCTTAGAGGGCGGCCCGCTATACCAACCACAGAAGCACCTACGACGCAAAGCTCGCGCATAATCTTGAGCGCGAGGTCGAGACGGTATTTATCAGGAAGTCCAAGCCAGGATAGGACAGAGGCAGCATTGCTGTAGATGGACGCCATCAACGTCACTTGATGGTTACGTTCCTGGATATCTTTTTGGTTGATGCAAATAGCGTCCACCCAGAGTTGCCTTGTTTTAGGGGTCTTATCGTTTTCCGGGAACCCAGTCTTCCTTAACTGTCGTAACGCAGATTCGAGGTTGACGGTGACGGGCAGAAGGACATCATTGACCAAGATATTTTTGGTGTCATCGGGGTTACCCCAGACATATGATAGCGCGGCGTAACAGACATCTGGCCCTAACGCCACGGTCTTCAGCCCGCAGCTCACCATGTCCTCTTCGGTATGGCACGGCAGGATCTCGATGAGCCGAATCTGGGGAATGCTCTTCTCGAGCGGGGTATATATCGATGCCCATGGACATGAGTCACCCTGATTTGAAGCCGTGTCCATTTCGGAACACAGAGATGTGAAAAATATGGAATAAGCTAGGCCTGTAAAAATAATATCGCTTCGAGATATAAGGTTTCGTCTTAATTCTTTTTGGACGAGCCGAAAAATTGTTTATCGGAAGTAGATCGACCATGTAGCGAGATAGTAATTATTCCATAGGCTACGTAGAGCGAGGCAGGCTTCTAGACGGGAGAGCCTTAGTGTAAGCCTAACGGAGGGCAATGTAAATGCATGTTGCGCAATCAAGCAGGCTGGATGGGTGGCCGGCCGGCCGGCTGGCTCTTGGCGACTCCTTGCGGGGTCACACGCCAACCGGGTATGCCTCTTGCTAAAATATTTACTCGCTTTTTCGAGAAATATTGTCGAGCTTTTGCAACATCTGGTTTGGTAATCATGGGGGAGCTGAGAATTGATCTGATATTATATTGGAGATTTTATCGCTTATTATTACTCCGCGTGGCTAATAACTAAGAAATACGTATCAATAGGAGGTTTCGTCCTGTTGCCCACTAGATCATCGCAGTATGCGAGCAACGGGCGGGCTATGGCACGTTTACATGTTAACGAAATGGTGAAAGTTAAAAGGCGCAGACCTAGTGTGACTCGAATGATTGATAGCCAGAAGCGCAGGAAACATAGCCTCGAGTATGGGTACCGACAACTCCCCTATCTATCCTACGTATGAATAAACGACCACGTTGAGTTTCGCCCGCGTCTTTGAATAGGGGTTATTTCATCTGGTTGAACTCCATCTAGATTCGTTGCGAATCATCTTCGGCACCCTTTGCAAGAAAAGGGAATTTCTTTTTTAGAAATCGATTCGTCTGTTGAGCCTGGCAGCCGCGTACTGTTTCCTGCCGGGAACCCTATGCCTCATCCCCAAACACGTCATAGCCAATTACACGGTTTCTTTTTGATCAGCACCAGGGACAGCCGGGACCCAGCTCACTCGGCTCCGAGAGAAAAGCTCGACGACTGGCTTGGCGTCGTCGAGGGCGTGGAGGTCATCCATGATGCCGGTTTTGAGGATCTTGTTCGTACCGAAACATTCGCCATCACGGAACAAGGTGGTACCACAGTCGCCACAGAAGTGCCCGGTGATATCTAGACCCGAGTCGGCGACCTTAGTAAAGGTCTTGGGCGTGCCCGATGTGATCTTGAATCCTTCTTCGGGTACAATCAAGTTGATGCTGAAACCCGACCCCGAGATCTTGCGGCAGTCGAGACAGTGGCAGAGAAGCTGGTCGTTGTTAGATATAGGAACATTGAACGCCAACGAGGGGACACCAAGAAATACAAACCTTCGTGACGGGCTCGCTTGTGTATGAGATACGGACTTTGCCGCAGAGACAACCACCTTCCTTAGCCATGGTGTATGTTAAGGAGTGATTTCGTTAATCGAATATGAACTTTATATGCAATTTCTCGGTAAGCTAGTAGTGGCTTAAGCGGTTGTGATTATCTTGGAGAGAAAGTGGTGCCATCAAGGTCCCTCAGTCTGTCATATATATATCTTCCTGTCTACCTATATTCTTCCCATCCTCGGGTTTTATGATTACTAGTCGCGGCACATTCATGTCCATTGCATTGCCTTGAGCACGGCGTCTGCTGTGGAACCTCCCCGCGGGGTTTGAATCCCGCGTAGGTTGTAAATGGCAAGGCGTTGAACGCTGACAAATTTCAAGGCCGATAAATCGTCCTCTTACTGATCGGCCCCGGCTTTCGCACGCGAGGATCGCCCTATCCTGATCGTTTGACAATGGGGAGCTCCGCCTCCGACTTGAGCTTTGGGGGAAGTCTGGGTGGGCTTGGGAACGACCCAACGGCGTATCATGATCTATGGGGACCGCCAAGGGCGCGGGACTAGAACGAACCGACGCGCCTAAAGGAAACTATGCCTATGCTCGCTAGAAAGAACTTGATACACACACGCTAGACTCACATACGCTAAACTGGAGGGATATATCAGTGACATATCAGAACTTCCGCGATTGGATATCGAAGATTCCAAATGATCCTTGCCCGGATGAGTAAGCGGTCGCAAACCCAACAATTCGACAATGACGAGCGCAAGATGGAAAGGGCGCAATAGTCCAACGGATACCCCACTATATAACAAATGCATATATCTCCTCGGGATAGAAGCCATAAAAGAAACACAAAGGAGAATCATGACATGCCACTCCTACGGGAATACAGTTCGGGTGCGACGACGAGTCAATTTTTCTGTTGAGATCGACGTAGACGCGTCGAGAGTGGTCCAAACAATTAGTAGGTCGGCTTACGTGACCACCTCTACCTTATAACACTATAGTCTTGGAATACTAACCAGAAGCCGGGTAATATTTTTACCTAAGAAAAGACCGTCAAATATTCCCGCTTGAATGACCCAAGGCAGCCTGGATTTGAAGACTATGGGTTCGGTTTGGATAAAATGACGGTGAGGCTCAAATGGGGGGATTCGACGACATGATGAAATGTCCATAATGACGGATGAAGGGATGAGGGGCTTCAAACCCCGGCCATTACGACGAGCTATTACAACATGCGATTATTTACGAATTCGACGTGCGGCATAGTCATGATGTATGTAGGCGTTCCCGGACTGGGACCGGACGACTAACCAATTCGGCGGCGCAGCTTCTTGCACATTCATGATAAGAAGAGCTGGTCATGCATAGCCCCTTGATACCGGCAAGAAGCTGCCACAAACCTCATATGATAATGTCATAATATTGAGACTATGAATATCAGCATGGCGTGGAAACAAGGCACAGATCATAAGAGAATCAAGGAGGGATGCATAGTGGCGTATTGGAGAGTGAGTGGTTTCATAACATAGTTGACTCCTCTATCTGACCACCGGTCCTTAGCTTGCAACGTCTCTAACGTCTAAAACAACTACATTAACAATAAACTTATGAACCGGATAACTGCCCCTAAGCTCGGCGGGAACTAATATTAGTATAAACCCTATTAAGCTTAACTGGAACGACAACTCGTGACTTAGGTAGTTATATGCAATATGTCATTTGAGTATATACAGACTCTGACGAATATATACAAGCGAAGGTATGTAAGTATGTGCAAGAATGTCCAAAATAATATGTTCAGAGCGAATGACGAAGAATCGCAAGTAGGCCGGCCATCCCAACCCAGCCAAATGTCCCAGCCAAAACTCCACTTCCGTCCCCCTCATCATTGTCGTTCAACCATCATCCCCTTCGAGGCCGACGTCGGTATCTTAGGAAGCGATGTAGTGCGCCACGTACGCGGTCTCCATCATGCTGCCGTAGCCGTCCTGAGTGGCGCTGTTGGGCGCACCGGGCTGCAAGATTAAGTTAGCAACACGTTCTCTTTTATCAAAACCCTACCCCCTTTCCGCATAGACTAGGTGAAGAAACAGGGGAAAACTTACCCAGTCACCGCCAACAGCAACATTCAAAATGAAATAGACCGGGGAATTCGCAAGCGAGTTCCAGACACCCTGGTTCCCAACCCTCGAACCGGACACCTGATGGAACTGTCGACCATCCATAAACCAAGTAATTGTCTCGCTCGTCCAAGTCCCAGGGCGACGATCCCAGACGACGCGCCAGGTGTGCCAGCTCTGGTCGGGGATGCCGATGGTGCCGCCGATGCCGTTGGGCTCGTTGCAGGCGCCGCCGGGGTAGACGTCGCAGTGGATGGTGCCGTGGCCCGTCAGCTGCCCGTTGACCGTCTCCATGATGTCGATCTCGCCGCACTGCGGCCACGACACCCCGTTGCGCACCGACGCCCCCAGCAGCCAGAACGCCGGCCAGATCCCCTGCTTGTTCGCGATGTTGTTGTCGCCGAAGCGCAGCCGCGCCTCCGCGATCGTCTGTGTACCGGCGGGCGGCGTGAACGTGTACTTCGACTCGATACGCGCGGATGTCCATTTCCCGCTTGAGTCCCGACGCGGCACGATTTGCACGGTGGCGCCGCCGCTCAGCTGCAGGTTCTGGTTCGAGGTTGTGTAGTCTTGCCATTCGTTGTTGACGTGCAGACCCGTAATCACATTCCAGTTGTTGCCGTTGACCGGTGAGCCGGCCGCGCCGTCGAATGTGTCGGCCCATACTTGTCTGAAGCCGCCATACCCTGGGGCGGGCTCAGCCGACACCGTCGACACCGCTACGGCGAAGGCCGAAGCGAGAAGCTTGATAAACATTGTGTGTGTGCTCTGTAAGGACAGGCGAATATAGTACCGTAGTGGTAGTAGTAATAGTAGGTATGTGTAAGGATAGTATAGTGTTAGGAGGAATATGTACACTTGTAGAACCGAAACGGGGAAAAAGGAGTGTAAGTCATAGACCAGCTGTATAGACTATGATGGTATACCAAGAGTATACTTGTGGCGATGATCGACCTCCATCACTCGATGACGGTAGACGAAGTAGTATATATAGAAAGGGAGGCTAATAGGGGAACGGGCAGGGGTAGGGTGTACCGAGATGGGATACCGCACAGCCGACTCGAAGAATGAGAGGCTCGGTGCCAACCAGCGCGAGGAACTGAAGTTCTCGTGAGCTTGGAAGAGGAAGGTGACCAGGGTCCAACGACCAAGGTGTCATCAGCCGTGCACGGATAGAGCCGTGAGCACAACACGCGTCTAGACCACGAGTATAGTCTCGACGATGGAATAGCAGTGGATAGCAATGGTCGGGCACTAAGATTGCTCTGGCGCCGGCGCCGGGCTGAGAGTAACATAGCTGTCCGGGAGCGGGCGAGTTACACGCTCGAGTAGCATTCCCGGACCTGAGGGCCTATTTTGCGATCTGTAAGCGGACGCACACACTTCGGCGTAATGGGTTAGAGGAAACTGCTAGAAAACCTGTAAGCTCGGTAGACGGTCTTTAAAAGTTAAAGCGCGTGGCTATTACTTAGGTCAGTGTGACCTTCAAGAATGATTAAGGGGTATGTATGGGATTGAATAGATGTTCGGTAGAACGTGTCTACACCACCAGCTGGGTAGGTAACGCGGACAACCATGATTGGATGCTGGTTGGGTGACGGGGGGTGCTGGTAATGTAACGACATTCCAATGGAGGTTAAAACTTCCGATATGGTAGCGGTGCCAGGCTCATATCGTAGATGGGAGCGCTAGATCGGTATTGGTTGCAGATCCCCGGACGGGTGCCCCGCATGCTATAAACTGGAACAACTGGAGGCGCGACATATTATCACGGTGGGCGCCAAGTCATCATCTACCGAGTCAGCCTCGACGGAATAGGGGAAGACGGTTGGTGGAAATAGGCAGATGACGGGTTAAAGCTCTGCGTTTGGTATAAACAACATAATACCTGACTAACACATACATTCGATAGCCTATCACTTCTTGATTTTCTTTCCGTCCCAAGTCCATGTGGCAGAATTCACATGCGGTGCGATCTAAAGTTGGTGGGTCGACTTTAAAAAAATGTCTTGGATCTCCAGCGAGGCAGCTGATTGCATGATGTGCATGATGGTTAACTTGTACCTGCGCCGGACCGCGTGCATTATTCAACAAGGGTCTAAACTTCAGATGAAATGCCGCGCTGCAGGATATGATTGGGCCGTTTACATGTTTGTAGGCGGCGAATACTCTTCATCTTGGTTAGAATCTTATTTCAATCCGAAACGGGAAGCTGGGCGACGCCGAAGAAGCGCCGACCAGGGACTTGATAAATGCTGCCGACCGCCCCGAGGAATCCCAAGAGAAGGTTTAAGAAAGGTCAAAATAAGGCTTTCCGGAAGAGCTGCTGATTCGGGCCACGTCCAATCTCCAACTCACCAGGTAGGACAGTATGCAGGTGACTGCTGCACCCTCGAGGTTAGGTATGTCTAGGTAACTGGGTAAGCAACTAAGCAACGTAACGTATCTTCAACTTCGCGTCCTTATCGGCATTCGTTGATACTAGAATGACTCTGAGGTGAGATAGTTCAGTGGTAGTAGTATGCGCTATCCTGGAGCTTGTGATAGTCTTCGCTGGCCTGTACGACTTGTGATATCGTTGGATTCTGTGCGAAGTTCGCCCTTTCGCGCTGTTCACCCACTTTTACCCGTCTGCAATCGACGGACAGTCACACTTCGGATGGCCAGTCACCCTGCAAAGCCTTCGAGGGACGTGTTGGCGGTCTCTGCGGACTTCCTGGGATCTCAGCTTCACCAGGTAAACTCAGTTGTTCCCATGAGCTTTGGTGTGATGCATCGCACATACCGCCTCCCATGATTGGTATCGCGGCATAGAGCGGGATGAACAGGCAAGAGAAGCAGCGCTTGCACATGCTTTTCTCCCACCAAAGTAGTATCATAGAAATGACCGTGCTTGCTAGCTAAGAAGACCTAAGGATGCGAGAGTTTATTCAGTCGACCCTCGTTAAGGCCTGGGTATCATGACCGGCTGGTAGTAACCAAGGCGGAGTTCGAGGAAAAATGCTGATGAGGTTGACGGTGTAACGATGCATTTTCTTTTCACCCCTTAGGAATGCATCCAATATTGCTCATGTGGAATGGCCTAGCGTACTCGGCATCTAAACTTCCCTGCGACTGTGATGGAGCGGGTTTCCGATGCTTTCGATATCATTTCTGTCCATCGAGACTCTGGTATCTGATTTTCACCGTAGCAACATATCAACGAGAATCGTACTGTTGGCGAACGATTATGATGGGATCTGTCCTGATTCTTCCTCGACCGACTCGCTCGACCTTGCTCCAGGCCCAGGCGCTACCGAAACCGCCTAGAAACTAAATCCTAGGTAGGAAGGCGTACCTGAATCGAAATGAGCGAAACCCACGTTAATTCTATCAAGGGGTTAGCATCGCGCTCGATTCTCTTTCACATAAGCGATGACCCGTCCGTAGAGTTATCGTCCATAGACCTATCGATGAAACTTATCCCCTCCCTATACTGACTAGAGTAAGATCGAACCACGGTCAATTCTCTCGATTTCTCGGCGTTGATGGCACGGTGATCGTAAAGACAAATATCAGAAACATGTTTCACCTCGTTTCAATCGTCGCGTTTGGATTGTTGTCCGAATTTCAGACGAGAGTGTAACGGCGGTGTGTTTCCTACGAAGTGGCCTTGGTTTAAGCTTAATCTTAAGCTTATTCAACTTGGGATTAACGTGTCGTATTACATGGCGTTGCGTAGCGGTAACGACGTTGGCATAGGGCTGAACTTTAAGAAAAAGAAGGAAAACGGGTGAGAATCTTAAATTATACCATCGAGAGCAGAAAGCGATACTTATGATTTTCGATCGTACCCCAATTTGCCCGGCTCATTTGTTGCTTGAATACGGGGTTGCGTGTCGATCTTAGTGCATGATTGGGTGGGTTACTCTCGTGATAGGAATACGAGCTTTTGAAAATCATTCCTTGTTCCGAAGTAGACGGCATTATAGTCAATTATAGTCAATTGAATAATCGCTCCATGCCATTGGTACGGGCAAGGAGAAATCGTAGTCTTTCAAATTAGTCTCTAAATAGTCGAATGCCTCCATCGTCAATCGGCGCGCCGCCCATTTCCTCGTCAGAAGCCTCCTTCTCGTCCTCATCTTCGTTCAACACTAATTTCTGGCCGAATAAGGTCCCGAAAAACCTATCGATAGCGGTTTGCTCCCAGCTTCGGCGATCTTCTGGAGCCATGAAATTCTGCAGCTTGTCATGAACATTGAAGCGCATCTTTCGACCTTTGCTAGCTTTGGTATCTACGTGCCGCTTCGCCTTCGCTTCCTTCACAGCAGCAAACCGAATTGTCGCGGCGGGTCCACCAGCCCCTCCCGAAGCATCTCCCGTTCGCTGATCGACGAGCTCCTTTAACAGAAGTTGATAGAAATCGGCATCGTCATAGATATCTGGATCCTCGTTGACCTTGCGCGCAACCTGTGCCGGTGCGCACGAGCGTGGTGTCCGTGTTCGTTTGATGAGACGTTCTGGTGTAACAAGCTCTTCTGCCAGCCTCGCAGTCAAAGACCTTTCTGCCGTGTTGGCAAACTTCCGAGATGATCTATCGACCATACGTATGTTCCGTGCGCTATCTGACCATTTCTCTAGGACTGCATTGCGGCGAGCGGTCGCCCTTTGTTCGATGACCTCCATGTTTTCCCATATATCTTGACTTGGTGTGTCCGTATCAGCAACTCGTTTCCTCTTCTGCCCTGCCTTTCCAGATGCCTCGGATTGAATGCTCGTGCGGAAGCCGTCGATCGTGTTCCACAGTTTGAGTGCAGCGGCCTCCGCGGCTTCGTAGGGTTGTGATTGATCCCCGAGACCTTCAACAGAGCCGAATGAATTTACCGCAACGAGAGATTTTTGTAGTCGTATGCGAACGTTGAGGAGTGCGTCGAATGCCTTCCGTTGTTGTCGAACCGCCTTTCCTTTGGCGACATCCTTCTGCGCGATGGTTGATGAATTACCGGCCACACTCTGCTGACCGGAGTTCATCATCTCTTGGATCGTAGTACGACTAGCACCATTGACTTGTCGGGAATTTTCTGGATCGTCGTGTTCTTCCAATTCTTCATCGCCGCTTTCCGCGCCGCTGGTATCGTCCATTTCTTCGTCCAGGTCATCATCCTCGTCTTCATCCTCTTCGGCCTCGTCGTCTATGAAACCATTGATTCCTTCATCGTCTGACGCCTCTTCGCTCTCATCTGAGCCTTCGTCTTCTTCGTCAAGTTCCGCTCCGTCGCTACCGCTATCATCCTCATCGGATACCATATAATCGGCAGCAGTAGGCCTAGCTACTCTTTTACCCTTGGTAGGCATAGCTTGCGAGCTGCCCCTGAACACATAACCCTTGAATTTCTCCTCGTCGCTTTCATTAAAAGCGTCATCGCTGTTAATTTCGGCATCGTCTTCGTCGTCTTGGTCGGCTTCAAGATCGGCGGTGTCGGGGTCATCGAATTCTTCAGAGCCAGCTTCGCTATCTAGATCTTGTTGTGCGTCTTCGTAGTCGGACGGGGCCTCCTCGTCGCTTCCATCATTCTCATCCTCGTCTTCGAGAGCTGTACGGCTCACGGGGGCGCCTCGGTACTGGGGTCCTAAAGCAACGGGATCTTTGCGTCGAAGCTTACTTTTTCTATTGAGCAAATTTTTAGCATACACTGGATTCAACTTCGGCTTCTTTGGATGTTCATCTTACCCTACAGCGACGTAGTGCTCTGTGCCTGCGTTTTCGTCTACACTTTCTTCGCTATCGCTAGCTTCGTTTTCCTGCGGAACTTCTGCCTCTGGGTCGAAATCTATTATGAAAGAATCGTTAGTATTTCTCTTATACAATTAGAGAGAGCTAATAATTCGTACCCTCCGCTGGGAGCTCTGTCCATTCAGCAAATTGCCGCGCACGCCCTTTCGGTTTCGACATTGGAGAGTCCCTACTGGTGAATTGTATGGAAGGTTGGCAGGTTGCTATTTTATTTGATTTCGGCCCCACGCCGCGAAAGAGAAACTTTAGAAAATTTTGGCGGTGGAAACCGGCAGTATCCACTCAATGATCTAGGGTCCCCCGATAAAAAAACACTCTTATGCAATTAAGAAGTAATTAGATAATTGAGTAATCCCGATTCTTACCTGAAGCTATGATTAATTGAGGTTAATCACTTCGACGTTCAGTTGTTCTCACTGAGCACATCTAATTATCAGAGAGGTGGTTTTCTGATACTCTAAAATATACAGTAGCCGATGTAGAAAACGGCACAATGTTGAATTCATAAGTCATCCTCAAGAAGGCATACTGTTTGATTGTCGTGTAAAAAGTACGGTATCAGCAAAACAGTTGATCTTAAACCAACGTCATCCTCAATGTGGCCTACATAGGAGGGTCCATTGTGAACAAAAATGACGACGATCCACCGTCGCCTCTTCCACCAAACTTTCCGTGCTCTTAGCCATGAGAACCCCCTAGTAAGTTCTGTTTTGTCTATACAGAAGAGAGTTATGCTCATTGCTATAATCAGGGCCTGCCACGAACGGGTTCAATACCGCGGATGCAACGCGGCCTCCCGGAACGGCGCAAGATCAAGGATGTTGCTAAGGTAGTTGCTGTGTCTTCCGCCAAGGGCGGCGTAGGCAAGAGCACCGTGGCTGGTCAGTTTCTGGTCGTTCCTATCGGGGCCAGTTATACAGACATCTACTGACTATTTCTAATAGCAAACTTATCTCTTGCTTTTGCGAGAATGGGCTATCGATCTGGAATCCTTGACACCGATATATTCGGGCCGTCCATCCCGACGCTCTTCGATCTAACGGGAGAACCGCGGTTATCGCCGAGTAAGTAATTACAGTTTGATGATTTCGTGTGATTAATGCGACGATCATCAAAAAACTAATCGCAGCAAGTATAGATAATCAACTACTTCCAATGTCCAATTACGGCGTGAAGACCATGTCGATGGGATACCTTGTTGGTGAGGATGCTCCCGTTGTGTGGCGCGGCCTCATGGTTATGAAAGCCCTACAACAACTCCTGCATGAGGTCGACTGGGGTGGTCTCGATATTCTAGTGCTCGATTTGCCGCCCGGTACCGGTGATACGCAACTCAGTGTCACACAGCAAATTGTACTCGATGGTGAGTTTACCATCCTTCATCTAGTGACTACGGGCCTCGGGTCTTCTAAAACGGCATGTAGGCTCTGTTATTGTGACTACGCCACATACCCTAGCAGTGAAGGACGCTGTAAAGGGCATTAATATGTTTAAGAAAGTCAATGTGCCGTTGCTTGGTCTTGTCCAGAACATGTCACTTTTTAATTGCCCACATTGCCATCACGATACAGCGGTATTCGGGTCTAATGAACGAGTCATGGAGATCTGTAGTGAGCATTCCATCGATCTTCTCGGCGATATCCCGCTACATCAAAACGTCGGAGACGACGGACAACGAGGGAAACCGACTGTGGTATCAGAGCCGGACAGCGAGAGGGCGCAAGCCTTCATGGATATTGCTAGGCTTGTGGGATCGAAAGTGGGATTATGAGAACTTGACTTTGACGAAATGATGCACCGATATATAGATAAAACATCATGAGCTATGTACTTCTACGATAGGACGGCTGCGACTTGGATTCCCTAGCCGACACATCACATCGCCCGCAACGTCGGATAGAAACTGGTGAGGCGCTTCGGTTCCTGTCCACGACGAGACTTTAGCAAAACGATCCACGATTTAGTCTAGGGGATCATAGGATAGTAAAGGACTCTCCATGCTAAAAACCCATGTGTATTGATGACCAAGAGCTCTCGGTCAGAAGTGCCGAAGCACTAAAGGAGAGCGTCTAGTTTGAGGGCTATGTTAGCATCCGAAGAACCTAGACAGGGACAAAGGGGATCAAAGCCTATGAATATCCATGCCCCAACCCCAACTCCTCTTAATGAGACGTTCCATGCAGCATTTCTACGTAACGATAGCCGACTTCCTGCAGCTATATTAGTCCAACTCCTCATTGGTTTGATAGATGTGGCGGCTTCTGGTAGGATCCTTTCGCATAGCCTGCCCCGAACCTGTGAACCCAACTGTAAAGCAAAGTAAGCCCCTAGCCTAATACTCAACTCATACTTGGTCAACTTACCTCTTCCGTGGACGCCTTCGGGAGTGCGGAACATGCTGTCCTTCTTAGTCTTGTGCGCCTTGGCGAACTTGGACTTGGTGTTGAACTCCTGCCATTTACTCTTTCCAGCCTCGAGCTCTTTGGTCGCCTTGAGTTTCTTGGCTTTAGGCTTCGCGTCACCAGCGTTATTCAGCGCCTCTTCTCTATTTTTCTGCGCTAATTCGGGGTTGATGCTAGCGGCGGCGGATATAACACCAGGGTTGGATGAAGTTGAAGGCGCTGATGGCTGGGACGGCGCGGAGAAAGGACTCGCGCTATTGACAGGTGTGCCATCGGCCTTTCTCTTTTGCGCTATGGGACGGATATCCTTGGCGCGCAATTGCTCTGTGGTATCGTAACTCTTGAACTTGACGACATAGATGGGGGCGGTGGAGGAGCCGGTAATAGATGTGATACGAGCGGGATAGAAAGCCTTGTCGCCCGACACCCATTTCGCCATAACGTTGTCATTGACCTTGTAATTCACCGGACCCGTATCGGCTTCCTTCTCTTCAGTGGGAGTAGTCTTCTTAAAGGCAGGATGGTTTTCTCGCGACCATTTCTCCTGAACTGGCGGGGGCGATGGCGCCTTGGACTTCGGGGGCGATGCCTTGGTCGGTTTTAATTCAGCAAGGGTTTCGTTCAATAGCGCGAGCGCATCATCTAACTCAGACTTAAGAGCAAGCAGCTCTGCGTTACCAGGGTCGTCTTTCAGACCAGTATTTACGACATCGAGCTATTGATATAGTCAGCCTTTACGTAGGAGAGAAAAAATGGATGGCAATGGATAATCCGTCGCCCATTGTTCATTGCTTACCTGCTCTTGGTATTGCTTGATGTCCTCTTCGAGGCTGGCGATATCGGCCATATTGACGACGCGATAGAATCCTGCAACCACTTAAACAGGGGAACAAAGATTTGATTTCAAATGCTATGACTTTAAGTGCTGGAGCGGGCGATAGTGAAGAAACAGTTAATAGTCCTAGGAGTACGGTAACAGTGTAGTGGACATGGATTTATCGGATATCAATTGAGATACATGAACATGTAATACTTAAGGTATAAATCGGCGGGCAACTTTGGAGTTGGACAATTGCTCCATAATTACCTAATTATCCTACGTCTTATCTTATCTCGTTTCGTGTGAGGCTCGTGCGCCACTGGTACATCGATTACTTGTCAGGATTAATCATCAATGAATCCGACCTTTTGCCGGACTCAAGTACCTACCTGAGGTCAAGAACTTTCATTTAGGAAGTAAATGCAATGTATTATGCACGTTATGTAGCTATCATCCATATGATTTGCCATCGATAGGTAGGTGGTAGGATGTTAATTCAGTAAGGTAATGTTGGGATATAGGTCACGTGGGGTGGTGGCCAGTAACGCTGGTCATACACATACAACTACAACGCCACATATTATCGCGATCGCGTTCCTTGCTTAGGCTGTACAGCCTCTCTATCTTTCGATAGACCTTGTCTACTGAGAGGTAAGTCTCGCTTCTCATGAAACCACTCATGAAACCACATGCATACTCTCAGTCCAGATGTTTTTATTCAATCACCCCTCAATGAATTATTATTACAATTTCATACGAGCTCTAGTTTACGAATAAGCCATTTATCTGTTATACCGCTATGAGTTTGTATTTCAAATATTATGAAAAACGAGAAAATGCGTAATTGTCGGAGAATGCTTGTTTCTTTACAAGCTTATTAGCGCTATCTGGGTTGACTTGCTTCTACTTTTTTCTGTATGAATAATACGTACATTTATATGATAGATCACATAGAGTAAGTATTCAATGTTTGCATAACATTGAAAATAATACAAATATACACTCAAACCGAGAGCTGAAGAAGTACAATGTACATGTATATATACATACATACATACATACATACATAATAATGGACCTGGATACATGGTAGCAGTACCTACTAGTACAGATATACAATGTAGAATGAAAGTACTAGATACAACGTAAGGTAAAAGTATAGTCGTACCAACAAGTACTCTGTATTCCTGTATTGCTGCCTACTATGTACGATGTCCTCTGAAAACACCAACTAATCGAATCTCATATAAGAATATCCAAGGGACTAACAGAGGGCGTAACAAGCAACATTCTAACTCACCGTCTTATCTTAATCTTGAACAGCCGTATTGTTGCGATCGCTGCTCTCAGTGCTGATATACGACTGCTCCCGTCACGACCAATCCTGTGACCACTACCTTCCCCAAGTCCTCTCAGGCACCAGCCGAAGAACATTCGCGAATAATGTCGTCTTCCTTAACCTCTAGAAGTACCTGTCTTCAAACATTTCATACCCACGTTGAAAAATGGTCGAGTCAATGTCAAGCCGAAGATAACTCCCCTGAAGACCCTGATTCGATTCCTGTTTCGGCTCCCGAATCCGTCGACACATCTCTCAGTCCATCTCTCAGCCCACCGTCCGACCTGACATCCGAGAAATTACATAGAATTACGTTATATAAGTTCTCTGATTGTAACTATCGCGATACGACTTTGAGCTTGCTGAAAATCGGGCTCTACTATGATGATTTCCCAGGTTTCATCGCCAATTTAGTGGCTTGGTTGAACAAGCCACGTCAAGATGATTTATTAGAACAAAGTGTCGCCCATATATGCAAAGAGATCGCTATTATATCGAATGATGAGGAGCCATCGCGGCCGGACCGCATCTTTGACCAAATGCGTGAACAAATCATTCTTCTTGAATGGCAGGCGCGAGCGACTCCAACCGTATGCCACAAATACTCCGCGTTCCGACAACGTACTCTCATTAAGCATCCAACCGCTTACTGGTACGAGACGGCTCTCGCGAAACCAACATGCACGTTTGGATACGATCCTCTCGCCACATTCCCGGAAATCAAGAGAGATTTCATCTCTGCCAACCGGGAGACCTACTCCGTCGGCAAGCATGCCTTGTGGTTCCCTTACATGGCAATTATCGTACCAGATGACGAAGAAAGCTACGATTCTGGGCTAAACCATGCTCTGACCGCCGCGTCATCCTGTATTCGCCTAAATTCCACCCTGCTGGCGTCGAATGATAACCTGTTTTTCAGTGTAGTTGTTCACATTTACTACGTGGGGATGTATGTCAGCTGGTTTGACGACGCTATCTCAACGTATCATACGAAATTGGTTTCGGGTTTCACGCTCGAAGATCCTTCCAGCTATGTGAAGCTGCGGAGGTATATCTTCAACATCCAAGATTGGGCAAAAACAACGAGATTGCAGGTCATCAGGGACGCACTGTGGCAACTTGCCAACGACTCCCCTCAAAAGAAATAATTTCATTTGCACATTCCTTGATTATAAGGAGTGCAAAACTGCAGGATTCCGTTTCATTCAAACCCCTCACTACTAATTGACATCCAAACACGAGGAAGGAAGATGCTCATTTCGATACAGACAACTTCGAAGTCACTCAGGGGTTTGGAATCAAAATACCTATTCCCAGACGGGTTTGAAATCTTTTCCTTAATTTAATGGAATAATTAGTGAGCGTTCTTCGATTAGAATCTGAAAATAGAACAAGAGTATGAACTGTGGCTTGAAGAACTGGGATGGGTTAAGGGGTTTCACATTGGGGCTACTTGTAGTAATTGGGGGTATGTGTGTAGGTTTCTATGTATTAAAACAACTTGATGAAAGTTATAGCATAGCCCACAATATATAACAATATAACTTCCCTTCAACTGGAAGACAGTTTCGTCTCTTGCTTAGCATGCATGTATTATACCCGAGATAATACTTACCATACCTACATAACCCGTGAGATGATCACGGTGGGTTGCTACTAAATTTTTAGAATACCACATAACTTGGTACGGATATTCCGGAAAATATGTCTAGGATTGAGAAATCTAAGTCATCCGTTTTGATAGAGCCTTAGTAGGATAATGATCTAAAATAGCCTCTTTGTGGGTCTATGCGAAGTAATCATTCCGCATACAACAGACGACCAGGAGGCAACATAATGGCTTTGATTACTTAGTAGACAATAGCTATCCATATATAACCTTTACGAGAGAATCCGTTGCTGTTTCAAATACATTTCCATCCTAACTTATACATATCCAGGCATTCTATTTTATCTACATATTTATACTTCCTATCTACTAGGTATATAATGGCTCCAACTGTGGTGTTGATTACTGGTGCGAATAGGGGAATTGGCAATGGTCTACTTAAGCTGTATCTCGCCAGGCCAAATTTTACAGTCATTGCTGCCAACCGTGATCCTGACCACCCAACCTCCAAGTCCCTCTCTGACCTTCCCACGGCCGAGGGAACTTCCCTTCAAGTAGTCAAGATCGACGCCACTATCCGCACCGATCCGGCCAAGGCCGTAGAGACCCTCCATTCCAAAGGTATCCATCATATCGACATTCTTGTCGCCAATGCTGGTATTGCGCTTTCGTACCCCAAAGTCCGAGACGTCGAGACCGACGAGATCCAAAAGCATATCCTCGTCAATGTCTTCGGCTTTCTTTGGCTCTTCCAAGCGATCCGCCCTATGCTAAAGAATGCCAATAACCCGATTTGGGCCACTATTGGTTCTTCTGCTGCTATCCTAACGGTAAGTCTAGCCCCTCGTGCCTGGAACATCAAATATAGACGGTGAACTGACTAATCCCGCCACATAGTAAGTATCGTTCGATTCGCTCCTGAATGTCATTCGAGAATCGTCGACGCCTAACACTATTCATAGGAACATGCTTCCTATGCAGAACGCAGCATATGCACCCACGAAGCTTATGCTCCATTGGTATACCAAAGCAATCCATATCGAAGAGCCCTGGCTTACCGCAGTTCCTATTGATCCGGGGTAAGTTACCGCTTATCCCCAGGGCAAATTCTAAGGCACAATTAACGCCGTAGCTAGTTGGGTTCAGACGGACTTGGGCGACCACGGCGCTCACTCCTTTGGAATAGAGAAGGCGGCAATCACTGTGGAGGAAAGCACCGAAGGCGTCATCAAAGTCATTGATGCTGCTACTAGGGATACTCATGGTGGGAAACTGTGGCGATATGACGGTGAAGAGATCGCTTGGTAAAAGTCTCTCGGTCTGATCATCTTAGTACTATGTAGTTAGAAATAGCAAATCGTACCTATAACAGTCTTTGATCGTCATATAGCTTTCATGACTGTGCAGGGTCTTTTAAGTAACACGCTTGGTACATATTCTTAATGAGTTCCTCGAATTTCACTTCCATGAGATGAGGTTACTCCATATTAGACCAGACATACAGTACTGCGCAACAACACGAGACGGAGGAAACAAGTCTAGCGTTGCGTAGCCTAGCATGTCTTTTTGAACCAATCATGTAAGACTTTGCCATCAACGCTTAACGTATTAGAAACCGCCTGAAGTCTAATAAGCCGCGCTAATGCAGGTCGCTTTACGGTGCAGATATAGTGGCTTATTCTGCATGGGTTAGCGTGCTTTTCATGTTGTCTCTTGATGACAAATGACTGCTTACCCTCCTACGGGTCTCCATGGGAGTCCCCGAAGAGCCCATCTGTATCGCCTTTCGGCACTGAGAGGCATGCACATAGTCTCTTAGATCCCGAGCCTAAAGCTTTTTACATCATACACGCGTAGTTACTAGGTCGTAGATTCTAAAGTATAATGGCTGACACTATTCAGGAGCGTACCCAGAATAGACGCCATCACTATCAAAATATTAGGCCAACGCAATCCTACGTAACTCAACATCATCGTTCAAGAGTCAAATCTCAAAAAAGGAACTCCAGGCAGAATTTACAAAATATGTGTGCCTCAAAGACGCTTATGAATATAGTTACTTAAGTAGGTATATAACCGGTGAATACCAATAACTAATGACAGATGTGTACAGATCAAGCCAATCCGGCACTCAATTCCTTGACGGCTTCCAAGTCGTTAAGCCGTGTCTCGAACTTAGACTTAATCATCATCAAGGAAACAGGGCCAAAGGGCAGATGAAGTGGGACCTTTTCACCTCGACTTGCGACTTTGAATAGCAGTTCAGCGAAAAGACTAGGTTCGATGCCGGCCCCCGACTGAAGACCTTTCCGGACGTAAGCCTCCAGCTTTCGAGCTGGCATATCTTCGGCTGCGTAGGCCGGATGGGGCTCCATGTACTTCTTGCTGGAAGTTTCGAAATTGGTCTTCATTCCGCTCGGCTCGACGATACAGAAGTTGACTACAAGGTAGCGATTAGAAATCGACGTTCAATAAATTCCCAGAGACAGAATTTACTCACTGTTCCAATCGGGATGCATTTCACGCGCGACAGACTCAGACCACCCCTCAACAGCAAATTTTCCGGCGTGGTAGAAAGCATGACCAGGAAATGCGCATACACCAGCCAGCGAAGAGACGTTGAAAATCAAGCCACCGCGATAATCCTTCTCCTGTCGCATAACCTTGATGGCTTGCAAAGTGACACGCACCGTACCGAAAAACAGGGTCTCGATCTCCTGGTGCATCGCCTCTTCTGTCGCAGACTCGGTGTCACCCGAAAGTGAATACCCGGCGTTGTTGACAACAACATCGATGTGATAATTCTCGGCAAAGTGCGCAGCTGCGGCCTTGAAGGCGTTTTCGACAGAGGTGGGCGAGGTGACATCCAAAGCAAGTTTCAGGATGTTAGGGTTGTCGTCGGGGAGGTATGAAAGGCTAGACGGGTCCCTTGCAGTCGCGATGAGATGCTGCGTTGGCTTGCTTGCGATGCATTTCGCAATCTCACGACCAATGCCGCTGGAGCACCCAGTAACTATATAGTAGCGGTTAGCTTGCCGTCGAGTCCGAATGTGAGTTATGCTGGGCTTTGGGACACTTACTCAACCAGGTGGCGTCGACGGGGAGATGGTAAGGTTGTGTATTCACTGGATTCATCTTGATAGTAGATTCAATCGTATGATCACAGAAATCTACTAGGTATGGAATGAAGTTATGCTTCTTGTTGAAGTGCCAGGTCTGTCGAATACCTCAACTTCCTTGGCTGAACTACAGCTATATATATGATAACATTGACTAGTCATCGCCCGGTTAAGAAGCTTGCATGGATCAGTATCTTCACAGTCAATTCCGAATCCCGTCAGTAATGTCAGACCCGGCTTCGTTGCTGTGGCCGTAAAGGGGTTTTTCGGCGACCTAAATAGGAATGTGGGGAATATGACCGGTGGTACCATAGCGGCTGACGGGCTTGAGGCCGGCGTGAGTCAGGCCGCCCAGACCCGGAAATCTTTATTCATCTAGGTGTTATTTAGCGCATTCTGGAGTGTGTCGTTCTTGAAAACGAATAGGAGGCTTTTGGCTGTTACACTGCATATCGTATAACTGAAAAAAAGGAGACCGCTAGCTGGTCTTGAGACTTAAGCGGATGCTCAGGGGACTTTCTCAGGTTATCTGCAGGTATACGAAAGCCACCTACACACTGTAACCAATAATTGTTCACATTGCTACCCTTAGATGCCGCACATCCTTCCCGCGTGACTTTGCGAGAGGTCTATTACTGAAAAGGGGTAACGTATGCCTCTTATTCGTGGGGGTTACTAGGTGGTTATTATTTAATCGCAGGATCGCAGCTTGCGATCACGAATCATACCATTTTATCATAATTAACACGCAGAAAAAGCTTATTATTCGTTTCTATTATTCTCATCGTAGAAGCATTTTAAGAGAGCCTTGTCTTTCGCTAGGCTTGTTACACAAGCCGTGAAAGACATAAGTAACTGGTAAGTGGTATACTTCGAGACTTTAAAAATATCTAGTAATAATTCTGGTTTATATCTATCCTGAAGAAGGTGAAATGGCACTTGAATAATGAGAACATGTTACCGGGACCTCAAAGCATATTAATGTGTTATTTTAACGGCTAGGGAGGTCAACATTGTTTTCCTAGAACGGCCTCGGAGCAAGTTCAACGAATGGTTTTAATTGGAGCTTATTACATAGCCTCGACATTTAACAACATATAGAACTATCTCAAGTATTCGCCATATTGATAGGGTACCTACCTAGTACTTAGTCATGTACGCGGTTAAGCATTGAGAGAAGTCGACGTGAAGCCGCGTATGGCGGCTTCCAAATCAGCTACGACACTGCTCGTTGACTAAGAGAGACTGGCCTTGTTTAAATATATTGTCGAGGCGTATGGAACTCGACTCATAGGCCTCAAACCTAGTGTTAATACCTCCATATAGCTCTTCTTAATATTCTAAATATCGATGTAGCCGTTACATGAGGCCCTATTCCATACATAACTGTTAGGCATGGCATCATCTCTTCCAATCTTCCCCTCTAGATAGAACCGGACCCCTTATTAGACCATTTACTGAATCGTATTTAGCGAACTGTTGATGCTCAACTGATTCTAGCTTTTTATCTTTCAATGATGACAGGGCAAAGCAGGTAACTACCCAAAAACTGTTAGGTAAGTAAATTTTGAGATTCTGCTTAGGAAATAGTCAACATTGGATAGTAAAGCCGATGTCTTCGTATAACCCACGATAATTCCACTGCTCGATGGCCGTGGAGGGCCCGTCCTTCTCGTGAAGGATTCCGTGGGGTAACCTACGTAACGTAGTATTCGCGCGTCGTAGAGGAAAATTCCCCTATGACGTGTGGAGAATTGTCTATTGAACTTGGCCTAGAAAAGACCTGTTCCTGGATCTAACCCTTGCTCTATATGTGACAGGTATTCTAAGTTCCGAAGTTAATACACTATGTAAGGACCAATTGCAATAACACTAACAATGAGTATACTAATAAGTCCATTAGGAAGGTCAACGTACGGACCGAAATCCTATGGGACCCCGTAGGAGGTGCCAACTTAGTTGCATTGACCATACTCTATGCGAAAGCGACGTACTTATGTTCAGCGCTTCTTTAGTTATGTAACATCAGTTGAAATAGGGATCATAGATATAATGGTGTTTGATCCGTTTAGATAGAGAAGTCTTGCTCGACAGCACCCATTCATTACAGATTCAAACTATTACGCTTCTCTGTTCATCATGAAGGCCCTTCATCTTTGGAGTAGCGTGCTTCTTTTGGGCGGATTAGACCTTGCCACCGCGCAAGTGAGAGATTCATAGTAAGTTCGCGGCAGACTTAATGTATGATAATATACTGAGTGTGTACAACGTACAGTTCTATGTATGCTGGTGCTAGAATTGGCATACCCAATGATGACCCGAACACTCCAGCCATAAAGAGGGCTTCGGCGGAATGGACTGTGCCGAAGCTTTGCGTGCCTTCGGGTGGTAATCCTGCTAATGACTATCTGGTGGCTGCCTGGGTCGGCTTCATTGGAAATGGTTGCTCGGGCACTCGTGGCGCCCTGGCTCAAGCTGGCGTCACATTAACTGTATGTCCTCTTTCCTCTGTTTACATTCCATTTAATCTTGTTTCAAAGGAACCACAACTCATAGGGGGGATAGTTGAAGCATGACGGGACCACGACTGCGGATCCTTGGGTAGAATGGTATCCCAAGGCAGCGGAATTCAAAAAGAGTATTCAAGGCAAGCCGAAAGCTTCCTATTATCTATACAGGTTATCCTAATCCTTATAATAGTGAATGCTGGCGACACGGTGGCTTTCACGGTAGAGGTAACCTCTGCGTCGGCCGGTCAAGTGTAAGTCATTAGCCCCGTGCGTCTTAATATCTATTCTAGAACATTAGCTTACACTTCATCTAGCACAATCAGCAATAAAAGTAACGAACAGAGCGTAATTGAGCCGTTTCAATCGTCAAACCCATCGGACCCCGCCGCCAATCTCTGTGGCGGCTCTGGTGATGCTTGGGCTGTGATTGAGACGACCGGGGCGCAACCTGCGAACTCAAACATCCTCCCAGGGTTCGCGGATATCACCTTCAGCAATTTTGAGACGATCAAGTGGGCGAATCAGCAGAAGTACACTATCAACAACCAAGAAGCGGTATTGTACGATATGAAGCCTGGAGACGTTTTCGCGACGACGGAGAGGGTATCGAATACGGGATTCCGCATTCATTCGACTAAAGGATCATGTAATTAGCATACTCGGTCTTCAAGTAGGCGAACTGTTTAAGAATACTGTCAGGGCATTCTGGAGGGGCAACTGTTCCAATTACCGGCGCCCCATTTTTACCCCTATTCTGAGGTCTTGCTGACGGGGCGGGGTTGGCAACAATCACCCTAGCATTCATTGAACTATGGAGCTGAGGTTGTGGCCGACGGCGATGCTGTGTATATACCGAAGTATGGCTATGTATCGGATGGAAGAGTGATTATTTCGTTCGTCGTCGTTTGAATCCCCTTTGGGTATAATATCGTTTTCCCATCGTGTTGACGGGATCCGTAATGACTAAGATAGCTTTTCAGCAAGACTGCGGCACGGATGGTAAAATAATATCATAGCGGGTCGGAACACATTACTGAAGTACTCGGTCTCATTTCTTCCAAGGGTCAAACCACGGTCAATGAACGGTGGAAGAACGAATTTATAACCGATCAAACGGCATTTATTGGGTTGTACTGTGGAATCGCCTCGTCGTCTCTGTTGTCGTGTCTTATGTGCTAAGTGAGATGGATGATACATATACAATGACCTGAGCGTGGCGAGTACTTCATTCTACCCCGCCTAAAAATCGATAGGTAGCATTCTGCAGAATCACCAACATCACTCCTTAAACGCGGGTGAGCCGGTATGGTAGGCAATGTCATCCGTGGTATGGATCTAACTGTTATAAAATAGTAGGGAATAAGAAGATTTCTATTCGAAAGTCTCCTTACATTTACAACACAACTCCGGAACCATTGAAACGCGAGGTTCTTGTGTGTTGGATTATTGGGCGTCTATGTCTTCGAAGTTTGGCTTCCACCTTCATTCGTTATGGAAAGTGGCTGTGATGTCTGTCGCGCGCCATATGGCTCGGTTTGACGGACATTAATTCGACGAACAATATCAACTTCGGTTCATTTGAGGAAGCACTCTCATCGACTGGTATATAGTTTGATATATCAATACTGTTAACCAAAGTATTAACTCTAACGAGCGACTCTTGGTTTTATTTCTCCTTTACGTAATTATTCTGACACGGAATTCTCTGTTGAAGACATGCTATTAGTTTATGTTAAGTCAACTCTTAGCCTCCATTCTCTGGTGTTCTAACACCCTTGCTATTAGAGGGGCGATGCTTCGGCAAATAGCGCTACAATCGCGTGAACAAATACGCTATTCCTATTCATTAAAAGGCAAGTCAAGAGAAAAAAAGAAGTTTGCAGAGAGGATAGCATAGTCATGTATTCAAGTAATAAATAAATCTGGTGTGTTGTTCAATATAAGTGATTCAATTCATCTGTTAAACCCCACCCCACTTGAGCAACAACGAGACTCTGTCCACCGGGTTGGCGCCAGGTACCTAGGTCTAGGTATACTTAGTAGAAAGTTATTAGGTAGGTAGCTATAGCATAATGCTGTTGGTTGATGCTTATGAAATACGCCGTATTGCAGCTATCTAGAAACTTGACTCTTAAAGGTAAAGATAGTCTCGTAGCTTCGGATTCCCTGCAGCTAAAATCCCACTGAACCTCAGCCCTAAACACCTACGTATGCAGGATGTGGAAGGAGAGCAGCTCTATAAAAGAACGGCACGCCGCCGGCTCTTCGTCCTTCTCAACGTGATATGAAGGCATTCATCATTTACTCGTAAATTAACCGGCTGTATTAGCTCCCGTCGGTATAAACTCATATCTCATCGATTATGGCTAGCTCTAGCCTACTCTCGTCGCTCCAAGGCAAGCTCTCTTCGAAGGCCAAGGTCTTGCTAGATGCGGAGTCGCCAGATTTCGTGGCCTCGATGGCCCGCTGGTCCAACTTGAACGTCAAGTCGCCTTTCGCCATAGTGCAGCCCGCGACACAAGAAGACGTGATCGAGACAGTCCGCGCGGCCTTGAAAGCCGGTGTCCCGTTTGTGCCCGCGTCGGGTGGCCACAGTCCCTGGTCTACCGTTGGAAAAGATGGTATCGTTATAGATTTGGCGCATTACAGGGGCGCGGAAGTGGACCCGGAGAACCACTTAGTCACCGTTAAAGGAGGAACACTTATGAAGGAACTACAGTCAGCTCTGCACCCGCATAAACAGTTTACTGGTAGATATTCCAATGTTGGTTACGTCTTGAGCTAGCGCTTATTTACTCGTCAGCTGTTGGGAATGGAAACACTGTTGGTGTCATCCCCTATTATCTCGGCGGTGGTATTAGTATCTGGTATGTTGCTTTACGCCCCCACCTGAGTTGGCTTCACGTATTTTCACCGCTAAACCACCTATAGTACGTGATAATATTCCCTATGTCGCCAGAGATCCAGCGGAAACCGTGAGATTAATAGAAGGATCACTGTTAATGGGATAATACTAGATACCCCATTCATCGGCTACGGGTGCGAAAACATCGTCTCGGCTAAGCTTATCAATGCCCGTGGTGAACTCATAGATGTTTCGGAAACCCAAAATCCTGAGCTTCTATGGGGTATCCGAGGTGCTGGGCAATTCCTAGGCTTGGTAACCGAACTAACCATCAAGACATATTCATATTCCCTTCTAGGTAACGACAGCGGGCAGCGCATGTGCGGTACCTACATATTCCTACCTACGCAGCTAGAAGCTGTTTGCAGCGCTTTACGGAAAATTGCAGAAAGCTTGCAGTATGTATCAGCGGGCCACCTCATGATCGTGCAAGCACCTCCAGACTTAAAGCCGCAAGTGTTGCTGGTAGCACCGCAAGTATTCTGCTCAGCTGAAGAGGCCACTGTCTTCCTCCAACCGCTCATCGAATTAGGGCCCATCCAACAAATGCTTTTCCCGTCCACTTTCGAGAAGCATAGCGATCATTTCGACTGGGTATGTGCTGAAGGTGATTTCAAGAGCTTTAGTCAAATAGGGATTGTAAGCTGGGGCACGGAGAACATCAAACGACTTGCAGAACTACACGCCGAGTTAGTCGCTAGTTCCCCCGACACGGCACGGTCGGGGTACACTGTGGAGTGGCATACACCGTGCAAAATGAAGAGGCAGCTAAACACTTCGTTTGGACACGAGGATATAGATTGCTGGCTGTGAGTTATCCTAGTCGCTTCTTCACTTCGACTACTTATTGTCCATTTACACGCAAGTAACAGCGCTAACTCGCATTATCACCGCCTAGCAATGTGCTAAGTTGGTATACCGACCCAGCCAACCACGAGCTAGTGGAGAATATGGATCTGAAAGCACAGGCGGCTATGCGAGAGGGCACCCAGCAAGAAACATTCGTTTCTTACACTAATACAACGCGGGAGGGTCCGCTAGAGTACCGCTACAAGGGTGCTGAAAGACTTCGAAAATTGAAGGCCCTGAAGAAGGAATTTGATCCCACGGGAGTCTTTACAAAGGAGCTCCTTTGAACATGGCTAATAAAGTGTAGAGTAGGTTACTTATTCACATAGGTTTTACTTCATGCCACGCCTCGGTCCTCGTCGCATAGGATCTTGTTAGTTTGATTGATAAGTATCAATGATTGAAGCTCGTAAGATCCGTGGGTAGCACTCAATCGTACCTGGAATTAGAGGAAGCAGTGCACTTCATAGGTGGTGGGAATCCCTCGAATTCTTTCCTAAATAGGAAACCTATCCCCCCATGCTGATATCGTATAGGTCGCCACATTTGCCCAAACTTAAATCGTCCACTGATCCCTGGCGGATATCTTGAGAATTGCGCCCGTTGGACTCGCACGCACTGTTATGATATCCATATTCGAAGATAATGTGCTAGGTATTCAACATACCCTCTATTTTTCCGTCGACTGATGGCTCATACTTATATTGAATGCAAATAGATGTCGTTCAAGACACAAACGTAAATCGTAGACTCCAGGGGAAGCTAGGTACTTGTTTTAGGTATAGCTCCTCCTGCGATTACTGGTGAGCACCGCTATGATCTGGTGTTAGATTGGATGCGCTCTCCCCCGCACCTGGCTGAACACCCCGCCGTTCTCCAACCCAAGAGGTCATGGACTTGCTAAAGTTGGAGAACTGTCCCACAAACAGAGCCGACAGAACCGGCAGTGAAAGGCATATAAGCCCAACATTGATCTCAGTCAAACTATTGTATACAAATATTTAGCAGTAGAATCTATGAACGGCGCCTGGTACGTTGTAGTCGGGAGGAATGCCTCCTATGAGTGGGAAAATGGAGAGATGATACACACCTAGTAGCGTACACAGGAACAATGGTCCATGTGAAATCAGATCGATCAAAAACTCTCTTGTCTGAGCGGATGATGAGGTTGGCTAACGCGGCACCAGAAGCTCTGCATCGGATGTTAGTGAATGCCCATCGCCATAAGCCAGTGACTTACAGAAGGCCCGTGAGGAAGATGAGGCTAACGCCTATTTTCGTCTTCCTGGGAAGACTGAGATTCGCCGTCTGGTAAAGTGGAATGAACAAGATATAGAAGTCGGTGATCACATTGAAATACGCGCCCGCAGTGATGAGGTCTACTGCTATGCGATTGCAGCGGTCCAGCATAGAGGGTGCAAGCCAGTCCCCGTGTTCGCTTGGCCAAGGAGCGCATGCCACGAGATCGAGAACCACAAAGACTACACAGAAGGTAATCACTACAGCCATACCGGCCCAGACCATATATCTCACATGTCGAACAGAGTTAAATAGCCGAAGGTAAAAGGTGAAAAATCCGACCTTGATAACAGTATTGGTGATGCGAATCAGAACCGAGTCTGCCAAGGAGCCCTAATTTTGCGGACTGAGCATCAGTGTTCACTCGCCAGGGATTAGCGTCTTACTTTTTGGTACTCGACATAATGCGACAGCGGCACATCCCATAGATGAATCCCCAAAATACCACCTCCAGGTCTAAATAGAACTACATATTACTAGCTTAGTAGATTGATATAGAAATCATTTTAACGTAGCCTAGTAGTTGAAGAAACGCACGCTTAAGTATGAGGGCGGAGTATGAAAGCGTGAGGACCTGTCATTCCGCACATCAGCGCTACTATCACATCCGATCTAAGCAGGCAGGTCTGACAGTTGCAGCAATACAGAGCCCTATTATAGAGTTAGATTCGGAAAGTTGTTCCAATAGAGAATCAAGAATGCCTACAATCGTCCGCACCAAACGAACGGGTAATCTTAAGCCTAGAATAGACACGCAAAGACCCTAGAATCACGACAAGAGCAATGAAGATCGCAATCGGTATGATCAACTGATAGCACCTTGATTCGGGATCAGTGAAGTTGGATGTCTGCCCTGGAGGCGGCTCTCTAGCCGGGGTATTGTCCATATACCCGGGATCCATGTTGGTGTTAATATACGTAAGTAAGAAATAATTTACGCTTCAGAGAATGAAGAGAGGAATACCGGGTAAAGGGACAAAGAGTTGACGGATTGAAGGTCCTTGTGATCGGGGTTAAGGCTTAAAACTACCAACTGGCCCTTGTGTCCCCCAACTTGTACTACCCCGTACGCAAGGGAGGAGATCGTAGATCGTAGATCGCGACGGTGTCACGTATAAACCCTCTTTAGTAATACATTTCATTGGCTATCGATCTACGTGGATGAGGATTGCGAATTCTAATATGTATGACTAGTTTTCTATTTGTATAGAATACTCATGCTTTAAGATGCTAACTGCTATGTTTACCTAGTACCTACTAGCTATATACGTATTTAGCTATGTGCTGTCGCCCGCGGGCGATAAGGTCTAACCTAAGAACAATAATTCTGTCATTCCCAATGACTTAAGATCGTTTCGCCTTGCTCTAGGTGCGCATACTTGATACTCTCCTTCCATACAAGATCCCGTTTCTGTATATCCCTTGACTCGGCACTAGTGTCGAAGAGCTTATTATCAAAATAATATAAGCTTTTAGGAAACTCAGTGCTCGATTCGAATGCGGCGTCTAGAACCTGTGATGCGGACTTTTTCGTAGTGCGCACCAGACCATTCGGCATGAGCCATGCGACGATCGGATAGATGATCTGAAATATCAAGACACGAATGAACCAAGACGCATGGCGCTGCAGACCAGTTGTCATGGTGCCAGGGTCGACACCTAAGATACAGACGTTTTTAAGAGTAGGGTCCCGATCGAAGCGGCGCTGAAGTTCGTGGATCATCATGATTGAGAATAACTTAGCCGCACCGTAGCGACGATACCCACTGCGCCATGAGGGGTCCTCTTGCGCAGAGCTCCAGGTGCCTTTAGCTATTCCTTCAAAGCTGGCTTCGTCATGCACGACAGTCTTGTACCTCTCCTCGTCAAACGCCTGTGTCTCCTCATTCCGTCTATCATATGGACTTGCCAATCCATTAGCGCGGATAGCACATAGCTTAGAGGGTGAATGAGCACTTACTCGTGGGACTGACTTCCTACAATAATTATCCGCCCCGAACCTTTATCCATGCTCTTTAGCAAGAGGAGCGTCAATAACCAGTGCCCAAGGTAATTGGCGCTAAATGTCATGTCTAGGCCATCGTCCGTCCACTGTTGTTTGCCAAAATCTTGGAATCCAGCATTGAGGATTAGTGTATGGATTGGTGGGGTAGTCCCCGCTGCGACACGGGTGTTGATGGACTCGGCCGCTTCACGAACGCTCTTGAGATTCGCTAAGTCGAGGGAAATAACGTCGGAGGAATGCAATGGGTTCTTCGAGAGTATCGACCGGAGGGAAGGCGCTGATTTTGCATCGCGGACCGTATATATGCCGTGGTAGTTAGCGAATTTGGGCTGAGAAGCGAGTTCGTTAGCAATAGCGCTCCCCAAGCCGCCATTTGCGCCTGTAACAAGGACAGTCCCTTTGGCAGTACTCATTGGTACGAGGTTGAGGATACCGCGTATAGGGACACGGAAAAAGATAGAAACCTAGGTAGTTTTCATCAAGAAGCTTGAGGTCAAGGTTGAAATGAGGTTGAATGGGTAATTACCCCAGTTCTTGGGTAGGGAGACTTCATCATCCCTCGTGAGGTAACACAAGCAAGGGATGAACTTCCGCTCCCAACGCACCGATTCTTAACCCACAGCTTCATTATTTCTTTATCCAAGCTCGTACGTCATGCCTTTTACCTTCAACTTGCTTTAATCAGATTTAGAGGAGCAACCTCAATGGTTGTTACGTGGTCTATCGTCGTTCGAACTTAAGGCTTGAAGTATGTATCAACCTGCGCGGCCTGCGCTATTCTGGCGCGAGTGCTAATTTACGATAGATAGACATATATTCCAAGTTGATATAGACCTAAAGATGCACAGTTCCTCTGTAGTAGTAATTGATACAGTTATATCTTTCTGTCCTATTAATAACAAACAGTTGACGATGAACCAATTTATAGTTCTTGCATATTCGCTCTGACTCAATAAGTTATGTTCCGGGTTAGTGTCCGGTCACCCCGAAACCTGGGCGTAATAGGCGCGCGACCTCAACGCTTTTCTGGGGCGGTGTTCATCCTTAAAAGCCTTATTGATAAAGAGCTGAGCCGACACGACTTATAAAGTTAGAAAATGACCAAATTCCACGAATAGTCATAGAAGTACAATCCTCCGGGTAATTAGATAATAGCACGAGAGCCAATAAATAGTAGCATGGCATGGAGCTGCATGTATGGGGGCTATTTAGTATTCTGACGTGAGCAGATCTAGTATGATCTGTCCCGGAGGCATCCAAGAGTACCCATGTAAATAAGATCAGTAACTCCTCTTACATAATGCTAGCTTTCCTCCGTCAACGAAGTATAGGACTGTGTGAATATTTAATTCTACGATGAAAGAGGTTCTCGGTCCGCCGACCATCATAGCCCATAGTCGAAAAGCCGGCCATGTCCGTCGCCCTTACTCCGGAGCAGATCAAGTATCTCGAAGATCGCATTGACGAGACACGAGTTTCGACTATACACATATGCAACGGCATTTTCGTCGGCGCCGCCACTATTTCCGTAGTATTGAGATACCTCTCACGTCGCCTTGGCCACTTAGGTTTAGGTAAAGACGACTATTGCCTTTTCATCGCATACGTTAGACTACCTCCCTGCCTCTTTAGCTCAACTTCGGAAAACTGATCATAAACCATCCAGGTTTTATATTTATGTTATGCAGTAGCACTGGGTGTTACGACCCGGTTTGGTGAAGGGCGACATGTCATCCTCGTAACCAATTTCAGAGCACTTGCTATCGTTCGTTGAATATCTCCACAAGATCTTAGTGTCAAGCCTGATTCGTCTAGAATACTTTGGTATCGACGAGTTTCTATATCTTTGGCATGGCTTGCGTCAAATATTCTAGTGAGTCTTGCCCCGCTTAGGTTGCTAGCAGCTCTGCTCTGCCTGTTATCATCAAAACCAGGAACTCTCGAGGATGTGTAATTCTAACTAAATTTTTACAGTTCTCTTCCTTTACTCTCGCATCTTCCCCGACAAGAAGTTTCACAATATCCTTTTCGGTGTAGCTGCAGTTGTTTCGTCCTGGGCTATAGTATCATTTCTGGCGAGCATATTCAACTGCTATCCTGTTGAGAGAACATGGGATAGTTCCATCCCAGGTAAATGCATAAACTATGGAACTGTTACCTTAGTACTAGGGATAATCAACATCCTCCTCGACTTTCTGATCCTAGGAATCCCAATGCCTAAATTATGGAAGTTACGCATATCACTTCGGCGAAAATTCTTCCTGTCGATTGCATTCGCTACGGGTTGCATGTAAGTCATGTTCTATATTTCACTCATTTTTGTTTCTCTTGCCATGCTAACTATGAACGTCAAAGTGCCTGTGTAGTGAGCATTGCCCGCTTGTTTTATGCCGAGAAGACATCGGTGGCTTCTACGGTGAGTGATATACAGGACTCGCCCTATGACCCTAGTTGTAAGTCTCACATTCTGGTTTATCTCTAGCGCTTCCTACGTATTATCCCTTAGAATTCGTGAACTGACTCTGTAATACCCCCTATAGGGGACGATGTTTGGCCTGCACTACTAGCTAACCTCGAAATTTCCACTGGGATCGTGGCCTGCTGTGCGATTACTTATCGACCTCTTATCGAAAGAATATTTGGATCATCTCCTAGCGACGTACAAGAAACTTACCATGAGCGTAGGGCTTGGGATAAAATTAGCGTCAATCAAGAAGTAATAAACATAAGAAGCTCGCCGGCGAGCCTCACTGAGCGAGATGAACGTCAAGAACACCTTCAAGAATGGGAGCTAAGAGGGAGGGGGTTAGACGGGAACTGGAGATAACTTTATAAGTCCTTGAAGCCATATTAATTGGAGGCGTCATATTACTGATTTCACTATATGCCCTCCCCTTATTGTTGGCTTCTTAATCCCTGAATTGTCCCTGTGGGGTGTACCGCCACTTAGAGAAATATGCCGGTGTGCTTCCATCGTAACCATTGCTCGTACAGTAAATACCGAGAATAACACCTAAGCAATGTTAATAGTGAGTTATAATTAACGATGTCTTACTTACCTGTAAACCCCCAGCTTACAGGTGCGTTTGACACATCAATAATAGTTCGCATCTCCGAAAGCGCATTTGCTGGCCCAGCAGACATAGAATAATGCGACATGTTGTGGGCTTTGATTTCTAGCCTCAGCGTCTTATCGACCCAGGCTTCGGGTACAGGTACCACGATATCATTCGGCACCGGAACGTAAGAGATACCCCGGAACCGCAATTGAGGGATCAACTCGGAAGAGCTTGAGGATTGATTAGTGCCAGGGAATGGTGCAGTGCTGCTATTAGCTGGAAGCATAACGACACCTAAGTCTAGGTGGTGATTCTGCGTTAAGAATACAGAGACGCCTGCCTCCTCCTCAAGAGACGTAGGTGAGAAGTCTAGGTTAACGCTGTAGGTAAACAGGGTGTCTTGTTGGCGTCGTCCAACAAATGTTTGACCACTAGGCCCTGCATAATTCCCGTTTAGCGCTGTAAGATTCAGCTTTGACGGGGAGAGTCTTAACGTGTTCGGGTGATCTGGCGGCGATATCGTATAGGACTCAGGAATTGGGTATCTCCAGTACGTGAAGTGCGCTGGAAGTGTCGGTCCTGGTTCGAAGTTGATTACATCCCCTTCAGTGATGACAGGCCTATCGGCGTCAATAATGAACGTGATAATGGGAGAAATGGCTTACCCAGGTCCTTCAATTTCTAGATTTTCAGGAGGAAAACCCCACCCGTTCATCTCGCCGTTCAGGGGCGACCAGATCGGAAACTCATTCTCGGGCCATGTTACTGGCACCATTATGGTCTCTCTACCCATAGGATAGTATAGGTACTCAGGACCAGACCGAGTCGAAAGTGCAACACCCCACCTTAGGCCATTAGCGAATATCACATTTCTTCTGTAGTGTACTCATCACTCACCAATTGCCTGAGGGGTCTTGGAACATGTCTGCATGACCTACGGTTTGGACTGGGAAACACTCGAGTCAGCATAGTCACCATGTTTTCTGCTGTGTGTCTCTCACAGTAATTCGTCGTGTTAGCATTCGTGAGCAGCGGATTTGCGGGGTTCGCTTCGTAGGGCCCATGGATGCTCTTTGATCTTGCCATCGTAACCATATGCTCGAGTCCCGTGCCCCCTGATACTAATAGTTAACCAACTGTTCATTTATATGCTTGTTTTATTCGTAATATACTCACCTTCAGCTGCTAGTAAGTAGTACCACCCATCCTTAAGGTATATGTGAGGGCCTTCCGGTGCCTAGAATCTTTGATAAGTTCCTCATTTCACTATTTCCGAAGATCCATGATGTCTTACTGTGCCGCCGGTACCGTTCCAGATAATTTCCCATTCTCCAACCTTTCCAGTGTTTAGATCCGCCTCGGCTAAGAGTATGCCGGGGCTGCAAGAGTTAGACTCCCAACGACGGCGTACGGAGTGTCTCGTCACTTACAAGACTTTCCAAGCATGCCCACCGACGATGTACACCTTTCCATCAGAGTCCCATACGGGCGACGTGTCGTATCCTTCGAAATCGAAGTGAATTGCCTCAGACCACGCAAGAGCGTCATACGGATCATCGGATTTGAAGATAACCTATTTTTAATATTAGCCAATGATTCATAAACCACTATATGGTTGGCTATACGTTATCCCATCGCGATGCATCTTCGGTTGCACGATCATCGTCCACAAGAGTGGTTACCAGCCAGAATGTCCCATCATTGAATCTCAGAGTCGGGGCCCAAATTCCACTAGATCAATTTAGCTTCTTCCAATTTCACGGTTTCTGGTCTATTACCTCGTTGATCTATTAGTTTCCGCCAGGCGTGGTAGTTGTTCTCGCCGGTTTAAAACATGGCCTGTCCAATTATCATCAGCACACTTCACCCACCCAGCATAACAGTTAGCTAACCAATCAGTTTCCAATTTTGCAGATCCTTGCTTGCATGCAAGGGGATACCAGGGAAGCCATTAAAACTCGAAGAAGCGCAGAAGAATGTGTTGTCCCACTCTGGAACGAATATACAACTCGGGTCTGGGTGAAAACCTGGTAATATAGGGTTGTAGTACGTCGAGTTCTGCACGCAAGTCTTTCCCAATGCTAGGGAGACGAATGCGCACAACGCGGCAGTCTTCACCACATGGACCATTGTAACCTTCTGACAACTACTTACTCATATATATGAAGTCGTCTTATACTCCAATCAGAGATAAGTTTTACTCTCGAAGATTTCGCAACAACTGGATAGCTGCTGGGTTATACGTAGCTATCCACACCCCGCATACCAGACTCTAGCACCGGATTATAGCACCGGTTAAAATGAATGGTTAAACCCCCAAAGCTTGTATTTGGTGCTCTTCGGCGGTTAATAAACCGAAACATACATTAGTTCCTCGTTGTTTATAGCAATTTTCAAGTGCTTGGCTTTGAAGACAACGGTATTGGCTTCTGGACAGTTGCCTATTCGGATTCTCTATATGTCTGCTTAGCCCTCATGGTGCTCCGCAAGTACACCTTTCTTATTATCCAAAGCATCGTCTCGCGAACTGCCAGCTTTAAAGCGCTGATGAGCGATAGCTTCAAGTGATAGACCTCTTGTCTCCTTCAGGAAGGCGAATGCAAGAACTGCAATGACGGCGTCAAAGATACCTAAAGGTCTTAGCACGATGGAGCAGCCACAAGGTTACATTCTAAGGTTAGCTTACCCCATAGTAAGAATGTCCCCCAACCCATAGACGATATCATATATGGGGTAGTTAGCGAGAAAATGAAATTAAAGAGCCACTGAGAAGCTACACCAACTGCCACACCGGGCTCTCGGATCCTTGCGGGGAAAATTCTGTTTAAGAGATTAGTTCATCTGCTGGCTCGCAACAAAGCAATAATTAATTAGTGCGTAAACTTACTCAGAGACATATGGCCATGGCATTGGACCCCAACTGAAGTTATAGGCGATGACGAATAAGTAGATAAGCGCGACAGTAGCGATGCCAGATGGTGCTACACCTTGATCTCCCCCGCTTGGAGCAGGGAATGATTTTACCACAGCCGCTGTGGTGATCTGACAAGCGGCCATAAAGGCAGCACCCCCAATCAAAACCTGGCGACGAGAAAGACGTTCTGAAAAGAATAAGACGAATGTCCCACAGGCGACAACTTTGACTGCCCCGAAAATAGCAGTGAGTAAGAGGCTCTGTTCTTCACTCCCGACAATAAGATTAAAGTACTGTGGCCCGAAATAAGCAAAGGCAGTTGCTCCAGTTGCCTGCTGCGCTGTGAATACCGCGAATGCCGCAAAGACCCGTTTGAAATTCTCTCCTTCAAGGAGTTCTTCAGGAAAATGTTGATATGAGTTGAGTATCCATATTAGGAGGAGACGCCTCACCTCGTATCCGGAAGCCCTCGGTAGCCACTTCTTCAGCCGTAACGCCTGCTCGGATCTCTTCCATTTCGTCAACGGTAACTTGGGAATCATCGGCTCGGATCCATTGAAGGCTTTTCCAAGCCTCATCGTGCCTACCCTTCTTCGTGAGCCACCTCGTACTTTCGGGTACCGTTAACATTCCTAAGCCAAGGAGGGCTGCTGGTGCAAGCTGGAGTCCGATCGGGATTTGCCATTGAGCGGGATCTGTCGATGCGATGCTTCTCACGACTCCGTAGTCGACCCAATATGACACGAAAATCCCCTACATAGTATTGAAATCAGCGCGACCCCTGCCTAAGTATACAGGAACACTTACAAATGTATAAAACCATTGGAAGAATGACCCAACTTGGCCTCGCATTTCTTTCGGCATCATCTCACTATTGAACATCGGGACAGCTACTGTTGCTGCACCAAGCCCAAGCCCAGCAACCACTCGAGAAACGTAGAAAGCTGCTAGCGAGTGGGTATTGATGGTCTGGATTGCGGCACCGACGCAGAAAACGAATGAAGATATCATCAATGAGTTCTTGCGGCCCAGCTTGTCGGTTAACGGCCAAGCAAGAAAGCAGGCAAGGAAACCTCCTAATTGCTGAAGGCCCACGGAGAGCGCATTCGTATGAGTCTTGTCAGCGCTTCCATATCGATAGTCGGACTGAAAAGAAGCCATCGTTAAGACGCCGCCTTGATCAGGTACCCGGATGTCAGTAACATGCTTCTTTCACAGCATATTCGAAGAAGTTAGATAGATCTACTAACCAACACTGTAGTTGCCATAGATTAGTATCATATATCAAGGAATAAGTCATCATAAATCGGGTTGCTCACATTCCACTATCATATCCAAACAGAAATCCGCCCATGCAAACCACAGAGCCCAGCCAGTAGGCTCGAACTTTTCCTAAGGTTGTGCCTTGCATCTTTGTCCGTTGAGATGACGACTGCTCACTATCGCTAAATTGTCGAAGCAAAGGCTGCCTGTCTTCCATGATGGCCCGGGGATCCTATAACCCTTTTAACTCTGAAATTAGGTACTCTACGAGCGAGTTCCATGCTGCCTCGGTTAATGGTTATAGCTGACCTAAAAGACGAAAGATCTGAACCTCAACGTGTAGGGGTGAGATGACGTGACCAGGGGACTGGAACGTCAGCCGCGATATAGCAACGAAACGTCACCTTTAGGGCTCTTCGTAGCCACTGAAATCAGCGGATCCCCGACAACCGAGCTTCCCCATACATCTCCATAGTGGAGGCTTGCGGGGAATCTTCAGGGATTAAAGACCCGAATCTGGGGCCGATGCTGATTCTGGTTCACTATAGGGAGCGACCGGAGGTCTATAAGCGACAACCAATAAGAATATCAAGAGGCCGAGTGGCCGAGCATCTCGGAATATGTTCACCCAAACAGCGGGTTCATAGGCAAGCTAATGAAACCACCATTCCAATACGCTCCACAGCACCTACAGTAGTGAAAGCCAAGATACTGGTTACTACCGCTAGTCAGCCCATTATCATGTTCTATGGGAGTAATTATTGGGCTCACATGCGAGCCATTGGTGTTGAGCTGTGTGTAGATGATTGCGACATCGCTGTGGAGAGACGAGATCGGAAACCGTAGTTATCCGGCCTATTATATCTAAGGCGTCTGGACCATCTCGTTATTCTTAGACATCGGACTCTCCTCCGTTTCTCACAGCCATTCGCCTTATTTATCCCATAAGTCCCTTGCATGATACCAGGGCACATCCCAGACATACAACACACACACAGAGAGGCCACATTCAGTTAAGACACCATGGCGCCGGGGAAAAGACCTAACTTTCTCATTGCTCTAGCCGATGACCTAGGCTTTTCAGATGTTGGAGCGTTCGGTGGTGAAATCAACACTCCCAACGTTGATAAGCTCGCCAAAAATGGTATCCGGTTCACGGATTTCCATGCCGCTGCCGCATGCTCACCATCTCGAGCTATGATCATGACTGGGACGGGTCATCACATCGCTGGATTAGGAAATCTTATCGAATGGACCAACATTTCCGGCCAGAACGACCCGAACGGAACAATGTCCACGGCCGTCCAGCGAGGCATGCCTGGCTATGAAGGATACCTCAATGAGCGAGTTGTAGCATTACCGGAGATGCTTCGTGATGCTGGGTATCTGACCCTGATGTCGGGAAAGTGGCACTTGGGCCTCACGCCAGAGCGGAGCCCAAAAGCTCGGGGATTCGAGAGGAGCTTCGCGCACCTGCCGGCATGCAGCAACCACTACGGATACGAGCCCCAGCTAGAGGGCATGGACCAAATACCCGAGTTCATGACGATGAGTTTCATTGCTCTACACAGCGAGGACGGCGAGTATGTGAAGAAACTCCCCGAAGGGTGGTACTCATCCAATGGATACGGCGATAAGATGGTGCAGTACCTAAAGGAATGGAAAGAGGAGAAAGATGAGCGACCATTCTTCGCATACTTACCGTTTACCGCGCCTCACTGGCCACTACAAGCTCCCCAGGAGTACATCAAGAAATACCGTGGCGTATACAATGATGGCCCCGATGCTCTACGCCAGAAGCGTCTTCAACGTTTGAAGGATCTCGGGATGGTCCCACAAGACGTTGAGCCGCACCCGGTTGTCGCCGATGAAGTGAAGGAATGGAACGATATGAGTGAGGAAGAGAGAGCCAACTCCTGTCGAGCTATGGAATGTTTCGCGGGAATGGTGGAGTGTATCGACGCCAACGTCGGGAAGGTCATGGACTACCTCGAAGAGATTGGCGAACTTGATAACACTTTCATCTGCTTCCTGTCTGACAACGGGGCCGAAGGCGCAGCTTACGAAGCTTACCCCATCGTCCAAAGCACCATGCTACAGCACCTAAAGAAATATTACAACAACCACATTGACAACCTAGGCAATGGTGACTCGTTTATCTGGTATGGACCGAGATGGGCACAAGCCGCCACCGCGCCGAGCAGGCTATACAAGGCATATACGACCGAGGGTGGAGTCCGGGTTCCGTATGTCATGAAGCCTCCAGCAAGTTTCAATGGTCAATTCGATGCCGGCAGCATTACACACCAATTTGCAACGGTGATGGATCTCGCTCCCACAATCCTGGAAATGGCCGGTGTCAAACACCCGGCACCGACGTATCAGGGCCGAGAAGTCGTCTCCATGAGAGGCAAGTCGATGGTCCCCTATCTTCAGAAGAAGGCGGAGACCATCCATGAGAAAGACTTCATCAACGGGTGGGAGACATGTGGACGAGCGGCATGCCGAAAGGGCGACTGGAAAATCGTATTCATTCCTAAACCCAAAGGCCCGGAGCGCTGGCAGCTTTATAACCTAGCTAAGGACCCCGGCGAGGTGCACGATCTTGCCGAGCAAGAACCTGAGAGATTGAAGGAGTTGGTTAAGCTGTGGGATCAATACGTTCTAGAGACGGGTGTCATCCCGCTATCTCCTGACCTAGGGAATTGGATAGCCGCTATGGAAGAACAAATGCCTGAGAACGCATGGATAGAATATGAATATTGGAAGGAGGGCGCCAGAGACGACCCTGCGAGATTCACGAAGCAGATCCCTAGATTCCAAAGGCAGGTCAAGGCCATTTAAGTAAACCGTGTCCGACGGCTTCAGACTATTTGCACCATGTAAATAATAATAAATTCAGTTTATCGACCAACTATTGTATTCCTTTCTTCTAGGTTTTAGGTATGGTATAAGGTGTTTTGGGTACCCAGATTTCTACGTAATAAATCGTAATTTGCCCCCGTATAACTAGCGTTAAACAGCCAAATGGAAGCCAGTGCTTGTTGTCACGGTTCGTTTGGCGCGGCGCTCTCCAACCACAAGCAAACAACAAAGTGACGCACTAAGTACGCTACAAGTGGAACGAATGGGAATTCAGATGTTGAAGGGGCGGTTCCTGGGCGTCTCCTTTACCCTCCCCCCTATTCGGGAAGATGAGTTGAGATGTGGCGTATAAAATCACACTTCGCACCTTGAGGGTCGGAATTTTATTGAAGAAAGGCATTGTTTTGTGCTTTTTCTTCAGGACTGGATATAAGGCCCTTTATTCTAATCATAAGAGTGAAAGCCTATTCTTTACCCCTAAACTCACAAAGCCAGGACAATAAGATCCGTTACGAGGTAACATAATGCGCTTTGTCAAGTAAACAATGTTTATTCCAATTCTGTAGGTCTTGATCCAGTCCCCGGGTACCTATATAACTAAACGATCGCTTCGTGTTGCGCGTGATCGTATTTTTCTTTCGTATGAAACGACCAAGATATGCGGCTCTAGTCCATTGCAGCCACCTTCCATCCCAATCCCCAGTTCGAAAGCTTTGGCTGACTTGCAAGATGGCTGAAATAAGCCCACCCCGTGATAGTCCAAGTCCCCATCCAAGAGGTAGACCGGCGATTGTGGTGAAGGACACTAGTTTTCACGCTCCTCCCCAAAATGTTCCTCCTCCTAGTATTAGTCTTCCTAATATGCCTCCTCCCAGTATTCCTGGAATTCCTCATATTCCTCCTCCCGTTATGCGTCCACCCCCTGGTATTCCTTTGCCTCAAGCTTACCCAGATACGTGGAAAGCTCAGGAGGATCCAGGTCATGCAAATCGAGTTCACCTCTTCAAATTGCGCCGGAATTCGGCTAGCTCCAACAATAGCAGCTGCCCTTCGACTCCAATGAAGTCACATCGATCTCAAGTTAACACTAGTTCACTAAAGTCCCGAGGAGGTAAAAGACGGATCAACTACGTACCATGGCAAAGGGAGGGGCCGCAAAGTCCATCTGCCAGTAGCGCCTATGAGTCCTCCAGCCAATGCATGTCGCCAACTGAATCAAGGAGCGGGCTGGACCGCTACGAGGCCGAAAATAAGCTATTAGCTAGTCAGGAGTGGATGGCTTCCCCGTCACCTCGCGGAACCAAACGCATGTCGCCCAAGGAATATCATCTCCAACAGGTCAGAAGCAAGAAGAGATTGAGTCAAGCTGAAGGTGTTATATATGGGCATCAGACTTCCAGTCTGCGGCCGACAGACTGTCGGCAACGCCGTGAGGTATACAAACCCGGTCTCATCTTCAGCACTCCTTTTCACACAGCTATGAACACTGGGGACGCGTACATTAAAATCGATGACCCAAATTTGACCGCAACCCCTTTTGGTACAGTACATTCTAAATTCCGTAAGATGATAGTACTAAGGGAATTCGGCGAGCACGTCCAATGTATCCCGATTTATACCCACAACGGGAACGGTCTGCAAAAGAAGGAATATCACCACGAATACGTGAGCATCCGTGACATCAACGACGAGAGCCCAGAGCCAGATGAGGGGCCGAATCCAGGGATCCTTGCGTGTAGGAACATCAACTACTACAAAACTTTCATCAAGGGTAAAGCAGTGGTGAAAGTGACAGAAATCTACAGCCATCGGTATGATGCTCCGGCAACCATTGAAGGGAGAGTCGACTCGGACTCGGACTCACAGAAAAGGCTATTTGCCCTAGCCAGACGGTTTACGCTTTGATACCGCCACATGAAAGATAGAGTACGGTCCACCGTTAGCAGGATATGAGATGTTTATAGCGCTTGTTCAGGATGAAAGGGCCGACAAATCGGAGCCTATCGTTCCGAAAGGGGGAGTTTAAATACTATGTAGCTTAGGCGACTGCCTGTTTAGCTGTATTGGTCAGTTTTATGATAATCACATTCTTTTTTGTTTAAGTTACTGCCCGTTCATTAGCGATTATAAATGCGTAGATACTAATATCATATTGATTTATCGAGAATCATTCGTTGGCATACATTCGAGCTGTATCTGTATCTAAGTTGTCAATTCGGTGTAATCTATCAGGCATTTGTGACAATAGAGCCTTGTTGTGGTGAAAAAGCCTTCTTTGTGCGCCTCTTCTTTATAAGTCGAACTCGAATAATGCACATTGTTCTAGGTGTGCGTCAGTTTAGTTAAATACGAAATGCAGACATTTTTTTTTTAGACGCTTGGCTCTCTCTTCAATCATATAATGCTAGTATTTCCAACTTTCAAGATGGAAGTTGGTCGGCGCAGCTTGGATTCGTCTGAAAAGGACGGAGGATATAAGGAAGTTACTAACGAGTGTAAGGATGTGTCCCTAGATTTGAACATTGATAACCAAGGCTGGGCAGCAGTAGATGACCTCAAGGTCTCCCGTTTCCAGGGCCATCGGGCACGTGTTCCCAAGCCACTCCTAGATGGAGGCAATGTGAAGTTTCGCGAAATCAACTTTCGTAAATCCCGGATTGTCTCCAAGGTGACTCTTGCCCAGCCGGGATTCGACTGGGGACTCGGTTGTTTCGGCAACCCGACGAAGCTCGTCGAGACTGGTAAGGGGGAGTTGAACAGTCTCCACCGAGTTGACTTCCACGAAGTTAGGATTTCCAAAGAACTCGCAGAAGGACATGAGGTCTGTGGAAGAGGCCTTGACGATTGGCTTATCTTCCAGCGCTCGGCACAAAAAAACATGGAAGCGAAGACCGAGCAAGACCTAATCGAGTTTCACGAGAACCAGCAGGAAATCCAGACGGACTCGGATCAAGAACCTTCTCGACGTAACAGCGAGGACACGGAAAGGTTCCTTACGCAACTCGGAGACCTCGAAGCCGCACATCCAAAAGTCCAAGCCGAAGAGGTAACTATCCAGGACCCGGCGGAAAGAAAAGGAACTTGGGCTTTTCTCGGCGCTGAAGATTGGATTGAAGAAGCAGACTTTGAGGAAGCTAACCTCGGCACCAAGTCATAGGTCCCAATGTGGTACTTATGGTACTTAGCATTGTTTTAGGGTTATACAGGTAGTCCATACATTGTGTAGAGAGCAATGCTAGCGAGGTATCAAAACACTTAGGTAGGATTAATTTCAATTTATAGTTCTGCTCCTGAATTAAAGTAGAATCGTGCCACACATATGATTTTACCAGTTTTTACGGGACGTGAGGGAAGAAATAGTACATACCATTCGACGTTGATATACAGTAAAAGTATAGCATGAGTCTCAAATTGACTAGTCTATCTGGCTACCTACCTATGAAGACGGCCATAACAACCAAGTTCCGCGATTCAAGGCTCGAAACCTCAAAGTAAACGATAAGAGACAGTCTTTCACATCGGTTCCTACCTAAATCATAAGCTGTCTTATAGTGTGCCTGCTATGTGTGCCGAATGCCTGTACCATACTGTAAGGGGCAAATAACGGATGCTCGGAACCAGGCTCCTGGATCATCCGTCTCTGCAGATGAACTCTGGCGAATCCTTCCCCGTTGAAATAAAGCGCTGGCATTTCGTTGGTAGTCCTATTGAATTTGCCCGGTAGGAGCAAAGACAGTATTTCAGCCATGTATATCCCCGTTTTCATTTGAAGCCTTTCTAGAGGCGTATAATAGGTTCTAGGTTCATATTCATCGAGATCGTATCCCTCAATTAGAGCATCGTCGACTACATCCTCGAATCTCGCCACTACGTCCTCGACAAGTTCATGGAATCCCAGTATTTCCATCACCACGGGTGGGGTAAAATAGGACTTCGGCATTCGGAATCCGCTCACATCCATCTTGTATATATCATCTCCAGCTTTAAACTTAGCTGCTAGATCGTGACCCGGATTTTCGATCAGGATGTTGTCTATCCCTGGGTTGAGGTCTGGTTTCGAGCTGGCGTACCGTGCCAGCGCAGCTCCGAAGACCTCCCAAGACCCAACTTCATTGGCAGTTACGTGATACAGAATGACTTCCGTGGCTCCCATATATACATTGTAAAGACGTGACGATACTAAGATTAGTTTGCGCAAAGTATTGATGTCAACTTGGTACATGACATGTTGGATTATCTCGACAGGTAGAGTTTCTAGTGTGCTGAGCTTGGACTTTGTACTCTTGAAGGGCACCGCTGGCTCCATTTTTGCAGGATCGAGGTTGTAGGGGACTGGTATGGTGGTTAATGAGTATAAATGTAGGCGAATATAGGCCGTCAGGAAGTGCAAGTAATTCGCGAGTCTGTCAGACGTCCCACCACGAGCGGAATGTCTGGATGCTATAATTATCGGGGAATCGATGGGTACGCAAGTGGGTCCGGGTGGTAGTATTTATATAGATATTCCATGATGCTCTTTCATCATTGACATTGTTCGCTGAACAATGGGTATTGTTGCTACATCTGAATGGATTTGTGCACAAATTAAAGTAGTTGTAATGGTTACGTGTCTAGCAGGTAACTGGTGATGGTAGAACAACTGATTATGTCGGATAAACTCGATCATTTGTAACGAGATGATCTAAATGATGGAAACAGAAGCATCAATCCCCCCTATTTCTATAAATATTGGGGCACCAAGTGGAAAAGGGGTAATAAGTTCAATATACTTGGCAATAAGCTTTAAATGACCATACTACACATTCCAAGGTTAACGCCAAAACGCCGTGTATATGCGAACCCGCCAACCCCGAGACGCAACCCTAACTAGGGCCGACCTGATGCGGAACCATCTATATCATGCACCCCTTCCTCTATTCCCGCGTCCCCGTCCTCTAGAATTAGAACTAGGCCCCGCCTCCGCGGTATGATTATTGTTACTGTTACTAGAAACCCCGCCGCTAGCGCCCCGATTGGCGTTCCCCCCTTTCGACTTATTGCTGCGATTGCTTCTGCGCCCACCACCGCCGTGCTCTTTCTTCTTGTCTTTGCCCTCTTCGCGTGCGGTTCGCCTTGCCTCTTCTTCCTGTAAGCGCCGGCTCTCCTGATCCCACCACTCTTGAAACGCCTGCTCCTGCTGGATTTCCTGTAGGCTGCGTTTAGCGACTGCCTCGCGTACAGTTTCTTGTTCACGTTGCTGTTCCCCGATGATATCGGCTAGACCAAGCCCTATCTCTTGCTCCGGCTTGGGTGTTCGCTTGATATAAGACTTTGAGTACGGGGCAAGAGGTGTGGACTGGGAGGCCGTAGTGGATCCTTGCGCTCCGCTGCTTGTTCTTTGGCCCGGAAACCTAGTATCGGGGGATGCGGTACGTCGTGGAGTTGATTTTCCAGATGATGTCTCAGCCGCAAGGAGTGGTTTCGGTCTTGGAGGGCCGGCCGATGGCCCCGCAGGAGAGGCGGATGTATCTGCAATGGAGGTGTTCGAACCCAGGGGAGTCTTTTGCCAAGGGGATCCCTTCTTCTCATTGACCTTTGTCCATGGTGACTGTGACTGGTTACATTGAGATTCCTGCCGAGCAGCTTGTTCCGCTTGCTGTTGTTGCAATTGCTTTTTTCTCTCCTTCTGGGATATCTTTTGCGGAGTGCCTTTGTTGATTGTGTCCCTCCTCTCAGCTGCAAGACCTGCGGAAAGAACGGACTGGCCTGGTCTCGACTCAGCAAGTACCTCTCGTAGGTCTAAACGCGATGTTGGGAGCGCCGAAGCTCCCCATGGATTGCCTCCCGATGGAACACGGCTTGTGGTGGGCGCATTTTGAGATTTCGCAGGCATGGGGCCTGACCGCGATGCTGATGCGGAAAGAGTATCGGCTGGTGTAAGAGAGAATTCGATAGATTTCCCTTTGGCATCTTGCCAAGGGCCGGCAAGTGTTGGCAGTTGGTCTAAATCGTTCCTCTCGCTGGATTGTAATGGTCGAGATGTGGGTGAGATGGGACTAGTAGCACTAGGTGATTCTTCTTCGTCCATAGCGAAGATGAGATCTGTATGCGAATCCCTTGGCCTAAGCTCAGGTGTGAATGGCTCATTTTGAATTCCCTTCGATTTCCTTCTCGTTCTATCCGCCATTGGCGAAAGGCCGATAGAGTCATCCAAACTTCCGACACGGGTTTTGAATGAGGATGACAACTTCCTCTCGTCATCTTTCTGGTGGACCCTGAATGCCATCTCTTTAACTCTTCTTTGCCTTTCTTCATCGATATCTTGAGCTAGATGAGGATTGCGCTCGTGGAGGAGTAAGTCGGCTCTCCCACTTCGCGCAAACGGACATCTAGCCAGTTGATTATCACGTACAACTTCATCAAGTTCCAAGAGTAGGTCTTCGTCGAGGTCGTCAAGGAGACTAAGTACGCATTAGCATTATATTTCCAATATCAACGTTTCAAATGATTCAGCATCCCAAAATTCTAATCAGAGTTGCAAAGACATAATGGTGATCTGGTCGGAACCGGGCGGGTAACAAAATCAGGAAATAGCCCCCTTAGGCAAGGATACTTACTGATTTTCAAGCATTGACTCCATCTGGAGGCAAATGTACTCTAGCCCCTTATCCTTGAACTCAGAAACAGAACAGGGGCTTATGACATTGAGTAGAGTTGAAACATTCCGGGTGGTGACTAGATATGTCAGGAGAAATGTTCAACGGGGAATAGATAAGAAGGGAACATACCGAAACAGCCAATGATCTTTTGGCAAATTTGCGACAGGCGGTCGAGCATGAGTTCATTGGCGATGCTCATGACATCCATTACCAATTCGGAGAATTCATCAACATTCTCTGCAACGACGTCGTCGAAAAGCTCTTCACCAGTATCCGCATACATGTGCTGAAGTACGTAATGGAACGACTCCGGATCCATGTGTTTTAGGTCAATTTTGATACGGTCAGCCTCTCCCTGTGCTGCACGACGGCCCTCCAGCCATTTTCCGCGCGAGCGACCGTTGAAAAGGCCCTGGAACCACGGACATCTTTGGCAGAGCAAGGCACTGTGGATCGGGATCTCATCACCATCAAGTTCCAAAAGCGCATCGCCATCTTCGAAAAAGGCCGGATCCTCGATTGCTTCTTTGAAGTCCCGGTCCATCGAACGTGGTGGCGAACTCTGGATTCTGACAGCTGTTTCCAGGTTGGCCATCTCCAGCTTAGTCGCCAGCCTCATGAGTTCCACACGGATTTGGCGGTATCGGTATGCTAAGGATTTCGATTGTCGTGTAAAATTCCAAGCTGGGATGACTTTATCGCAGTATATATAAGTGACAAAGTTCATCAGAGTAATCAAATCCACGCTGCCAGTGAGTTCTACAATCGTGACACCGTCCTGTTCGGTGATGTTAATAAGATCTGGAATTTCGTAGGTTCCAATTTCTCTGAATTGCTGCAGTCCGGTTCGAAGCAAGCGACTTCGAGCGGACAAAAGCCACGAATGCACAGGAATTGCCACGGCCGGGTATGTAGCCGCGCGGACGACCGTGCCAAGGTCATTGTATTGGAGACGCCAATTCTTGATGTGCGTTTGAAGGTCTTCTTCAAGATCAGTAGACGTCAACGTTTCGTATGCTAAAGCATCTACCCGGCCCTTCAATACATCGGGGTCCTGGAACTTCCAGGTATCCTTGTTTTCCCGCGCTTTGGAGTTCAAGGCTTTGAATCCAGAGAGGGGAAATAAAGGAGCAATGTCCTGCCACAAAGTTGGTTCATCGACCTCAAGCTGTTCCCGTGTCACGTCACAGTCCTTTCGGATAGCAGCATATGCGCCAAATGTGGAGCTTCTAACAGCAACAACATCTGTAACGTAGGGGACACGTTGGAATTTGAAATCTTTCCGTTTCGAGTCTGCCGTAGAAGGCGTCTTCGTATCTTTGGCCTTAGTTCGCTTGATGCGACGCCATACTGCTCCAGACTGAGTCGCGATCATTACGGAACCATTCTCTCCAACAGTTACCGATCTGACGCCGTCTTTCTTAGAGCTCCAAATACACTGCGGTACAGTTACTGCGTCTCTGATCTTGGACGGGTTCGTCGTAGACGTAGCGGGCTGGTTGCCAACATGGTTATGGTTGACGGCCATCGTATAGAGGTCGCCACTCCCTGTCACAGCTGCTATGGTTTCCCCGCCGGATGTGATTTGGTGTATCTCGCGGCGACCGGGGTCGTATCGAGAAGACATGGAGAGTTGTACCGAACGTTGTAGTGGTGCGTTAGTGAAAGGGTCATAATAGGGGAATTTGACCATATTGTAGCCGTAACTCGTAAAGACGCACACGGTGTGATCTTCAAACAGGCAGGAAGTTGCCTTGTCGATGGCCGATACCATGACAATTGAAGAGTGGCTTGAGAGCAGGGTCGCAGCAACCTTTCGCGGAATGGCCTGAACCTCGAGCGACCGAGAATCTGCATCCATTAAGGCGAGCTGGCCAACATTCTTCCCCCAGCAAAACAGAGAAGACCCCGTATGTGCGACGGAGTGAATAGCGGAGGCGGCTGCTCCGAGTATGATCTCCTTCTTCAGGGGACCAAATACCTGTCGAGGTGTTGTACTCATTGGTTCTTCGTCGGGTTTTGCTGGCGGAGGAAGAGGAAAGCCAAGTTGCGAAAATGTATTCAAGCCCCATGTCCACAGTTCTCCAGAACTAGTCACAGCTATCGAATGGTTCTGGCCAAGGGAAATCTGAATGACCTTCTTATCGGACAAACTACCTTGGACGGGTATGAAGTCGAACCTAGTATTCTCGTCACCAAGACCAAGACGACCACCTCGTCCGATACCGCAGACATACAGGTTTGATACAGGATCAGCCGTAAGGATAGCACTATGTAGCTTCGAGAACACAACATCCTGGATTATCAGAGGGCGGTTCTGAATCAGTGCAGGAATCTCGGAGGAATCATAAGATATGGAATCTTCCATATTCAACTTTCCCCTTTTCTCCTCCAGGTACTGGTCGTAAAAACGCCGGATCAAGTGTTCTGGTCGTTTTAGATAAATTCGCTCCGGAAATTGCCGGTCGTCCTCGTCACCGAGACCAAGAGTAAGGTTATTGTTGCTGCCAAATGTGAAGACTTCTTCGCCCAAGGCCGCGGACTTGACATGATGTCTGACCAACATATTAGCAAAGTGCGCATTTCTCGGCCTAGGTAGCTCGTAACTAACCTGATGTCTTCGCCCCCTGAGACCTCATCGGCGTCTGACCCATCCTCTTCAAAGCTAGCATGATCGTCCAAGACCTTCAGAGATCGCAGAGCAATGGTGGCATTATAGACATCAAAGGGGCTGTTTCCTTCGTGATCCTTCGTCTTAATAAGTTGACCTACGCGAGTAACGGTGGCACCGCCGATTAAGCCTGTCAAATCTTTGCGCTCCTTATCTAGTAGCAACCTTGCTATTGAGATATTTCCGTTGTACAAGGCCCTATGTAAGGCATTCCATCCACTCTCGTAATCTTGAACGTATATATCGATCGCCGGGTGACCGAGGAGAGCCTCAACGAAGAGGATGGCGTTTGAGGAGGTAGAAGAGGCAGATCGGAGAAGGATGGTTAAACCCGAGTGATCGCGACTATTAATCTCGCCCTTCCCAAGGTTGCCGCCTGTGTTCTTGGAGGTGGGAAATGAAGCACCAAAGCCGGATGCTTTGCGCGATTTCGTAGTTGCCCTCGGAGAACTTCCGAATGCTCCAGGGCTACCTCCTCCTACGGCCGGACTCTTTGATGGATTCTGGGAATAGCTGGCCGGAGCCAGCAGCCGACGAAACTTGTCGACGTCATTTTCCCAGTAGTATTTCCAAAGTAGGTGACTCATGTGTATGCGTAGGGCGTCGTTCAAAGCACTTCAAACTGCACCTCGCTGTGAGTCTCGGGGGATCACGGCCTGTTTAAAGGTGCTGGAAGCGCTTTGACGTGACAGGAGAATTGGGGGAATTATCCCGTTGCGACACGCAGCTTAGAACTTGCGACTATAGGGGTGATAGTGTAGGTTGTATTTGATAGGTATCGGAAGAGGAAGATTAGGCGTGGATAGGCCGGAAGTCGCGCTCAACTATAGACTCACGGGGATACGCGTCGAGTAGATAGGTTACGATTCGGATGCGATGGATATAGCAGCTGTATTGGCTTGATTGGAGCTATCAACGGAGATAACGGCGCAGTCGAGAGAAACGTGTACGTTGATTTGTCGCAAACGATCACCGATAGGGAATTTAGTTGCAGCGCAAAGGTCTACCTACTAGTATAAGTCTAGAATAAAGTCTTACGTGGGTTGTGTGTATGTGTCATAAACGAAGATGGAATTGGAAGAAGATAGGCAGAGGTACTGTGGTAGATAAGGGTAAGAGATGTCCGCGTTTTGTGTAGGTCCCTGGCCCCGAACCCCGCGACGCTATAGTGAACAGCCGGGTCATCGGAGACTTCCCTCCTGACCAATCATAGCTCGTTCTGATAGGGCATGGCAAATCGTCAGGGTCTTGATTTGCTCTTTATATAGGAACATGTGTGACCATAGAACTTTAATACGTAACTTAGATTTGTTGAAGACATCGATTGATCAAGAGATTAGTGCTACTTCGTCCAATCCTTAAGGCACGCCTCCCAGGTACTACATAGTATTACACGTATCTAGGTAGCCATTTATCTTCAATATTTGACGTTGTATAAATCGATCTAACTTAGCAAAGTCTACATCATCCACCGATCTAAGCTCTGCAAGACACAAAATCTGTGGAGTTGTATGCAGGTCCCCACGAGGTTCCCCCAGTTTCAACGCCCAAGCTGCCAGTCCTCGTTGAACGAACGAGTAGTCCAGGTAGCGGTGAAACTCAGCTGAACCATAGGGCTACGAATAGGAACACATCCCGAGCTTTTGATTTGTGATGTATTATCTACTTCCCCTTAACTTATTTCCCCTATTTCATCATCATCTTTTTCTTATAGGGATGTATCTTCAAGATCATCTGTTATGCATTGCACAGTCACAGTTAGCTGTAGTCTGACATGGTATTGTAGAAACTGATATCCATATGGATCTATGGAATATTCTATGTTCTCTACTAAAGAAAAAATTTAGTTATTAATCTTCATAATATCGATAGAAAATACTAGACAATGCTTAAACATATTTGTACAATAGGACTTGGCCTCGGGAGTTGGTCGATTTTACTCGGTACGCAAATAATTCGTCTGCCCGCACTACAGACTAGCAATTCATAAAGGATCAATATTATATAGAAAACCAAATTGGATTTACCATTTAAAACAGGTTAAGACAAAAGTGCTAGTTCATTTATTCTATTATAATACCCTCTCAGCTTCTCTGTCTATCGTAGGTCGTATGCGTATAAGACGGATCCGAACTCCGTTGTTTGTAGCTCGAGTTCTATTTTCTCTTAATGTTCTATCTAGGCCGGTACCTCCACGTGGTTCTCGAATCTCCAATGCACGCTCTCGTCACAGTTACACCGCATCGTAGGACTCGAGGTTCCAAAAGTAGATCATAGCTACTTCCCGTATAAACAATTATGTTAATTTTTACATGCAGAAGAGGGAATTTCTTAACTGTAGAAGTTGAAGAATGTGGACATGAGGCTTTAAAGACCCTTGAAGCTTTCTTAAACGTAATATTAATGGATAAAAGAATTAGTGAAATGGGCTGACAATGGCTAATGCACTCATTGGGGGTTACTTCGTTCCCTTGCCTCGCTGTGGGGGTGACCCTTACTCATTAACTCCGAACCGGCGGGCACGGAGAGGGCTGTAAGCAACTGAAATGCGCCGCCATCGCAAATTGGAATTTCAATCGTCGTTCCCTCCAAAATCACACAACCGCCAGTAACCGCAGGTGAGTATTCGCCGATTACTTTTTTTCGACTTTGAATTGAGTTCTAACACAAACCCCCCCATCATTCTCTAGAGGTCGACTTCGCCCAAGATGTCGCAAGATAAGCCACTTCCCTTTATATACACGTTCGCCGCAGGTTAGTCGCAATCTTACATGCTCTTCAATGATTACATTGCCATACAAATGGGTTAACAATTGGGCCTAGGCGCGGTCGCCGGAATCTCGGAGGTATGTGCCAAATTCTAGACTATTACATATAGATAAACATAAAGCTGATTCAATTCTTCCTCCCAGATTCTGACTATGTAAAATCCACCCCGCCAAGTGTGTCGCGTGCGCATCGTTGACCTCGACTAGGTACCCGTTGGATGTTGTGAAGACCCGAGTGTAAGCATCAACGCGATCTAACAGCCGGGATAATCGAAGCTTACCACGCGATAGACAACTCCAAACTGGCAAGGGAACCGGCGCAGATGCGTACACGGGCATGTTGGACTGCTTCCAGAAGATCGTTCGCAATGAAGGGTATGGATACCGCCTGGAATTGGGGACCTCAAGCTTAACAGAAGCACAGGTTCTCGAGATTATACAGAGGTATCACAGCCCCTATTCTGATGGAAGCCCCGAAGCGTGCCACCAAGTTTGCCGCCAACGATGAGTGGGGCAAGTTCTACCGCAAGGCCTTCGGTGTTGAGAAGATGAACCAATCTCTCTCGGTTCTGACGGGCGCTTCGGCCGGTGCCACCGAGTCCTTCGTCGTCGTACCCTTCGAATTGGTCAAGATCAGACTACAAGACAAGGCATCAGCAGGCAAATACACCGGCATGATCGATGTTGTGGCGAAGACGATCAAGAACGAGGGTATCTTGGCCATGTACAATGGTCTCGAGAGTACCATGTGGCGTCACATTCTCTGGAACGCCGGCTACTTTGGCTGTATCTTCCAGGTCAAGGAGCTCTTGCCAAAAGCTGAAACCAAGAAAGGCGAGATCATCAATGGCCTGATCTCCGGTAGCGTCGGTGGTACTGTTGGTACCATCCTTAACACACCAATGGACGTGGTGAAATCGCGCATTCAGAACAGCCCCAAGGTTGCCGGCCAAGTTCGCAAGTACAACTGGGCCTGGAGCGCTTGCGTGACCGTGTTCAGGGAGGAAGGCTTCGGTGCCCTCTACAAGGGGTTCTTGCCCAAGGTTCTAAGACTTGGACCGGGAGGAGGTATCTTGCTGGTTGTCTTCACTGGCGTAATGGTAAGACTCTACCTGCTGTTTCCTTTAATCTATCTAGTGAAGCAATTGCTAATCATATCTTCCGGCAGGATTTCTTCCGAACGATGAAAACAACTTAGAGTAGCCGCGATGCTTTGGTGGGAACCCATGGGCGTTGGTATTTCTGTGTTTGGCGGTTTGTATATTCAATGTTGGGCGGCTATGATAATGCGTCTATAGAGAACAGATACCTAGCACATACTTTCACACACCCTAGATCATGCTGATCTCCGCCCCTCTCACGGTTCATTGAATGGTGTTGATACTCGTCCAAAGCAGCTCCCTTGATATTCGCAGTCGATGGCGTTGCTGCCTTCTATTACATGCCATAACTCAATAGCACCAACCTCCCCGGGCATGCTCATATAGCAAGATTTCATACCCTCGTAGTCAAGGACCGCAATCCCCGTCCCTTTTATCAAGCCCTTGAAGCTATCTACCCATCTCTTGGTCTTGGGCATCTGTAGTTTTCACATTCTAAAACAACCCTCCTACCATCCCATCTTGTAGCATATATGATCTAGAACACCTACACTCTTGCCTCCATCTACCTAGCTTACTTCTATTTCTTGAGAAACTTCTGAGCTCCGATTTCAGAAGGTCCTCTACTAAGGTACGTCGTTTGGAATCTATGCTTTCTTAACCATACTCACTCTATACCGCCCGTCGTTCTTTCTACCCGCCAACACGATAGACGGTCGGCTCCGGTTCTCGCCTTCCGGAACCCTCTTTCCGCGTAGCTATGTAGCTATTCCCACCGTTCTCGCAATTACAACAGCACCTGGCCTCAAAATTTCCATCTATCTCTCACAGTCAAAGGCACCTAGTCCCATATCCCTTCCCCTTTTGAACCTACTCCAAAGCCAAAGTAGCACATGACATTGATTTCCTAATTGTCACCACCTAGAGATACTTGCTGAGCCTAGCAAGGCTGAGAGTTACCATTTCTAAACCCCTTTTCACCTTTCCTTCACTTCTCGACTACCACATAATCCCCATTCCCGATCACCCGTACTGATATTTACCTACCTAACCACAACATCAGGCTATCTCCCTCGCAAAGCTCTGCCAACATCTCACAGCAGACCGACCAATTCAACTTCACTCGTGACTGGCTTTAGTAAGTTATCACCCTGGATCCCTTCCTCAACCTCACCGTGACTGCCCTTACTCCAAACCCCTACCTCCCCCATGAGGCATACCCAAACACCCAAGTAACCTGCACCTGACCAACCGAAAAACCGGGATCTACTTCCCTCCATCCCTCGCACCACCGTGACCGTTGATCTTCAACCTACCAATCTCCTACCATTCTAATCTCCAGGTCTCCAGACCTAACCCATCTTCCTCTCTCTAATATCCTCTTCTAAATCCAGATGCTTTGATCTCAGTATCTTGATCCCTTAAACTTATCACCTACTGGCACGTACAAGTTGATCACCAAAATACCATAGTTCATTGCGCAATTGCTTCCAAGTCGCAGTTTCTACCATAAGCTCAACTCGTCCATCTATCTTGTCCTCTTCTCTTCTACATCATTCAATAATTCCTCACAACTGGTCCCCAAAACCTACTAGACCTCCACTCTTGAAGCACGTACTAAGAGAAATAGTCTACAGCCTTCAAGGTAGGATAGCTAGGAGTGTGCTTGCCCTCCTACGAGGATACCATCCTACTACCTCATTACTCATCCATACAATTTATTGACACCTACAATCTCAGTCAAAATGTCCACCACACACGACGATGGTGCTGATGGTGGCCATGATGATGTGCCAATGGAAGATGAGTTGGACGATGATGCCAGTGGTCACGAGACTTCGCCTAGCAATACAGACGAAGATTCTGACGGCGAAGAACAGGCGAAAAATGGCGACGGTAGGTTCCGGTCCACCTCTCTGACGAAATGTTGACTAATATTTCCAGATGATGGCACGACTATCTGTGCTAGTATCTTCTACAACGCATCTGAGGACACAGACTCGCCCGATTCAGATACCGGAGAAGACAAATGGAGAAAAAAGTACCTCCAACTAAAGACACGACACCAACAGGACTTAGATGATCAGCGACGCGATGCCGAGGAAAGACTAGACGAAAAGAACATCGAAATCGAGCAGCAGCAAAAAAGGCAAGAAGCCCTACAAAGGACGATCCATAACCGCGAAGAGCAAATCAAGCGTCTGAGAGAGCGTCTCCTTGGTATTAAACAGGATCATCCTGTAGTAAGTACCCCTCTTGGAGCAAATCATATATAAAATATACATTAACATTCGTTCATAGTCGTGGAGAGTGCAGCTCAGAGCCCATCTTCAGGACGGCAGCCATGAGTACAGCGAGATATACCGCGACTGCTGCAAGCAAGAAAACATGTCCTCGAAGTTGAATGTGTTCCATCCCGACTTCCGTCTTACGGACAAGGAGATTCCGCCGCAAGGCGCCCCCGAAGATTTACCCTCGGACCCTACTACCTACCGGCGACCGGACCAATACGTGTCAGATTGGCAGTCTTTTCCGTTTGATCGACTCCCGGCAGACATCAAGGCAAAGATTTTTAAGAAGGTATTCGTCAGGCGTGATCTAGTCCATTGCCTATCTCGACTGGATCCCTTCAGCCCGCCTGACGATTTCCCCAACGCGGATCAGCAGGGTCGAAGTCAATTGCCAAATAGATTCCACTTTGGCCCGAAGCCGTGCCGCATTGCGTCAGCCCGAAAACCTAACGACGTACTTGCGCCTCTTCTCGTTTGCAAAAGCTGGTACTTCATCGGCGTGCACGCTTTTTACGGGGCTAATACTTTTGCCTTCAGTTCACTAGGAGAATGGCACCGATTCTGTAACGGAATCGGCGTCGCTCGTGTCGAGCGACTGGCCAATGTGGAACTGCTATGGCATGGGGGTTTAATGCCTACGAATCTTACTCGAATTTCATCCCGTACTCTTGGACTATCATGGTTCACTAGAACCAGCCGCCTTCGTACTTTAGTTGTCCATATATCCGAGTCCGCGAAGGGCCGTAGAAGACGAAGGTACGAGGAGAAGAAACGTAAGAAAGGTCGCCAGCCATCTCGTCAGCGATCTCGTCGTCGTGATGATGAGGCTGAAGAAGGCCAGCTTGATGAGAATTTTCTTGATGGTAGTAAAAGTCATCTACGCGATCCCTTCAAGTTCATGGTTCAACGTACCGCCACGCAACCCAATCAGCGTGCATTACGATCCATGAGAACAGTCCAAGGCATGGACTACATCTACCAGCTGCGCGGCATGAACTGGGTCCGCTTCAGCGATTGCGCCGGACCTGACCACCGCCAGGCAATCCAGGATTGGACATTCCTCAAAGACATCAACAACGTCGTGACGTTACCAAAGGACCCTGAGCTAGCCACCAAGAGCGACTTGTACAACCTCACGCCGCTAACAGGCCTGAAAGATTGGATTCCATCGGCGGAACACAGGGAGATTGTAAAATCCTTTTACGACGAGGAACCTATGCCCAATGGCCCAGACGGGGCTGCATCGGATTCCGAGGATGATGATGGCGAAGATAGTGACTCTTCTGACACTGATTCCGATTCCGATTCCGATACGGATATAGCATCTGGCGCTCAAATCCAAGGCCACGGCAACTCCACCGCGAATGAAGCAAATGGAGAAGATGGCGGCGGAGAGGGCGACGACATGGATATTGACAGAGATACTCCCAGCGAGGCTCTGTTTGTGACCCCGGGCCCAGGCCCAAACAAAATTTCACCAGATGCAATGGAGGTTGACTACCCGGCTCAAGAGGCAGATAACGACGGGACGAATTTAAGTGAGTCCCTATTCGTATCGTTGCGCTCGGGCTCAAGCTTCCCTCCACAAGAGCGAGTGATTATAGACCTCACCTCAGTGCCGACCGACGACGAAGATGAGTCGACGCTATCGCATCCCTCTCGTTCCGGCTCGATAGACAGCTCAGTCAAGGATGAGGAGGTCAAGGACGAGGATGGCAACGATGACTTCGATTCATTCCCGACTCGGTATATGAATCAACTACAAGGCCTCCATTTAGACAGCATAGAGTCTGATGACGAGGATCTCGAGGATGACCCCGAAAGATTCGTCCAAGAAGAAACACCACCACCGAGCGATGAGTTAGATCTCGACACTGGTTCAAGTTCCCAATCAAATAGCCTTACAACACCTCCTACCTCATTGAAGCGATCAAGTGATCAGGCTAGCTCAAATGAGGGCTCGGCCTCCGCGAAACGATCCAAGCTGTAGTAACAGCAAGAGTGCCAGCTCACCCGGGTCTTCCCAATCACGTAACCGTTCTCAACATTCATCCACGGACGACGATAATGATCGGTCCGCTCTCGACATAAAATAGGTAACGATGCTTCATCTTTCAGCATTTACACTAGAGTGTTCAGACGCATATTAGTCACTCCAAAATCAGCATTTCAGGAGTTATTTGCTATATTTCATTCTCTTCCTGTTTCTTATTTCTCTTAGCATGCGCTTTATTTCCTTCTTTCAGTTCTCAAATCGGCTCTTTTCCGAAATTTAGATTTCGCATCGATTGCTCTTCTGATTAAAACTAGCACTCGAGTAACACTTCGTTCTACCAAATAAGCAACCATAATTTTGCTACCGCCGTATTTCCATCTCATGCGGTTACATCATAAGTCAAACAAAAATAATTTCGAAGTCGAATTTCTTCATTTCGTACGGCACGTATTTCAGTTGCCACTAAAGCATCCCCTATCCTTCATTTCAGTCGCACTTAGGGATACACACAGGGTCGCATCATAGTAGCATTTACAATAACCGAAACGATCTTACAGGCAGATCATTTATCGAGTTCATTTCGGTCGATCGGTTGGGCGACGTCTAAACGTCGAGGCTTTGCTTTTTCGGGATTTGGCGAGGAGCTTGGGATTCGACGACTTTCATTTTGTAACGCGCTGGATTTGCTTCATACTAGTTTGACACAAAATCAATGCTTTCCCTGAAATTGTAATTCGCTTCTTACTTGACTAAACCGTGATTGTAGTAATCTCGTGATGTGGTATCTAGTTCTAGTCAAAAACGACTTTACGCCCTTGGAATTCCACCTTCTGGCTTTCCTCTTTGGCCTTCTTGGCCGCTGCCCAGCTCGGGTGTAAGGGTCCGGTATCATCTCTCTTAGGGGGAGCCTTAGGCTTCGGCCTCTCCTGAAAGCCTCGGTCTTCCGACTGGTTCGGCCCTTGCATGCGCTGCTGGCGCTGTGGGTGGATGTGCTTGTTATCGAACGGATTCCGGATACCCTTCTTCCAGGGCTTATTTCCGCCGTCCTCGTCGGCGCCCACTGCGCCCCGCCTCATATCCCACCCCTGATCTCTCCCCTTGGCTTGCATCTTCTGCTGTTGCACATGCTTCGCCTTTTCCTTGTACTTCTTCTCCCAGATGGCTTGACGCGCCCTTTGACCCCTCCGGTTCTTGCGCTCCGGGGGTCCCACATCGATGTCGGAGGCTTCGGACTCGGAGCCGGATATATAACCTCCCATAAGTGTGGGTAGGAACGCTGAATTACCAGCCGATACGGGACCAGCTTTTGACGTTTTAGCCTTCTTAGATGGCCGAGCAATGGCAGATGTGGAACTCTCGCTATCCGAACCATCCATATTCTGGTCTTCTTCCCCTTCACTTTCCTCTTCCTCGGAGTCAGCTGATGATATCGATATGTCGTCCGCGGTTGTCGTCTGTTTGTGGGATATCCTTGATCTGCTGTCCAGAGCGAGTTCATCTCCCTCGCTGTCGTCATCGTCCTCATCCTCATCGCTAGAACCGACTACAAAGTCATCATATCGCGACCAGGCCCGCTCCTCAGCATCACTATCGGAGAAGCCTTCAAATGCCTCTTCGTTTGAGTCCCCATCGTCTGACCCACTATCCAGCTCCTCATCGTCATCCGCCAGTTTATTTCGTTTCCTCCCTAGCAGTACGAGCTCCGGCTCATCTCCTTCAGAGTCAGACCCCTCCTCTTCTTCGAATTCTTCCTCCATATCCTTTGACTTCTTATTCGGAATCGTAGACGGCCGTGTATCATCTCTGTCGTCAGACTGCTCTTCTTTATCCGCCCTACCGTCCTTCTTCTCTTTCTTTCCCTTGCCTTTCTTCATATTCTCCGGCATAGGTACCCGTAGCGCAATACACGTGCCCATGATAGCCTCGTCAATCACATCGCGGATCTGTTTGCGATTACACAGCGCGCTCGTCACATTGTGTAGCGCAGACTTTTCCTCCTCAGACAGCCCCTCGGGCTTCGGTATGGGCCTAACGATATCGGCAGGGAGTTTGGGGGCCTCGGCCATGCCCTTGATTTTTAGGAGCGAGGAGCATAGATGCGCGTGTGCGGCTTGTTGGAGGTCGAGACTCTGGAGGCAGTAATTCCACATGTTAGCTCAAGTTCCTACTATGCATTTTTCGTATGGACAGCTTGCGAAGATAACGCACCTTCAGCACAGCGACCTCCCTCTCGAGCCTGGCGACCTTATCCGCATCGTTCTGGACTTGCGCCTCGCGGATGCGCTTGCTCAAGCGTTGGCGCTCGAAGCCCTTGGCTGTCTTCATTCCCCGGGCTAACTCCTTATGCCATTGCGTCAGCTTCTCTTCGAGGCTAGGCTCATAATTCCGTTTTCGTTTCACCATAGTGGGCGATGTGTGAGTATTGCGCTTAGTTGTAGATTAAAAAATGTTTAGGATGCTAGAAATTTTGGAGTGCATATGTTCGTTTATTGCATAAAATTCTATTAAAGGGATATTTCACTATCAGTCAACTGACTATCTCTTATCAAGTCCAAGCTTATCGTACCCAGCTCCTTCACGTCAACCACCAACATTGAAACGATATTTCAGGATGATACTTCTTCTACATTGTAGCCAAAAAGTGCTGATGAATACTGGGTATTTTTGGTAAATGTGAAGAGCTTTTGGTTCTCATCGACTTTAAAGTGCCAGGATCTCTAAACTACTTCCTCAACATGAAGCATATAAAATATTCCTCTGCCGGCCCTAGTCAACGGAGACAAAGCTTAACGCTACGTCCCGTTCTGACTATCGCGACCTAGGGCTCCACTGAGGGGTAGCGGTAAAGCAAGTGTTATTACTACTACCTACTGGTAGGTATGATATGATTGATGACATGACTGGGCAGTGTGAGGGAATATCAATATTGAACGAATATTGAATATCAGATCAGAATCGACTATAGAGACGGACATTCATGTTCTACCTAGAAGAATAGACTCACGTGGAAAAGATTTATCAACTAGGAAGCTTATTTACAAGGATCAGAAACCATATATCACATCTATCGTTATCGTGACGCATCCGGGAGCAAGGGATCAGCTCAGTACAAGAAGGAAAATACGTTAAAATCCCTAGAATGGCAACTTCACAGTCAACCCTAGCTGCGGTGGGCGCAGAGAACTTATTCAATGTCAAGAATATGGTAGCAGTCGTAACAGGCGGCGGTACAGGTTAGTTGGACACAACACTTCTATCTATACCGTATATCCAACCCTTTCTTACTAATCAACCTCTTAAGGCATTGGGTTCATGATAGCAAAGGCACTCGCCGCCAATGGTGCCTCAAAAGTGTATATCCTAGGTCGACGCCTAGAAATCTTAGAGCAAGCCGCGGCACAGATCGGCTCGGGTAACATATTCCCGGTGACTTGCGATGTGACGTCCAAGGAGTCGTTGCAATCAGCAGTAAGCCGAATCCAAGACGATGCCGGGTTCATCAACCTGTTAGTATGCAACTCAGGCATCGGTGGCCCGGCGGGAATTCGACCTAAGCCTGAGACAACCCTTGATGAGTTCATTGAGGCGAATCTATCACCACCTATCGAGGATTACACCCACACATTCGCTGTTAACACAAGCGCCGTTTGGTACACCACTATGTCCTTTCTGAAGCTCCTTGATGCCGGTAATAGGCATGGAAATGTGGAGCAGAAGAGTCAAGTAGTTGCTATCAGCAGCATCGGCGGCTTTAACAAGATCAACACAGGTGGCTTTGCCTACGGCCAGAGTAAAGCTGCCTGTACGCATCTTATCAAGCATCTGAGTGTGGTACTACCGCAGTGGGACATCAGAGCCAATGTTATATGTCCTGGCCGTAAGTCATTATCCATGATTCTGAAGTATGCATCATACTAATAGTACATAGTCTACCCAAGCGAGATGTCAGCCCCTATTATCGCGAAAGGGGGCCTCAAAAAGGACATGATCCCACTCGAACGTGCTGGAGACGAAAAGGATATGGGCGGTGCTATTCTTTACCTAGCTTCCAGGGCAGGCGCGTATTGTAACGGCACGGTTCTTGTGACGGATGGAGGAAGGTTGACGACATTCCCTTCCACATTCTAGGTTATGACGAGCGCAACACCTACGTTGGAGTTGAGACTAATAATCACACTCCCCAAGAAAAATCCAGTATCTACTCAGAACCGTTGTTCTACGTAAAGCCGAGCCGGATATGTAATAGTGACTAAGCGCCCGTTCCGCTCAGTGATATCAGATGAACCGAAGCCAATTATGTGTATAGCCCCTTTTCGAAGAGCGTGGGTCTGAAGACCACGGTTGTCGAACTAGTCCGTTCATCCGACCGGGAGACACGGGTTCATCAAACGATACCCGAGGCCCGTTACTCGGGCTGGTGCTGAAATTAGATCATTAATCTGTCGCTATATGAAATCATCGTGTTTATGAATTTTGCGGGCCGGCCCATTAGATCCCTTCCCGGCATCGAGTATGGACCCCTGAATAAGGTTTCCAACGACCTCAAGTACGAGCTACCAAGGTACTTTAGCCCTATGATCAGAACTCCGAATAGGATGGCCCCATTCCACCATGAAGTCTTGATGAGATATTGATTAGATAATTAAACGATCTGACCATTGCAATAATACGGCTCCAGGCGTTAGATGAACTGGTGGTGATTTAGCCATGGAGCCGGGGATAAATGTACTTCCGACTTTTGTCACGTTTACATACCATCAGACAGCAACGTTAACACTTTATCGGTCCCTATCCCGAGATGATGGCTGGCCATGAGCCGATACGTTGTTGTGCCGCTCATAGGCTGGGTCGGCGTCAAAAGTCACTCTACCCCTGGATCGCGGTTCTGGGCCAATCACATAACGTTCTATGCCGGAATTAAGCGACACTATACATAGGGATGATCGCGATTTGGGGCTGTTATGTATCGAAAATCTGGGTCCTACTGCTTTGTAAGCCATGATTCAAGATCAATTGCATTACATATTGCTTATGAGTTGACGGTGAATGTGATGTGTTTCGGGCAGCCGGTAAACCGGAACTAGGACCGTTACACTGCCGGGTGAATAAGCCCGGCTGTGACCTCGGCGGAAGTCGAAGTCTCATAAATCGTGGGTCTATCTTCAACCTCAGAAAATCTAGAGATATCGGAACAATTGTGGTCAAGTTATTCTTCTCATCTAATGATGCAATATCCAAGTGCCATCGCCCTAGGCCGAATTGTCGGAACTCATGGAAGCACGTCGGCCCGACCATATCCCATCTCGTGAGTAGTGAAGCTTTCGCTTGCGGCAATTATAGATAACTAGAAGCCAATAGGTACGCTGTGTATATCGAAGCGAATAGCCATATACAGGCATCCAATCTCAGGATGTACCACCGGGGATTAGAGGCATTTCACTGGATATCTATTGTAAGATACACCGGTTCACCTATGATATCCTCTAAGTCTGTGGGGTAGAAGGACTTAAGACTAGGCGACAGCGTAGTATTCCCGGGACGAAATCGGGTAGTCGTATACTTAGGTAAAGCTATTCGAAATCTATATCGTCTAATCTTAGCATTGGCTGCGAGTTGAGGCCGGGTGCCAAGGGAATAAGGGACCAATAGCGAGTCCTGTTTAGATGACCATTATTCTTTTAACGAAATCCGATCGATGAACCTATGGTCCCTAGCTTCATTTCCAGAATCGCTTGGTGTGCCTGAAGATCTAATGATGTGACATAATGACGGCCAAGGCTTCATCTAGTGACCAAGTTAGTACAAGCTCCATCCTATCTTATAACTTACGCGTGTGTAGCCTCCCTAGCTTAGACCTAGTAGTCGCCAAGTAGATTTAATAAATGCCTATGCGCAAAGTGAGATATCATCGGAACTCGATCGCGTCATGAGAGGTTGGTTGGGCATCGATGTAGGTCAGTCACTGAAGATAGTTGCCGATTCTATTGATAGGAATCGATATAGGTACGAATGAAACCCTGGAGCAATTAGGACCGAAGCCTTCATCCTACCTAGTGTTCATATTTGTGACCAGACACGTATTAGACGCGCAGATATCGGTTGTTGTAGATAAAACGCTTGGCTTCCAATGGGAGGGGTACATTGTTGGAGTTATAGGTTGGAGAGTAGACTTATGGAGCTGCAGGTGTCTCGTTTGAGAAAGCCTTGGTTGCTTCGCCTCTTGCTTGCACATGTGTACCTATCAGCGTCCGTGTATTAGCTAAAGACCACCAACCCCTAGCGTACTTGACGTCACCTTGAGTAATATCAAAATCATAGCTACCACCTGTATATTCGGTAAAAACGCTCTTCTACTATCGTACTTCTTGCATTTGCCTACCAAATTCTATCAGAATTCCCTATAGGCTACGAATATTCATAAACAACCATTTCTACCCCTTTTTTGAATATCACGGAGAGCCGTAGAGATTATTAGATCTTGTTGAATTCCAAGAGACGAAATAGCACGTGCTTATCGATAAGTACACTACTTACGAGCTAATGCCAGTCCAAGCCAGGATACTAGCTGTAGTCGGTACATGTACATAGGGACTTTACCCCGCAATCTGCCAGTTCTCGGGACAAGGGACGAATATATCACGGCATCGAACGACAAAGCGAGACTTCAACGCCGGGGATATTCGAAGTGACGCCCTAATTCATCTCATGTGTGTACCTTGAGAGGTGCCCTAAGCCGATGTCCCCCAAGCCAAGTTGAACTTGTAGAACCTCAGCCAGTGTTCGATGTCTTCATCTTTTTCCACATCGGACTTCCGCAGGTTGTTCTATGACATATTTGAGGTGAATCGAATGGATTCCGGTTGAACGGACAGCAGTGCTGATCCATTACCACGCAATGCCGAGCTCGATCCCTCTAGCCATGTGCGTGCGTCCTGGTACCATACTGTAGCCCCTAGCGTACCGTGTTTGACGTTTGCCTGTATACCCCACAGACACTATATCATATGTAACAGAGGTTGACGGTAGGGGTACTTCGTAAGAGGTGGCGGCCTTTCTGCAGTTACTTCCCTGGCATATATAGTATTATATAATATAATATGGTATGATAAATGGTATACTTATGTCGTGAATGTTCACATGGCTTGAGTCTTCGACAGCAACTACCCAGCCTTGAGTCAAGTAGAAGTAAATCGACTCATTCTCGAGTATCGAGGATAGACACTGGAAATTGGATAGTTGGGTTGATATCGCGTAAGGTGAAAACGGCATCGATGGTAAATATAAGTAGTATGAGTGACAGGCAGAAAGGTACTTTTATATTAGAACGATATCCATGGATGGGAGGAGAGTCACGGGCGCGTTGCACTAGCTGCCCTTACACAACATGGAGCTCTCACCAATTCGAGGTCGGCATGAACAATGTTGTACGTATACTCCGCACTTGGTCACTCTCGGTAGTCCAAGCTAACCACCACACCCTATCAATGGTATCGAGGGGATTTGATGCCAATCACCAATGAGCATCTGAGTAGTCAAGGATAGAGAGGGTAGGGAGGAGGAGAAGAGAAGTAGAACCAGGAACGGTGGAGCGCGCTTTACATACACCCAGGGCCAGAGAGGTCAACTGGTTCATGTTGCCGTACTTGCGTGCGTACATATCCATGATCCATCTTCCTTGCCTACTTCCTTTTATATAAGTTCCAATTTCGTACTTTAATCTTTAGGTCCCACTACTTTCTTCCCTCCCTTCCTCTTTCATATCCTTATATCTAGAGTTCGCGCTTGCGTGCGTGCGTACGGCTCCAGCTCCCAACCCGACCAACCTCTCTCCCACGCCCTCTTCCTAAATCTTCCTTCTTTCAAAGACTACCGAGGTCTTCCAAGGTTCAATCAGGTCCCGGCATTGTCTGCTTGATCTACTTCTTATTTATGCATACGCCACATGGTCGGCTAAATTTTATAAGCTTTTTATTTTCCTTTGAAATCTTAAAAAGAGTCGACGTCCCCCTGCTTAAGCTGCCAAGCTCTCCTCCGTCGATACTATCGAAACCATCAGGATTGGTGCTTCATCAATTGATCTCTTCGGATTCTCACATCCTCTCCTATCCTTGCTATTAGTCCGTTTGTATTAGCAACGTGGACTTTACCTAATTCTACACACTCGGCCGTTAATTTTCTGTTGATTCCTCCTCACCAAATTCGATAGTTGTTTTTTCTTGAGGTCCGTCGCGGAATATTCCTTCTGCGCTGACATCATCCCTGCTTGCTCACTCCGTCCGCCGAGCTCCGTACCTACATACAGCTCACTCTCGGCTTGTTGAGCTCAACCTCTCATCCTGCCGGTCTCGGGCAAGATTCGCTCAGTCTAGGGCTGAAGGCTTGAAATTGAGCTTCTATTTGGGGGAATAGAAGCTTATGTCCGGCTGATCTATTAAATTCTACTGAGACATTGTTGTACAAAGTTGGTCGCCCCCATTTCGTTTCTTATTCATCATCGACGCCATCCATCCTCAACTGTTTAGCTACCTCACCTTACATACATCAACCATGCACTACCAACCGCCACCAACTTTACCAAGCCGCTACTATTCTTCCTGTCTATTGGTGGATCCGTGAGCCTGGAACGGGTACGCCATCCGACATGCAACAATTCCAGAGTTTTGCGTCTATACTTCCAAAATTCCGCCCAGGGTCTAATTAACCCCCACCTCCTATCCTTTCCGATGAGCTCCACATCCACATATATCATTACCTTGGGTAGATAATCGAAGCCTCAACCACGGTACATTACAGTTTACCGCTAAATGAAGCTCGAATACAGTCTGGTTGTTTACCCACTTTGATCGTGGCCACGCTGTCTAGCCGATGTTTAGTGGGCCAACCAGCCAGTGGCGCTTTTCCGGACCTAAACTCTGGAGTTCCCTACCTTGTCCGGATTTTCTTGTTATAAGCTTGCTATGCCATCTCACCATATTAAAGTCGCGCCGGAGTCACGCTTGCGAACTTGTTGCTAACCATGTATCATCCACACCAGCTCTCCACTCCCTCTGTGGCTCTTTTAGCAGAGTCTAAACGAGACTTGACCATATATCAGCTCACGATCTCCCCGGCCCCCTGACCTGCTTCCTATTTAGAAAATTGAAATTATGAGCTCCAACACTCTGAAGCAAGCCGCTGAAGCAGCACGCTCAAAAACGTCCAACATGACCAAGCAGGGCTCGGAGACAGTTTCCGCTGTGGGGAATGACTTCCTGCATACTCCTGTTATGCGGGCGGCCCTCCCGTTCATCAACGGCGGCATTTCGGGGATGGTTGCGACCACAGTCATTCAACCCGTCGATATGATCAAAGTCAGGCTGCAACTCGCCGGCGAAGGTGTTGCCACCGGACCAAAACCCACTCCATTATCAGTTACGCGCGATATCCTTGCGCAAGGCAAGGTTCTAGATTTGTATACCGGCCTCTCTGCGGGCCTTCTCCGGCAAGCCGTATATACCACAGCAAGATTGGGCTTCTTCGACACCTTCATGAAGAGCCTAGCAGTGCGTGCTAAAGAGAAGGGCAGCCAGGTTAGCTTTGTTGAGCGGGCGAGTGCTGGTCTTGCCGCTGGTGGGATAGCAGCCTTCATTGGAAACCCGGCCGATCTCGCTCTCATCCGGATGCAGTCAGACGGCCTCAAGCCTATTGCCGAGCGCAAGAACTACAAATCAGTTGTCGATGCGTTATCATCAATTGTCAAATCCGAAGGTGTCACCGCACTGTGGGCCGGTGCGACACCAACAGTTGTGCGCGCCATGTCGCTCAACTTAGGTCAACTGGCGTTCTTCTCGGAAGCCAAGGCGCAATTGAAGCAACACACCCAATGGTCGCCTCAATCGCAAACGCTGACCGCCAGCGCTATCGCCGGTTTCTTCGCATCCTTCCTCAGTCTACCTTTCGACTTCGTAAAGACGAGGCTGCAGAAGCAGCAGCGCGGTCCCGACGGCAAGCTCCCGTACAAGAGCATGACGGACTGTTTTGTCAAGGTAACGAAGCAGGAAGGTCTTACGCGCTTCTACCGTGGATTCGGAACATATTACGTGCGCATTGCACCCCACGCGTAAGTTATTAAGCCCCTAAGGAAAACGAACGGGAACCCCCCACTTGGATAGTGAGCGCTAACGTCATGTCGCAGCATGGTCACTCTAATTGTCGTGGACTATCTTGGCTGGGTTACGCGATAAGCTGACCGCCGCGAGTCTAGACCCATCGTACTTATTATATACCTATTTTTCTTTATACTTCTTCCCGCAAAGTGTTTAGAGAGTCTTGGGCGTTCAGCGGTTATCATGGGAAAGCATCGTCGATATCATTTACGAGGGATTGATTGATTGATTGACTAGGAATACCATTCGTACATATTCATAGCTTCCATATTTTATGCACTGCACAGAATGCGAAAAGATACATGTAATTTCTATATTAGTTTTGCGTGACTTTCTATGCCTTCCTGACTCCTTTCTAAAGTCGAACTATCTCATCCTCTATATGTCTACGTTGCCTTCTTAGTGCAGATGATCCAATGCAAGAACCCGACAGGCCAGAGAAAACGCTCCCGCCCACTATGGACTTCCCACCCATCAGTGTCTGTACCGCAAGTGCGCAACAGCGTCTCAACCTCCGTAGCAGTACGGGTGCGCAGACACGAGATAAGGCCATCAAAGACGAGTACGAAAGGAACAACAGGTATAATATACACCCAGAAGAGGCGCACAGGCGACCACCAGTAGAGCAGGGGCGCAATCAGAAAAATGAAGAAGCCGAAGACGAAGCAAGTAAGCAGGCCGATGAAAGACCGGTCCTGGAGTTCGAAGATCCTGCGAAAGGACTGTATGTTAGCTCAGATTCGAGCAAAGTTATGAGGCTGGGTTTAGGTTTGTTTAGGTTTTGCGCTACTTACCCGAACCCTTCGCTCGTCTCCACCGTGTTCTTCAATATCGCGCGTGCGAGGTCGTCGTCGAAGTGGTGGAACGCTAGGTTGAAGAGCCGGAATATGCCTTTCTTGCTGCCGCCCTTGCTGCCGCCCTTCCTGCCGTATCGTTGTAGTAGATCGTCTGGTGCGTTCGCCGCGTCGACGGGGTGCGACACGTATGTTAGCCAGTCGCTCTTCTTGCTCGCTGCCTCCCAGCTCTCGACGTGCGGGTGTAGGTCCGTTAACACGAAGTCCACCCGGTTATCGGCTGAGCTGACATTCTTCTTTTGATCATCCCCGTTCACTTCCGCATCCCGCACTACGGCGCTCTTGGCATCGGGGTCCGCTACCGCCGCGTAGCTCGGAGTGCTGTCGTCCGCAGCGCGCCTCTCGCCGTTAACCACCGCCGCGGAGGCTGTCGCAGGGACCGTGCGTATAGGCGTAGCGGCAGGAGTGTCGCGAGCGGACGGCGCTAGCTGCGAGTTTAGCGCGCGCTCGATGAAGGGGGTCGGCCCGCCTGCGCCCGCGCAGAAGTCGATGTAGGTGTGCTTCGAGACGGAGGCACCGAGGACGCGCCGTAGGAGCTCCGCGACGATGGTCGCGGGGCTGCTCGCTTGGAGGACTGGGATGTGCACCGTCCACGCGTGCGTCAGCCCTGTCTGGACGTACCCGCGCAGGAAGGAGGGGAACCTAAAGTTAGGCGCGACGCGAGGTTAGTCAGATGGCATAGATAGACGGACAGGCCGCTGCAGGTTGGCTGACGGCTACGTGGACTCGGGTCTATCTAGGTAGGGATGAGATGAGATGGGATGGGATCCGGACAGGCGAGTGAGACAGCCAAGACTGCTGGATCTGGACCTGCAGTAGCAAGAGGCTGATAGGTTGGTGGAGGAGGAGGACTACAACAATTGCAGATCCGTTGAATGGGTACGACACCAATCTGTTGAGCCAATTGAGGAGGTTGAGATGCTGCGGACTTCCGGACTTATAAGGCTTACGGGGGATCTGGACTTTGGTATATGTTTGTCTTACTTACCATGGCTGGTCGTCGATCTCCCAGAGATGCATTCGGGGAATCCAGGGCTTTGCCATTGTGATACAGTATTACTCTATGAAAGTTCTCTCGGTGATCTTGCTGTTGGGTAATAGCTGTAGAGCAAATATCTAAAGGGAGATTCAGATAATGAATGAAAGATAACTCCAAGCGTTTATGAACCAGCACAATTGACAATTGAAGTGATCAAAAATCTAGATGATATAGATTCGGACGACTTAGAACATAGGAACGGGACGAGCAAATCGTCTAGTAGCTGTAGCTCCCCCTGGTGCTGTCATAATGACAACTTCATGATTGACATTTTTTGTTGAGTTTCGAGTTTGAGCTCAGACATGTTTCCATTATTTCCAGGGTAGCAGTTGCAGGGAAGCTTGTCGTTCGTGCCGCCAATCAGCCAATTTCGTTTGTGTTACCTAATTAAAACGAAGGCAGGGGCACAGGGACGCCCATAGAATCGTGCATCATTGACGTAAGGCTGAAACGGTGAATTTGGAAGGGTCCCTAGATGCATGTGAGGGCAGAACCTTGGAACTTACAGCTAGAGAGCACGGACCAATTGAAAGAAGCTTATTTCCCCTGAACAACTTCACGAACTCTTGCCTTGGAGCACGTGGTTACTCGGTACATGAGGCTTGAAGTTAGAAGATTTAATATACCCACAAAGAATTTCAATTCAATGGCTTCACGTGCGTGACGCCCACTCCGCGTGAAGAGCGGTGAATAAACATGGCGCTTCTAGAGGGGACTACGCTCGTCTGGCTAGGACTTCTAGGAGCTATCCTCTGCTATCAATTTGTTCTACGAACCCCGACCATAAGGAAGAATGGGGTTCCTCTAAAGTGAGTACACCACAAGCATCCCACGTATCAGATTTCTATAGTTCGACTATTGACCCCCATGCTAGAAAACCGCCGAATACTCTACCTATTATAGGCAATGGAATTCTCTTTCTCCGACCGCGTCAAGAGTTGTTTTCCTGGTTCGTAAAGTGCCAAAGGCAGTTTGGCCATGAGACATTCCAGATTACCGTTCCCACACTTCCTCCAGGTGTGGTGATTAATGACCCCAAGAACTTGGAGTTCGTCTTTAAGAATGAGGGCATCTTTTCCAAAGGTGACTTCTTCAAGCGACTTTCCTGGGATTTGTTCGGAAATGGGATCATCAATGTCGACGGCGAATTATGGAAGGCTCAGAGGAAAGCCGGGCTCGCCTTTCTCAATACTTCCAATCTACGAGTCTTGACGGAGGTTGCATTACCGAGATACCTAGGTCATGCCGTCAAACACCTACAAGCGCAAGAAAATGCCGAAAATATCGTGGATCTACAGACCCTCTTCCACGAAATTACGAGCCAGCTTATGGGAAAGATGGCTTATGATATGGAGATGCATGCCAACGATGACTTCACCGTCGCCTTCGATTATGCGTCAGGAGCAACTACCGAACGCTTCCAAAATCCTCTATGGTTTATTACAGAACTTATTACGGGTTCTAAATTCAAGCGAGCACTCTATACGATCCGTACTTTTGGTCACAGAATAGTGGCTAGTGCTGTCACCGCTGACAGCAAAGACCGAAGCCCCGGTTGCAAATCGGAATCCGTCCCGGATCGACTAGACGAAGTATCCGGAAGCCTGATACAATCTCTACTAGATGTATTCAACAATGACCGAACAATAGTATCTGATGCCGCGTTGAACTATCTTTCCGCGGGCCGAGATACCGTCGCCCAAGCTCTAACATGGTGCATATACCTCCTCATGCAGCACCGAGAGGTGGTTGATAAGATTCGGAATGAAGCATCGGCCTCGATAGGAAATACGCAGGAACCACTTCTAAGACCACGCGGTAGGGAAGAAGAAATTAACTCTGCTGCCCTTACTCCTATATCGTTACCATATACTATAGCAACGTTCTACGAAACTCTACGACTATATCCACCCATACCCTTCGAGATCAAGCAATGCGAGAAAGCGACTACTTTACCAGACGGCACCTTCCTGCCAGAGAAGTCGATAGTGTTCTGGTGCACCTGGGCCATGAACCGGTCGAGGATTAGTTGGGGAGACGACGCCGACTCCTTTCGGCCTGAACGGTGGTTGTCAGAAGATGGCAAGCTAGTTACGAAGAGTGCAGCCGAATTCCCCGTATTTAATGGTGGTCCACGCTTGTGCTTAGGGAAGCGAATGGCAGAGATCCTAGCCGCCCAGGTCATTGCAACGATGGTACTGCTATTCGACTTTACACCAGCGTATGAGGGCGAAAGGGTCAGCAAAAGCAGTCTCACATTACCGATGGAGGGCGGGCTACCATGTTTCGTCAAACCTAGACCACTTGATCTAGAACAGCAGTATCTCAAGCAATAGTTAAGCCTATTGCCACGTCAGATGTTGACTCCCTCAAAGTGCTTCAGCTACGTATCCAAACTCTAAGAAGCCAGAAACAGGCATAGGCACCACCCAATAGTCTCTCCACATACCAAGGCCATTATATATAACTTTAGGGCTATCAAAAGGCGTATATTGCAGCTGGGTCCGCTGGTCGCCACACAGCCACCATACTACGCAATACTATACTCTATAAAACGCCCATTCGGAGTCGTCCATCGAGATAGAGCTCGAAGACCTTGGTGAGCAGACGACTCCTCCCGCTGGCGACGCTAGTGCTGGTGTTGGTGCAGGTACGGCCCGCCCCTTATATTTAACGATCCTCGTGTTTTTTTCTAATATTTATATCTGATCTAGAGAACTCGGCGGTCACAATCCACGACTAAATAAATACGCAGTTACGTCTTGTGATTTGGTACACGATACAGGCACCACTACGAGTTATCCATAACTTTTAGATAGAGGCGGGCGGTGAAGCATCCTGTTATATGTTCTCCTAAAGTCACAGTTGTGGATGCTAGTCGGAGTGCCATAAGCGCCGTAGTGGTTCACGATCCCCGACCCGTTTTAACGCGACTTATGCGTTTAACATGCGCTCTTGACGTTATTCGCCGACTCAATGCGTTTAGCCAGTCCTACAATTTTACAAAACTCTAGAGTCACTAAAAAAGATTTGTTACTTTTATTCAATTCTTTACCCAGTCCTCCTTTCACCAACAACATCCGCTCTTGCTACTGGCATCGCCAAGTCTTGATCTTCGCTGATCTCCATAACATTGCCATCCTAATATTTTCACCGGCCTACTCCCCACACCGGTGCCCGGTATCACTCTACCATGGCAGACGAGCAAGAAATCCGCCCTGTCTCAAAGTATGAGGCCATTATCGAGTCTCCCGACGATAGTACCGGTCCTTTGACATTCGGCATAGAGCTAGAATTCTTGGTAGCATTTCTGGACTGGGAACCTGATCCCCATCCTCAAGAAGAACGCCGCCTATTGAGAGCCGAAGACAGATTAGAGCCCCCCCGGAGTGCTATCGATCATGAACTACTCCACGTCCTCGAACCTTCTCATAACGTCTCTTGCCGCTTGGAGAGTAGTGATACACATTGCGGGACTCAGGGCGTATTGATACAGTATAATCAGTGGCGTATAGACGGTGACGGTTCACTTTCTACGGACGACTACTTCGCGGGATATAGATTTCTCGGTAGAGAGATCACCTCCGAGGTGATGAGAGCAGATGAGCCCATCGCCTACACCGAAAAGATTACGGATGTTTGTCGAGCGATTCGGCAAATGCGCGTCCATATTAACGAAACGGCCGGTATGCATGTCCATGTAGGACGTGGAGAAGAATCGTTTAGCCTTCTCACGATGAAGAAGTTGGCAACGATGATCTGGCTCACAGAGAAGATGCTATTAGGGCTACACCACCCGTCGCGCAAGGAGAGCATATATTGCCTCCTGCTCAGAGATGAAAGCCTATTGAGGATCAAGGCAGCCGATACTAAGAGTATCAGTAATAATATATTGAGCATAGCTCGAGAGGAACGAATGGACGAATTTATTCCCCAGCCCGCCAGCTTAGAGGTCAGTTACTGCCCCTTTAAAACCATCCTTATTACCCATCTAGTTTTTTACCATATAGAACGGAAAACTTTACTTACACCTTTTCAAAACAGATATGTCCGATCTAGGCGACCAAGACTATCGAAGAGCTAGCAAGTCTAATGTCCGCGCCCGACAATCCCGAGTAAGTAGCAATCCCGCCCCTCAATATAATTAACAGGAAGGTGTTGCTAATTGAAATAGCCTCTCAAGGGGTGCCATGAGCTTTACTCGGTTCCTCCCGGCAGCACCAGGCGTAGGGAACATTCATACCATCGAGTTCCGCCAGATGGCCGGTTCTCTGGACCCCGGTCCAATCATCCATTGGGCCAAAGTCTGTATGGCGATAGTCGATTTCGCCCGGCTATCTAGCGCCCCAAGATATAAGGAGCTGATAGCAAGGATTATAGAAGAGGAGGCGACCTTTACGGGGTTAGACTTACTCTCGGAGCTGGACCTCCCTGAGGAGGAACAGTACTTCAGGGGTAAGATGACGGATTACGCCAATGGCAACCTGGAGTTCTATGAAGGAGAACGACCGGGTTGCCCTTTCCTTTCTACTCTAGAGTAGATCAGCATCCACATATAAACACGCAAGTGCGGTCCCGTTTCATACGTATTACGTATTGATGACGGGTAGTCGAGATCATCCAAGTTTTGGCTGTCCAAAAGGTTGGGCAGGGACCGCCCACTTACAATTTCCCTCGGTGTCTCAATCATCTTCTCCCTCTACTATCCTAACCGACCCCTTCATCTTCCATTCTTCATCCCACATCCACATTCTACAGAAGACCTTGACGACGTGTAGCCTATCCTCTACATCCGGGGACGGCTGTGGATTATCCTATAAATATGCACCTACTCTATATTCTACTTTCTTCCCCTTCTCAACCATAGACATATAATTCGAGTATCAGTATTCACCGCAACGATATCTGTGACGCTGAAGAGAATTACATTGCGAAAGAGACTCCGAAATGGGAACGACGAGACATATACGGCGACAAATTCGGCTCCAACGGATTTCTCAACCAAATTCACAGCCCGGACAATCGGCCACACCAGCCTTTGACAGCGGTCGTCGTAGCAGAGGCAGTCGGTCTATTCCACTGCAGCAGGGCATGCGGATCCGAAGTCGACACGTCGATAATGAGACAGCAATCGAGTCGGCCTTGAGGAATCCAAGACGGATCATTGGCTGCTGTGTCCTTTGGTTCTGCTGTAGATAGCATGATACAATCATGGCACCGACATTCCTCTTCAAGTGAGTAACGAACCCAATATCGGAGGACTCGACTACATTTACGAGGCTAATAGAGAGATTCGAGAAGACATCAAGTCAAATACTACCCAGCCTGAAAGGAAAGAGCTGCGCTTATTTGTTCCGGGCGTTTGGCGAGATATCCTAGCACCCGGTTTACCTTTAGACAACCAGCTCTTGGAATACGCTTTCAAAGCATTATATTCGACAATTTCAGTAACAGCTCTGGATTAACAACAGCCGACCTATTGCGCTTTGGGAGATCTTGGTTTCGGAGGGTGGCCGATGAAAGAAGGAGACGAAGACTCAGCTTGTCGAATTGGATCGGTCACCACCTAGTATAGGGAACCAATCCGATCTATTCGTCAAGGCAGATTGATGTCACATTGTCGTGTTGAGAGGGTTGAAAGGTCATATATACCAAAGGATGTGTGCCAATAGCAACGAGGTCTGTCAGTGATGTAAGAGCGCAGGTGCCTGACCTGACAACGTTCTATCTTTTGGTGGTGTAGCGGTTTCGTACTTACATCCGAACCCTTGCAAGGTCGTCCATACTGTATCTAAAGCAGAAGAATAAGTAGCCAAGGCAGAACCGATATAAGAACTTCCATGTGCAGTCACAGAAGAGATATGGTAGTCCAATATCTGTGAGCTCGTGCTACATGTCTCAAAAAATGGTAGAAGTCACCATAGCATTATAAGATATACTGCGAGAATGTTCTTATAGCTCTATCCCCATATGTGCTTGGCCGAGTAGATACCCACCTTGGCTTGTTATGATGACTAGTGTACCGAATTCTACAATAAGTAAGAGCCTAAGAAGGAGACAGACGAATACGCAGGTACCTAGGAAGTGTTACATTGAAGGCATCGAGGCCGTTGGGGAGGGAACTGGTATATTCAGCTAACCCAGAATTACAGGTACTAAGATAGAACCTGAAAATGAATCAGTCGCATACTCTATGCTATTGAATTAGCTGCCAAGCTTATTATATGGCGAAAAGCTCTCGACGCATTCTACTTTAGTAGTCATTGCGCGATTAACCGCCGGAATAGCCCAAGTCGTGACTGCCCTGGTAACGCCGTTGCCCCAGACCAGATATTCACCTACGCGACTGCGCGACCACGCGACGCTCCTTCTATTTACACAACTCTCACCTATCTAACGAATTACCCTTGGACGGCTACGGACTTGAGTCCTAGCATCAAATATACAGGGGAATACGCCAGAATCTCCCCAATCCCTCCTTCAATCCTAACAATCACAAGTCAACGCTTCCAAGATTGCCGTCTCGCTACAATAGCAGAGCCAGGACGGCAGCATGGATATCCTACGACTACCCGACCTCCCTAGCCTCCCTACACTCCCTTCGATTAACGACCACTTGGGAGTGATGACCCTCCTTGCCGCAGCACCGATACTTATCCTGCTAGGTATCGACATGCTCTTATTCCTAGAATGGGTCTTGTCGTCATCCTCCCGCCCCTTGAAGGGCTACCACTGCCTTCTTCTTGCCATGGAATTCCTCCTTCTGACCGAGCACATTAATGTATTCCGTACCATCTGCGTCGTACTCGCGCTCGAGATTCCCGTGCATGCGAAAATGTTCTGGGTCCGAATTCCTCTGAGCATCGTTGCCGCCTACCTCCTGGACACCAAGTTCCGAATGAACCTGCTCGGAAACTGGACTTTAAAGGTCGCAGTACGTATAACCCATTTCCCCCAAACCCTAAACTACTACTATTTCTATCCTTCTAACATTATGTTTCCAATAGCGAGAATACCGACGAGCCCGATTCGAGGCCGTGCTTTACCAGGCTTCGGTTCCCCGGCACCTCCTGGCTAGGGCCATCCTGACCGAGGCTGACCATGTTCACCTACATCTCATGGGCGACTGGCACGAGCATATCCTCGCAGAGATCCGACCAGAGGATTACGACGAGCTTCATCTCCTGCGACTGTTGAGTTCCTGGAAGTATCGAGTTAACCCAGCCAAATTAGTGAGAGGGCGAGCCTAAGGTGGACATATAGTTTTGAGAACTAGGATGTACGTTCACTGGGTCCAGAGCTAGGCAAAACTGGCGGTGATATAGGGGAATGATAAAAGGATCCTGTATGATGGAATTGGTACTTGAAGGCTAGTAGATGGTGCTTGGCCGATTTTCCTCACTAGAGTTGTGATACGTACACGAATCTATACACGGATGAACGGACATGCTGAAGAATCCAGACGCAGCTATTCCCTATAGAATCGAGCACATCAAAAAAATAGCCCTCCTTCACTTCTCCAACCCTTCTATAAGTTGAAATCACCTAAATAAGTGCTGCTTGTAGAGTGCCCTAGACGGTAGAGGCTACATATTGCCACTACATGGAGAAGCTGGGATATTCATTTGTTACAGATCACTACGTAGATAACCACGGTGCGTATTCACCCTTCAACATAATCAGTCCCCAGCATCAACCAATGAAAAACCCATCTTCATTCTTTAGGACAGTGCCGAACACGATTCTACTCGCCATATGAACGATCCACACAAGCACAAGGCATATAATCAATAACAACAGTAGGATTTTAACAACTAGGAAATGGCCGGGTTGGTACGGCGTGAGAGCGTCTTTGGATACAGCGGATTTGTACTATACTATATATATACTATACTATACTATATACAGCGGTCATTTGATACTCACGCCCGGCGGTTCGATTCCCTCGACGGCCAACAACAACTTTTTTGCTCTTTTATTCACCTGACCTTGAACAACTATCTCACCATTAATTCACTTTAACGATCATAATAACTGCCTTTGAATCTTTCAATCACCGTACAATAATCCTAAAATGCTCCTTTGGTTGTTATGCCTGCGATTCATCTCCCTCAATTGGGCTGAGGTCCTAAGCCCCTATTCATCCCATGTACTGGTTTCAATAGCGAACACGGCAAAGTTGATGATATAATAATTATCATTATTCTTTCCTTACCTAAGGCCATAGGTAGTCGCCCTACATCTTCCCCCATCCCACCTCACCCAACCATCAACCAACCAACCAACTACCCAAACCTCTCCCTAGCAATCCTCCTCAGCACCTCCATAGTCCCCTCCTCCCTCTTTCTATACTCCTTAACCCTCTCCTCCCTCTCCGCAGCCTTCGCCCTAGCCTCCTCCTCCCGACGCACCTCCCTCTCCGTCCTCCGCCGCTCCGCCGCCGCCTTCGCGCGCTTGTACTCCGCCACCCCGTCTCCTCCCCCTCCCATCAGCTCCGCCTCCCCGATTTCTGCCGCCCCCGGCGACCGCTCCCGGAACCCGCGCATCTTCTCGTTGACCTCGCGCCGCTTCTCCAGCCGGCGTTCGCGGGTCCCTGCGTCGGCTTTGGGGACTAGCTCGTCGAGGCGCGCGCGCTGCTCTGCGCGGTCGGCTTTCCGTGCGAAGCGTAAGTCTTCGATGTCTTGGATGCGGGCCTCCGCGGCGTCTTCGCGCTGCGCGGAGAGGTCGTGGAGTGTTGGGATGCCGGGGCCGTGTTTCGCGGAGGTGTGGGTGGACCCTGGGGGGAGGGTTGGGCCGTATTCGTCTTCTTCACCATCATCTTCTTCCTCTTCTGAGAGGACGGAGTCTCTATCTTCCTTACGACTGTGGGGAGGTGGCGACACTCTTGACTCGGTTCGTTCTCCGTGACTACCCCTAGCATGGGCGCCAGCGCCTATGTTCTTAGCCTCAGCGAGCATCGCGGGGTCATACCATCCCTCAGCCAAGTCCCCGCGGTTCCACTTCCCGACGAAACTCTTCCAGCGGCCGCGGACCTCGCGCTCGTCCATCGCGGCTATATCCCTACGTTTCTGCACATCGAGATATCGCGCGAGTAGCGGTCGAAAAGCGTCGAGATCGGAGCGCGTGAGGGGTCTCGCGGCAAAGGGTAGTTCGTTTGGTGTGTGGGGAGATGGGATGGAAGGTCGGCGATCACGGTGATCATCATCGTAGCGGGAGGGGTACTGGTGGTGGTGGTGGTGGTGGCGGTGGTGTCTACTCTCAGAAGTCGAAAGCTCGAGCTCGCGCTCCTGCGATTCGCCCCCCGAATACCGACGTCGGTCACCGTCGTACCTGCGTCGAACACGTCGCGCGTCATGCTCGTCTTCCCCACGCGTTCGCGAGCGCTCGCGTTTGTGTCCGGAATGACGTCGGTCGTCTCCCAGTCCGCGGGCTCGGGAGGCGCTAGGCTCCGCCATGATGCAACGATGGGCAGCGTATAAGGACGGGAATTGGGCCGGTCGAGTAGGATTCAGATGCGTCCGAAGCCGCAGAAGTGGTAGCGGTAGTGGAGGGGCCCCTGGCGCAGCAGCAGCTCGTTTGTGGGAGACATGTTATTGCTCGGGTTGTACAGCCGATAGGGTGCCTTGGTATGTATGGTACATGCGTTGTTGGGTGTGTGTGTTGGGTATGTATACATACCTGGCGAAGAGAAAATAGGCTAATAGTAAGCCAGAAGCACGGAACGCCTTTCAACCAGGGATGATACCAGCTGTCGGAGATTTGTGCCATGTGGCGGGTGGAGTCCGCTACTGCAATGTGTAAGGCCAAAGTCCCTTCTTACATAAGCGAGCCGTCCATCAGGGTTCTTACGTGTATGCATCATCGGCTGGTATGCCACTTATCAAGAGGATATCCATGGATCTTCAGGGTTCGATAAGGAGTCGGGTAAAAAAAAAAAGTACCCTACCTACATTGTTATCCAGGGGTAAGTGGAAGTAAGCCAAGCCAGCCGCTCATTCAGAAGCTCATTACTTTATGAATGTTATGATCTGATATTTGACAAAAATTCTAGGCATATCAGCCCCCAATTTGCCTCTATCGGGATATTACCCTTTAAACGTTATCAGAGAGACCGTACCCCGGTTCCGTTAATCGAGTAGCGATACACGATCGATGACCAAAATTGTAAATAAGGAAGTGTACACAATAATTATATTATTGTACGTGATCAGGTCACTGTGTGACTTATGTATGGTATATAGCAGAGGAGAGCTCGTATCTCAGCATGACATACATAGGAAGTAAAGACTCGGGAAAGCAACGTAGCTAAGTCGGCGTAATCCTGACTTGGTATATGGCCATATATCTTCAATTCATTTCTCTTAAATCACGTATCGGACGTCAATCGCACCGTAGACCCTGCCTATATCCTGATGCCGAGTCGTATTCGTTGGGTATCGCGAAGTCCTAGGACTCTTAAATAATCGTTAGGAATCCAGTTCGAAATTCAGTTCGTAGAGGGACCGATGTAGGACGAACGTAGTCGGAGGCACGATCCTACTCGTTAAACCTCAATTGGGTTTCCCCTCTCCCGGGATAATCGCCAAGAGAGCCGATTGGGTCCATCGACCACAAAAAATCTCCACCCCATGGCCGGTTCGCAAACGACAGTCCATCTAGAATATCGTCAATACGCCCCTTGATATCCCACTGGATTTCGCCGGTATGGCGTCTGTGTCGTGGCGATTTCGGTAAAGGGGTCTTCGTTTTCATACCCAGAGTCTTATCCTCAGACTCGGCGACCGCCTGCCTTCTTCTCTCCCGTAATATATACACCGTCATCAAGCCCCGTAGGTATTTATATACGGTTCAAATTCCTTGACCCTCCCCACCTTCCAGTTGCAATCCTTGGGGATACCATTGGGTCTATCCATTTTGCGCATCCAAAGGAGGCGCTGGGAAATTGAACGTTGAACCATGCAATGGAGGGAAACAACACACTGTCAGCTCCCTTCAATTTGGTGTCTTGTCCTGGGACTCGCCATTCATCTTCGAACCCAGGGTGTCGCGATGGATCATGCAGTTGACACAAGCACAATCGTCGCCACATGCGCACATACCACTACTATAGTCCACAAAAAGAAATTCGCTAGGCGACAGGTTTAGATCGTTCGCACCTGGTGATTCCGCATCGGATGGACTATGCGTCGGTGGAGGTGAGGTTTCGCCTACCGCCAAAGGCGGATCCCGTATTGAATTGCTGGTATCCAGTTTTCCATTTACCGAGAATTCCTGGAAAGCCATGGCCTCGCGGACATATTGAGTAGTCACTTGATTGTACGGGTGGGCGGCGCATCCAATACATTGGCAGTCGGGGCCACAGTCACACACATGATTCGTATATGAATTGCCGTTCGGTTCAGCTTGAGGGAACAAATTCGCCACTAACTGCTCCCACTGTGATTGCTGCAGGGGAGACAGGTGTGTTCCGAACAAAGCCTGCTCCGAGAATAAGCTTTGTGGATGAAAATTATTCATCGGATACATCTGTTGGTTAGGCGCTATTTGCTGGGGAAATTGAGCCACCATAGATCCGTTACCCGCGTGGATCTGGGGTATATATCCCATCATATTCGATGATGCTTGGGAACCATTCTGAATTTGGCCATGAAACTGCATATGATTTTGTATTGGTGGCTGCTGTTGTTGTACCCGTTGAGAGCAGCAGCTGCTGGGCGCATCGCGGGACGGCTCTTGAGACGAGGATTCACCATTGCTTGAAGTTGGTGTATGGTATGGGGAGCCAGACGTACCAGGTGTGAGGGTGCCAGGACTAACAGTTGAATGGGTCGAGTGATCAGAAATTTCATTCCGTGAGGATGAAGTCGGCGCTGCGTCTACGACGCCTCCATTTAACGCAAGTAGAGACGAGTCCAGCGGTCTGTCTAAATGGGGTATCATATGCGGATACGTAGGATAGTGGCCATTTCCGTTTGATAAAGGCGGAGCATAGTTAGTGTAATCAGGGGAGGTTATTGTGTTCGCAGGGGCCGCCGGCTGGAAGGTGTTGCCAGCGCCTATCAAGTTTAGACTGTTAGGGTCCATGCGCTGTAGCGCAGAAGCATCGGAAGATTGCTTTCGGCTCGGTTTCGGTGCCGGTTTCTGGATTCGAAATGACGCTTGTTTTGTAGGCGACTGCGGCGGGTTATCCGATGGTTCGGCTTTAACAATGGCTGGCGTGCCGTTGGTTTTAGTAGACGGAGTACTACTGCAACGACACGAGCTCCCTCGAGGGAGTGCGGCCGTTACATTCCGGCATTGGCACGTCTTGCCCGGTGGGTGGGGACAAGTGCTTAATGGTCGACCCGGCTTGCGAACAGGCAACAATAAACGGTCTCCTGCATGAGCGCACTTGGTTGATCGATGGCCTCGTATACAGGGCTCGCTATACAGAAGAAATAGCATATTAGCAAGGACAGCCAGAAACCCGATCGCGATTTGATAGATCGGAGAGCCACTTTGGTTACACGAACTTCCTGTATTCAATGGGGATGGTTTGCCAGGAAAAGCGCGTGCGAAACTAGCGTGACAAACCTGCAGCCTTCCGAGACTCCCCGCGAGGCACGGCGTGAATTCAAGCGGCAAAAGAAATGGATTCGACTTACCAAGCCATTTTTTGTCCATTGATGACAGGCATCTTCCGGGTTGTCGCGGGGGCGGCGCCGGCGCGACAGAGACTCGGAATCGTGGTATTCTATATAACGAGCAACGTCGCAGACCATGTGAAGATCGTGGATACGGTTCCGATGGTGATCCTCCCAGTCTCTACTTCAGAAATTGCTGGCCAAATTTTCTATCGGAGACGAGGCACGCATCAACCCCTTTCATAGAAGTTATGCGCTGAGTCAGTATATGCGATTTCACTCGCTCGTACTTCGCAAGAATAAGATGAACCACAGGGCTATATGATCAAAGTGCCTGGCGACGGTGAACTTGAGCCTTGGGAGTATCCAAGACGGATTAAGAGCGGCCGCTCAAGGTCTTACAGGAGCATCAAGCAGATACGCCAGCCGCTTGAATCGCGATGAAGGTAAGGGGCTAGAGGTATAGTATCAATAGGGGATAGCCCAATAGAGGAGAAGCCCCAGCGATTTGAGGGCAGATGGGCGAAGTTTAATCGTCTTAATTGAGAGTCGCAGTGCAATATGATTGATGCGAGTTAGGTGTTGAGGCGGAGTAAGACAAGCTAGGAACCTTGGGATTCGATGGCACTCGTTCAACGCTTGACCCCTAGACCCGGCGCTTCGGGATCAGTGGCGGTTTGTTGGCGTCGAGATGTCCAAGGAAGACTCTAGGACGAATGGATCCGGTCTAAGTTGCGTCCAGTACTATCCAGCAGAGAACCGGGCGGACCAGGCGGACTGGCACAAACAACCTTGGAACTTGGGAGGTTAGGATCGATAAGGAAGAATGATTGTCCAGGGAGGGGAGGGGAAGAGGTAGAGATTCCTCGTCTGATTCCCACATGTAACGTCCCCGGCCAACAACGGTAGGGAAGTACCCAAGTAGGTAAGCTTGTGCTCGAATCGAGGCTGATGACAGGACGGTCTTAATACGACAGGCCTGTACTCCGGGGAAGCCTCGGTTTTGCGGTCTAGACAGCGGTTAGAAAGGGGATTTCGACCAGGATCCAGGTTTTTGGGTCCCAATGTTTCTCGAGGGTCCTCAGGTTTTTGGTTTTTGTGAAAACCTGCGAGTGCTCCCTATAATGGTGATGGTGCTGGTGCTGGTATGGAACGGCAATTCGTTATAGGTAATATATTGCCAGCCAAACCGGTGTTTGTATATATATGAGACTTGGTAAGTGGCAGATGGCAGTCTGGTCTGTCTTAGTCTCCCCCTCAGTGCTCCGTAAAATCTCCAGCAAGTTTTACCAAGTTTCCCAATGAAGTATTCCTCAGGTCCCACCGCAAGAATAGTCAGTTTAGACAATAAACATGTCTGCTTGTCTGGACTCTAGGAAAAGGTCAAAGAGCATGTATTAGCAAAAGTGAGAGGTGATTGGGATGGTAAGTGTGTCGTGTTGCCTGTGGGGGTATCCCAAAAACGAGCAAGTTTTGATTGGCTGCTTTTCCCAAATGGTGCTGACTTCAGGTTAGATCCTTCACTTTCCCTACACTACGGACAGGGGTGGGTTCAACCTTAGCACAAGGTTGCCAGGTGCAGACAAGAGTGGACAAGAGCGGTCCATGTACCAAGTACTACAGCCTACGCTAGACCGGGGTAACGGGAGCGCGAAGGGTCCTGCAGAAGATGCGTATTGTCTACATCCAGTGACCGTAGAATAATTGATAGACTTTCGTTGGCGGGGCCGGAGGAGGGGCACTACAGAAAATCTGAAGCTCCAGTGTCAGTCTTAGAAACGTCTAGTGGGGTTATTACATAGTAGTGGGTACCTTAGCACTTGTAGAATTCCCTGTACGAAACGAACTTAAGAACTTCAGTTGTTCAGCTCGAGGGCTAACATTTATACCAACATCCCATGTAGATACACAATATTTAAATCAGTGCTATACTAGCTAGGTAGTCGCATCACTTGACAGATAAATTATTTAGTTTAAATCACTTTCTACATCCACCGGTTCGGTGCTTTTGACATGGGACAAGAAAACACGGCAATTAAGGATACACAGATAGAAAGTACCGCAGTACAGTACAAATTCAATCAATCGATGATAATTCAATTGAAATATGACAGAACGGGTAATGGAAATCAAGGTTAAGATCTTAGTGCGTCGCTTTACCTATTTGAGTAACGGTTTTACTAACCGATATGATCTTTTGATCCAGCCTTGTCCAAGTGAGCAAGTATGTTACCCACATTGTACTAAGGAGTAACAACACTAAACATTGAACTTCATCTCCATATCAATAATATCGTCTTAAGTACTTAATAAACATTTGAACTCGACTGGACCGGACCTGCTATTCTCATGATAAATATCAATGATATACAGTCCTACGTATTAATAGTTGATCTACTTGCAACGAGTCTCTGAAACCTTTAGGAATTGTCACAAATCGGAAGGTAATATGTGTGTTAGCAGCCGAGTAATGAAGATTGAGAGAATATACATGGTAATTTCAACGTGGCGTAAGTACTTGGCAAGACCACTTAGGGCTAATTCCGACGTTGCTAATACTTGAGTATACATAGTAATAGCCCAGAAGGTCTACCAGGCTTCATATCAGATGCTTGTAATACGATAGTATGCAAGGGGCATCTCTATACATACAGAGCGTTTACTCTGGACTTTGAAACGGTTGATTCAGACAACATGGTCTCGTAGCTTTGCTTATGGTCATATCACATAGATTAGCTATGAGGTAACACTGCTAGGTAGTCTGGTTGTCATTATATCTTTTGTTTGTTCAGTAATGAAACAGTCGAATATGACCTTGAGGGCTTCGATTTATAGACTATGAAGCATCTACAACTCAAATTCTTAGATAGGTGTCAGTTCATAATGGCATACGTACGCAAGGATTATTCCTGCTGCTATTGAGGAACTACATTACCATAAGGCCGAAGCTAACGGCGTCTCAAATTGGATGATATGATTATACACAGCATCCCCTAGCTTATTCTAGGGTCCCAAGCGCCTCCCACCCAAGAAATGGGGGTTAGTTTGGTAGGAATGGCACCACTTAATATAATCTATATCAAAATCGGCTCTGTGTTGCTCACAGATGAGTCCCCTCTCTACCTAATAAGATGAGAAGGTTTTGTATCACGAACTCCAGACCAAAATTCGATCGACTAAAGACTGTAAGGAGAGCGCCTATTCAAACTTAATTATATGGGATTTTCTACTTGCCTATTACGTAGGCTTAGCTATTTAGTATATTTCGTAGTCACGCCATGTTTACTCCTGACAATCAGGGACATGGGGATCCGGTAGTTATGAACAGAAAGAACCCCCTGCTCCCCCAGACAAACATCATGTTCTGAATTTTGCTTTTAGCAAACTCCCCTAACCCACCCGATGATCTAGTTTGAAACTTGGCAGTAGGGTACGGGAGCACAGATGCTTTACCTTAGGCTCTATGGTTATCGTAGTGAGATTCGAGCAAAGGAACACTATGTCGTTGCGTGAGGGGTATCACTACGATCTAGCTAAGACTGGGTGGGTATGGATCTATATGCTGCAGGGACCTGTCAAGGCCTCCATCCTGGAGAGAGGGGCCTCCCGTACGAAGCCAAGAGGCAAGAGAGCCAACTCCCCTATTCAAAGTACGGGGCCTAGGCTTTTCATACAACGAGCTAACGATAGTATTATGCTCTTAATACGGGCGGGTGATACATGTAGTTACAGGTGCTGTAAACCTAGGCCCAACAATATCACAGCGGAGCTGAGGTTCCCGAATTAAATGACGACCTTGGAACTTAGGAAGACGTTCACCTTCATAAATCAGCGTGTAGTATATTATCGTGAGCTCGTAATGACGCCTACTTCCCTAGGGATGTTGAGTACGGCTGGCAGGCAAAGAATTGATGATGGCCGTCTAGTCTGATATACGAGACCACTTACTCTAGGAGTGCGTCGTGTCTATATAGATATAAATAGAGACGTGAACAAGTTCATATACCTCCTAAATCATCAACAATAAGTCTTCAAGAGTGAGCATTCGATACGTAACGGGATGGTATAGTAGCTATTCATACTAGGTGCACTGCAAACAAGCTTGAAACAAAGCCGGTGGGATACTTCACACCACATAGATCAATTGATGCCTCTCATATTCAAATACGGGTACTATAATTATCTAGATATTAGACATTCATAGCATGGCCTCATCAAGGAGTTTGGAGGATTATCTCTGCTAGACCATATGACTAATACCCCCATCTACATAGTCCATCAATCCCGAATTTGCTCGCTAGAAGGATATCGGGAGTTAGAAAACCCCCGACACCCTCATAGGACATGCTAGATTGCTACCCCTATGAGCGTGATGTTTCATGCCATCTACCTTGCCCCGGTCGGCGCTGCTGTTATTAGATACTACCAAGCATAACCCCGCGGGGATCAATAGCTTGGAGTGCTACCTTGGAGTGTCATCGGTGGCCGTGAGTTGTTTCGGAACGGGTCGGAGTGCGGTCCGAATGAGGCCATCCGTCCCAGCGTATCAAGGAGGTGACGTCACTCTTGACGGGCTAAATCCGATTGTTACATGTCCCGGTCGATAATCGAATGCGGGAATCCGGCGTGTTAGGCTCCTTAGAAGGTGTGTGGTATTGATTCGTTCGGTGTCTCATTTTCCATCATCGGAATTATCGGAGTCAGCGAACATATCGACGGCTCTCATACGCCTTCTAGGCTGTTGCGTAGTCGCCGCGGGGTCTTTAGATGAGGCGCTCTCGTCAGGTTTCTCGATATCCACTTCTTTCTTCGACGGAACTTCGATAGTAGGTTTGTCCTCTGTGTTTGCCGCCTCGCTCACGTCCATAGGCTCTCCGTCTTCGCTGTCATCCATCGGAACACCATCGATATCGGTATCAAGGTCTTCATCATCAATAGACATGTTATCATCCATTGCTTCACCATCCACATCATCCACATCCATCGCAGTGGCCTCCTCGTCGCGTCGTGCCTCGAAGCCCGCAGATACAGGCGTAAACCCTTTCCCTTCACTTGGAGTAGCGCTCGAAGGGCCGGCCTCTACAGGTTTCCACCTGCCCTTCTTCGCCGCTTCGTCAACTTGCTCCTCTTTCTTCGCACTAGGTGGGTTCTCGAACGTCTCGGTGAAGAGTTGCTGGCTCTCCTGCGGGAATGCGCACCAGCCCTCCCATAGACCGAGCACTAATTGGACGCTTCGTTTCCATTTCTCTGCCCTCAGACGGCCCCAATTGAGGCGTTCTGCTACAAGACCCAAGGTCTCGAAGACTTTGCGGTCCTTAAGAGAGGCTTCGAATAGCTGACGGTAGCGCCAGGCATGCCGGACACCAGAAGTCGCGGACGATGAGAGAATGTCGCTCACAACATACAGCCCGATGAGACTGGCGGCACTCGTATCCTGGGCCTCGCCTGGCTTCGCGTTTGAGTCTTCAGGGAAGGGGGTTGTGTTAAGTGACTCGCCATGATCTTCCCCATCCTTGTTCCCTTTATTATGTTCTGGGTTCGCGGACGTAAAAGTAAACGGTTTGGTTATGTTAGCCACAATCATATCCACTATCTCATCCGCTCCCCTACTCGCATGAGTAATAGCGAATGTGGTTACCCTTGCAATATCACCCTTCCGGATTTTAGTTAGTGTCGTTGGAAGGCGAGCGAGTAGATGCGTTAACCTAGCCTTGTCGAGAGGGTTTAAATAAGCGTTTTCCTCATTGCCATCCGATGGTTTATTCCCTTCCTCTTCGTACTCTTCCTCGTCAGATGAGTTGTATTCCGGATCTGATACGAACTCATCAATAGCAGTGGCGTACTCGTACGGTAATGCTTTCTCCGGCATTCTCCAAGCATGACTGCCTTCGAAGAGCGGGATGTACTTCCCTGGTTGACCAGCCTTTGCTGGACCGCCGGTGATTACCTCCCAGAGCCGCCACCGATACCAAACACCACCTTCACTGCGAGCATCCCAGAGCCAAGCCCATTTCTCCTCTCTCTGCACATCGGGTCTCGACATTAGGAGGGCCTCAAACTCTGGACCATGCGCTAGGACCGACTCAATGACCTTATGTATTAATTGGAGCTGTTTGATGTCTCTTGGCGGTTGCACTGGGACGTGCAAAATAGTTCGATTAATTGGACCCCCGCCTGTGTTATATGATGACGGTGGAGCAAATCCACGATGGAATCCACCTTGGTGATGAGAATTGTTATCATTGGTTTGGGGGACCGGTTTTGCACCAAAAGGCTGGGAAGTGGTTGAGGATGCAAGACTTGACGTCGTCGCGCTGGTAGCTACGGCCGATGATAGATGTCTATGTAGCGACAAATAAAACCCGTAGCCGAGATATCGATTTTGCAAAGAGCTGACCGCGGAGTCAATATCCGTTGCCGGGGTCTCTTTAGACAAGGTGACAATCGCGGCCATTGACTTCCTCTCGGTATTTCCTGGTGCACCGGGTGGTATAATCTTGACGTTCTCCACAGTGAGATTTGACGGCATAAGCGCCTTAATAACAGCAGGAGATGTTCCTGGCGGGAGGTTAGCTAGGCGGAGCGTAGGCTTTGCTATAGCCTTCTGCTCTGCCAAGTCCCTAGCCCTCGTATCGCCTTCGTCATCACTTGTATCAAAGACCTTCGCAAGGTTTTTCGGTTTTGGCGCGTCGTTGCCGTCGTCATCATAAAATCCAAGCCTCCCACGCGCCTCGTCCATGCCTCTTCTGTTAGGTAACTGCTGGTGAGTATCGAACCTCCTCTTATTACCGAACGACGTCGGCGCAGGGCCCAAAGATCCAGGCCCGCTCTTCAACCCTGGCGCGCCACCAGGTCCAGCACCGAAGTGCCTTTTTGGTGGCATTGGCCTACTAGCTTCTCGACCAAAAGGACCACCGTGCTGACGCGCACCAAACGCGTTCTGTTGGCCGGAACCAGCACCCGCATCGTCGTCATCGTCATCGTTGTCGAAGCTCTTGACAAAACTCTCATAGACCGCAGCGGTTTCGGCGGCTTCCCTCTTCCGTTTAGCCTCAGCGTCAGCCTTCTGCTTCTCGAACGCGGATTGTTTCGACGGTTTCTGGAGCTTGGCCTCGACGTCCGGGAAATCAGGGAGTTTCTTGGACGACATGATGGGTAGATGGGTCGATTCTAGCTACGGGGGATTTCGCATTCTGTGAAGAGGGTTTATTCTCCTTTCCCTGGCGTTGACACGCTCGAGATTCCGAGGATGGTTAGGAGAAGGCTACGAAAATAGAGCGAAAGGCTGAATTGAATTGGATGAACCTTGTCAAACTGGTTACATAATATTGTAGTTTGCACAAGTCTGATTGGGAATCTTGGCACTGATGACAGGGGGTTATATCTGCCCCACATCTGTCCTCTACCTCCTGCCGAAGTACCAAGGCTCAAGTGCTGCTATTGTGACTCGAGCCGGTCGCAGTCGACGTTAGAAGTATAAGTTACCCCACCAAGTCATCACCGTGCGATTATTTGAGTTGTCCAAGTCAGATCAATCTCGTGTCAAATCCGTCAAGAACGCCCTTCACGTCATAACTTAGTCCCTTGTGGGTTCACAGCGTGGGGTTTAGTACTTCACTTCGTCTACCTACCTAGTAGTCATCACCGCCTATCTCCCAGTAGCACATAATTACACACTGTATTTTCTCGTCGGAAACGGCGCAGTCGGGGGAGTGTGTATATAAGAGTTGGCATATTTTCCCTTCAATTTTTGTAATTTACCGCGGATAACATTTATTATTCATTATTACCATATATGTCTCAAATTCTCATGTCGCTATCCTATTAACTTACATCCCTCAACACCATCCTCGAATCCTCTTCCCCCCCTCCATCTTCCTTTCTTAGCTAGGCTCGGTTGGTAGCAGCCAGCCCTGGAGGCGGCAGGTAACAGTAGCAGCAGGTAGCGCTGGTAGGAGGTACTGTACAACTGCGGCGGCACCCATGTCATCAGCGCAACCGCTGTCGCTGGTCGACGTCCTATCGTGTCCTTGCTTTCTCCTTCCCGACGTTACACAGACGCCCATGGACCCGTCAGCCCCCAACACCACCCCCGCGAGCATTCTGATCATTGGCGCGGGGGTCTTCGGCTTGAGCACCGCCCTGGCCTTGACGAAGCGACCGGAATTTGCCGATACTGCTATAACTGTGCTCGACCGGTCGCCCGACAAAGGGGTCTTCCCGGCCCGCGACGCCTCCTCCATCGACTCGTCTCGTATTATTAGATCCGACTACGCGGACCCGGCGTACGCAGCGCTAGCCTCGGAAGCGCAGGCCCATTGGAGACAGACGGGCCCCGACTCGCTCGGTGGTGAGGGACGTTACACCGAGTCAGGGTTCCTCCTGGCTGCCAATGCGGAGCCTCTAACCCGGGAGGATGGGTCGCAGACGGGGATGGCATATGCGAAGAAGAGCTGGGTGAATGCGCTAGCGCTGACTCAGAAAGAGGGCCGGCCCTTGAGTTCCATCCGGAACTTGGGTGCCGCCAAGTATATCGGCGTTATGTCCGGAACGGGTGCCCAATTCGCTGACTGGGGCTATCTGAACCAGGGAAGTGGGTGGGCCGATGCCGAGGCCAGCATGAAATGGTTCTACGACCGTGTTGTCGCTACGAACCGCATAACCTTTGTCAACGGGACGGCTGAGAGCCTGGAAACAGACAAAGCCTCTCAAAAGGTCACCGGCGCGAAACTGAAGGATGGCACTACGCTGTCGGCTGATCTTGTCATTGTAGCTGCGGGTGCTTGGACACCTACACTGGTGGACCTCTCGTCGCAAGCCGTAGCCACAGGCCAGGTCCTTGGGTACCTCGATCTCACAGAAGAAGAGCAGGAAAGGCTAGAAAAGATTCCGGTGATGTTGAATCTCTCGACAGGCATCTTCATTATTCCTCCGCGCAACCGCGTCCTCAAAATCGCGCGGCACGCCTACGGATATCTGAACCCCAAGCCACTATCGAAACCACCTTTGGGAACCCCCCGACCCAACGCCGCCATATCCTCTCCCAAACTCGTTTCCCAGCCGTATACACACCTAGACGACGCGGAACTATCGATCCCGCCGGAGGGCGAGAAAGCACTGCGCGAAGGCTTACAGAAGATGGTGGCCTTGCCCGAACTCCAAGACAGGCCGTTTTCTCGGACTCGTTTGTGCTGGTACACGGATACCGCTACCGGGGACTGGATCATAGATTACCATCCATATTGGAAAGGCCTGTTTGTGGCTACTGGGGGAAGTGGGCATGCGTTCAAATTCTTACCTGTAATCGGAGACAAGATCGTGGATACGATTATGGGAACGTGTCGCTCAGGGTTTCACGAAATGTGGAAGTGGAAAACAGTGGACGATGTCGAGAAGGCTATAGTCACTCAAGATGGGAGTCGAGGCGGGGGTCTACCAGGGCTTATTCTCGAAGACGAGTTCAAGAAACCCCACAGCTAGGACTTCCGTAGTTTATGAAGTACGTGAATTACGAAGCATCACGAATATGATGGCAACGCGAATTGAGGTTGTATGCTCTCATTAGGAAGATATAGCTACCAACGGCAAGAATATTACTAGTTGCCCGGGTAAGCTACTACTAGTCCAGCACACAGCCATCATCACCCTGATCTTGAGGTGTATGGAACGATCCTGCCTGGACCAGGCCGAAATCCACCTCATTATGCCCCTTGAGTTCCGCAATGATCAATGCCGATGGACACATCAGCAGTGCAGCGCATTCGCCAACGACCTTACCTCCTGCCTACTGTATAACCCCTATCCCCTGTGGGTCGAATTAAGACGGCACCTTCGACCAGCGCGAATGCCGCCGGAGAGTACCACGGTGCAATCTAAGCCGTCAATCCGTGTCTTTGGAGATGTTTTTCTTTTCCGTGTAGTAATCAACCTTGGTCCGTCCAATGTAGGTCCACCCCTTTGTATAACGCCGGTGCAATGCAGTGAAAAATCACAATGATACAGGTCGCGAGCCGGTCGTAGGCAGCAACCCGTCGAGGTCAGTGCCGACTCGTGAAGGACGAAAGTCGTAAAATCATAAAAACTCTTGTAATTTACAGTCTCACCATAGTGAGAGTCGAAGGGAAGAGTGTTGTGTAGGATGAGGCTCGAATAGTAACGTGTGGATGATCGAATGTTGCAAGGGCAAGTTTAGATCTTGCGGAAATCTGTAGCGGGTCAGCAACTAATTGGACACATATGATCCAGAAATGCTCACCTTGCAGCACAGGATAGATCATCTCGAAGGCTGTGTAGATCTCCTCACGAACTTTAGCACCGGTCAGGACAATCTTGCCGCTGACGAAGATCAAGAGCACTATCTTCGGCTTAATCATGCGGTAGATCAGACCAGGGAACAACTCAGGTTCGTAAGAACTGAAATTGTGGTGGCGCGACGCGAGACCTTCGAGACGAATGGGGAACTTGATGTCGCAACTGCCAACGATGTTCTGGATCTTGAAATCGCTGAACTTGGCATTGAATCCGAGTTTCTGGATGATACGAGCATACTTGCGCGAGGCAAGCTTCGAGTCATCCTCCGACTTGGCACCAGTGACAACCATCTTGCCAGAGGCGAAGATCAGAGCAGTTGTCTTGGGCTCACGGATACGCATGATGACGGCAGCGAAACGCTACATTAGTTAGCAAGATGCGAAACTAAAATTCAAGTTAGGTCAGTAGTACCTTTGGGTTGTACTCCGCATTACGCGCATGAAGAGCGATCGTCTTCAAGTCCAAACGGCACTCAAGGTTAACCGTGGCGACGATGTTTCTTTAAAGATTGCGGTGTAAGCCAAAGGTATACACTAAAAACAGTGTAGGTTTATACATACTGCAAGGTGGGAGTCAATCCACTTCCTGCCTGGGCAGCAGCAGGCGTAGCAGCGGGTGTGGCGGGAGTCACCCCGGTACCGTTCGCAGCCTGCTGAGGGCCGCCATTCGCAAGTCGCTGGCCGTTCGCCTTCTCTGCGTCAAACGAGGGAGGCGTCAGGTCGCCAGCACCACCGGGGAAGGACAGAGAGCCAGGAGCAGTGAAGGCCTTCGCCTGCGCGGCAGTAGACGGATGGGTCTGAATGCCGTCCATTTTGCAGATGCGCTCAGATTTTTGGTCCGTTATGCGATCGGAAAATGGATCTAGAAAGCGAACGGATCAGTCAGATTATAGAACCAAAAGAATGTACAGGCCCCAAAAGCTGATCGAATGCGCGGCAGACTGCAGAAATGAATGTAATTTGCTTGGTTGGCAAAAAGTGCTGTAGAAGGGAACGTTTGGAAAAAGGCGGGGGATCTGGGAAATATAAATACTAAATCGCAACCTGACGCCACCTGCAAACAGTGGAGGGGTCAGGTGGGGTTAAAAATCGAGTAATCCAGTAACTGGCAGTAGCTCGATTGGAGGCGCAACGTCTGTACTGAGGCAACCGTACAAACGTGGGCTAAGGTTTCTACAGTATCCTGGGGGTTCCGTGGCAACATAACAGTAAAAAAAAGGCAGCCTTACCAAAGTACAAGTGATGGAGATAAACAAGTGAATGTCTCCCCAACACAGAAGGCTGATGTAATGATGATTGGGTCGTTAAACCTTTCGATTAGTCGACCTAACAACACACGCACGGAATGTATATTGCAGATATCAAGGTGGTCACTTCTCGATAGTACGAAATCGTAGAAGTAATGAGCTTTTCTTCCGCTGATTCGAAGCGCAAGATGCACGAGCGGTAGTCGAGGTCGAGGGATCTGATGCGATTCGACAACGACGACGGGTACTCGGTCTCTCGCAACGACGGTATCGGGGAAGATAAAATCCTCAGCCTTCTTTTATCTTCTAAACTCGTCTCTATTGTTGGTCTATCTTCTTTTGGCTACACTGCACCGAGACCCGTGGACGTGGACTAGGTTGGGATAGGTCGAGGTGCTTCAAGTCTTTATGATGCAACTGCTCGAGTCCTGGAATAGGGCTAGCAACAATGGAACAAAGTACCAACTGTGTCGCGAAGGTTCTTTGTGACGGTTGTGTCGCCTATCGACTTGATTTAGTGGACGAGCTCGGCAAGCAAAACCTCTTGACTGGGTTCAAGTGCAACGTGACAGGAGACAGAGAGAGAATAGAAAATGGTAGACACAAGACCGTCTACATGTAATGCGACGTCGAGAGATGATGCAGAGGGAAGAATTTGACTTGTGTCAAATAGTGGGGGAATATTTATGTGACGTGGGTAGGTGAAGGGTGAAGTGCACGGTGATGCAATGGAAGGTACGTACTCTCTCGTCAAACAATCACTGTCAGAAACGGTCAGGTCCAACCAGAGTGACGCGGCTATGAGAGAGTGAGAGAGGGAAAGAGAGCGGGGAAAATAAAAATAAAAAAAAATATTAGGTAGGTGCTGCCAGACGTAATTGACAGGCGAAATGCTGACAAAATGTACGTTGTGGCTATTCTGATGTGGCGTTGTGGCTGGGGATATGATGAGGGGACCTTCGGGTCGGGACTTCCGCGCGCAAGAATTTTCGAAACATTGAAGTTGAGGGGAAGCCGGGCAATTTATATTTTTTTGGAGGCAAGTGCTCTCGTGTACATGTGCATTGACTTTTCAGGTAGGGACGCCCCAGTGTGGCGGAAACCCACAACTTTCTGCTCCTTGATTCCCACCCTTAGCGTCCACGCTAGTATCATTCCGTCCAATCATGTCCCCTCGCTTGCCCCTTATTTTATCTTCCTTAATCTTTCCTTTTCCTTGCTCGTCACTCTGAGTTCTCACCAAGTCTTCTTAAGTTCCTCCCGGTCATCACTTATTTCATCCACAACAACATTTTTTTTGCGCATTTCGCGTCATCGATGAATATAACTCATTGAGCACGATTCTCGAGCATGTTAGGATCATGATTCTTTTAGATTATTTTTTACTATTCAAGTATTTGCAAAATCATTTCGTCGACAGCGCGACCTTGACACTTTCGCGCGAGCGCTGAATGCATGACTCGGTCGACTACATTCACACAGTCCACGCAAAAGTATCGTCAGCCAGTGTTGTGTTGACAGCTCGCACTGGGCACTAGGTTATCCCGACAGCCACCCGTTCAGGCTCAGGCTCCCACAATAGTAAAAATTCGTGATGGGTGGGTGTGGGCAAACGGGTTTTAGACTTGGACCCCAACCACACACCCTGCGACCTCCTCTGGCTTGTCTGCCACCCTGACCACCCTAACCCCCTTTTTCTCTCTGAAACGCACTTCTTTACCCCTATTCTCATGCTTCTTCTGTTTTAGTTGACTCTTAGCCAGTATCTGTCTCGCGCGACCTCCACAAGTTTTTCAACCAAGTTCAACCGGTCTTCGTCGTGAATGGAGACATCAAACAATGGATAAAGAGAAGCTTACGTGTGCAAACGAGCGGTCTCTTTGCATCCAACGAGTAAAACAGAATGGCAGATTGTCAGGCTGTGTTGCTGTAGTACTCCGCCATCCTACAAATTTTAATTTTTTCCCTCCTTTCTTTGTTTGGCTGCGAAGATCCCTTTTTTTTGTTGATCAATCGCCAGGTCTCATTTCGGTGGTTTCGGAGGTACCAGCCGCGACCGCAATCGGAGAATGCCACCACCCACCCTCGACGGTCTACTAATTTTTTTTTTCTCTCTTTTAGTGTGACAATCCTCCCAAGAGCAGATTCTTCCTCGCAAAACAATCAAATAATGCCGATATTGCTCAGTGATTTATCAAATCTCGACAGACCTCCACGGATTAACCTCACACCTCATCACTTACACGCACATTTCTTACCCTCTCTAGCACGTGTTTGCAAAATACGAATAACAACCGTGGAAGGTATCATAATATTGAATTATTGGCCTCTACCCGCACCCCCCTTGCTTTTGTTGGCCGTTATTTGGTTTCGTATTCTGTCGGTACACTGCACACAGCGGGACTAGTACTAGTGCAGTAGGCTCTAGGGATCCCCTGCCCTGCCCATTGCCACTCGTTCATTGTTCACTTGAATTTTTTTTGCAAGAAAATTTCTTTCTTCTGGCAGCCTCGTTCAGCCATACCAGCCAAAGAATTCCTTGTCATGCATCCCCTCTTGGCGCGTCCTATGACTCATTCACCAGCCTTCTTTCTCAAAGTTCAATGCATCGGTCGGTGCACCTTGCTTTTACGTATCTGCGTAACTTTGCGGTGTTCCAACAAGCGAGCGATACGAACGTAAAACGGCTACTATGAAAGTTCTTTTTTTTCTTAGCATTGTGAACGGATTATTTGGGCCTCAAGAGATTATGTGTGAGACGCTATTGTAGCGTTATTGCTTCTTTGCTGCTGCCTGAGCGCTAATTTTCGCGCGGATCCATCACGACGCGACATCCCTGGAAGCCTAGGATGTAGGCTGGCTTGGCTCGGCTCGGCTGGTATGCTTGTCTGCAAGCGCTCGGTACTTTCAAATCACCTGATGCAACGATGCGGTCTGACAATGCAGGCTGCACAAATTTTGCGGCTTGGACATGCAAGTAGCCTCAGGTAGCCAGTGCACCTATACTGTGTGTTCCATCCACCACCATACAAAATAGATTTCCTCACAAATAATTGAGGCTCTGGTAGTTCCGAACATAGCATTCTATTTGCAGGAGTATAAAAACCTAATTCGCTCGATAGCCAATATATGCACATGTAGAGATCTGCTATGATTGGATAGGTATACCTAGTAGTCACAACCTCGATATATTTCAACGTTGTTCTGTTGGATAATTGAAAGGGCTTTGATACGTCTGATGAAGGCAGATCTCGACTTAAGTCCATGTACTTTACCAGGCCCTTTTATGCAGTCATATCCTCATCAGCGACCTCTATATTCAGTTACTGCAGACCCCATGCCTTTCAGCAAATCATATAACTTCTTTTATCATGCTACCATAATATGCCCACCTTCTTTCAGCCGGCAGTCATTCGAGACGCATAAAGTTCCAAACTCACTTGTTCATTAATGCAGCCTTGGCGGCATCACGTAATACCATATCGACTAAAGTTCTATTATACAACTAAACACTAAGACGTATAACATCATACAAAGAGCCTTATAATAGTTACTATACTCTTAGTTCTGACTAGTCATCCAAACAAGATGCTATTTCTTCAGCCTCAGTCCCAGTAGATTATGCGAGCCACCAGTCGCGCAAACCGCATATGATAGAAACAAGAGAATGTACGTGCATTTCACATCATTCTATCAAGTCGCAAGCCGAATGCCTATTAAGCTGGCGAATGTATATATATACATAGTAGAAATGACATACTCTCTTCGCAAAGACCTAGAATTTTGCAGTTGAAATGTCGTGTTCTCTGGGAATTTAAAACAGCTCGCAATACAACCAGTTCTCAAGTCTTAAGAGTACATGAGATATTCCTTAACTTCGCAAATCGCTACCTTGTAAGCTTAAATTACACCGATAGAAGCTAAACGAATGACCATATCAAGTTAAAAGTTGTAAGCTAAACTCTATTGAATATCATTATAAAGCTTCGAAAGTAGATACTGATACGTCTTGTTTTCTAGCTCTGGCGATGCCTTCTATAATCAGTGGTGATCAGTGAATCGCAACCCATACTAAAGCTACGTACGAAGCCAGTAATAGCCTCGAGAATATGTCTGCAACGTTGTATAGTAGCGTATGCTAAATCGGCTGCCCCGTATCTTCTCTGAGTTACCTATAGCCACCCTATTCCTAACAAGATCTTATTGTGACAATATTTCCTTCGAGAAACGTTCTTTTCATATAAAGATAGTCTATGCTTAACTCACCCGCCTTACGGATCGAGGACTGCCGGGATGCAAATATTTCGGGGCAAAAGTGATTTGATACTTACATGTCGACATATGGCAATACCTTCATGCTAATCTCGTCTCAGCATGACACAGAATATCTCCTCAGCTATGGAATAACATTCCAATCAGTGGTGAGTCCATCTAACATTTGTTTATATGGTCTCTTGAGTAGTTCAAGTTGTATCATTGCATCAAATTTTTTTCTTAGCATCTTCTCGTGTCGCAATGTTCCGTGTCCCGAAACTCGTAGGCTAATTCTCCTTGAAGTCACTAAACCTGCGGAAGGGCGAAGATGGTAACCTGGGACTTTCCATCGGATAAGCCTCTTTGGCAAGATGCGTAAGACCATGTTACTGTCGTTAAGGGCTTCTAAGTGTGGTGCAAATCAATGAGCTTAGGAACACCCTTGTTATTACGTGTGGAGTCTCAACTCATTCGGCTGAGGCTACCAACATCTATGCCGTAGGGTCCTTTTATTTCTTGTGAAGATGACGGGGCCTCTCCGTACGGGGCTATGGACCGGATGCCGTACTTGGACACGAAGTTTAACTTATGATGTTTGGTGCCCTACCACAACTACGTAGTAATTCAATACAAAGATACATATAATATTGATATCATCTTTAGTTATACTCGAGCTTCGTATGCTTCGGGCATAGTTGGCGGAGACATCCACTTACTGATACTATCATGGTGTTCTGATGGGAACAAGTCTAGAGTCAAGTGTAGCCGGTGTGTGTAATAAACCTGCTTAGAACTTCTCTTGCGTGGTTCTTATGGTCCTGTTACTAAAAAGTCTCGGCCTACAACTCTAATGACGAGATATGTTGATTTGATGTATTAAAAATTGCGAGGAGCGATATTATTCTAATACAAGTTCCATGACAACAATCCCGACCGAAATCTTCCGGTCGAAGTCAACGGCGACTACGCCCCACTAGTTAATCGGTGTGCGGTGCTGGCTTCAATGTTGCGGATCCGGAGTGGGGGGATAAGGGGGCAAGGGCGAAGGAACGCCTGTCATTGGAAAGGGAAAGAAAATGATGATGTGGTTGGGTGGGGTTTCCCACTCGGACGGCGCTGAGGCTTCTAGACTTTTTATCAGATTCCAGGAAATTGGGTGCTCTTCTGGTCTTGGCCCTATCATCCCTGCTAATGGTCGTCGATGCTTTGCCCACGTTTGTCACACCTACCTTATTTCCAACGACTATCCGCTGAATGCCATTGCATAGTAAGTTAAACTACTAAGACCAATTGATGCTCGATGACGGTGTATTACGTATTGAACGAGGTAATCTTGCTACTAGGAAGCTTCGTATTTATATATAAGTTCTTGGAATGCGACAATGGCGATCTGGGGGACCTGAGACCTGCATACAAATGGTTGCGAATCTGTCGGTGTATACCTAGGATATTTTTCAATGCTTCCTATTCGCTTGCTATTTATCTGGCTACCATTTAATTATTCGTGTACCTGAAAAAAGGGCTTGCAGCCCCTAGTCACCGCTAGTTATACGCCATCGTTAGGTGGTATGGTACCTGCTTTCTGTCGGCTTCTATTACACGGGCAGTCCGCGAAGCTCCGTTTCCGGCATCGTGCGTAGCACCGTCACTCTATTAGCTGCAGATAAACGCCAGCCAATCTCTCGCTCCACACCTTTAGAGAGGCTTCTAAACTTTTTCATCCCCCTATGTTCAAGAGGTAGCCCGAGTTGAGTAACCTCTAGCGCGTCATCGCCGGGCCCTCTTCGTATCTTGTTGAACCCGAACCCGCGGATTTGGGGGTTATTAGCTTTCACCGGCTCTCGCTTTGACCATTTCGCCCGAGAACAGGTGGTCACGTGCTTCTATCAGAGAGAGTGCCGTATAATTTGTGCGATCGGACCGGTGTCTTAGACAGCTAGGTTGGCTTGAAACCGGGGAAGATGGCGATCATTGATACTACCAAAGATCTATCTGCCCTCTTCCGCAGCCAGGTCAAGGCAACCCCTGATGTTGTTGCCCTGGAAGATGGGCCTACGACGTTGACTTATGCCGAGCTTGACAGCAAAGTTGATGCGCTCGCTGCTCGTCTTCGTCGTGATGGAGTTGGTCGGGATGCTCTTGTTGGTGTCTTGCTCGGGCGGAGTGCGGACTACGTCATTTCTTGCCTTGCTGCCCTCCGTGCGGGAGGAGCCTTTTTGGTCCTAGAGTTGGCTTATCCTCCAAGTCTCCTCGCTGACGTCATTGAAGATGCTCGGCCAGTTGTGGTGATAACACACACAGCCCACGCCGGCAAGATCCAGTCCGAGACGCCTTTGATCATTCTTGACGATAAAAGCGCGGATACAGACGGTGTTGCCCTATCAAACGGGGCAGCTAAATCGTCGCCTGAATTGGCCCCTGAAGATGATTTAGAAAAGCTCGCCTTCGTATCGTACTCATCTGGCACCACCGGAAAGCCCAAGGGAATCGCGAACCCACACAGGGCAGCTGTTCTGTCGTATGATCTAAGATTTGCCATAAACGATCTTAAGCCGGGTGACCGTGTAGCTTGTAATGTCTTCTTCGTCTGGGAGATCTTGCGCCCATTACTACGTGGAGCCACGGTGGTTACCGTTCCGGATGAGACGAGCTACGATCCTGTGGCTCTTGTCGAGCTGCTCCGCTCGAAAAACATTACAGAAACTCTGATGACGCCGACGTTGTTGGCAACAGTCCTTGCTCGGCATTCCCAACTTGGGAAGCGTCTCCCATATCTCCGGACTGTGTGGCTTAATGGTGAAGTCGTGACCACCGACCTTGCACGCCGTGGTCTCAAAGCGCTCCCGAACGCGCGCCTCTTAAATTGCTATAGCGCTAGCGAGACCCATGAGATCGCTTGTGGAGATATAAAAGAGATGATTGATGACGAAGCTCGTGTCGTACCGGTTGGTCCACCTTTGGACCCGGAGCACACGTACATCCTTGACGAGGAAGGCAAAAAGGTCGAGTCAGGTACCAGCGGCGAGCTATTCGTAGGTGGACAACTCCTGGCTCGTGGATATCTAAATCTACCAGAGGCAACTGCGAAGGCTTTCAGCAATGATCCTTTCGATCCGACTCCCGGGGCGCGGATGTACAGGACTGGAGACACTGCCCGAATACTTCCTTCGGGTTTGCTTGAAATTACTGGACGTGTAGGAGCGATGATCAAAATCCGGGGTTATAGTGTGCAGCCACCAGCTGTTGAGAATGCGATAATTAAGCATTTGGCGGTTCGAAATTGCGCTGTGGTGGCTCATGGGGATGGCCTCGATCGTCAACTTCTCGCTTACATTGTCCCGGACGACGAAGAGCCTGGGGATCGAACTGCCGTGCAGATTGATGAGTCGGGGTTTAGTCCAGTCGCCCGGCGCGCGCTATCCGACCACCTAGCACATTACATGATTCCGGCGCTTTGGGTCGAATTAGACAGCTTGCCTACTCACGAAGTGTCTGGAAAGGTTGATCTTAAACGCCTACCTTCGCCAACTAGGTCACGAAGCCCTGTCTCAGCGGGTCCTGGTCAAAATGGCAGCCGTAACCAGAAGATTACTCTGGAGGATATCGCGAAGATGTGGGCAGCAGCTTTAAACATACCTTACAAGTCCGTGATGATGCAGGAGCACGACTTCTTTGATTTGGGTGGCCACTCCTTGGCGCTTGTAGACCTCGTGACGAAGTTGACCGGTGCTTATGGCTTCCCTGTGCCTTTGGGACGTCTCGCCGGAAACCCGACACTCAAGGGGCACTTAAAGGTCGTTTGCGACGCACGTGATGGGCACACTGCTGCTGTACAGGCCGACCTCCCTGCTGTCTTGCGCGCCGATTCTGTCCTTCCTTCTGATATCAAGCCCTCAGAGGCTAAGATGCACCGACTCAGCGATGCGGACACCGTTTTGCTAACGGGCACGACTGGATTTTTGGGAGCTTTCTTGCTCAGCACTATTTTAGAAACTACCTCGGCGCAAGTCATATGTCTTGTCCGTTTCGCCGACCTCTCAAGCTCTAATAGCTCTGCCGGAATCGCACGAATTCGCAAGAATCTCCTTGACCTCGGTCTCTGGAATGATTCGATTTTGGATCGCATAGAAGTGTTACCGGCGAACCTAGCTCGAAAACGGTTCGGCCTCTCGCCTGATGTCTTTGATGATTTGGCTTCTCGCGTGCAGGTCATAATCCACTCAGCTGCTACGGTGAATCTTGTCTACCCCTATGCTGCTATGCAAGGAGCCAATGTTTTTGGCACGAGAGAAATCCTGCGCCTTGCATGTCAAGGCGGAGCGACTGTCCACCATATTTCTACTAATGGCGTATTGCCACCATCGGTCGAAGGCTGGTCTGAAGATGCTATGTTAAGCGTGGATGAGGTGCCGGAGAAATTACTCGACGGGTACGGTCAGACGAAGTGGGTGGCAGAGCAGTTGATTCTCGAAGCTGCTAAACGTGGATTGCCCGCGAGAATATATCGCCCTGGAACAATTAGCGGGCATAGTGCGTCCGGATCTACGAATATCTACGATCTTCTAAACGCCTTGATTGTGGAGTCGTTACAGCTAGGATATGCACCGGACATCGAGGATTGGCTTGCGGAGATGACTCCTGTCGACTTTGTCAGCAAAGCCATTACCTCGCTCGCGGATCTTCAAGACACGGACCAGCGTGTCTTCCATCTGGGTGACCCGTCCCCGATACCTACTAAAGAAGTCTTTGGGATCCTCTGCGATCTTGGATATCCGACAAAACCCCTTGAGTGGGAAGAATGGGTTCGCATGTGGCAGGAGCAGAGGGGGTCTATCAAGGGAGAATACACCTTCACTGTTGACATCCTCCGCCGCGGTATGCCGACCGTCGACTTCCTGAAATGGGTTACCGTTCTCAAGGATCCTGCAACGGGACCTGCCCTTACTAAGACCGGCCTTGAGCGTCCTAAGATCGACAGTAAACTGCTCGAGACCTATGCCCGTCACTTCTGCGCCAGGGGCTGGCTGCCGCGTGCTCCTCGACGAACTCAAACTAACGGAATTGCACGGCTTCCAAATCGGGGCCCGCTCGCAGGACGCGTCGCGGTCGTTACGGGGGCATCATCTGGTATTGGCGCTGCCGTCGCCACCGCCCTAGCCCGAGAAGGCGCTCACGTGGTAATCGCAGCACGTCGTACCGAAGCTCTTGAAGCTCTCAAGAACAAGCTTACTAGCTCGGGAGGTAAAGTGCTGGTCCAGAAGACAGATGTCACGGACCGCAAACAGGTCGAGGCGCTCATGCAGACAGCCACAGAAAAGCTCGGACCAATCGACATACTCGTCTGCTGCGCTGGCGTTATGTACTACACTATGATGGCGAACGTGCATGTTGAGGAGTGGGAACGCACCGTCGACGTCAACTGCAAGGGCGTGCTGCACTGCATATCCACCACGGTACCGGGTATGCTGTCTCGCGGCTCCGGCCACATCGTCGCTATCTCGTCGGACGCCGGACGTAAAGTATTCCCCGGACTAGGTGTGTACTCGGCTAGCAAGTTCTTCGTTGAAGCAACGCTCCAGAGCCTACGGCTCGAGACCGCCGGCTCCGGCTTGCGCGTCACATCCGTCCAGCCGGGCAATACGGCTACGGATCTCCTGGGCATGTCTACGGATGCGGAGGCTATTAAGAAGTACGGCGAGCCCACCGGTGCCAAGGTTCTCGACCCCTCGGAGGTCGCTGGAGCGATCGTATTTGCGTTGCGTCAACCTGCACATGTCGCTGTAAATGAGGTCTTGATTGAACCTAGGGACGAGCCGATATAAAGTGGAAAGCATCCAAAATGAAAGAGAGTTCAACCTCCGGGCGGAAGACGGGCACATACACGATCTAATTTGTAGAAGCTTATGGCTTTTGGATTAATTGATGAGGCCTGTTTCCCGCAGTTAATGATTTTGGAGGCATAGTGTATGCATAGTAGCGGCTGCATTATGACGATTATGACTTGAGTACCTACATATACGACGAGCATAGGTCAGAGGGAAAATGGGAACTGATGAAGGAAAGGGTTTAGAAGGATAATAGTACAAACGAGATGGATTATCTGCAATAAACAGGGATAGACGATGATTGTACACATGCGTTCAAGACATTCTTACAGCAATCAATATTGGCACTACATTTTGCGACTGTCACGGCAAGGAGTCACAATCACATTTTCATCTCAAAATTTCCACATCCACAACTTTCTATTGGTGTACTTGTTCTGAACCGTGGGGAAAGGCGCGGATCGAAAGGGGGTAACCTGATCCCTGGCGCTAGCACCCATCCAGGTTCCCGCGGCGCGGATAGTACCCTCCTTCATAACATGTCTAGACTAGCTAGAAGAACCAAGGGCGCCCGCCTGTAATAAGTATACCCGTCCCAAGCCGCGTTATGTTCCCGGAGAAGTCATGATATAATAGCCTTGTCTATACCCGATAATTATACAATATCATTCATTGATAACGCTTTAGTTGCCGCCGCCTAGAAGATTTGATAGGAGGCCGTTCAAGCCACCCTGGCCCTGGCCTTGTCCCTGAGCCGCGTCAGCGCCGGCACCGGCTTTGTTGTTGCCGGCGGCCTGGTCCGCTGCGCCGTTCGCTTTGCCGCCGCCGAGAAGATCTGCTAGGTTGTTGCCGCCGTTAGCGCCACCGCCAAGGAGTTGGTTGATCAAGTCCGTGATAGAGTTACCGCCTTGCTGTTGGTCTGCGGCGCCATCCTGAGCGTCCGCGCCGTTCTGAGCGTTGTTGTTGCCGTTCTTGGCGTTTCCGTTTTGAGCATCCTGTCCGTCTTGAGCGGCGGCATCACCGTTCGCAGCATCCTGTCCGTTGGCAGCGTCGGCGGCGTCACCGTTTTGGGCAGCATCGCCGTTCTGGCCCTTGTTCTTCTTGCCCTTGCCGGCGTTCTGGTTACCATTGTCGACTTGCGTGCCGTTGTTAGCATTGCCGGCGTTAGCGGCGTCTCCAGCGTTAGCAGCATCGCCCGCATTGGCGGCATCACCAGCATTGGCTGCATCACCGGCGTTAGCGGCGTCGCCGGCATTAGCAGCGTCATCAGCGTTGTTGGCGTTGTCTTGGCCCTTGTTCTTCTTGCCGCCGTGCTTCTTGCCAGCGTTGCCATTACCTTGGTTGGCGTCATCCGCAGCGTTGCCAGTTCCGTTGTTTACAGCACCGGCCTAAGTAGATTGTTAGTGGTAGAAGCGGAACAAATTCCGTTGAACTTACATCAACGACGGCCGTGCCGTTACCGGCAGCGGCGTTGGCACCATCCTCACCCTTGTTCTTGTTCTTCTTTGGGAATCGGACATGAAGAGCTTGATAATGTTAGAATAAGCAGGCTCTCAGATATTGGACTAATTCATACCATAGTCATGAGGGAAGCGGGCTTCGACAGCTCCCGGGGCGGGCTGGGTAGGCAGAGCAGCTCCGAAAGAAGCGCCAGCGGCCAAGATCATCAGGAAAGTTCCGAGGTTCTTCATGTTGAAAGAGTGTATATCCAGATACCTAACGAAAAAAAGGAGTGGTTGAAAGTAAATCGTCAAGAGTAAAAAAAGTAATACAGTAAAGAAGGTATGAGCACAGCTTCACACAGTTAGCTAACTGGAGCACACCAGAGTTGGATATTCAGATTGACATACCTCTTAGAACAAGAAACAACCAAGAAAGGAAAGGTTGACGGTTTGGACTGATGTGAATGTGTGAAGAACCAAAAAAAAGGTCGGGACTGAATGGAACGGGAACACCAGAATTTATGGTCAAATGGTGTGTATTGATCCCTGAATAAAGTTGGCCAAGCTCAGCCATCCTGTCATCTATTGACGTGACAGCACATGGTTCCTTTGATAGACAGTCACATCATAGTTACCCCGTGGTAGGAAACCAACGCTGAGAAACAAGGCATCGCTACCAGAGCTTCAAATGTCGTATTATCAAGAAGCTAAGAAACACAGGGAGCAATACTTGTAAATGAGCCTCTGATTGGATCGGGGACGTCGTATTCTCCACTGAGACCAAACATGTCGAGAATATTTGAAGGTATCCCGTCCCACCCAAAACATGGGGCGAAATAGATTAAGATCATCGGCCGAGCAGCTGAGTAGATCATACTAACTATGTTAAAGAGAACGCAGATCTGGGCTCTTAGGTTTGGTGTGGTACTGGGGAGATCAGTTTAGGAGATCCTTGAGGATCATTAGAATTGAAACTTAAGATGCCAAGACCATGTGGGGATGACACGGTCGCTTTGAGGCTCTAGGCTTTCTCGGCAACAGGAGCCTCAAACAGGAGATCAAACGCGCCTCAGACAAGCATATCCGGGGGACTCGACCTAAACAAGTAAGATGGAGAACCAGAATCAAGGAAAAATCACGTGAATTTAGCGAATATTGACTCGGGGATAGCGAGTCGGACGAGAGCGTTATACAGGGTTGCAAGCTCACCATCGAAGGAAATATTGCTTCCGGTTCCAGCCAGGAGACAACCCTCGAGGACCTTGCCCATTCTGGAAGGACCAAAATAGCAACCTCGTCGTTAGGATTGATTCGAGGTGTAGAACCTAGAACGAAGGTGGCTGTGTCTTTTTAACTTGAGGTGATAGGTAGAAGCAAAGACGTATCAGAAGCTTGAATAGCGTTTACACAAGCGCTTGCGACATTTTCTACTCTGTCAACGTCGTTTTTGAATTATGCAAATGACCATGGCCCAAGTCTCGTTGGTTTTGAGGTAGGAATCCCCCTATCATGATCATTGTCGATCATTTGTCCCGGGAGAGTGACTGCCGGCATCATGTCTGTGTGCTCACGGCGCGGAGTCGGCCTTGACGATTTATGCTACCGGGCTTCAAATAGACAACCACCACACGTGGATCTTCATATTTGTTTTTACGACCCTGGAAATAGCTTCGCGGGAGATCGAGCCAAGGGAAATCATAGCACCGAGATAATTTGTTTCGATGCGCTGCCGATGTTTAGGCCTAAGAGCGATCGTGAGGATCCCCTATTCCCTGGTAAATGGTAACATTGAACTATATACGGCATTCGAATGGTCCTGCGGTCGCAACTTTGCACTTCGGCATTAGTCATTGCGATTGTGATGGAAGCTAACTTAAGGTAGGTTAACGCCTCTATTCAAACCGTGGTTCCTAGGAGTCTGGAGCCGAAGGAAGTTAATGACCTCGGGAGTTGTGATCTTGGAAGAGTGGGAGGATGGATCCTTCATGGCTTGCACATAATGAGCTAGCTTGACTCTTCAGCCCTTGTGGGACGCCTCTAGCCACAACTGCCACAAAGGAGCTTCCTACAGTAATCACGAGAAGATGATAGGCTGCGGCGGGGTGCGCCGAACGCGGCCTAGGGCGGCTTCCAGCGGGCTTTCAGAGGCTTGTCCAATGAACAGGCGAGTGTAACCTCGGCCAATTCGGTCAAGCGTCGCAAATAAACTTTTTACAGAGCAATTTGATGTCATCATAAGCTGGGGACGGCCATTATCACGCGCCCCAGGGACCACTCCAGTGCTGACTTTTAAGACTTCTGGTTCTGCCATTGCTAGCCGGCTCCCGTATTCGTAATAGTTATCAGAATCCCTTCACACTTATGGCGTTCAGAATCCGGTGACAAGCGAAAATCTTTATCTGCACGACGAAAGGAGCCCCTCGTCTCTTTAACTAGGAAGACGAAGACGGCTTGGATAGCAATTCGTTGGAAGGAGGGACTCGCGATGTCCACCTCTGCGCCACTCCATCTCTTCGCACGACGGGGCGCTGCATCAATTCGGTTAAAGGCCCCTAGGAGAATACCTAAAGCTTCATATTCTTCGGCCGTTATATCTCGATCAAAATGTACTGCTTCGACGGCTTTTCCAATTGCTCGTCAAGCCCCACGAGCCTTCAGCACCACCCACCCGAGGCACCTTGCCAGTGCCGAGGATAACTTCGACCCTAAATCCATTGAACGGGAGAGTGATGAGGTTGACGTATGTATCATCGGTGGTGGTGAGTGAAACCCCATTTTCGCGCAGCATTTTTACTTGAGGCTAACAATAGCGCCATTATTGATTAGGACCGGCCGGTTTAAGCGCTGCGATACGTCTAAAGCAACTCGCCAACGAAAATGGAAACGAGGATTTCAGAGTTTTATTACTTGAGAAGGCGGGCGAGATTGGTGCGCATATCTTATCTGGGGCAGTTATAAACCCGGTTGCGGTCAAGGACTTATTTCCCGACTGGCTCGACGAGGCGAACGAGAACCGATTCGAAAATGCGACACCCGCGGCAGGAGATAAGATGCGATTCCTGACCAAGAGCAGCGCGATTCCTTTACCACCCCCGCCGCAGATGAATAACCATGGAAATTACATTGTTAGTCTGAACCAATTTACGAGATGGCTTGGAGAGCGTGCGGAGGAAATCGGTGTCGAGGTCTACCCCGGCTTTGCTGCTTCCGAAGTGCTTTATAAACCTGATGGGTCTGTCCTTGGTGTTGCGACAAATGACCTGGGCATAGGGCGAGACGGGAAACCGAAGGATAACTTCGAAAGGGGCATGGAATTCCACGCTCGAGTCACCCTATTCGCCGAGGGATGCCACGGAAGCCTGACCAAGCAAGTCATTAAGAAGTTCGATCTGAGAAGGGATAGCCAGCACCAAACATACGGCCTAGGTGTGAAAGAGGTTTGGGAAATCCAACCGGAGAAGTTCCAGAAAGGCCAAATCATTCACTCTATGGGTTATCCCCTACCCATCGACACATACGGCGGCGGGTGGCTCTATCACTTCGGCGATAATCTTGTCAGTATTGGACTAGTTGTGGCTTTGGACTATAAGAACCCGTGGCTATCTCCGTATGGCGAATTCCAAAAGATGAAGCAACACCCACTATATAAGTCTGTACTAGAAGGTGGTAAATGTATCTCCTATGGAGCAAGGGCTCTTAGCGAGGGTGGTTTCCAATCCATCCCCAAGGTCGCTTTCCCAGGTGGTGCGCTGATCGGCGACTCCGCTGGATTCGTCAATGTCCCGCAAGTCAAGGGCACGCACAATGCGATGAGGACGGGCATGCTAGCCGCTGAGGCTGCGTGGACGGCATTGGCCGAAGGTAGCGAAGAGTCTGTTTTCTTATATAATTATGAAGATTCTCTCCGGAAATCCAGTGTCTGGAAGGAGCTGAAGGAAGTTCGGAATATGCGGCCCTCGTTTCAAACCTCTCTTGGCAGTGTGGGCGGCGTCCTATATTCTGGGTTGGAGGCTTTCATTCTCAAGGGTCGCGTTCCTTGGACGCTAAAACACAGACATACCGATTACGGTGCCACTAAGAATGCCGATTCGTACCCTAAAATCGAGTACCCCAAACCGGACGGGAAGATCAGTTTTGATATTCTGACGAGTGTCTCCCGGACGGGGACGAACCATGAGGAAGACCAGCCTGTCCACCTCCAAGTTAAGGACTGGGATGCTCATACTCAAACAACGTGGCCTGCTTACAAAGGTCTGGAGAACCGATTTTGCCCCGCTGGCGTCTACGAATATATCGAGGATGAGTCAAAGCCGTTGGGCGTAAGATTCCAGATTAACGCTCAAAAGTAAGTACTTATCTCTATTCCTAAAATATGGATGTCACGTTTCCCTCAACACTGGTTATTGGCTGGTATGACCCATGCTAACATGGATTTCAGCTGCATTCACTGCAAGACATGCGATATTAAGGCACCTCATCAAGACATCAACTGGTCCGTACCTCAAGGTGGTGAAGGACCAAAATACTATATGACGTAAGAGGAAACGCGGCAACATAAAAACCCAAAATGCAGAGGAAGGGCATTTGGTGTTTTCGCTGTCCCGGTTCAAATTATGTATAAAAAGTGTACACACTTTTCGGATTACGTCGATATGCGCGAACTCAACTTCTCGGTGTATCAACATTGCCCCATGAAGGTAGACTGGTAGTGATAGAAACCTGGATTGAAGCAATGTTATATAAAGCTCACTAGGCTATATTCAATTGTATATATGAAGGTGGCGGTGCGAAAAGGGTGTCGCCGGTAGCTACATATCTGAGCAATTCAAAAAAAGACTCAAAAATTCATTTTCAAATCGCTATCTACATCGACTTTCTAGTGACGCCGCTAGAACCCCTGACTCGCGTGCCACTTCTTCTCCCAACCTGGGAACCATGGACTATCATCGAGGGTCTTGGGCTCCCAATCCTTCTCAATGATACCCTTCTCAATCTGCTCTTTTTCGTACTCCCTCAATGCCGGGACCACCACATGTTCCGTGTGCCACGTGTTCTTGTACTTCATAATGCTCTGTTTGCCTTCCGTCAATACCTTGAGAATCAGGCTCGGCACATAGGGCTCATCACGGAATTCTTCTAGCGGCGTGAATAGCGCCTTGAAGTTGAATACTATAGCGCCTGATAGCGGCAGCCGCCGCAGTGTCTGCCAGTCCACGCGTAGATGGATGCGTGAGCGGGTTAGCGTCTTGTCTTGGATATCTCGGTACCCCTCATGCGGGTCGCCCGGCGGCATGAACAGAGGCTGGTCGACTTCGAGACCCCAGGAGCCGCGCTGGATGGGCTTGTTAGCGGGCATTTTGGAGAAGTATCTGTAATGTCTGTTAGTAATGTGATTTAAGCTCAAGGAGGTGCGCGGCTTACCGGTCCATGCTGAACTGCATCTTCTCCTTGTAATCGGGGATCGGCTGGTGTATCTCATGGAGCTTCATGCCGATCTTCGTGCCAACATTCCACCCCAGCGCCGAGCAGATCAGGCCCGCGCGGAAGTGGTAGTACCCCGTCTCCGGGTTCCTAAGCATGATTCCGAAGTCCTCTGGCACGTTGTCTAATAAGATGAGGAGGGGGTGCTTCTCCTTGATCACAGATACGGTGCCCAGGATCCGGTTCTCGAGCTGCGATTTATCTGCTGATAGCACGAAGTACTGCGGGTACCGCGCGCACAGGAACTGCAGCACCATCTCCATCAGTTCCTTGCACGCGAGCTCTGAGCCCGGCAGCCACTGTAAGACGGACTCGCCGTGTTTTGCGTAGAGTTCCTTGCGCTGCGCGATTCGGGTCTTGTATGTTGACTCCAGCTCCATCCACCAGTCGGTCTCGAGCTTGGTTAACGCTTTCGTGTTTCGTTAGTTCCACATCTCATTGCGGTTTTCACGGTAGATACTCACACATTGTCTGGTGGTACGCCCACCTGAAGGGCCGGTATGGCCGTGGCTTAGCACGGTCAATGTCGAATTCCAAGTAGGGCTGAGGCATGGGGACTTCGGAAATGGCGGAGTAATCCGGGAAGTCTCCTAATGCCTTGAGTTCTCTCACGGAGAACCCGCTATAGCAATATTTGGAGTCTGCAGCGGTCCGGTAATCCTCCTCGAAGCCCAGTAACGAGTGCACGAATTTGTCTGTGTCGAATGAGAGGTCGCCCATCTCCTGCCGTTGGGCAGGCGGCATCTTTTCGACTAAACCATTGAGTTGTCCCCGCTGGGAGGGGGGTAACGTTGAAAGGAGGTCCGATGTTGATGTTGCGAGTGGTTTCGAGAGTGTCTGTTTCTCAAGTAATGGAGTGTTCGGGCGGGATACACCACCCCTTGTGAGACCTAATCTTCTGAACACCACATCCCTCTGAGTTCTATTGAGAGTGAGAAAACTGATCAGAGATACGACGACTGCGGATACTAGCCATATGGCAGTAGATAGTGCCATTCTGGCTGGGTGCTAAAGGGGTGCAGGGATAAGTCTCCCCGCTACAAAATGATACAGGTAATGGAGAGGTCAGATATATCATCAAGCTCCCACGAACCCCATCTATCATCGTTCACTGGCTGCCCCTTTATTAGTATCGTCGCACATCGTATAAAGACGGGGTATACGGTAGGACCGCGCCAACGATTACGTCCGGACAGACCGATAGCGGCCTCCGCATCTCGGATGACAGCAGATGATAAGGCATGCTGGGCCATCTGCGGAGCAATTGACATATATAGGTACCCTATTTGATTGATGCCTCAGATGATCGCAGTCGAACGGCACAGCGATGTGCCATGGGGATTGGAGCTCATGGCGCGCTAGCGCCGGATGATAACACCAATGCCGTGACTGGCTGCTAACTGGTCGCTGATAATACTAGCGTATAGGGGGCGCCCATCGTCATGCGCCCAAGATAGCTGGGCGGTACCACAATTTTGATAGACGCGGCCCACCCCGCATGGCCGTTAGGACTGTATTACCTGCCCAGCATTGGATTGTCTAGACTTTCAGAGGCGTCGTCTTAATGCCAAACAGGTAGATCTTCGTGTGACATCTAGCATTATCTCCGATGCGATTATTCACGACATTTGAATATCTGACTAACGATAGCGGGGAAAATAGGAGGGAAGGGGATATGTTGGCGTCTATCTTAACCAATACTATAATAGGTAATGTTAGACGATAGCTACTACCTGCGATAACTGTTCCCTTGGACTTAGAGAGCAGCCAAATATCGTGATTATATGTAGATTTGGTCATACAAGACTATATTGAGATAACTGTTGGCGATTCCTGTAACTTGCCTCTTAGTCTATCGCCCCCTGAAACGTTTGAAGGCGACGTCTACTCCCAAGGATACGAAACTTAACTTACAGGAGTTATTATTCGAACGATAATTACATACATATATATGGACATGCAAACGGTGTATCTTTCAAGTAAAACATCAGAATCTCATTCGCATTAGCTATTCAGTAAGAGTATCGTTGAGCTACCTAGCAGAACTGTTATAGCATTTGCAGTGTGTAAGTTGGTAGTCTCTTTAATTTTGGTATGGACGCTCTTAGAAACTCTCCGTTTAGTCGATGATAAAGTATCTAGATTCCTGTTTACTGAATATACGAAGAAGTCATGTCGGTTTGGTGCCGGGAATCGTTCGGAGTTTACTTAGGAACCTTGGAAGGTTATCAGCGTGAATCTCCGAGAAGTCACCGCTATTGGTTGATACGATGGGCTATAATACGGAATCTGAACATCCGCCAAGGCACTAGTACGCAGCACTTATCATTTGACATAGCATTGTTGGACGAGGCGATGCGTTATCGCATGGCGAAATAGGAGCTGGGTTGTCTATAAAGGGGCTCTGATCCAGGTCAGTGTAATGTTGGAAACCGAAAGTGGGTACAGTAGTCCGGGGTAAAGATAAATAGGACACATTCAGGGGTAAGATTATGTAATAGCCCATTAAGCTTGCTATGTTCGACTACATGTTCTATGGTTGCTCGGTACGTAGATATGTTCAAGTCTCACATATATATTAAGGGATGACATGGAAGCCGCCAATATAACCAAATATGTGGAAGATGTATTATGCCTCGATGTAAGAAATTGACTACCTAGTAGCTAAATACGGTGGAGGAATACCTGAAACTACTTAGCTTGGATGTCTGGCAGCTTGCATGTGATTTCTAAGTTGTCGGATATCTCGGGTGTTCGTGATAGATGATGGGCTTTAGAGAATTGTAGTTACTGGAGTATTTAAGTTATTTTCGGGGATGACGGCTGATAGGAGAACTGCTAAGGATGTGGAGGTATAATCGAGACCTAAGACTGTAATCAGTTCCCGAACTAGTCTTTGCAATTTATATATGGACTCCTCCTTAGCTTTTCTGTCGCTAAGTAGGGAGCAAGACGTACCACACAACTTGCCTGTACTTGTGGTGCCGACGATTTAGTGATGATAACATCCGGTGTTTTCCCTCGTCCGTCGGATTTGAACGTTTAATCCGCTATGGAAGCCGGGTTTTGTTGACATCCCCCTGAACACATTAGTAGTGAATGATAATAGGGGTATGTGATGACTAAGCCGATGATAAGAAAAGGTGTTGAGTTGAATTCAGTAGACCATCTTACATCATCTCTAACAACGTTGTGGAACTTGAAAACCTCCTGGGAGTGCGTCGCAAAATACTTAGGCTCATCGCGAAGAAACTGTTTATTTGCAGCAACCGTGGTGTTGTAGACGTCTTTAGATCGCGCCATGATCTCGGGCGAGGTATATCGCGGTTGTGTAACATGTCTAAGCACAAAGATGTAAGCTGACATCACCATTGACGAGGTATTGGACAAAAAGATGAAACAATTTAGTAGCAGTGACGTCATATAAATTCTCCTCGTTCCCCTATTCATTCATATCATCAAGTATAGGCAGTAGGGAGATATGTATGTATCTATATGGTACTAGTGAGTATTGTTAGTTCTCAGCGTACACTTTGATCAGCATATAGCCTTGAAATCCTCAACTAGATATTAATCTGATGGGATCTTTAACTATAGTAGGACACGGACTATTTTATCCCGAGGGCACAGAATGAAGTCTTACAATGGTAGCTCTATACGATCTTAAAATTATACGCTAGTTCTTTTATAGAAAGTCGAACTACCTACGTATAATATCCCTTACATGTAATTGAATGAATATGTTAGCTCGTACGTTAGAAGTTGGAGATCGCTGGTCTTATGCAATGAAATGTCGTTTATATGCAAGGGAACTCTAAGCTCGGTATATCGATCGCTATTTAGATACTGATAGATTTAAAAGACCTTCGAAGTTAGGACTTAGTATCGGAGTTAAGTGTTGTCAATATCAAGCTGCCACATTCCATCTCTTCCGTAGCTAAGTATTTAATATCTGAGAGGTTAGTCTTTGACCCCTCTTTACCTTCAAGCCCATTTACAAGATTCGTCGGCGCGACTGACCAATACTCCAAATACCATCATCAAAGTTTTTTTATGAAAAATGACTATCAGCGCAGCACTGCCACTGGCCCCGCTACCCAAGAGCCTTTTGGCTCGATACCGACTTCTATCCCCTTCGGCTGCGATCCGCGTGAGTCCCTTGTGTCTTGGGGCTATGAATTTTGGGAATGAGTGGAAAGATTATAGTAAGTAGGCAACTGACATATATTCTTGTAATATGGATTCAGAGAGCGAATGCCGGGTGTTTCCCTTATGTGTGGGTGTTACTCTTTGAGGCTCGGCTCACAGGTTACTAAGTAACGTCAGGACTGACAATGTACTCGTTTAGTGGGCGAGTGCGATGAGAAGACTGCGGAGGATATCTTAGACTACTTCTATAGTCAAGGGGGCAACTTCATCGATACCGCAAACAACTACCAATTTGAGAAATCAGAGAAGCTCCTTGGTGCTTGGATGAAGAAACGAGGTGTCCGAGACCAAATGGTTATCGCCACGAAGTTCACAACCAATTTCCGAGCCGGACCCCGTGAAAAAGAAGAAATCATGGCCAACTCTGTCGGAAATGGCTCTAAGAGCCTGCATGTCTCAGTCAACGCTAGCTTAGAAAAGCTGCAGACCAGCTATATTGACTTAGTATGTTTCTTGCCTTCCCTTGAAGTCTATCCGATTTACTAACTATGTGTAGCTCTATGTACACTGGTGGGACTTCTCTACCTCTATCCCGGAGCTAATGCAATCGCTCAACCATCTTGTCGCGGCTGGAAAGGTCCTATATCTCGGCATAAGTGACACACCCGCCTGGGTTGTCAGCAAAGCGAACGAATACGCCCGGCAGAACGGTCTCCGCCAATTCAGCGTGTATCAAGGTATATGGTCCGCATCGTGGCGCGACCTAGAGCGTGACGTCATTCCAATGTGTCGTGCAGAGGGCATGGGTATCTGCCCTTGGGGATCGTTAGGGGGCGGCAAATTCAAGACAGAGGAACAGCGAGAAAGTGCTGCTGGTCGGAAAGAAGAAGCGAGAGAGGCCGACATCAAAGTTACCAAGGTCCTGGAGACAATCGCTAAGCGTAAGGGCACGATTATAACGAGCATAGCACAGGCCTATGTTACTAGCAAAGCTCCTTATGTGTTCCCGATTGTTGGTGGTCGTACTATCGACCACCTCGAGGGGAATATCGATGCTCTTGCGATCAAACTGTCTATCGAAGAAATCAAGGAGATCGAGGCTGCGGTTCCTTTCGACATAGGGTTCCCAAATAACTTCCTTTATGGGAATGAGATACCTGAAATCCCTGGTCGAGTGTGGTTCCTGGGTATGGGTGGCACTTTCGACGACGTTCCAGAGCCGAAGCCCCTTAGTCGAGAGTGATACCTCAGCGTTTCGCTCGCCTACAAGGAATATCTCCACGCACCATTAGGTGTCTGTAAGATGTTCCTTATAATCAGATAATAAAAGCTATCATATGTAAGAATTTGAGTATGTGTTATAATAGCGTAGAGTCTAGCTCTCGTGAGTTTTAGATGGCATGTCTTTTTTGCTTGGATTTGGGAGTCTGCTGTGTGAGAGTATGTGGAAGAAGTCAAGAAGCCCCTTCACTGATATACGTCATACTAGGGTCGAAGAAAGTACTCAGGGATCGCCAATACTGATTAGGTCCGGGGAAGCTGTAATGATAGAGTTTATACTAGGTATGATTCTGCTAGATAATATATAACCACGTAATAGAAACTTAACGGGTTTGCTATAGAGTACTATGAACCTAGTAGGTCGTTCCAAAGTTGGCAAAAAGGGTTCCCAAATAGGGAACACTAATTATGCTATAATATGTGATAGGCTCTATCGCATATCTCGTTACCTCTTTGGGGACTGAAGGAATTCAGGGGTCTTACTAATCTAGGGGACTATGAGGTTCCATCGAACACGCTAAGACGATGACGAAGGTAATGCTCCCACCATGGGGATTATGCCAAGAGCTGGTTCTAGACTTCATGTAACCATACTAACGAATGATAAATCCGAATTCCAATGGATGCGGGCGTCAAGCGCGGGTTTCTACATGCTAGTTAGGACCTTGCCTCTTATCAGATTTCATCATCGTACCCCTCCACCAAACACATATTATAATAGACGCAAATCGCTTCATTCGTGATTGACAACCAGAACCCACGAGATCCGTGCCGACTTATCCATCGAAATAACTTGGAAGTCGTCGGCAGTCTGATTAACAGTGGACATCTTCGCCGGGTAATGATGCCGGCTAAACCTCTAAAGACGTCCATATGCCTTCGTCATAGCTCGCGAGTGTCATGCGGTAACATTCCTGTTTCTCTCATATAATGGGAGCCGCACCACGGATAGCGGAAGATCACTTGGGCCAATGGTTCTACCCTTCTATCTAACCTGCCTATCTGAGATAATCTCGTGGGCCGTTTTCTTGAATGCTGCGGGGATAAGTTACTTCGGGGTATCAATTTATCCCTGTCTCTTCCTTCGTGGTTCAGTAAGCTTATCTGACTACTGAACATTAAGTCGATATCGCGAAGTAAAGGACCGAAAGGAATTCAAGTCCGCTTGACAGACTTTATACAAATAGTCTACACGATACGCTACCGACTATAAGATACGGGCTTACTGGCTGACCTGAAGCGAACGGGAAGCTGTGCGACTATTTCGAGGGCATTCGTCGATTCTCGAAACCATAAATCACTTCTACCAACACCAACATGATTCGATTTCTAGCTTTCGCCCTGTCTGTTGCTACAGTCGCAACAGCTGCATCACCTGGTGACCCCGATTTCTACAACACGGTCGCCGACATCTACGCTGGGCCTGACTGCGGTCAAGAAAGTTTCGTCTGGGCGGATCCCATATTCGGTCGTGGTGGGAGCTGTCAGCCTCTTGATAGGCACGACAATACCCCTGACATTCTCAGCTATAGGCCGACCACTATTTACCCTGATTGTGTTGGTGCGTGCCGGATGCCTTCAATGCATTGGCAAGTCAAAGCTAACAGTATTTAAGTAACACTTTACACCGATTCCGAATGCAATAGCACTGCGTACCCGGCGGAACTCAACGAATGTGTTCAAGCGGGTATTCCATTTGTCAGTGCCTTTGTGCAGTGTCCTTTCTCGGACAACTCGTGAGGAAGTGATTAGTTACAAATGTATCTGGAGCTTGATGGCCGCGGCCACCCAGACATTATTCTTCTTCGGTCTGCCTAGCTCGGCAGTGGTATAGGAGAAACCCGGAGGCTAAGGTACGGGTATAGACCAATTGACTGGCCAATGGACGCAAGCCTATAGCTGAAGAGATTTGAGGAGCCGAATTTCAAAAGGCATCATAGACATAATGTCCAATACCCCTATTCCCGTTTACCATTTCGCGGGTGCTCCCTCAAATTTGAAATATCCAGGGTTGAGGTTCTGGAACACCCCTGCGGGGTCATACTTCTTCGAGACTTCCATTAGCCTGCCCCTATTCTCTTTTCCATAACTCGCCAACGGATCTTGGAACTGGCTGGCGTAGTTCATATATATGAAAGGATGGTCTAATCCACGTTCACGCGCTAGCGTTTGGGTCCGGGAGTAGATGTTGGAGTATGCCGTTAGGACTGCCTCGTCGTCCGAAGCAAGCATCCACATTATAGTGAGGTTAATTAGTAAAAGGGGTTTCTTGCCACCGCCGATACCTAGCGCGTTGTCGCCTTTGCGCTTCATGGCCTGTTGTTGAGGGACTGTTATGATCTGATAGACCAAAGACGGAAGAGAGCCAGCGATATTTTCAATCGGCTTCACTTCCTCCAGAAAGATATCTAGGATGTCCGTGGCTAGCTGCTTATCCAAATGAGTCGTAATAGCCCAGTAGCTCTGGCGCAAGCCGGCTGGACTGGTGTTAGCAATTTCGATGGTGAGATTCGAATGTGACGTCGTTCGAGTGGTGTCCATAACGGCGTTCTCGATTTTGAAGAAATCATCGAAAACCTCCGGGTGTCCGTCGACGGGCTGGGGATCCGGATGATCGACGATAACTGACGAAATCCACATTTGGTACGATTGAGCGTACGAAAATGACACAATAAACGCTGCTTTAGGATCCTTTTCTGAGCCGCTATTCGCGTAATTGATTAGGCCATCGGTTATAACGGCTCTGGTACTATGCGTCTCCCAAGCACGGAACCCGCCCCACATCGGTCCCTGGTCGAAGGTATTGGCGACAAATTGAGTGACGATACCAAAGTTGCCGCCACCGCCTCGGAGGGCCCAGAACAAATCGGGATTCGTGTTCGAGTCCACGGTGAGAATCTCCCCAGAACCTAGCACAATCTCGTAGCTGATTATATTATCACAGGCCCACCCATGTTCACCGCTGAAGAATGAGATGCCACCTAGAGAAAAATCTTAAGTACGATCCTCAAAACAAGGGGATATAAACATACCACCTAGTAGCAAACCGCTGACACCAACAGTTGCTGCGCGCCCACCAACCATGGTCAAGTTGAATTCCTCTAGAGCTGTGTATACTTCGCGCCAAGTATTTCCGGGTCCGATTGCCACCGATGATCTATCGGGGCTTGGGACCACATGCTTCCTATTGATGAAGTCGATGGTGATGCCGCCGGGGCTATTGGAAGCGCCTTTGAATGCGCTGTGCCCACCACCTTTGACTGCAAAGGGGCACTCAGTAGCCCTCGATACCAGAATTATGACGGATACTTCTTCGGCGTCGGCTGGATGAACAAAACATTTCGGTGTTGTTTCCTGCGACTGCTGCTGGGTCCAGAATCTCGTCCGAGAAGCTTCATAGGATTGTTGGCCTACAATATCGACGACATCATTGCCAAATATATCGGCGAGAACGTCGCACTGTGAAGGTGAGAAAACCTCGGACCGGATTTCAGGGGAAATAACGCGGGGTCCTTACTGCAAGAGAACAAAAACATCCGTCACCACCCCTCAAGCCTACCAGTATCTCATCCAGATGATCGGAGGAAATCCCTTTTTCTCGGAGTGAATTTATCGGATCTATCAGATCTGACTGAGTCTTTGTCGTCAAGGTCTCCCCGGCGGCTGACAACGCCAGGGTTGAGACGAACCACCGCAGTCTAACAAACATTCTAATCCTGAGTAAACCAGCAAGAAAAATAATGAGAGATTTTGAAAAGACATGGTGAGAAAATGGCGGAAGCGCTCAAAGTTATGTGCGCTTAGATTCTTAAGTCTGAATCCTTCGAGTTACGGATCTTGCAGACCGCAACGAAACTAGCCACTAATATTGCGGCGCTCTGGCCTAGAAACTCATGGCTAGGCACGCTAAGAAGTTGACTATTCTCAATAAAGACGCAGTGGCTCGTGCATAGGTCTGATGAAGAAGGGGGCCAAATCGCTGCGTATTCGTATGCCATATCATCAACTGGCATACATGGTACCGAATACGGACGCCATCGATGCGACGGCTGCAGGAGAGTTGTTCGAAAGAAGGGGCAGGTATTGATCCATGGATTTCATGTCAATCGACCAATCAGACCTGTTCTGATTTACACCACCGTTGCCAGCATAGGTGACAATCTCGAGTGAAAAGGGTAGAAATGTGTGCTTAATAAGAAATGGAGGAAGTTCATGGGAATAATGTTTAGTACCGGGAATAATCTCCGTTTCGTGGAGGTTTAATTTTACGCAAGGGTCCATCCACTAAAATCTTATGGGAATCGCCCGTGAACCAATCAGAAGCCGATTTCAATGTCGTTAGGGCTGAGCGCCAGGTCCATGGATGCTTCCAAGGTTACCAGCTTACTTCCTAGCATTACCCCACATCACACCACGTACACCATCATCATCGTATGCTGCAGGCTAGCTGTTTCTGCATCTGCAGTTCTGACAATCTGTAGAGTTTACGAAGTTTCTTTGGATATCTTGGTGAATACCTATCTAGTAGGTTAGTTAAAATGGGAAAGCTTGGGTGTGAGTGTGATTGTATGATCAGCTTGAAAGGTATTTGTTGACGTAAGCAGGTAGAGTATAATGGTAGAGCAATCAACTATACTCATATACCTTCACAAGTATTTTGTAAAGAGCTAGAAATATAATCAATTCATAAGAATCTTGAAGGCATGCGAAAAAGATATATCATATGTCTATAATACAAACCGATAGTTGGAATCAATTGATGCGGCGATGAGCCCCGCAGCATCTGCACCTGTTCCCTCCTTCCAGGATGCCCCTCATGCGGTGACGTTATGACTTCGTTTGCTGCAGGTACAAACGTAGTCTGGTCCAATCCAGACACAAAATGACCAACGACTTCCTGATTTTCGGTCCTGCGCATTCTTCTCTTCTTCAACTTTCGCCACGTCCAATTCCATCGTCTTTTACTCTTTCATTCACGGAAATTCAGACTTGTCAAAGAACCGCGAAACGATAGCAACCATGTCGATCCCAACTTCAACCTCCGTCGTTGAGTCTGCTGTTATTAAAGCACCCCTCAGTCACGTCTGGCACCACATCAAGCGTAAGTCGGGTGAATTAGACAGGATAGGAGCAGTGGTTTATCTAACATCATCTTACTACAGTCCAGGACTTCAGCAATTTCTGGAGTGCGTTGAAGTCCAGTCGATACGTCAAGGGCACTAGTGATGAGACCGATGTTGTCCAGTGGACTTTCAATGACGGCACCCAGCTCGAAGTGAAGCAGGAAGAACACAGCGTATGTTCATGACCGACAGTAGCGTACCTAGGGACATCGGAGTGTGCTAACTACATTTAAAAGACCATCAACCACTACATTACGTACAGTATCATTACGGCCAAGCCCGAGCTCAGCTACTCCTCAGTTCTCTCCACCATCCGCTGCTATGCTGTTACTTCGGGTGAACTCGAGGGGAGCACATTCGTCGAGTGGACGGGCAACTTTTCAAGTGATGCAGATGCTGGTATGTACCGTCTATTCCTATATTTTCCCACCTATCATTGAGGCAAGTAGACTAATTAAGGATGACAGGTGTTATTCAGGACGCCAAATTCAAGCGTCGCGATGCCCTAGCTGATTTAGCCAAGGCCGCGACGAAGAAATAAATCGAGAATGATTCTTTCTGAAGCGACAGAACGAAGAAGGCAAATACGCTTGTCGCACAAGTCTATGTGTATGATTAGGTAACGAGTTGTGGGAGACGTCATTGGTTGTCGCATATGCTGGCATGGCCAAAGGTCTTGGCCCCTATGTATAGGTACTTCCGTACAACGCGTTGGTTCATAGTCTAAGGAAAATACATTGGTACCTCTGACATATTGACATCTATACAGCATGTAATCCCTGATTGAGAAAGCTGAAAGCTCATTTCGGCGATGTGAATTCGGATTATGACATAAGCCCGTTCGGCGAAGCGCTCACGGCCCAGGGGTAACCGAATTTCCTCAATAGGAAGTATCTCGCGCAAATATGGCAGCTATAATAAGGTAGTGATTAAGTATATATATATGGTAGGGGAACATCTCTTGACAATATCTCGCATTTCAGAGTTCGTCGTACAACTTCAGCTCGAACATCCGATGCTATCACTAAGAGGCATCTTCTGTAAGCAACCTTCCTACAGAGTTAAATCTCGTGACATCTCGATCAAAGCCTGAACATAAACTTCGTGGGATTACGAAGCGGAATGACGCACCAACTTATATATTGGCTAGTGACGGCCATCAGCGCTGTCACTGCAGCGGCCGCTACAATTGCGGATCCCGGATGCCAAGGTACGGCCCCACCGCAGGTCCCGATCAAGCTGCACACGGCCAATATGACCGTGCCGGAATCGCCCTTCGGAATTTTATATGCTAGAGAAGACGTTGCTTTCGTCGGCCTGGGTCATGGGGTGGGCATGCTGAACACTACGGCTTTCATCCCAACCCTTGCCCGCGAGATCGCACTTCCCGCGCCCCTGAATCAATCCCAAAGGGAAGTGGGCGGACTCGCTTTATCACACGACAAGCGCTATGTATATGCTTCTATCGGCCCTGGCGCAGCTATAATAGACGTCGAGAAATCAATCTCCGGCGATGCGAACCCAGTTGTCGGAATCCTAAGCGGCAAGACTGGAGATGGCGCAATCCAAGTAACATTATCCGCGGACGAACGGTACGTATTCATCACCCAAGAGTACGGGACCAACGAAACCCGCTTCCGGGGCACCATCGAGGTATTCCAAATGCACCGGAGCCGCAACGGGTCATTCTCTAGCACGAACCTGGGATACGTCATGCTTGGGTACGCAGTTGTGGGTACGGCGCTATCCCGGGACGGCGGGAAGCTATTTGTGACGAGTGAACTTGCCGGGGCGGCGACATCCGTCAATGAGACTCAGGGGACTCTAAGCGTTCTTGATGTCGCGACACTGAAGACCAACCCATCTAAGGCTCTTCTGCGCACCGTAGACGCGGGCTGCAGTCCCGTTCGGCTAAGTCTCTCCCCTGATGGCGAGTTGCTTTGGGTCACCGCTCGACTAAGCAACAAGCTCCTCGCGTTCGATGTCACGAAACTCGAATCAGCCTACCCGGAAGGTGCGCTCCGGGCGAGCGTGCAGGTTGGCACTTCGCCCGTGGGACTCGCTGTTGTTAACGGTGGCCGCCATGTTATAACGGCCGACTCGAACAGGTTTGACTACGCTAACGCTACCAGCGGCCTGACGGTCGTCGACGTCAAGGTGGCGTTGCGGGGTAAGCAAGGCTTCCCGAGGATACCTACGGGTCTGTTTCCCCGTGAATTTGGGGTTAGTCCGGATGGGAAGACGTTGCTCGTTTCGCAGTATCTCAGTAAGGCGATCCAGGCGCTAGATATTTCCCAACTGGGATAGTTATGAGAAGATATAGTTAGAATGCTCCAGGGCTATATTTTAAAGGGATGGAGGACGCTTCCAAAAGTTTTTCCACAGGAAACTCTTGTCGGGCCGACCGGCCAGCTGCAAATAGGTCTCGTCAGCCGTCGCGCATCATTTTTTTCAGTGCCAGTTCAGCTAATGATTCTAGGGGTTAGACAAGTGGTAATTAGGAAATATAACGACCGATCTTACAGCTGCCCTGGTGGCCGCCAAATATGAGACAGCTGCCAGATGGGAATTTTTATGGAAAAAAAAGCTTTGGAGGCGTCCTCCGTAGGTTCTAAAGCCTCTTAAGCTCTTTATTACTATTGCGATATGTTTGTGTGGATGGATTGCTGAATGAGATTCCGTTCAATGAGTTCAAGATATTCAGGGGCTGAGCTGGGGAATGGCCGCGGCCACGGCCGCGGTCCGGGCCTTCATTTATGATATATGCCCAACCAGAAAAGGCCCAAAACTTGCTCCTCATATTTCATAACTTGTCTCTACCAATCTACCTTAGATAAACATGTCTTTTGGATATGCTGTTGGCGATATCATCGCTATACTTGGCTTATTCGAGCGTGTCTCAATTGAGTTGCGCAACTACAAGAATGCGCCAGCGCATTTCCAGCAGCTCAATGCGGAGATAGACCTTCTGCGCAGTACTATCCAACATGTCCTCCACCTTTATCCTGAAAGTCAGGCCGAATATCGGACACTTCAGCGAATCCGGGCGATAGCAATGCATTGTCTACAACCTCTCCAGGCCTTAGCTGACAAAATGCAGGTCAAGGAGAGCAGCCTGGGACATTTCCGCACCACCAGAAGCCTCGGTACCATAGGCATAAGGTTGCACTGGTCCATGGTAGCACAGAAGGATGTCGATGAATTACGGAAGGTCATCGTATCCGAAATGGCTGCTATCACGATGCTTCTAAGTGTTCAACAATTGTACACAAGCTCCTCCTTGTCCTTTCATGGAATGACTAAGCGTCAATAGGAGTCGTATCAATCATCTTTCCTATGTAGTGAAAGAGGTCTATGCCAAGAGCTCAGTCCACATAGACGCGCGGTCTGATGCTCTGATCAAGCAGACATCCACAATCCTAGAACTGGTCTCGGCGACACCCCAAGCTATCGACGACCTTCGTTCAATATCAATAGTACAGACCGAGAAACAGACACAACTACTTAAATCCCTATACCAGGGTCTAGCAGACACTAGGAACCATCTCAAAGTGCTATCCTCAGGTGTCTCGAGCGCTTCAACGACTATATCGAGACGTATAGATGGTATACGTCGATCAACTCGTCGGCTGCTAGGTCTTTTGAAAAATATCAAGGAATTGATACTTCTGTACGTAAATCATTTCCCTCTGACCCTGATATCTCATATTCGCAGTGAACAAGTGTTAATAACCACTATGATATAGTCTATCAGCCGGTACGAAAAAGATGCTTCAGGCAATCAATCGTAACACGTGAGTGCAGGGCTGATGATCCGAAATAAGCCTGAGAATTTATTTTCAATAGCCGTTTACTCCTTGAGATTTCGAATCAGATGGGACGAGTTATTCGTGCAGTTGAAGCGATTCCGTTGAACCCAATCATTGAGGTAATCCGTTTCGATGATGCTTGGGGCGAACCTTGGGTCTTACCATTCCAGGTATGTCGTACTTGGCAGGTAAGATATCCAATCGTTTATCCTTGAGTAAACATTCTCCTGACGCTAAAAGTCCTTCCAAACCATCCTGAAGATGGTCGTCTATGTCGACCGCGAATCGGGCGCGATTAAGCGAGCGGCTAGTGAGTGTACTGTCGCAATACCAATGAGACCATGCATCAACAAGCCAAGAGAATGGTATCGAGTAATGAAGGCCGGTATGCGTATTGAGCAAGCCGTAGCTGTTCGCGACTTCGATGTACCGAATTTGAGAGATTACAAGCCTAAAAGCATACCCTACCTCAAAGATGATATTGTATTCCAAGATGGTATCGTATTCAACGAGGGTCGTGAGATCTGGTAAGACTCTGAATTTTAGAATAACATTCACTTATAACACTTATATTCTAACGCCATCCTTTAGTCCAAAATGTGAAAAGTTTTTGGTTTTAGCAAGGGGGTCTCAGGTGTTAGACAATGACCTCATACCTAAGGCAGGTGTTTTCCGACCAGAGTTCAAAATTCTTACCCCGTCGAGAATAAGTCAGAGATGGCCTCAGGGGAAAGATATTAAGCTCGTTAGAGATATGTACATCTGCTCGTAAAGTGGGCAGTTTGAGTCAAGAGAGACTATGATACATGTACTTGGTGGTAGCAATTGATCGTGAAATAATGCCTAGTCATCTTATAGTTGCCGAATAGGATATGAGTTGACTACAATTTCTTCGTAATCAAAGAGCTTTCTGCTGGACCCACAATGACGGCGGAGAAGCCGATTCAACGCGATGCGGAGTAATACTAGCACATGGTATCGGCGGTCTATATACCGATGAATACAACAGTGTCACTATGAGGGGGCATTGTTATTCTTTTGTTCCGTATTACTTCTAACTAGCCTACGCTACCTCAAACACTCAAGTTTGGCTAACGCAAAACCTCCCCCCTAATTGTGAAGAAAATGGCACCCCCATTTAGAGCCGATCATATAGGTTCGCTGCTACGACCTCAATCACTATTAGATGCTCGCTCATGCCTCTCATCGCCATCTCAAATGTATTCTCTCGATGTGCCACAGGCAGTCAAAGACCCAGAGACGCAGGCAGTTCGGGGGGTGGTCCAACAACAATTGCAAGAAGGCGTCCGACCTATTACGGACGGTGAATACGCCCGCCATATCTACTACGGTGGCTTCTTTGAGAAGCTCGCCGGCTTCGAAGCCAAACCCAATCTTCCTATCCCAGACGCTTTCCGGACCGACTTCCCAACGACCACCGGCCTCGCCAAGATGGGGGCTAAAACTCGGGCTGCGGTCGTCTGTACTGGCAAGATTCAGTATACAGAATCCCCTTACCTTTCTGAATGGCTTGTACTTCGCGACAATCTCCCCAAGGAGTTATGGCGTGAGGCCAAGTTTACAATTCCGGCCCCTAACTATCAACACATCCAACTTAAACCAGGCACGGCGTGGACCAAAGAATCGGGCTATACTTCGGACCAGGAGTACTTTGACGACCTAGCCAAATGTTATGCCGCCGAGCTCCAAACTCTCTACGACGCCGGGCTTCGTAACATCCAGGTGGACGACCCGCACCTCACGTACTTCTGTTCCTCCCAATTCCTCGGGGGATGCCAAAAAGACGGCACCAACGCAGATGAGCTTCTAGACCTATATACCAGGACCCATAACCAACTACTAGCAAATAAACCGGCCGACTTACACGTGGGTATGCATCTATGCCGAGGCAACATGTCCGGGTCTACGCATTGGGTCTCGGGCTCATATGAGAAGATCGCGTATAAGCTCTTCAACGAAACGGATTATCAAACCTATTACCTCGAGTTCGACGACATCGAACGTGCGGGTGGTTTCGAGCCTCTGCGATTCTTACCTAAAGGGAAGAACGTGGTACTAGGTCTTGTGTCGACTAAAACACCGGAGATGGAAGACCCGGACATAATCAAAGAGAGGATCTCGGCCGCCGCTGCCGTGATCGCTAGTGCGCAGGGGATAAGCCAGAAGGAAGCGATGGACTGCCTTGCCATCAGCCCTCAGTGTGGTTTTAGCAGCAGCAGCTTAGCTGGTGGTAAAGGGATGACAATGGATACAATGTGGCAGAAGCTGCGGCTTGTGCGGGACATAGCCAGGGAGGTATGGGTCTAACAGCTCGTTCACCTACGGGCTCTATCTATTCTCGATTACGCGAGTGCCTCAACCGCTGAACTGGGTTGATCCACCCATAAGTCTTACGATGGTGGGCTATCGTAAACACACTCTATTCCAAATATTGCAAACTTGGATGTAATGGCATTCGATTATATTTCACAAGGAGCGAGCTGTCAGCTAGTACGGGAGTTCCAAAACGTCTATCTATTTTCGCTTAAGCTAAGAAAATCGATTTACAGTCTATTCGGTCCCCTAAAAGATACATATTTGACTCTTCAGATGACTTAACTTGGGCTAAGACTCTAAGCTACGTCTAGAATAGTCCCGTTAGGCGTATATCCCACCTAGTTCGACAAGCCGGGAACGCGTCGAAGGATATATTCGACGTCCCCGTAGAGAGTGGAGGTAATAGTAGCACCTGGTCTTCTCCATTGAAGAGTCATGAGATAAAATCCGATGGCGGACGCAAGAAGGACGTAAAGTTGTTTTAACGTACCCACGAGCCCTGACCTGAGTCCTATGTACTCCTGAGCGATGACGAAGCAGAAGTAAAAGAAAACGTTATAGAACCAGACGAGGAAACCGAGTAGGTGATAGCGACGTAGGAATCTTAGTACACGCCTCTTTGCAAGATTTACTGGTCTGCGGATCGGAGCTGTAATCATGCGAAATAGCGGAAAGATTACACCGCGTGTAAAAATCAAAACAGAATAAGCGCTAATAAACCAAGTGATGAGGTAGAAATACCAATACTGTGGCAGTAGTTCCCAAAGTTCGATGAGCACTGGAGGTACAGCTTGGCCATATCGATGAAAAACGTAACTCTTGGTGCCATTGGATATGTCGTAAAGGAATGGCAACCGTGGCGTGAAGTATGTTGATGTCGATGACCGTTCCTGGAGTTCACTTAACGACGGCAACCATTCCCAGAGTTCGACCGACCTCCGATATGCAAGAGGGGGATACTGATGGAAAAGATATTCGTTGATGTTAGAGATATTACGGTTGAGAAACCATGCCATGAACACAAATTGGAATATTTCCCATGCTTTAGCGACTTTCCCGGGGCGCCGCGCCGGCTCTTCGTTGCCGTTGTTATTGTCGTTGTTATTTCCGTTGTTGTTTCCGTTGTCGTTCTCCATCGTGCCAGTTCGTAACAATTGGTAACCTAATGAGTTGATAGTATTGGGTTGCTAAATCAAATCCAGTGCACGACGCGTTGGCCTAGAGCCTACATATAAACACCCATGCTAGTAGAACAATTGCATTATATACTGCTTTACGATAAAACAACCCCCTATCGAAGCACAACAGTGGGGATTTAACTTCTTTATCTTTCAAGGTTCTACATTTACCTAAGAATAAGTAGCAAAGAGTATGATACACTTGGGTCATAGGAGAAGAGAGCGCCTTCTAAGCCCTCTTTGTATGGAAACAATCAAAGATTGCGACTCCTTGGTTGGGGATAGTGCTATTGCAGCCTTCACTATCTGGGTAGACATTCAGTATCCTAGGTTGATCTTGTATGACGTATCTTCTTCGTGTCTAGTTGCCCTTTTACTCGTAGCACTTTCTGGCTCTTTACGATGACTAGTGCCCTACGGAAAGGGCCGGCTTATTCTCAACACTTCAGATTTTCCCCTGAATTCTAGTTACTTCTCAACCAGATTCGGCAACCCAGCATCTAGCATCTGCAATCCATCCAACAGCAAGACTCAAAACAACAGTTCATTTTCGTTTGTATATATATGTCTCGTACTCTCTTACACGGAATTCGATAATTAAAATAGCCATAATGCCTTGCGACATTAAGCCCGCTATTGTAACCACATCTCTTGGGGTTTTCCCTCGTCACAGCCTCCCCGAAAGACTAAGACAGGCCTCGCTCGCCGGTTTCAATGGAGTCGAAATATCTTACGACGACATTGTTCAGTTCGCTCGGGAGGAGTCATAGGTCGATATGCCCTCGGCGGCTGATATACTCCTGTCAGCAACACGCATACGTATAATGTGTGAGAATTTCAAATTGGATGTTGTAACTCTACAGCCACTGCAATGCTATGAGGGACACTCGAACCGAATCCGATTTTACCGCATGAACAAGACGCTTCGGTCCAGGATTAGAATCGCAGAGGCATTGGGTACCAATACTATTGTGGTCACGGCGAATCATCTCCCTGCAAACCAATTGTGGCAAGACTTCATCGTTCAGGACTTACGCCAGCTGGCCGTCTACGCGAGCAATCGATTCCCGCCCATGCAAATCGCATATAGCGCTACATGCTACAGTACACACATCGATACGTGGGAAAAGGCCTGGGAAATCGTCAAGCAGGTCAATATGCCCAACTTCGGCATCTGTCTCAATACATTCCACATCGCTACGAGCGTGTGGGGGGGTCACCAAACGCCATATTCCCCGAGCATAGAGGCATATCATACTATGAACAAGCTTATCGAAGACATGGTGAAAGTGATTGACCCGAAGAACGTCTTCCTACTCCAAGTAAGCGACGCAGAAAGCTTCCAGTCCCCGATAGACGAAAATCATCCTTGGTTCGATCCAAACGAGCCAAACGCAACTGCACTCCGATGCTGGTCGCAGAACGCCAGAACTTTCCCGTTCGAGCCTCACCATGGTGGCTCCCTACCTGTTGAGAGCCTAGCCGTCGCCCTTATAGTTCAGCTCAAATACGATGGTTTCGTTTCCATGGAGGTGTTTTCCCAGAGTACGAGAGGAGCTTCGCCGCGTGTACCGGCGGACCACGCACTCCGAGGTATCCTGGCTTGGAGGCAGCTCGATGGTGTGGTGGCGTCAAATCGCAGTACGTTGGAAGATTCTGAACAGCCTTAGTACGCATATAAACTAGACTTTGTACTTAGCGGAAATGATAAATAGCGATGCATTCAACCAGCAACTAGAGACACCTATGCCGTATTACTAATGTTGACCCAGAGGACTTGGGGTGGGTTTTGCTTCTACATACTACGCAAAGAGAATTGAATAGAGGAACTAGGCGGGGTGGTATTTCTAGATCTTTTTACAGTTGAGCCTCTTGTATTCACAGCATATTTTTGCGACAATACCTTGGTATAATAGGTATTTTTCTACGAAGGACGCCTCCAAAAGCTTTTTCCATAGGAAGTTCTTGTCGGGCCGAGTCGCCAGTTGTCACTAGGCTTTACCAGCTGTCACACCTAGTGTCTTTCAGTAAAACAGGGGCTTGCCAAGCAGTAATTAGGTGACCGGCTGGCTTAGCGGCTTTCCTATGTGGAAAAAGTTTTTGGAGGCGTCCTTCGTAGTCACCCTTCTAAACGTCATGTATAGCTTCTCAATCAGGCTTAGTATGTCTCAATCACGTGGTCACTTTCGCGTTTCGCATCAGTTGATATCTTGGCAAACCGACGGCTCGGACACTACAGCGAGATCTCCGATTAGATGTTAATTCCTCGGATCCTTGGTATTTTAGCGTGCGCGCGAATCAGTGGATACCATTGCTCTTTGCCGGGTGGATGCCGGTTTCAGCGCGCGAGCCTTATCCTTACTCAGCGCGAGGGGTTTCCAGAGCGCGCGAAAAAGACAGGGATGCTTGCGCGCGTGCCAAGAGTGCCAAGATATACGCGCGAACGTGATACCCCTGCTCTTCCCAAGAGCAGTACAATTTTGGGCAAAGCCCCAATGATCCGACCCATTGGCATCAATCCAGATTGATTCCCCTCCCGGGTCCTTCTTGAAGATCCCGCATTGCTGGCATCGAGGCTTCTCGAGCATAGTTAGGTAGGTATGTATACACCATTAATTTCACTCGTTCGAATGTTGTAAGCCTGAAAATATATAAAGTCCGAAGCTTGCGCGCTCTTAAAGCTTTGCTCTAGCAGATGCTTCCACGCCCCACAATCGCCTATTTGCTTGAGACTCTCGCCTTGGGCCGCCTACTACCTAGGTATTAATAATAGTCTTTGACCATGTCTCGTAAGTAATAATCCATGGATGCCGCGAAACCAGAGGCGCCTAACACCACATCATTCCTCATTTTCCACCCTTACAGCCCACTCTCTTCAATACGTTGTTAATTCGATCTATAATGAACACAACGCTGATGGGTAGTCTCTATAAGAATCGCAAGCTTGCAACAATTTAATATGCTGCACCAATACCGTTTCATCGCCGGCCAGCTTGGAGCTCGGTAAAGGACATTCCAAGTCACAGCACGATATTGGACCGATAGCTCCAGGCCTTAGCCATGATGCAATTGATCAAATTCCGCAGAATCAGATTGAAACGGATGCGAGTGAGGATCGTACCTCGGACATCGGCAATAATCTTCCATCTCATTGCTCTTCCGACGACTTCAGTCATAGTGAGGAGCATTCACAGTCTCCATTTGGCCGCCACAACCCCGCGACCAACGGCCAAACGGCTAGAGCCCCAGGTTATCGGGAAATCGTCCCACTTGGTGCTCGGTCGTGTCACTGTTCGTCGAGCGAGAAGGGAATCGCCAAAAATGAACATATGTCGAAACCCTTCCGAGACCCCCACCAATTAAGTCCCAGCTACGATGCTGCCATCTCTCCATCCGCCCTCATAAGTTTGGCGGCCCCTCCGGTGACCAAGTCAACAGTCTTCCAACCAACGATAACAACGCCTGGGGTTTTAGCGGCCGGTCCTCTTACGCAGCAGCCTGCTGCCAACCAACTTTCCGATGTGGCTACCTCTCATTGCTACAATGAAGGCCCCGCGATACTAGGAAATCCACCCGGTCATCATTCTTCGCGGAGAATCTATCATTGTAATACACAACCCAATGGCAAGTGCAATCCCACCGCGATCAGACTAGGATTCAAGGGACGGATCTCTCGTTATCACACGGACGCTATCCTCTCCTACTACGTCGACCTTGAAACATTACAGACCATAGGTGATGGGGAAAGGGCTGCGAAATGCTTTGAGCTAGCTATTGTGGCGTGGAGGCTCGACTGCGTGTACTTCCAGCGAGTTTTCAACCCAGAGGATGCGTTCTTCTCGGTTGTCGGCTCCGAAATTGCTCCTGACGGCCAGACTCTGGCTGATTCCTTCTTTCCCAACGACCCGCCCAAGAGACGAAGAGTAGCTGTATTCCCACTGGCTTTCGAATACCCTGATGCGATGGTCAATCTCTTCTGTCACGAACTCGGCCATATACTCGGCCTACGGCACGAGTTCGCCGCTCAGAGAGAGGCATGGGATCCATCAGTGCGTTGGGGCTCAGATAATTCCCATTCGGTCATGAACTACTACAAGCACCCGATTGAAATGGCGGTTCATGAACAGGACACTCAGCGCCTCCACGAATTCTACACTTACGAGGGCAACGAGTTCAAAGGCTTCCCTGTCGATATAGTGTGGCCGTTGGTCTAAACTTGGCATCTTCGGTGGACATATAGTGTCTAAATTATAGAAAGATTGTAAGTATAAGACGGGCATATAGGTTAGAGGTGCTGCTATGTATGAAGTATATGGGTATGTAAGGTACTTACTAAGGTACATAGGATAATGGGACCTGTGGCTAACCAAATTGGGTTAGTACTATTGATATTTTATTCAAATCAATTTTCAACCTTAGAACTGATGTTCCCCTAACCCATCCCCATTCTTCAGTGGGTCATTCACTAGGACCTCGGGAAGGGCTTCCCCCTTTTTTTTCCTAGCTTAAAACAACGACGTATCATTATCTCCGCTCATAGATGCATCGCGGCACTTTAATAAGCAAGCATACATAAGATATCTATATTACGTGGAATTCATTTTATATCTTTATATTGTCACTATACCGAAACAATGTTCGACCGATTGTTTCTTATTATCCTTGCCACGAATACCATAAACTATACCTAACAGCAGCTGATAGCCGAACCAGATGCTTATGAGATACTAATCTTCATCGATATTCATTCGAACATGAAGGGAAGTATTCTCACTATTAATGATGGCTTCTGGATTCCCAGCACCATTTAAAACTGGTCTTACAGAGGTCTCTTGATTTTTGAAATCCACCAAATCTCTTTATCTAGGGATATACCCGTGTTGCGATAGAGACTACACACCGTACTTAGATGCCTGGCTTACTGAAACTTGAGCGTACTTAGGCCATATAAAGGGTTCCGGCACGTCCATTTAGTTGCTATGAAAGACTATGTATCCACTAGGTATCATTCGTGTTGACTCCATAGGTTAGGCCTGCCTAGCTAAATCTACATTGTGAACCAAACCAGCCCAAGAGATCATATGGTGCATCACACCATGTGACATCGGATTGTCTTATAAGATAAACAAAATAATGGCAGTTGGAACCACGGCGTCTGTTATACAATGAAAGAAGCCGATGGAAAGTGCTTATATTTATTGATGAACCCGTCGAATTAAAGACAATTACGACAATAAATCTGTCTGTGTGGACTACATCTATTTTGCATCGAAGGACCATTACTATACATGGGTCAACGAACTAGAGCAAAAATAAAGATTGTTGTTGGAATTTCTAAATTAATTCGACGAGCTACTCTACTATCATTCACATCAATAGTAGGGCCCATTCTCACATAGTCTAGGAGTGGTCCAAAATTGTAAGCGATGCAATACTTGAATACTGCTTGTCTTAGCTCAAAGAACGAGGCATAGCCAAGTTGTGGGTTGGGTGTTTGATGCGCTTTCTTGATTCTTACGGCGCTTGTCATAATTCACCCATCTCAATTAATTCACTGTGTGTACCTGCCCTTCGCTGCTCTTATGTACCTCAGTAGCGTTTTTAGTACCTTATTGGAATCTGGATGCCTTAGCTGCGGTTCTCGACCTGGTAGATTTTACCCCTTCGGCGTTCACCCACAGCTAAAAGAATTCCATCAAAGTATTCAGGCGACGTGTGATTCAGCCCACGCTGGACTCAGAGAGTACTGGTTCAATTGGCCTCTCCGACGCTATCGTTACTGCCATTTTCGTAACTGCTGCTAGTGTTGTCGTTGCCGCCGGTCGCAATACTAATTTGAGGACCTCGAGTCACTGGTAAACACATCCTGTTGCCAACCACGGCGGCTGACTCTCCTTTTCAGTGCATTTACCTCGTCGCTCTTGCCGTCTTCAATTGCACCGAAATTGCAATTTTCTCAAGAAAATTCAAATCGGTAAACAACACTTCTTGCGCCGTACACACCGTCCTCATTTCTTTTCCTTCTTAGACTCCTAATTGAAGCAGCGCCGTCTCAAATCTTCCTAGATCGTCGTCAAAATGGATATCGACGAATCGCCGAGTGCGGCTATGGTTGGCCAGCTATTCCTGGAGGTCGGAAATCCTGAGAACGATGACATGAGTGGTCCCGCCGACCTCGAGGAGCAGGACGCACGATACCGACAAGCCCTAGCGGCGTTTTTAGACCAGAGTCTCGAAATCGATTCTTATTTGGTTCATCCTGACGTCCCCCTACTCGAGGATATCGCCAGAAAAGTTCTAGAGTGTCCCAATAGCCTCCGCCTTGCCTTCATTCGAGGTATCTCTGACATGGCCCTTGGCCCTCAGCAACCCCACTGGGGCATGATTCAACGTGCGTACATCGCGTACGTCCAATGGGTGCTCCATGGAAGGATCGAGAGCGATTTGGCCAATGCGACTGGCGCCGACTCCCCTGGTGATTATCGCCGACGCCCTAGGGAGATCAATCCTGATCATCTATCCCACTGCCCGGCGACCGTCCATTGTTGCAACCATTGCGGGAGGTGGTCAACCCGTGTGATTTGTGAACGAGGTTGCCAGCTACAGGTCGGCCCCAACGCCGTGACGATCGCAACTCGATATTGCAGTGCAGATTGTCGACGTTTGGACCTTCCCTACCATATACCGGCTTGCGCGCAGCAGAGTAAATTTATTCGGAGTGTATACTTTATGATGCAATTTCTCAACGTCGTTGGGGCCAATACCTCGGCGCTTGTTGCCAAAACCTGCGAGGAGAAACAAGGGATCACTGTCGTTACTGAGAAGCCTCGATACGTAGATGCTATGCTGGGTCGACACTTCCTCGGTGGCTTCGACCGCAGTGCTTTCCATACTCGACGACAGGCTATCATGGCATTCCAGGATGACTATTCCTCGGAATTGGGTTACGTGCTTGGCCCCCTGAAAGAGTGGCTATGGAGAGGTAAGTCAAATCACATATGAATCATTAATTATGATGTGCTATACTAATAGTTTTTAGACCTAGTCAGCTACATCGAAGAAGTTACGATTCTGGTGAAGAACGTCCTTAACCCCCTCCTACGTATCCATCCGGATGGCTCGAAGACGTTCAACATACTCGAGCCCCACACGATTCTCCGTGTCACCCTCAAGACCGATGCGGTGTTCGCCGTCGATCTTTCCGCAGGACGTTTCGGATGGGCCGAATACGTGATGCCCTGGCGCGACTTCGAGCACCAACGAATCTGGACGATCCTATCCATTACCCCGTCTACCGTGTCTGCCTCCCGCCCCGTGGTGTCCGAATCCATCCACCTGCCGGAAGTCTCGAAAATCCATTACCATCGGACTATATTCAAGTTCGGCGTCACGCACTGCAAAGAGGTCTTTAGGATGTATTATGGAGCGAACCTAGATATTCTGGATGTGGCATGTCTCGACGGTACCGAATTCCAACGTCTGCTGCGACTTATCGACGCAGTCATGGGACAGGTGTGTCAAGATGCTCTCGGCGAACTGCCTCTTCGACACCCCTATGGTCGATTGTATCTCACCTCCGAATTCGAACTTCGAGTTACCTGTCAACGAGTCGTCCCGTTCCGTCTGCCCCTTTCGTCCCTGTGGGTAACACAGGACAGAGCCGAACTGCTGGAGGAAATGACCTTGGAGCAATTGAAAATGATCTGGACTGATCGACTCGAACGGCTTGGGGGGACGTGAGAAGGAGGTTTCTGCTTAGAAAGGAGTTGGAGGCTCTCTAGGGGAGTATGATTTGCATGGCGTTGCGGATTCATAGCATCGGATCACGAGCATGGCATTGGCGTTGAGTTCTTCATTAAGCATACAGGGCCAGTTACGACTTACGAGTTGAAGATATGACTTGCTCTAGGAATAATAGGTCGTGAAATACAATAGGTGCGCGTTACTGGCGCACTACTACATGAACATGATATCAATGTGGATTTCTATTAGTGACGTATTATCGACACCTTCCTATCGTAATGTGCCTCGTGAGTAGTTAAATTACGTTGTCCGACATCATCAAGCCAAGGCCCCCTGTAATACGTAGATGAATAAGGAGCTTAAGACTTATCATAGCGTTAGCGAGCTAACAAAAATGGTTATAACACTACCTTGTGGACTGTAAGGCTAGCTTCGAATCGTACATAGGACTTGTGCACTTTTTGTGAAACAAGCAATGTTATCTATGTCGTTCATGTGTCTATGCATACCGGCGGTAAGCCTGTATGTAGGCATCACTTAGTGACTTCGGTGGTAGTAAGCAGCAAGCGGACGACGAGCATCCTGGGTAGCATGGGCAGCACAGGGAGGCATGTTGTCAACGAATGTGAACTGGTATTATGTAGAAGGGAGCGAAAAGTGAGTCAAGGGACTCCAAAGTAACAAAGGCTAGTCATTAGCCACATATAATAAGCATCCATCGTCCAAGACAATTCCCATCGGGTACAAAAGAGAAGAGTGACGGGGCGGAACCGCCGTGTGTAAGGAAATAATGGGATATGGATCATCCCGTTCCGTGTTCGTAAAGGAATCCCTCACGGGTGAAGAGTGTGTCTTAATCATAGATGAAACGAGGGTTATAATTGATAGGTATGGATAATGAAAGGTGAAAGACCTAGATATAGATCTATTTGACTAGAAGGGAACGAGCATGGATATGGTCGTCAAGCCGCAAGATAGACGTAAGCGTCAAGTCTTTCCCATCTTAGGTTGATATGATGGGGATAACAAACGGAGGGGAGGCGGTTTGAGATAAGGCCCATAGATATCCGCCGATATAACAGCTGGCCCTACAAGGATGTCTCTCTTCTCATTGTCGATAAAGGGGTGCCGTCATAGGGTATGAGATTCGTACTTGTAAGTGAGTCCTAGACTTGAAGGGCTAGAGACATAGTGGAAGATCGTGATTAGAAGTTGAGAGGAGTGATTTCGTATTGCATCGTTACATGTTTTGTTTTGTTTTTCTTTCTTTTAATATTTTTTATGTTTCGTTTGTTTATTTCCACCTCTTTCGATTTATGCCTCAATGTGAGGGCGTTGAAGTCCTGATGTTCGAGGTAACATTTGGTCGTTCTGGCATATTCTTTGCCAGTGACGGTGGTGACTTTAAGTCAAACGTAGTGAATTATTATCGTTCATCCGATAGCAAACCCAGACGGAATAGCTTAGAGTGAAGCCACAGTCCACAGTGATTATGGGGTTGAGAATGGCCTGTGGAATCGGGAAAGTGACTAACGAGATATGGCTGACATAGTAGGATGACGAAGAAACATGATATCTGGAGCTGAAAAATGGAAGTTGTAATGAGTGATCGACGTGCTGAGTCTTGATACTAGTAGACAAGGAAATAAAATCGCATCAAAGCATCGAATGGAAGGAGTGGGGTTTTAGTAGTTGAAGAAGTCCCCTGCGTCGGGAAGGTTGCTCCCGTTATGCGGGTCTGCAGTATATGTCCCGTATTCGGGGTCTGGATTGTTGGTCTCATGAAGTGAAGGACCGGGCTCTAACGTCGGGTCGATCCAAATGGACCCTTCAGTATCTTCATATTCAGTGGCATCTGATCCGCCAGGAAAGTATTCATGCGAGATCACTGGATCCGGCGAATTGAACTGAAACCCATGGTATGGGTCACTGCTGGAATCCATTGAAATGGCGTTGAAGGTGGCAGTAGGGCTAGGGGTGATGCTATCGGTTGAGTCTCTGACATAACTCTGTTCCTCCTCTTGGTGGGAACCCGATACGGAATATATGGGGGGTCGAAGCTGGGGATCATCTACCGTATTGTTTAGGATGTCGTGTGTTAGCATTTGGTTGAGTGGCAGCGACATGCTGTTCGAAGAGTTCACGTTCCTGCTCATGGAGAGCGACATTGCCTGCATTGGGAAGTCTGCAGTCTCTTGGGAGTTGGCGACGGCTGAATGTGAGTCTAGGTCTATAGGGTCTTATTAGACAAAGCATCGAAAGAGTCGTGATGACTTACATGGCGACGGGTAGGGGGAGTCGGCATATGGATAGACCACACGGTAAATCTTATTCCATCTTTGACCTTCATCCATACCACGCAAGCCCCCTCGTTTCTGCAGCTGATCCTTCTGTCTTTGGTTGATAGCAAAATGAGGTGGCATCTGTCCATGCGACTCCTGGTCCCCGTCGTAGATCTGACCACATCTTGTACATTGGGCTACCAAATGGCACCTATACAAGTGTTCCCTGGTAACCGTAAGTATATAAACACGCGAAAGAAGGGACTCATATACTTACTTGACTCGGGATGTATTTTTAAAGCCGCCGGACTTATGGCAATCCGGAAAGCGGTCGGGATATGTTACAGCAAGTGGGCAGACGAGCCTTCGATTAATACCCTCGAGAGTGTTTGGGTGTTGCATATGCGCATTCCCGAAATTATCTGCATTAGTTCCCTCGGCGCTAGCATCCCAGGAATTGATCGCTCTCCGCTTTCCTCCGCCTCCTTGGCTCGAACTCAGTGGTCCCCTTGTTGCCGATTGAATGCCACTTGCTTGATATTCTTTTGCCATCGCAAGACAATAACCATGCCTAAAACCATTTACCCCGGGAACAATATATTTAACTTGACTTCGTCTGTTTCGTCAGTCAAGTCGTTCTGTAATTTGCTTGCTCTGTCGTTAGTTGTCCTGAGAAATCTCAAGATTATGATGCTTGAATGAGAACTTCTACTTGGAAATGATGAGATTAGAACCGGAGGAATTATGTGTGTGCCAGTACATTTGGCGCATCGATTCTACCATGGGAGCAAAGCCTTTCGGTAGAGATCGGTACCCGAGGATAGCACTAATTATGTGTTATTAAAAGGAAAGGGCGAAGATAATGCAATGAAATAAGGATATATGTAAACGTGAATTTGGGAGAAGTGTGCATATGAAAGTGGGAGGGACTCGAGCAATGTTAAGAAGAGGGACGGGGGCATTTCCTCAATTGATATGCAGAGCTTCCTTTCTTACCGTCTTCATGTTTTCCGCCGGGGATTTAAGCCACATCAGGTTATGCGCAAGGCATCCTCACGATTCCATGGTCCGGCTCTGAACGCTGGCCATTGAGACGAAAGTGCAAATAGGTACATACATATATCATGCATTATGTTGCGCAAAGACGGAGCATAGTCGTGCGTCTGCCTGCGTGTATAACCAATCTTGCAACGTCGGCCGATAGACTTTAAATGCGTCAAACCGCCCAACCACGTCGGAACATATAGGGCTTCCTGTGTTGCGAATACCAAGGTATCATATCCATGGAAAGCATTGAAGTTTCTCATAATTTGAGGCTAACAAGTACACACCTACATGTATGTACTTAGGTTGGGCGTCCCTCCATGTAGGTACGTAGATACCTGCTGGGTACTACATGTAGGTAGGTGGTAATCCGAGAATAACATCCATGGATTCCATACCTAGACCTACATGTAGGAATAGAGGGGTATCTAGATGCCCTGCGCGTCCTTTTCCCCTCCAAAAAGTAAAGTGAGACATCGTTTTTCGATATGAATTCGGTGGACAGACGTGCCAACGGGTATTGTTACACGTGTGCAAGGCTTATCGTTCAGCTTATATGCACATAATATGTAGCCTGCCATGAGAAGATCCTGTAGCTCGGGGCATTTTTCCCGGTTCGTCTATCTCATAGGTGCCGGCGGCACTCGGATACAGCCTGCTTTGGAGCGACTTCTGTTTGGTAGATAGCCGTTTGTGAATCGGATGTAGTTATTGATGCAAATAAATGCCGTAATAGTGTGGCTGGCGTCCCTGCAGAGCGTGGAAGTCACAGGATCTCGATTCCATCGGCTAGATACCCGTGCCTTACCCGAGCGTGGGGGCAAGCCTGGGCTCGAAGTTCCAAAGTTGTCCATGGTCCATATCTGTTGGAGAATGGAGGAATAAAATGTTGGTTTTTCCAGTTTCAGAATTCATTCTGTGTACCTAATCGAGACCAAGTAAAGCTTGGCTGACTAATCATACCACAGACCTAGTAGAATAAGCTATCTCAATCGAATGACAGAAATTACTATGTAGGTATTATTATTGATGGCTTTGCTATCTACCAGGTACTGGATAGGATGGATTTCAACAATTTCAATTCTTTGATCCCTTGAAGTTTTGAATGATTATTGTAACTGGCAATGCTGTTGGAAAGGGTGCCGTCGACTGAGGCAATCAAAACCGAGCCGAACTCATAATGACTAATCCACTCCCACAAGTTCTGGGGAACGAGGGGTAAAATATTGAGACTCGAGAATTCCTATCGAATTACGCCGTCTCGATATGATCTGCAAACAGATTTCCAGGCATTTGGATTTCGTCCGATAGGGCGCGGCCGTCCAGGTGACCCCATAGCGATGATTGTTGGAGAAATCGGAGAAGTCTGGGGTATGGACAGTACGGTAACAATTCAAGCATGTGAAGAGACGCTAAAGTAGCACTAAAATACGGAAAGATACAGGGTTTCTGGCATGTGCCTCGGCCGTTTTGCTGTGGGTCTTCTGACATCAGCGTGAACGGTTAGTGCTTCCTACACACCCAAGCCGGAACTCTACAGGCGCAACCAGCCATGCATCCGAGGTCCACGGCCAACTTAAACGTAATCAGCTTCTCGCCTCCATTGCTATCATAAACTCTTAAAGCTATTCCTTCAAATCTTTTCTTTCTCAACTACATACCAGTCACTTCAAATACCGTAGAGTACCATCATCCAACCATCCTCGCCATCACCGAAACAAGGCTTACCGCTAGACCCTGTACAACAAGAAAATAACATCATGGGTGGTGAGTGTCTTAACTATTTTATGGACGGCAAACATTGTGGCTGACAAAACGAAATAATTATAGCGCTCGACAGACTAACGCAGATCTCGGGCCAGATATCTGGTTCCAAGTCGGCACGCGAGAAGCTTCTCCAGAAGAACCCTGACGACGTAAGCCTTGCCCCCTACGCGAAAATCCAACAAACCCCCAATTCCTAGCTCTTCAATCCAAGCTAATAGCTGGCGAATCAATATAGATCGTAGTGACGGCATGTCTCCGAACGGCGTTTACGAAAGGTGGCAAGGGTGGGTTTAAGGACACGCAGGCGGCTGACCTGATGGCGGGCGCATTGAAGGGTCTCTTGGAGCGCTCCAAGATTGACCCCGCGCTCGTCGAGGATGTTTGTGTTGGCGAAGTTCTCGCTCCCGGCGGTGGCGCCACAGAGATGCGCGCCGCTGCGCTTGTTGCTGGCTTCCCCGAGTCCACCGCCGTTCGCACCCTCAACCGACAATGCTCCTCAGGCCTCCAAGCTTGTGTTGATGTCGCCAATCAAATCCGTGCTGGTATGATTGAGGTCGGCATCGGCGCCGGTGTCGAGAGCATGAGTACACAATATGGGTATGCGTTTCCGCCTTTCTATAACCCACAGTATGCCGAATTTTCTGGCTAATAAGACCGTAGTCCCTCGGCCGTATCTGAGTTTTCGGAGCTGCTCGAGTCGCACCCGGAGGCCGCCAACTGCAAGGTTCCCATGGGTGTACTATCGGAGGACATGGCGCGAGACCGCAACATCTCTCGCGCAGACCAGGACGCCTTCGCTGCTGCCTCTTACCAGAAGGCTCTCAAGGCCCAACAGGCTGGTCTCTTCAACGAGGAGATCCACCCGCTGACCGTTCAGGTCTCGGACCCTAAGTCTGGCGAGACTAAGACTATCACCGTAAACAAGGACGATGGCGTTCGCCCTGGTATCACCGCCGAGTCACTCGGTAAGATCCGCCCTGCATTCGCTGAGAACGGTTCTATCCACGCAGGCAACGCGTCGCAGATCTCAGACGGTGCTGCTGCCGTTCTGCTCATGAAGCGATCAACCGCCGAGCGTCTGGGTCAGCAGATCATCGGCAAGTTCGTAGCCGCCAGCATCGTGGGTGTTAAGCCGCTACTCATGGGTGTCGGACCGTGGAAAGCGATTCCGAAGGTCTATGAGCTTGCCGGCGGACTAACGAATGACGACGTCGACATCTTCGAGATTAACGAGGCTTTCGCTTCGCAATGTCTCTGGTGCGCCAATGAGTTGCGCATCCCTGCCGAAAAAATCAACCCTAAGGGCGGTGCGATCGCCTTTGGTCACCCGCTTGGCTGCACTGGCGCCCGCCAGGTGAGCACATTACTCTACGAACTACGACGCCGCGGCCAAAAGGTCGGTGTCACGAGTATGTGTGTTGGTACTGGTATGGGTATGGCTGCTGTCTGGGTTGCCGAGTAATCTAGTCGCAAAAGGTATATGTATATTTGAAATTTGGAAGATCCGCATGGATACTGGTATATATTTACGATTCGTTTCTGGATGGGAATGCCATCTGGTTTTGATATGCATACTGGTGGACGGCATGTATGAATTCTTGATGACCGGGATCGAAGCTCAGGGCAGTTAAATAGCATCATGTACACTGTATCTTTAGGGCGTTTAGCATATCAGACATCTGAACCCATCTTTCAAGGTCGCTTCCACTCTCGAATACTGATCTCCTAGCTCTAGCCAATCGCTTTTCAGCCCCGTACAGGCTTTATCCGTCACACCATAACCTCAACCCGTCGAGTGAATTGTTCTTCAGGGCTATTTCATGTTCACAAAATTCACGGAACTCAACACATAAGATGTACTAACATTAATCATGTTGAGGGTTTCAAAATCATTGGATGAAGCCACATTTAAGCCACTGTAGAGGGGTATTAGGTATCGTTTTATGATTAGTCATCACGATATGAGAGATTGCAGTGGTATCACGTGGGTATCCACAAATAATCCATCTTCCATAGCTCCACTTAGACTTAGAAGAATCAAATATTATTGTTATGCCAATCTGGTCCGTTACATTTGGTGAGAGCTGCAGGATTCGAACCTGCGCGGTTTCTTATCGCGGTACCCTTATTTGAAGTCAAGCAGGGGGAATATCATCGACAATTGGCTGATGCCATACAACCTCATACAAAATAGACTGAGCCAAGCCTGACACCCCTAGTCAAGAAATGTTCAAGTATTTCAAAGAATGAGCCAATGACCAGTGGTTCCGACCATTCTTCATCTGATAACGAAATACTCATCGAACCCTCGTATACGATGCCCAGGCTGGGTTGGTGTGTGCTGGGTGCCGGGTTGCTGAAGGGGGTTTAACTGTGTCGAATGCCTCTGGGAAGTGCTGCGGTGTTGTTGTGGTTGTTTCTGTGTTGTCCTGGGCTTTGCCCGTTTTTCCCGGGCGTGGTTGGTAGTGGTCTGGGTTGAACCGAGTCGAGTCTGGTGTGGTCTGGTCTGGGATGAGTGGTGATGATCACGATGGCATCAATAATGGGTTCCGAGGGCTCGTCGCCTCGCTGGACCTCGGGGGAGTTGGCCGAGTGTAGGAAGGTGCAACGCATACTAGTCTATAACTGAAAATTGACGGTCGGAGACCGTCAATATTAAACCTTTCCCAATACAACATACTATTACTTCCTATCAAGATCAGATCAATACTAGTTTCCATTTCGCGGGACTGACGATCTATCTCCTATGAATTCTAGACCTATTATCGACAAAATGAGACAAGTTATTTATGACATAGAAGTTTAAGAATCCTATACAAAATTCCCGAGTCCTAACAATAGTACAATCTGGTGGCATATGCTATTTAGCTATTTAATCTTCAAGATCTATTTATCTTGGTCCGCCGACGCTAAAGCGATAACTACCATGTAGTATTTGTGCTCTGGAAGCGTCCCATCCGTCCAATCAACAGCCCCATATCCAGCAGCCGTCAGGCTGCGTTGCCAGAATTCGGGCGTGGTGTAGGCATGCGTTCGTCCGTCCTCAAACAACCACCAGCCCTCATATAGCCCGAAAGGTAGATCCAAAGCAGGCCACGCTTCCCGCATCTCAAGGACCATGAGGAATCCATCCGGTCGCAAAGCTTGTCGAATGTTGCGCGTCGAATACTCTAGACTACGCGTCGCGTGGACCGCGTGACTGGATACCACCAAGTGCTGCTGCCCCGCCAGCTCCTCGGGCACGGGCTTTTCGATGTCCTGCACCATGAATTTCATAAACGGATACTTTTTGCCCAGTGTGCGACGTGCCTGCGCCACCAGCGACGAGGATAAATCCGTGAACGTGTATTCGACGGGGATGTCCAACGAGGCTAGCAACGGTACTAATACGCTTGTCGCACTGCCCGTTCCGCCGCCTAGTTCAAGAACGCGGAGTGGACCTTTCGTTGTGCGGATTCGTGAAGTCACTCGGTCGACTATGTCCCGCATCGTTTCGAACCCGATTCGATTCCACACGTAGTTGTGGTAGACGGTTTGGCAGAGCTTGCGGCCGATGGGATTGCTCATGAGCACTCGATTTCCATCCGTCTTCCCCTCCAACGCCTGCGCTAGGTAGCTTCCAGCGTGATGAGTTAATCGTAGGAAATCCGCGTGATCGGGATATTTCTCCACAAGCTCATTGAGGATATCTTCACTCTTCGTCGCGGGGATAGGCGTCTTGGTGCGCGTAATCTGTCCATTCTCATCAACAGTTACCAAGCCTACCCATTTCTCTAGGAACTGATAGATATAGTTGACAAGGATGGTGTGCTGAGGCTGAAAGGGTATTCTGCTCAGAACCTCGCCAGCCTTTGCGGTTCGCAGTGGACACCCGAGCTGATCAAAGCACTCAGCTACAAGCGCCGTACACATGCGATTGGAGTCTGGGATAACGGCGTTGTCGAAGTTGTCTAAGCCGAATTTCTTAATCATCTGGTCGCCAAGCTTCTTCGTTTCGGAGAATGCTTCTAAGATATCTGAAGTGCTCCATAGCAGGTCTGAGGGCTCGGTAGAGGTTGATTTGCTGTCGTCTGACGGCGGGCTGCTCCAGTAGCGCTCGGAAGGTTGCGATGTGGAACCAATCTCCTCCGGTGATGAATCGCCGTCGGCAATGTCTAGCTCCGGATCATCCCCTGCAATGGGCAGACATTTTACGAGATCTCGCAGAGTTGTTGCTCCCAATATCGCGATCTCGTCCGGCGTACAAGAAAAGTGGGCTTTGATGTCGGCCTGCAATTCTAATCCAAGAAGAGAGTCAACGCCAAACTCCGCCAGATTGACATCTGGCCCAATGTCCGCGACATCCACGCCCACCAGGTTGGCGACGACTTCCCCCATTTCTCTAATGAGATCCCTCTTGGGAGCTTTAACGGTCTGCGGTTTTGCGGTCGTTGCCTTTGGCGGCTGCACCACGGGCTGCGACGATACCACGGGTGTAGGAACTGGCTCTACCATCGGCAGTGAGCTTGGTACGGTATTCCCCGTCGACTGACCTGAAGTCATACGTTGTAGCACTCGAGCGAAAGAAACGCTAGGGGTCCTGGTGAAGCGTACTCCTAGTAAGACTTCAATAAGGTCACCACTAGAAGAGTCGAACACAAAGCTATCGGTTGTGTAGTCGCCAGTGTCCTTATGGTGTTGATGGCGCGCAAGCACGTCCAAGTTAGCCGGAAGCGGTCGATTTGCCCAGTCGGGAGAAATCATCCATGTCTCTATTTCCGCCCCGAGGAAGATATCGCTTGGACTGTGGTCCGTCATACAATTAACCCAGACTCCGCCAACTTGGCTGATATGCTCCCCTCGAAGCCGGTCGAATAGGGCGTCGTTTCGCGGCGTCCGCGAAATACGTCCGGCATTTTCGTTGCCCCGACCAACCAGCCAGCGCAAACTGCGGTACTGTTCCCCGAATTCAACGATGTTGTGGAATGCCTTGTATATGTTGCGTCCCTGTAATATTTCCACGCCGTCATGGTTGGGCCCTAGGTTCAATAGTTCCAAGCATCTTGCGTGGTCCACGAGGCGACCAAGCCGTCGGAATTCGGTCTGATACGCAACGTCCCTCGGGTCGCGCAATTGCAAGCGTCCGGTAGTATGGAGGACGCGCGGCTCGCTTTCCGATAACCCGACTATCTTCCAATCCCAGAAGCCAGTTCCTTGGTCCTCAAACTCCAGAGACAAGACTTGTGAAGAATTGAGACAGATCGGTGCGAGATTAGCCATATCGTGCAGAGTGGCGCGGAGTCCATTGGTAACCCAATTCGGATGAAGACTAAACAGAGCAGTGATGGCTAGATCCACTTGCAACATACCCGAACAAATTCCAGCTGTATTAGCGACGACATGGCTGGTAACTAGATCTTGGTACTCGGTGGATGCCGTGTTTATACGGAAACATGGCTGCCTCTTGCTACTGGGGTCCTTGTATCCGGTGAAAACCCACCTGCTATGCTTATCCTCGACCAGATTCGCCTGCGAGAGGGAGTTCTCTTCCCGAGCGGTCTGTTTGATTTTCTCAATCAGCTCCACGGGTGACCTCAGCTCTACCCAATGCTTATCCTTTTCGAACTGGTACGGAGGTAAAACTAGAGTGGCATAGTCGTGGGTTTGAGAGGCATTGTGCGGCCAGAAAGAAGCCGGCACCCCCTCTTTCCATAGGGAAACTGTCGCGTCACTGAGCTTGTTGAAAGCATCAGAGTTGTTGATATTAATTCCTTGGAAATGGTGGGATGCCTTAGGGATGGACTCTAGCGCTCGCTGTGCCATGAAGGTTACCGTGGAACTAGACCCTGCTTCAAGCCACACGGCGCTTGGGTGGCCCTTGGCTAAGCGTTGAACGGCATGATAGAAGAAGACAGGCTGTCTCATTTGCTCGGCCGCATATTGAGGCCCTAGAAGGTCCAGTGAGAATCTAGTTTCTGTTGTCCGCTCTAGAGGAATCCGCGGCTTTTGGAACGTTATATTCTGTCCAAGCAACTTCAGCTGCTGTTTTAATGGATCAACAAGGCTCGAATGGAAAGCGTTGGTGACACGCAATGTTTTGCTTTTAATGTCGGGGTACTTGCGGGATAGAAGGTCAGTTACAGCATTAATTGCCCCCTGAGACCCCGCAACGGTTAGGCTTCGGGGGCTGTTGTAGCAGGCAATGCTAGCTGGGTAAGACCCAGTGTACGCTTGATTGGCTTCGGATAACAGCGCCTGTACCGTCTCCTCATCAGCCTCAACCGCGAGCATGACACCAGCGTCGGACCCCCATAAGTCTCGAATCAGCTTTGCTCTTCCCGCTATCAATTTCACGGCATCGCGCAGAGTCAAGACGCCAGAGACGCACATAGCAGTGAGTTCTCCAAAACTGTGGCCGACCACTGCGGCAATTCTGCTGGACAAGCCGGACTGTATCCAAGACATGGCGCACGAATACTGCATCGCAAACAACATCGTCTGCAAATGCTGCTGGTCTTGAACAGCCTGCTGGGAAAATATGTCAGGGTAGATGCCCTGCAGTCCAAACGACCGGATCGCCTCGTCGCACTCATCCAGGTAATAGCGCAGAATCTGCGTCCGGTCATACAAGTTACGATCCAGTCCAATTGACGTGGACACCTGGCCACCAAAGCAGAGGATGACAGGTCGATCAATCTGGACTGTCGTAATCTCCGTATTTCCCGTAGCCGCTACCAACCCAGATAGTTTCGTCCTCAATTCGACGAGAGAGGAACATTTAAAGGCTACTCTATGCGGCAAAGACCGACTGAATTGACGATGCACGTTGAATGCAAGGTCGACAAGGTTTACATCGGGATTACTATCGAGGTAGCTCAAGATTTTAGAGCAGTAGGCCTTTATGTTGTTGGCTGTGCGCCCTGCGATGCAGAAGGGGAGAGCTATTGTCTCCTCCGTTTTAGTCTGGCTGGTTTGTTGGCGATGGGATGGGAACTCGGTGACGACCATCGCCACATTAGAACCACTAGCACCATAGTTATTGATCAGGGCAACCTTGCGCGCCGGTTTCCAAGGCTGTTGGCTAGATGCAACCTTCATCATGTCGGAGGGCTTAATGAGATGGTTCAATCGCGAGTGACTGGCCTGCGGTGGTATAAAACCGCTCTGCATCATAGTCAAGACTTTAATGAGCGCCACCACGCCGGATGCACCCTCGGTGTGGCCCACATGTCCTTTAGCAGACCCGATATAGACCGGCTCAGCTCTCTTGGGCCCTTCCAGTGCATGGTGTACACTTTCCCATTCGGCAGGATCCCCAACCGGTGTCCCAGTCCCATGACATTCGACGACGGAAATATCTGATGGCTCCACATCCGCTTTTCTTATAACATCCTTGAAGAGTTTGGAAAGGGATGGTGAGTTAGGGACGAAGATGGGCGTATGATTCTCGTTTTGGTAGATGGCTGAATTGGTGATGCAACCTAGTATTTGGTTCCCATCTGCTAAGGCATCAGAGAGTCGCTTCAAAAAGACGAAGCCTACGCCCTCTCCCCTGCAGTATCCATCGGCACGGTCATCAAACGGCTTACACTGGCCAGAGGGGCTTAAAAAGCCAGCAGCGGCCAGGTCTTGGAAGGCTAATGGATCCGTGATCACATTGACACCGCCGGCAAGGGCAGCGGAGCAGTCGCCTACTAACAGGTCTCGACAAGCCGAGTGGATAGCGACGGCGGATGAAGAGCAGGCAGTATCAAGAGTCATGGCCGGCCCCGTCCAGCCGAAGTGATGGGCTATCTTTCCGGCAATCAGGCTGCGCATGGTCCCTGTGATGGAAAACGCGTTCGCGCGATGCGTTCTAACGTTTTGTTGATAGTCATCCAACGTCACGCCAACATAGACGCCTATGTGGTTCGGATCCACCTCATCCTGGCCTGTCTCCGTTCTGGGTTTCTCGTCCCGAGCATAGTAGCCTGCTTTGTCAATAGCTTGATAGGCAACTTGCAGAGCAAGTCGCTGCGCCGGATCCATGTTTGCAGCTTCTCGAGGACTTTTCTTGAAAAATTGGTGGTCAAATTGGTCGACATCCCGCATCCAGTTGGCATACCATTTGTAGGAGGGATCCCAGTCTCCCTCCCGCCATAAGGTGTGGAACTTCACCCGATCAGGTCCAACAATCTCATGTTGGGACACACCCGATTGTATCATGTTGGAGAACTCATCCGCATCGTCTGCTCCAGCCGTTTTGATGGCCATGCCTACGATAGCAATAGTACGTTCAGGCGAAGGTCCAACAGGTTCGCCCCGCTTATGTCGTTTTTCTTGGACCTTCTTCGGGGTATTTTCCGATCTTGAGGCCAATGATGAAGCAGCAGAAACATTATTGGGTTTCTCCAGGGGCCGTGATTGCGTGGGGGCAGCAGGAACAGCAGGGGTAATAGGAGTAGAAGTACCGGGAGTGGTACCAGGAGTAGTACTAGAAAGATCCAAACTTGATATATGAGTCCATCTCCCACCTAATGATGCTACTAACGATGGAGGGACACAGCGATCAGGGCCAAACGACACGACGGCCTGGGTTGAATCTGAGCGGGAGAGAGGCAGTGCCGCAAATGTCTCGTACCAGCTACACTGTTTCGCTAGTGAGCTCCGCACCGCGATCTCGTGGAGACTATTCTCCTGTACAGGATTCCCGTGGCCGTCATTCGTGTAAGTCTGAAGAGCAAGCTCCGAGACATTTGCTAATCGTAAGGCGGGCGTGGCCGCGCAAATCTCGCAGATAGCATCAGCTATGTCTTTGCTTTCACTGTTCGGGCAGTGAATATGGCCTTGGATTGTTGATTCAGCCACTACCAAGCCAGCGCCTTGAAGCTGGCGAAGAATAGTGGACCGGATCCATTGGGCTGTCGTAGTAATGGTCACCCGCCGTTCATCATACAAGACGGAAACGTATGCTTGCGGGTATACTAAGTCGATGGTCCTCTTCAGTTGCTCTCCCTGCTCTGGAGTGCGCCATGAGGCCACATATGATTTCGCCTGGCCGTGCCATGCATCTTGCGCATCCGTGGCCACTCCAACCATCATCGCCAGACGGATTGCTACAGCCCCATGTTTCTCAAAATCTTGACGGTTATGGCTACTGGCAACCGCATAAGCCGTCAGCATCCCAGCGCACAAGCCAATAGACTCGGTACAATTCGTTTCGTCTTCGCGAAGCCGAGTCAAGAACTCCTGCAGCGGATCTTCGCTTCCTTCGTTCTTTGACTCGACATATTGATAAAACTCTATCAGGCCAATAATTACCACCACAGGTAGAATAACAGCATTGCCCAATGTGACCGAATTTTCCTCCGGGCTGAACCCTTGCCGAAGCCAGCGGTCGAAGTCGTCTAATATCTGTCGGCCGCGAAGTGAGCCGTCAACAGAGGGTAATTTCTTGATCAGGAGATCCCAGTAGTCGGGTAATTCCCTGACAGTATCTCGGATCCATTCCAGACTAGGGGTTTCGTCCAGATGGCTCTTCAGCGCGCGAATAGAATCAGCATTATGCGCGCTTGTGACTGTTCCGAAAAGAAATGAAATACCCCCCATGTCTGCTGCGTTTTTCTGAAATAAAGAAAATTAGAGAATCTTGAATCTGAAGAGCTAACTAAGGAACATGGTAGTGGAGTGAAGACATATTAGAAGTGTTTTTATCTATCATATGCTAAGCCGGAGTATTTTCTAACTTGTTGGCGGAGAAAAGTGATGACTTACACGCCATCGTTACTTTTCTCCGCCGAAAAGGAGTATTACGCCCCGGCACTGATGCAAATCGATCCCAGCGGTTTAATTCTAAAAGCCAATTCAATAATTACACATTAGAACAGAATTTTAAACGAATGCTGACTGCCTTTTCTCACACAGGAGAATGTTAGACATGGTAGGCGCAGACTAAGAGCCGTCGCTGACGTATCGGACAGGAATGGCAATTCCACTGAGCCCTATTCACGAATAGGGGCTAGGCTCGAGCCAACACCCCAGCCGCTTCAGAGATGGTACTGGTGATCTACTCGCAACTAACATGAGATGACATATATCAGAGAAAGCAATTTTAAAATTACGAAATAGCCGCGGAAAGGGACTTGCTATGAACTCCATAGACTCAAGTGCTTATAAAACGTCAATTAGAAATAACGAAGCCCTTCGCTGTATTTTCGGCCGACAGGGAAGTTTCGGACAACGATTAGTGTGGGGTAGGTACAACCTTAGAACTCGGTGGTCCCCGTGGGGTTCCCGGGGGGTTCGACCCCACCGACCCCGGCCTCACGACTGAGCAGTCAGGTTGCACTACGTTCAATAATTCATACCTGTGCAGTCGACCAGACGATATACGGGAAACATGGAAGCAGGAGCGAATTCTTAGTAGGAATTCAAGATTACTTGTTACTTGCAAAAACAGGGTGCATGGGGTGCTGGAACACCTTAATAGCGATATCTTTCCCCGCCAGCGATACAACCTCTCATACGGCGAAGGACGACTTCTGATCCCTATCTCTTATCAACTAGCCTTTCCTCGTCAAAATCCGTAGCCCGATGATCAGCATCTGCTTCAGGGATATTCCGAGGCTGGTAGTGGCAGCCCGTCAACACTGCATGGGCGGCGACCTCGAACTCTTCATACGCATACTCCTGCGGATCGTGGCCGAAAAGCCAACCTGGGCGAGGTTGTGCCAGGACTTCGGGATTCTTCTTGACCGCTTCCCAGTCCGTTTTCAACCACTTCTCGCGCGTTTCAATGCCCATTTTCTGAGCGATCGATGCACGGTCATACCTGTTCAATGTTAGCTTCAGCTAATGCCAATATAATTCTCAATTATCCTCCGTAGGGGTATTCATACCTCATCTTTTCTACAGTGCGAAGAGCAAGCGGTACTTGGGCTTTGCCCGCGAGTTCCAAGGTGATAGCGACAGTAGCAGCATCCTCTATTGCTTGAGTGGCTCCTTGCGCCGACGTTGGCACATAGGAATGGGCCGCATCCCCAATCAAAAGTACTCGCCCTTTGGGAGACGTCCACGTAGGTAGCGGATCCCGATAGAGAAGCTTATGATCGAAGATTTGATCCCGCGGCGTGATTTTGTACACTTCCGCGATCCTAGGGTCCCAGCCTTCTACCACTTTTAGGACATCCTCCAACGAGCCCGGCTGAGTCCAAGACTCCTCAATGTCATACTCATCCTCGTGTGTCAAGACCCAAGTAATCCCCTTGTTGCGCTCCACCGTCGCGATAAGTGTATGCACATTTGGGCCGATAAAGTTCATTACAGTATCATCATCGCCGGGCATTGGGATCCATGCAGTCGCCGGGTTCTCCCGTAGAGACGGCTCCGGCCTAAACCATGCGCGGTAAATGGCGTACCCACTGGAACGCGGGAGGTCTGGGCGTCCCAGAACAAAGTGACGACCCTTAGAATGAACCCCGTCGGCGCATATTACTGCGTCTGCAACCCAGCGCTGACCATTGACGACAACGCCGGCCGAATCCTCCGATTCGAAGTATTCTCTAACATCGGCATTGGTGTGTAGCTCTATGCCTAGTTTTTGGAAGTACTCGAACATCACACGCATCATGTCTCCTCGTCGCGCCGTGTAACCCGAACCATCCGAATAGCCTTTCATAGAATGACTCAGGAGAAACTCTCCCGTGCTAGTATGGATGTCGTGCCTCTTATAATTGCAGACAATTTGGCTTGCTTTCTCGTGAACTTTCCCATTATCCCATCGATAGATAGGTAACGCCCCATTCTGCGAAATCCCCAGAGTATCACCTATGTATAGAAGTTTAGGGGATCAAGACCGATAGAATTTAAGACTCAAGGATGACCGTTGACATACCAAGACCACCAATCTCTTGGTTCTTTTCGAAGACCACTACAATATGGCCTTTTCGGTGACACTCTATGGCAGCCGCAATCCCGCCGTAACCGCATCCAACAATAATTACACGGATACCCGAGCTACCTGCCGGTGCAGTGCCCTCGGGGCCCGAACCTTTTGTTTTAGAGACAGCCATAGCAACCGATCTAGATATGGCCGATGTTTATGTAGAACTCGCGAATAATTCGCCGAATAGAGGCAGAACCAGTAGAGATCTAACGTGAGGGACGACGATGTACCTTAAATTCTTGTATTTTAGCCCAGAGAACTATCAATTTTAAACGATACCACACGTTCAACGTACGAGAACTAAGTAACTTGGCATTCGGAAATCACCATTACAAGAACGCTTAACATAATTCTTTTTTCAACTCTTGCCTTAGGTCGGTGGGGTAGGTAGCGGGGAGTGGTGAGACGGCTCTACTACATCGTCCCTAATGCCGTCATACAGCACCCGGGCTATCTATGTTGGAGTACCAGCTTACGTACCCTCCCTTATAGGTTGATAAAGGCGGTTGGAGGGTTCCTAGGCGAGGTCTTGGGCTTATTCCTCGGCTCAATTACTAACTTTAGTCCGCGGACTATCGTCAATTTCGATTTACGTCTCGATACCGGTTTCATTTCATATACATCTAGGTGAGTAACGTATACACATATGTCCAATTTTTACTCCTCAGTGTTATTCCGACATTGAAAATATCTTCTCACTCCGCAGCACTACGGACTATAATTACCGGTAGCTGCAGTTCGGAATTATTAAGCGCTTATTCCCCCGGAGTAGTGGCTTTTGGATGATGAATATTGTCGAAAAGGTTTGGCCAGATCTTTATGGCAGCCATTCACGTAATAGTATTTCCATCTTGTAATCACGATAAATAGTGACTGCTCTTCTGCGTATAGTCAATATCATCTTTATTGCTTTGTTGAGATTCTTAATTGTCGGGCACCTGATTCTGTAACCAAGATGGCACCAACCAATCAGCTTATCGCTCTTTCCAATGTCATCGCCGAGAAGACGAAAGTAATCACCGACTTTCTAGCGTCCAAGGGCGTGGAGCCCCCATCCTTCGACGTAAATGGGCTGGCTGAATACCCTATTTCGCCTGAGGAGACCGTTCCTTTCGAGGCGAGGCTTGAGTTGATTGCTGCTTCGAAGGAACTTTATGCCCTAGCTCACGGGCCAAAGGATCATATCCGAAACCTATGTTGGGATGTTAGTTTGAAAGTAATCCATCAAGGCGAATCTCGCTAACAACGTTTCATAGGCTCTGGACCCGTTATCAACATTGGCTATGTGGACATTCAAAGTTGCTGAGGCCGTCCCGCTCACTGGTCAGATTTCGTATGAGGAAGTGGTCGAAGCTTGTCATAAGTTGAGTGGAACATATGTCCCCTTGTGGAACATGCGGCGATTGATCCGCCACGCGATCACGAACCGTTTCTTCTGCGAGCCGCAGCTGGGGTATGTTGCTCATAACCGGGCATCACGTCTACTCCTCGAAGATGAGACCATCAATGCGTGGGTGGGACTCTTCTGTAACGACATGTGGCCCGCTTTTGCTTTTACAGTTGCTGCTTTGAAGAAATGGCCGGGAAGCGAGGAGCCCAACGAAACTGGTGTCAACGTTGCCTATAACCATAATCGAAAATGGTTCGATACCATCTCGCGCGACCCGGTTGTCGCCGGTAGATACGGGAAGAGCATGAAAGCACACGGTGGAGGCACCGGTTTTGATGTGTCGCATACGGTAAATGGTTATCCGTGGTCGGATCTTGGCGAAGGATTGGTCGTTGATGTAAGCACTTGAACACTCTCACTTCCCTCTTTTAAGCGTGATAAGGAGCCAATGCTAATTCTAAACCTTGTCGGATAGATGGGTGGAAGTATCGGCTTTGCTTCGATGGCAATTGCTGAGGCGAATCCCAAACTCAAGTTCGTGGTCCAAGATCAAGAACATACGATCACGGAAGAAGTCAAGAATTCCGTGCCAGCGCATCTGAAGTCTCGTGTGAGGTTGGAAGCTCATGATATCTTAAAACCGCAAACGATAACGGCCGACGTATACTTCTTCCGTTGGGTGTTCCACGGATTCCCCGATAAGTATGCAGTCCACGTTCTACACGCTCTTATTCCGGTTCTTAAGAAAGGAGCCAAGATCGTCATCAATGACGGTACGATCCCCGATCCCGGCACGGTGCCTTGGATGGAGTACCGGAGTATCAGATGCATGGACCTGTTGGGTCAGGCGGTTAACAATACCGGCGAGAGGGCGGTGGATGACTGGGAAAATCTTTTCAAGAAGGCCGATCCACGGTTCAAGTTTCTAAAGGCTTGGAAACCCCCAAAGAGCACAATGTGGTTCATAGAGGCTGAATGGCAACCTTAAGAGGGGTATTAGTCGTGATCCCTCAGTGGTCGACACAGGAAATTGTATTCGTCTGTTGCCAAGCCTTTCAGAGAATGGAATGCTGGGGCTTGACAATCTAGGGGATTTGTCCCGGGTGGGAGCGCTTAACCCCTTTTCGCCCGAGAGTAGCGGGGTTCCTGAGGGGGGGCGAAAGCCCATTATATAGCTCCATTTAGCGGGGCTTAACGCCCCTGCATCATAACAATGGTACATTCGTACATGCGCGTTTGGCCTGTAACGTGAAAAATGGTCACAATGAAGACAGATTGAATTTTCCGTATGGTGTTTGACCTTAATTGCCGTTATATTGATTCTAGTCTTCCCCAGGAAATTTTGGCTTAGCAGCCACCGCGATCTACATACGATGCTAAACCCGTAAACGCCTTGTTATGCCAGCATCCATGTCTTGAGTAAATGGTAGGCAAGCGCGCTCTTCGACATGAATCACAGCACAGTTCATACTGAGACGTCGTGGAGAACCTTTTAATTGGTAGTCGTAATGCTTCTATTTGAGGGCTTTCGCATTGTGGTAAAGGAAGGCAGGCCACTTTACTCCACTAGGCTATCCGCATATCTTTTCAGCACCTCAGCAACAATGCCATGAAGTCCGCATGCGTTGCTAACTTGAAACACCAAAGCCCAGGCGTATATAAGCTGTATCGAAATTGGTTTCGTCGCTAGTGTCGGGTCTAGGTCTATCTCTGTCAAGGTTTCTTGAGTTAACCTAACAAGATCGTTCTCCTCTGAAGACCGATCCGATGGAGAGCGACTAGATTGTTCCCGTATCCAAAAGCTCAGGAAAAGGCCTGTAAGGTTAGCTTGTCAGTTTATAGCTATTGAAACAGGGAAGTCGGCTCTTGCTAGGGCAAGGTCACGTACAGCATTCTATAGAATAGAGATTAAACATCAACTTGCGATGCCATCCTGATATAGATCCTGTCAGGAACAGCCCCATCTTGACTGATGTTTGCAGTGCCTCTATAGCACAGTGGGCGGCCTTCAAGCACGTGCTTGAACTGGATATAACAATCTCAACGTCTTTCATGCTTTGCAAAATAATTTGCACATTCCTAGTCGCGAATGCCGACCGAAGGGGTCCAAAATCAGCGTATAATCGAACATACGCCTGGCGGTACAATGAAAGCGCATTCGCCGCGATTACTCCGCTCGCGTACCTCGTGGAGGCATGGAACTCAGGGTTCTGTTCAGAGCATAGCCGCCACCTGTCGAGAGCCACTTCAAACCGCTGCACTAGCGCAGGCGTCGTATCCAGAAGCCAGACATCTTGGTGGAGGCTGGCTAGTTGCTTCACTATACCATGCAAGACCACGTAAGAGCCAAAAGTGCTAAGACTTAGCGGTGGCGTGCCTTGTGGAGAAGAGAGATTGGTCATCGCAGCCGAGAAGCGGATTGGCGGTTTAAAGTTGGATTGCCGGCTTCCTAACCATGCCTCCGGCGTTGTGCTCATCCACTCAGGTTCTTCGCAAGGTAAGAAACAGTCGCTCATATCCAGGTTACAGAGGCCGTTCGCAGTCTGAAAGTTGACTGCTAGGGCGCTTAGATAAACGTAGATCGCACAAATCGTCCTGCGCGAGTTCGTTAGATATGCTTAAAGCGTATAGAATTTGCTAAGGTCCTTGTTCATACCGTATGATCGTCTCAAACTCAATCCACTTGTGCCACTGCTCTTCGAGAGTAATATCTTCTTCAGCTAGTTCTGGTATACTGAGAGGACATTTTCTATATCGAATACCCTTTCAGAGACGTATACACATTAGCTATTCACTTTTGGAAGGTATAGGATAGAAGAATTTGAAAGATAGCATGTGTATTCTGAAGCGAAACGCATGGTGGACAATAACAGTAAGCACATTTTTGAAGCTTGCTTGAACGTACCTCCATTAGAAGCGACGCTAGAGATATAGCCTGTTGGTAGTTCTGGAAACTGGCACTTTTAGAGCCGTTTATCATGACTAGAAGAAGGCACTGTAGAACCCATAATGGCTCATCCGCTATGGTTCGCGGAGTCAACTCAAGCTTCTAAGAGTTAGCGAATACACTATACACAAGAAGTTTTGGAGCTCTCACATATTTCTTGATTGAGGCCCTGGCGATACGGCAAAGCGAAAGGGAAGTTATATCATCGTCGTGATAACTGGCTCCAATAGAAGCCATAGCAAGAATCATGCAGGGTGGCGCTTCTTCCGCTTTCCATGTCGGCGTGTGGATACACGGCACGTATATAAGGAAACATTCGGCGAAGGTGTTCAGCAATCTCTCCAATGTGAAACGAGTTGGTACTTCAAAATCATTAGGTACCTGAGGCTATATTGATAGTTAGGCACTAGAAGTATTTGATTGGGCGTGAATACGATGTCGACGCTTACCGGCGAAACCATGTCAACCTCATAGGTCAGCTGACGATGTTTCTGTTCCGAGATGAGAAAAGGACCTTTCCATGCCGATGCACATGATTCTGATATTTGCAGTGGGCGTTCAGGGGTAAGAGTACTTTCTAGGGGTGGCAAGAAGCAATTCGACGTTAGATCAGTTTGCAGATATTCGTGAGCTGCCTCTGTTAAATTTCCGAATGGATCGGATATAGAAATGAATGGAAAGCCAAATCCTGAAATGGAGGAATCCAATATAGGGCTATCCATTAGGAGCTCTGTTGGATCAAAAACAGGGGGTTGTGCTGTGGTAGTTAATTCAACCCCATCCCGTGCTGCCACCGGCGCGATTCCGGAGCCCGGTACTCGCGTCATGCGTGACTGCACATGGATCGGCAGATTTGCTTTGGACCCCTCTTGGCTCTGCTGCCTGGATGTAGTCTCTACGGATTGGCTATGGTACCGTGACTGATGCCTCTTGAATGTATCCTGCCGACTGAACGTTGCATTGCAAGCCGTACATTGGTATGGCCGTTCGTTGCGATCTGACAGCTATATTGTTAGGACTTTGACGTTGGAGCGATTTGTGCGACGTACGAGATCGTTCGTGTCTTGAAAGATGCTCCGACCGGGAAAAAGACCGGTCGCAATACGAACATTGCTTTCCTCGGCGCATGCTGCCCAGCTCCATATTGGCACTCATCGTGAGGCCCTCTTCCGAAATTTATTCGTAATCCATAAGCCAATCTTGCTGACCTTTATTCTGAATCTTGCTTTTTGGCCTGACGGTCTGACTGTTCGGGAATAATTTTGATCCTTCTGATGTTCTTTGCTTAGATACTTACGTCGGTACTAGGTACCTATCTATGTGTTTCAATTGCCCAGAAATCGTGGATAATACCGGAATAAATATAGGGCCGCCAGGCCTCTTGGAATATGTTGGCAGCAAGTGTTCACTGCACGGTAAGCCGCGTAGAAGCTTAATAACTCTGGTTATAAATTAATAAGAATGAGCAATTTCATTTCAAATAGTTGTCCTTTCAAATCGCAACTGATTAATCAAAATGGATGTTAAATCTTCATTATTCTGATGTGCAAGACACCATATTCCACCTTTCCCTTATATCGATATCGCTTTACCAGAGCACTAATCAGAGGCTTCGGAAGCGCTCAAGCGAGCTACCTAGGCCCCTATGCATACAATTAAAGATAGCACTGGGGATGGAATCGTTACAATTGATACTAGCATTGTTTTTATATAAGAAAAAGCTAAGCCATAAGCTAGTCTTTATACCTTAGCCATTCCGACCGTCGAAAAATATTGACTTAACCAGTATTTCGATTGGGGTGAAAATTTCCTACTAACAGCTAATAGAGTGTGAAGATTTCAGCATGTCCATTCCGTCATTAATATAAACACCTAGATATACGCGTTATTAAGCTCGCAAACTCATATGAATTTCAACGACGCAGCCGAGTGTGAGGAAGCGACAGTCCCCACCCGACCACCGAGCCGAACAAGCGGGTCTGGTCTCCGCTCACGGTTCCACTTAAACTCGGGCCGTTTCGGAGCCAGCACTCAGATTCTTCCGGCGCACCGGCTTTGATCACAACACGACTTATGCGTCCTTCGTAACAGATACTTGCCTAAAAGATGTATAAAGAACATCATTAATTGATTGGGAGTTTCATTAGTGGTAATGGGAGATTCATAAGGGAACTGCTGCCGTATACGATAAATCGTGAAATTTTTGCCTTGCAATACCTTGCCTTTATCTATCGACAAGAACTAGGTTACAATACTGACATGTCATGGGCACCCCCGACTAGTTCGCTCGGTAGTTAAGGCCAACCTTTAATTGTTGTGTCGTAGAATAAAGAGTTGAACCAAAATCCGGAGTGGCTTAAATCAATAATTGGTAAATCATTTCAGCAGTAAGCTGACACATTCTCCAGCGCACGTCGGAATGGGGGGGAGGGGTGTATTGATATAACAGAGGGAAGAAAAAGCGATTCCTTGCGGTGGTCAGAGGGTTACGCAAAACAACCAGTGCTGACTCGAAGAAAGTCGGGAAATCTTAATATTTCGAAGAAAATCAAGTTGTGGCGGATATCATTTCTATCTACATAAAATGGAGCCCTTCCGGACATACTGACTTAATGCCGTAGAGATATCCGTATGTTGTCGTACTATGGATAGGCTGCTTACAGTACTTATGATCCCATTCAGGGGCATTGGAAGTAAGCCTCAAGAGTACAATGATACCCGTGGATCCCCTACCCCGCCGGCGGGGTCGGTGGGGTAGATGTGCTGTGTACTCGGTGGGGTACCCCACCAGATGCATGTACCCCGTCGCTTCAGGGGCGCCAGGGTCGACATGATTAGCGTATGCAGATCGATCGATCTACAGGGTGTGTGGGACATCACGAAGGGAGTTGGCATTGTTAGATATCAAAATCAAATTTGACTGTTTTGAATGGAGCACGGCTCAATTGTATGCCGACCATGCAGTCTCTTCCTTGCTTTATCCCCTAATTCCGGCGTGTGTTGGTAGATAGACATCTCAATAAAATAGCTACTCTAACCTAGCTCGAAAGAAGAATAGTTTCGTGCCATGAGCCGGCTAGGATAGATCCAGAAACGAAACATGGCAGAGACTGAGATCGTCAACCATGTCGAGAGGCAGCGTTCGCCTCAAGAGAAGGACCCCTCCGAACTTCAAGATCCGTCAGAAATCCAGAATGAGAATAGAGCAGAACTATCGTCGTCGGACTCGGATGGCGAGGAGGGCGACTATCCCATAGGTTTTCAGATGATCTTTGTGGTTGTTGCTTTGATGTTGGCGATATTCCTGACATCTCTAGATTTTGTGAGTTACCAAAAATCTTCTGATCTAACGGAATGAACTAAGATATGCTGATATATATTCATTTTTATTAGACAATCATCGCTACGGCTATACCGCGAATTACCGACGAATTCCATAGTCTTTCCGATGTGGCCTGGTATGGCTCGGCGTTCTTTCTAGTTACTGCTAGCTTCCAAAATGCGTGTATGATATATCTTCACCACGTTGCCGGATACCGCTAATAAGACTCAATAGGGGGCAAGGGTTACGGCTACTTCAGTTTGAAGATTACATTCCTACTAGCAATATTCTTTTTCGAAGTTGGAAGTCTGATCTGCGCTGTTGCCCCTACATCAGTGGCACTTATCGTTGGCCGTGCCATAGCCGGTCTGGGTGCTGCAGGCGTGAACACAGGGTCCTTCACATTAGCTGCCTTCTGTGCGCCGCCGAAGAAAAGGCCCATTTTCACGGGCCTAATCGGGCTTTCATACGGTAGGAACCATAAAGATGATATAAAAGTTACATGCGGTAAACTAATTAAATTTAATAGGAATCGCATCAGTCGTAGGGCCACTTCTTGGTGGTGTATTCACCGAGACAACTACATGGAGATGGTGTTTCTATATCAACCTACCGGTTGGGGCCGTGTCTGCCATCTTCATAATCTTCTTCTTTAAAGACCCCGCTGCTTCCAAAATCGTCAGCAACAGCACTTTACTCGAGAAGTTCCTTTCGATGGATCCTGTTGGAACCGGCTTAACTTTGGGCTGCGTCACCTGTTATATCCTCGCCATGCAATATGGCGGCGTGAGTTACCCCTGGAACAGCTCGGTAACAATTGGCTTGCTTGTCGGTTTTGTTGCTATCTTAGCCGTTCTTGTGGGATGGGAATTATACATGGGCGAGAACGCGATGTCCTCTCCTCGTCTAGTAAAACGTCACGCGATTCCCTCAGCTACAGGCTTCTTCTTCTTTGGTTCATATATCGTCATCATCTACTACCTGCCTATCTACTTTCAGAGCATTGATGGCGTGTCTGCTATCGGATCAGGCGTCCACAACCTACCCTTCATTATCGCCGTATCTATTTTCACGGTTCTTAGCGGCATCTCAATCTCAATTACTGGCTATCCCGCGCCATTCGTCATAGGAGGAGCCGCAGTTGCCACGGTCGGGTGTGGTCTGATCTATACGTTCGATATCGGTACGCCAACAGGAAAATGGATCGGTTATCAAATTTTGGCAGGCTTCGGCAACGGACTTGGGGTGCAAGTGCCCATGATCATGGCGCAGGCAAATACTGATTCAACCGACATGGCGGCGACAACGGCAATCCTTATGTGTAAGTTCTTCTATCCCTTTCAATATCATATAGACATTCATACCTTCTTTCCTAACTCCTATCATCTAGGCTTTCAAACAATTGGTGGCGCCTTCTTGCAATCCGGTGCTGCGGCCGCATTTTCCAATCAGCTACTGATCGAACTACCGAATACCGCACCGAACGTCGACCCAGCCGCTGTGATATCAGCTGGAGCAACGGAGCTCTCATCCTTTGGCTCGGACCTCGGAGGAATACTCATCGCGTACATGAAGGGGTTGAAGGTGACATTTGCCCTTGGATGTGCTTCGATGGGAGTTGCCTTCCTCTTCGCGTTGTTTTCTCGACGGAATAGGCTGGGAGGCGAAGCCGCAAGAAACGCCATGGCTGCGGCCGCCTAGACTGTTGAGACATTATATGAGTTGAATCAAGGGGCTTCAACACCCCCGACGTTCGCCCCCTCAACTGACTAACCTTGCTAACAGACAAGTTTTCCATCACCACCTACTATTAATACTGGGAGACTTTTGCTGGAGTATGTAATAATAGTCTAAACATATATGATATAGCTAGAAAGGTCTTATAGAACTACATATACCCAAATAATTGAGCAAATATTTTGTAATTGGTACTTACACCATAGTGAACACAAGATTTCTATTCCATATATGTCGGCACTGTACATTGGTGACTTCGTATATTACAAGCTTTGAATGAATATTGGAACTTATATATACATACCTATATATGGCGAGATGCGTCGAACTTTTGAAAGGACTGCCGCATACTTCAAGTAATCGCCGACCCGCTATATTCACCCTCCTCCACCCTATGAAAACATTCAATGATTTGGAACCATCATATCTCCGAAAAACAGCGGCTTACGCCTAACTAGGACGAGAGCTAATATTCGATATACTCGTCGATGCCCATTTTCTGATCCCTTTACTTGGTAAGATCTTAAATCATCCATCAACCATCAAAGCCTGTATTCTTTATTATTCTGACTCATCATGTAATATCCTTTACCGCACAAAAGTTCCGTCTGTACGACACTAGTGCTTATAGTGTACGGCTGTGATCACGATTCAGCTCCTTTCATAGCAGACGGTCTTATGGTTGTCAAGAACATGGGTAAACGTCATCACAATATCCTTCGTGAGCCTATGCTCAAGACCTCCGGGTGCGGGGCTTTCAGTTATTCCATCGCAACAAGGGACCGATCCAATTGTAGTCTGGTATAGGTAGTTTATATGGTTGTGCGTTAGCATTGCTTGGCCCCTTTTCCGACTCGCGTTTCTCACAATATATGCGCCACTGCCATGGCAGCTAGTAGCGAATACTAAATAACTTGTTTCAAGTATAGAGCTTATGTATATACGTCGTATAATGACCTATGGTAGGTCGTCGGAGTATCTGATTATTGTCATATTACGAAGAAAGGATTATATACTCCGATAGGAATGAGAAAAAAGTCCGCAATATCAAGATATCTCTACTCTAAGACCTAAGCGAATTACGACACCATGAAATCAGCCTTACATTAATCGTAAAGCGCCCAGTACCCTCTCAGATGCTTCGATGTCCTGAAATCCTCTAGAAAACTCGAACTACAACATGCAACCATTAAAGTCGTGGTCCGACGTCGCCGACCCCTCCTTGCAGTGCCCTAGGATCCTATGCCTCCACGGGGGAGGTGTGAACTCTAGGATTTTCCGCATTTCATGCCGAGTGCTCGAGGCGCAACTGGCGGGCCACGCAAGACTGGTGTTCGCCGATGCGCCTTTCTTTGGCCCCCAAGGCCCGCTTATCACTGGCAGTTTCACTGAATGGGGTCCTTTTCGAGCCTGGCTCCCCCCTGCCCTTGGGGTAGGACCAGGGGAAGGCCAAGGTGTGGTGCGTATCGATGAGAATCCTGAGGATGCGGTATTGGTGGTTGAGAAGATCGAGCAAAGCCTGAGGTTGGCGATAGAAAAAGATGACCAAGCCGGCGGTTCGGGCCCATGGGTAGCTTTGTTAGGATTCAGCCAGGGCGCTAAAATTGCTGCGAGTCTGATTTTGAGGCAGCAGCATGAGCATGGAGCGTCTACCTCGCTGCCGGTATTTCATTTCGGTGTTCTGATAGCAGGACCAGCACCCCTAGTCTGGCTAGCTTCATCGCCAGACCATCCAATGCCACTACAATCGTCGCCAGAATCCATACTTCAAATTCCCACAATCCATGTCCATGGTACACATGATTCCGTCCTTTCTTCTTCAAAAGATTGGCTTTATCATAGTTGTTCGCCTGACTCAAGAAAACTATTAGTATGGGACGGCGACCACTTGATGCCTACTAGGACTAGCGACGTTGCGGCTATAGTAGAACCGATTGTAGAGTTTCTCAAGAAACACTCACAATAACATAATAGTATTATTTGATACTATATTAGGCTTGCTCTCAAATACTTTCATTGCCCCAGTACGCCTGTTAACTCATGGACAAGTTCCTCAGCCTGTCGGTTAACGCAGCTGAGGCTCTGAAGAACTGACATCAACTCCTCTATCCCATTGTACGGTGGATGTGGATGGTGGCTGATAAGAAATCCTATCGCTCGCGATAGCAATGTAGGCAAGAAAATATGAGTCTTTGATCCCGGTTAGCTTTATATGTATTAATACAAAGAACAAAGTCAATACCTTAAACCGACCAAGTCGGGCAGAATACTTTGCTAAACGCACAACTTCGTTGCAAGCGTCAAATGCCTGCTCGAGACAGAGTGTCATTGATTTTTGATGTTCGTTCATTTCGATGGCCACACATTCAGCCAGCTCATTCAGGTCGATCATTACACTGTAGGCCAGAATATGTGTAAATCCTAGTGTGGAATCCAAAACCGTTGACGTTACGGGAAGGTGTTTTGTTATGACTTGTATCCGTTTCTGTAAGCAATCCCTTATCTCATGATATCTGGTACAGAAATCTAGTGTGTTGCTAGACAATGTGCTGCGAAGGTTCATGTATCTGCCTCGCAGTGTAGCTAGCACAACGCACTCGGCGAATACAGGTAGTATTGTAGCGCCCGGGTTGGACAAGGCCTCCGAGAGGAAGCCCATACGAACTGGCTTACTCTCTTGGAAACTGGCCTCAGGGGCTGGGAGCCGTGTGTGAGTCTAGAAAGAGTTAAGTTGATGAAGTTAAATATAGGGGTAGGTACATGCAAAGCTACTCACTCCTTCTTCGTGAAGAGTATGTGGTAATTCATGCCGGATGCTCAAGAGCCGATCAAAACAATACGCCATCCAAAATGTGCGCCGCCGCTCCTCTTCTCGCGCAAAAGCCTCCCCTGAAACTTCCTCGATGGGGACTGTCTCCACATCGATATCGTGTAGCCTTGAAATTTGGATTAGACGGAATACCCTCCCAGATGTAAGTATGCATTTATGTTGTGGCATGCGCAGAACCTCATAGTATACCACCAGGAGAAGAGCCTGGATATACTCTAGCTCAACTGGTGTTCCTCTTGTTCGGTCGATAGGTGTATTTATCTCGACCGCTTCAAGGGCCGCGCACGCCTCCATATATAGAGAATCGCTAGATTCCAGCATCTGAGCCGTAGATGCTGCCGCGGTTGCCTGCACTGCTAGTTGTAGACATAGCTGACTTTGCGACAGGTGTTGCTGCTCCACCATGTCAAAATACCGTTGTTTGTGAATGATTGGTATGTTTGGATGTACTCTCTCGAAATACACCGAAACCCTGATATATATTAGTGTATGAACCGAGCAGGCTGTAATTCAAATGGCACATACACATCATCTCGCAGAAGAGCCGAAATCTGACCCCCATCAATAGGCTGGCTAAACTTCTGACTGCTTTTCGGCGTCGAACTGGCTTGGCTTGGAGACTCTCCTATTTCCGTCAATAGTGGTTCGAGGGTTAGAGGAAAATTTGTATCCAAATCCCACAATGGTGGGATCTCTGTAGTTATGATTCCCGGCGACTCCATCGGCTGTATTGCCCCTGTTGGGTCCATAGCCGCTGCAAAATTTGCATCCAGACATTGCTGCTCAGAAAGGAGGCGCTCTAGAGTGTCTGTATACAAGGTTAAAGACGGGCACCCCGTCAGGAGATACATGCTCGGCATACTTACTAACTCTGTCACGAAGGGCCCTGACTTGGCCCTTCTTGGGGCCCCTCTGTGCTCGTTGGTCGTTGAAAACACATTGTTTTCCCGTATCATTACAGTTGCCGCAGCACGGTCTTGACCTATCACATCGCGCTTTACGCCGTCGACACTCCTCGCAGGCCAAGCCCGGATGCTGCCGGAAGTGGTTCGCCATTGTGATTATCGTACAAAATTGGAGGCACAAGGAGGTTGAAAATCCTGTGTAACGCTATACAGAAGTTGTGTAAGAATATACCGAGGAACTCAAGCTGCCTGCTAACAAGCCAGTGTCCGTCCGTCGGGCACTCTTCTATCAGGGGTGAATACCGGCCTCCGGGATCGCATAGCCATGCTGTACTCTATCGTTAACTACTTACATTCTTCTTACAAGTAATACGGCACAGTTTGAGGTCTTTGCAGCTGTTACAGAATCAATGTCTGCATGGGCAGGGGTTTATCGAGTAAGAAAACGCGAAAACGCAACGATAAGCCAAAAGCGGAAGTTCTGAGGGACAAATCAGACCATAAAGTAGTGTTACGCAAAGACATCATTTGGTGCTGTTCGGATGATGAGATTGGACGACGAATTAAGCTAGACCCGGCAGAAAGGTGTCTTTCGTCAGTGGAATCATAGATTGAAACATCGTCTATCCTGCTGTCAGATAAAATCCTGTCAGCTTAATCAGCTTAATTGCGGTGAGACAGACTTTCTATTTACTCCCAACCAGATACCATGGCGAGGCTTTCGATAAGCAGAATGTCAGCTCGCAAGGACTTACTACGGGTTTAGCTATGATTGCAGGTTGTAACTAGGATTGTGTCTAAGCACAACCGCGAAGGATAAAGCCTAGATAGTTCGGAGCCAGACATCGGATCCAACCGACTACAAACGCAGTTGATAACACATGTTTTATTGGGTATCTCGCTTAAGACTATCTTCTCAATCCAATACATACACTTCAATAAAAACTCCGGGCGACTACATGTATGTAGATAAGTATTACCAACAGCTGACGACCCACAGGCTCAGTCCAGACACCTGTCCGGATCCTAAAAGGTATAGTAAACTCTAGGTACTATGTACCTAGTACGCGGGAGGCGAAGCTCTCTTTTTAAAGATCCAACGCGGCGCGGGAACTTTAAATGTCCTACATAACCACGCGCTAACCAACACGTAAGCGGTGGGGGAGTAATACACGCACGCGAATTACCAGATACTTATACCGAGTTAGGTGGGTACATAATACGGAATCGATCCAACACCCAGACAGATGGGTCACTGTTAGGGAATGTGTGGGTATTCCCGGTGTTGACCTTAAGGCGGGGTAGGTAGTTCAAATGTGTGGGGTTTAGACCGCCGCCCGGACGGGGGCTCTGCATTAGTGGATTACGTAATCCCGGGGTCCTCGCCGAGGAACCCCTTTTTACCGAAAGCAAAATAGTGAGTCGGTTGCCGGCAAGGGTATGACCGTCTGCCGAGCCTTATTGATCCTTCGGCATGTTGGAACAAGAATTTGTAAGACGTAAGGATCCCAACCTATTTGTTGATATGTCAGTTGGGACCCATGATTACCTCATGGATTATCGGATCCGACGGGGCGTTCCGCAAAGGAAAGCTGAACATGTCTTGGCTGCATGGACGATAAGTAATAGTCCGTATTCGATTATAGTTGGAACTCAAGCACGTGTTCGAGAACTGGAATAATCTCCGCTGACGGAGTGACGCCCAAGAGGATCGATTGCAAAAGAACCTACTGGGAATAGCTCTGGAGTAGACGCCATCCCAAGATGCTCTCCAGTAGTTACCATCGACGATATCGTTATAGCCTATTGACCCAAGTTTCGTTAGTATTCTTTTCTGTTATCGACGGACCTGCAAGTGAATCCAGAGCCTCGAGAAATAGGAATAGTCGTATGGCGTCGATAAGGCTCTGTATGTATTAGAAAGCTTTGCTCCATCCAAAGTAGTAAATACGGAAATCTCATTGGTTTCTTCTCTATCTCATAAATGACGTGCCCAATGAAAAGTCATGATTAGCGAGTTGGTTTGAGAGTATTACTTCATGCTTATCAAACGGTTCGTACGAGCGCCTGGCCTGGAACCATTTCGAAGTAGAAAACTGCCAGTTCTAGTTAATAAACCAACAATATCACGACATCGTTAGAACCTTCTAAAAGATTCCAATAAGGAGCTTCTAGTGGAATAAAGCACCGAATTATTATTCTCGTGATAATAAGCTACCTACTGGGATAGCCTTTACGCCCAGTAATGCCGAGGACCCATCTGACAGTCACAACGGCCAACATGACTAAGATTAATTATATACCAACAGTGTCTATAGCTATTAATAATGGTGTGACAACTAGAGTCTCCATATTTAAATTATATCAAAAGTAGAACCACGGTAGCTACAAACTGTTAAGGAATGTGGCCACCTCAGACAAGCAGAGCCGGCTGACGCACGCCGATCAGACTCCTAGGTATGCGGTAGCGAGGTGACGAAACATTCAAAATAAGAATCCTGCAGAACCATACTACGGAGTATGTAAGACGGGGTAATATTGATGCCCCACTAACACACGAGATGGTTGCGATACTTGTTGTTGACTGCCGGGACCGGCATCTCTTTACTCGCCATATCAGACCTGTGATACAAGCAGAGGAAGGGCCCATACCTCCCGAAATCTATCGAACCTTGCTCGTAGGAGTTGTTTGGATTATTTGAGTATAAGATGTACTTGAGTGAGCGTGCTATACATTGAGTTTCATGTAAATCATTCCCGGCGACATATTACGATAGAATTATTAGTTTTGAGCGTTCGGCCAAACTACTATTATAGAGATTATGCCTTCCGTTCGTGTAGATCATGATCACGTCTCAGGATACCCCGACGCAGTGCCCGTAGCCATCTGCGGCATGGGCATGCGGCTACCTGGAGGTATTCGGGACTCAGATTCTTTCTATGATTTTCTACTGAACAAACGGGATGCTCGGGGGCCCGTCCCGCCAGATCGGTTTAACCTTGAGGGTTTCTACAATCCCCAGGGAAAGCCAGGCACCCTTCCCATACAACAGGGTTACTGGCTGGATGACATCGACTTATCCCATTTTGACTCGTCCCTATTTTCGATGAGGCGGGCAGAGATCGAAAACTTAGACCCTCAACAACGATTGTTATTAGAAGTAGTCCGCGAGACCTTCGAAAACGCCGCCGAAACCGACTGGCGAGGGAAGAATATCGCATGTTATGCGGCCACCTTTGGAGAGGAATGGAGTAATCTCCATGCCAAGGACGTACAAAATAGAGGATTCAGTGTATATACGGGATACATGGACCTCATGCAAGCAAACCGTATTTCATACGAATACGATCTAAGGGGACCAAGGTAAGTTTTAGCCAAGGATTAACAACAGATAACTATAAGCTAATACACAGAAGCATGACTCTTCGTGTTGGATGCTCTGGTGTTGGCTTAGGCATTCATCTTGCATGCCAATCGATACGGCTCGGAGAATGTTCGTCTGCCATTGTAGCAGGCGCCAACATACTTGTCTCACCAGAAACAACAATGTTGATGTCTGACGGCGGTACATTGTCTCCTGATGCTTCCTCCAAGACATTTGACGCAAGTGCCAACGGATACGTCCGTGCCGAAGGTGTCAATTGCGTTTACATCAAACGACTAGATGAAGCTATTCGCGACGGTAACCCTATAAGGGCTATAATTCGGGCAACCAGTACCAACGCAGATGGCAAAACTCCAAGTCTCACATACCCCAATATCGACGCACAGGAAGCCCTTATCCGTGCAGCTTATAGCAGTGGAGGCTTAGAAGATCCCTCGTTGACGGCCATGGTCGAATGCCATGGAACAGGTACTAAGGTAGGCGATGCAACCGAGGCAGGTGCAGTAGCACGGATTTTTGGCAAAAAGGGGATACATATCGGATCAGTAAGTTTATGTACTACCAGCTCCTCATACTACTCTGCTCACACCCCAGGTCAAACCAAATCTAGGACATTCCGAAGGAGCTTCGGCACTTAACAGTATTATCAAAGCTGTCGTTGAACTAGAAAATCGCACAATACTGCCGAATATAAAGTTCAAAACACCAAATCCCAAGAGTATGTTCTGCGTATCTAGATGTTAAAGATTAATATTTAGAAGTTGCAGTTCCATGGGACGAAGCGCGTCTCACAGTTCCAACGGAGCCGACAAAATGGCCGGAGGATCGGCTGGAAAGAATCAGCATCAACAGCTATGGACTTGGTGGAACTAATGTTCATGTAAGACCCCTAAACCTATCTTGACGGCTGATAAAATAACGAACTATTTAGGTCGTTCTGGATTCTGCTTCGTCGTTAGGCTTGTCCAATACCGGAACGATCCCTCAAGCACCAGGCTTCAAACTCCTGCTGTTATCTGCAGGCCATCCAGATTCGCTGAAGCAAATGCAACACAACTACCAAGAGTATGCTGCAAAACATCCAGGCAGACTAGCAGATTTGGCGTACACACTATCACACCGGCGAGAGCATCTCCCTATCCGCGGCTTCTGTGTAACCAAGGGCGGTGACGACGAGGTTGTGTACTCGCCCCCTTTTACGAGTCAGTCGCAGAATAAAGTTGCATTTGTTTTCACAGGCCAAGGCGCACAATGGGCTCAAATGGGCAAGGAACTACTGGAAACATATCCCGAAGTCCTTCGAGACATCAGGGAAATGGACCATGTTTTGCAACAGCAAGACAATCCCCCAGAATGGACGTTAGAGGAAGAACTGCTCAAGCCAGCTGACGCAAGCTTATTGAGTGAGGCAGAAATCGCTCAGCCTGTCTGCACTGCTCTTCAATTGGCGCTATGCAACCAACTATCACGGTGGAACATATTGCCATTCGCCGTCATAGGACATTCCAGCGGAGAGATCGCCGCCGCATATGCCGCAGGATCTCTCAGTATGCGCGACGCAATCTTATTAGCATATTATCGAGGTACCGCATCCAAGGCACAAACGCGCCCCGGTGCTATGGCAGCCGTCGGACTAGGCTATGATGGAGTTGCCAAATGGCTAAAGCCAGGCGTCGTGATCGCTTGCGAGAACAGCCCATCAAGTGTTACGTTATCTGGGGACGCAGACGCACTAAGATCCGTCCTGTCGACACTTCAGAAAGAGTACCCGGAGGCATTCCAGCGGCTCTTGAAAGTGAATAAGGCATACCACTCACGTAGGTTTCATCGAATCTTCAACTATAACAGATAACTAATCAGAAACAGATCATATGCAAGCGGTCGGGCAGCTATACGACAGCCTAGTCTCGGACCACCTGAAGACTCAGCAACCAAGAATTCCGTTTTTCTCCACCGTCACTGAGACACAGCTGCATAAAGCGGAAGACTTTGGGGCCCATTACTGGCGCCAAAATCTAGAGAGTCCCGTTTGGTTTAACCAAGGATTTACCTCTTTACTCGAGTCGGACGTGGGGAAAGACGCTATTTACCTGGAAGTTGGACCACATTCCGCGCTCGCCGGTCCGATCAAACAGATATACCGAGCTCAAAATGCGACCAACCCGTACCTTTCAGTACTGACCCGTAATTCAAATGGGCTTGTCAGTTTCCTTTCCTGTGTAGGGGAATTGCACTGCCGCGGAGTAAACATCAACTATCCTCTTCCCTCTATCCGGCCCAAGGCCCTCTACGACCTACCACTATATCCATGGCACCATACAGAGAGTTGGTGGTCAGAATCAAGGTCCATGAAGGCTTCGCGCTTTCAGAAGTTTCCACCCCACGACTTGCTCGGTGTTCGAACAATCGAAAGCAGTGACCTTGAGCCTGTATGGCGGAATGTTCTTCAGCTTGGTGACGTGCCTTGGCTGCGCGATCACTGCGTGGGTCCGGATATCGTCTTCCCAGCCGCAGGATACATCGCAATAGCCGGCCATGCCGTTTCGCAGATGACTGGGTCGAAGGACTTCACCGTGCGAGAAGTCTCGTTCAAGACCGCCATGGTGCTTGATGAGGTACTTCCAACTGAGATTATCACTAGACTCCAGCCTCAGAAACTTACGAACTCCCTCAACTCAAACTTCTTCGAGTTTTCCATCCAATCCCATAACGGCTCGGTCTGGACTCAACATTGCTCTGGTCTAGTGACTGGCGGGCAGGCTTCCCCGGGACCCAAGGCCACAGTGACCTCTTACTCCAGAGTCGTAGACTCAAAGCGATGGTATCGCGCGATGAGCAAATCTGGTCTGCGATACGGTCCGCAGTTTACCGGGTTAAATGAGATCACGGCAAGCGTTAGCAGCAATGCCGCATCTGCGGTAATCCAGGATAATAGAGACACCGAGTCGCCATATACCTTACATCCAACAACAATCGACTTCATCCTACAGTCGTCTCTCGTCGCCACTCATCGGGGTGAACCGCGATTCATGAAACAAGCTGGCCTGCCTACTTTCATCGAAGAACTATACATCAAAGGAGGTACAGCTGGACAGAAGATCCATATGAACACGACTGTCCAGCAGCAGAGCGCCGACTCCTACGGGTTGGTTGGTGATGCCCTTGTTTTCGCCCTGAAAGGCCTCGAGTTCTCTGCTCTAGATACAGAAGAGAGTGAACAGGCGGAACAATACGAAACAGCGCAGCTAGTGTGGAAGCCGCATCTTGAGTTTGTCGATCAGATAAGTCTAATCAAGCCGGCCCAACAGGCCGAGCTATCTTCAACGAACCCGTTGATTGAGCGGATCTTTCTTCTCTGCGTCATAGATGTGATGGAGGATATTAAGGACATCGCCACGACTCATACACATCTCGATACGTATCGCGCGTGGATGTCTAAGCAGCTCGCACAAGCACAGAAGGACGGATATCCGCTAGTAACAGACGCAAAGGACTTGTTCGCCCTTAGTTCAAGTGACAGAAAGGACTTGATCCAAAGTTTAGTCGCGAGTCATACCGAAGGAACCATGGTGGCAGGCTCTCGCATCCTATTCAGGTGTTATAAGAATATGACCGACATCTTCAAGGGTGAAACCGATCCTCTTGAACTGATGCGACGAGATGGATTGCTAGGTCGGTATTACGACTGTCTACAAGACAAGCACGAATATAAAGATTTCCTGCAGCTGCTGGGTCATTTGCGGCCACATATGAATGTCTTAGAGATCGGCGCTGGCACCGGGGGACTGACAGCGAAGATACTCGACTATCTGCAGTCAGAGTCTGGTGAAGAGCTCTATCGGGAGTATACCTATACCGATATCTCGTCGGGCTTTTTCGTAAGCGCCAAGGAAAGGTTCCATGACCACCCTCGAATTCGTTACGATGTGTTGGATATTTCCAAGGATCCCCTGGAGCAGGGTTTCTCTGAAGGGCATTACGATTTGATCATTGCCTCGAATATCCTACACGCAACTCCATATCTAACCGAGACCCTTAAACATACCAAGACATTGCTTAGGCCGGACGGCCGCCTCCTACTGCAAGAGTTATGTCCCGTTTCTAACTGGACTAACTTCATCTTTGGGTTGTTCCCGGGTTGGTGGCTGGGCGAAGACGATGGTCGCGCCGACGAGCCTTATATCAGTCCAGAGGAGTGGGACGTCAGGCTACGTGACGCCGGCTTCGCAGGTGTCGATGCCTCTGCTCTCGACGCCGAATATCCATACCAGCTTAATTCTATGCTGGTGGCAAGGCCCACTCCTCTATCATTCAATCCAAAGAGAGTGACGCTGCTGTCCATTTGCCCTTTCCATGCAATCGTGCAGGACTTAAAGCGGCGTCTCAGTTCGGACAGCTACGAGGTTGACCTAGTGAGCTGGGGCGAGGCCTTGCCAGCGAACCAAGACATCGTCTCCTTACTCGACCTTGAAGACCCCTTCTTCGATAACGTCACCAAAAAGAACCTCGCGGCGTTCTTACAGATGATCAAAGATAATTCCACATCCAACTTCTTATGGGTAACCCATTCGGCGCAGATTAAACCACAAGATCCGCGATTCTCTCAAGTGCTCGGCATGGCTCGGACACTGCGTTCCGAGCTAGGCGTTTCGATTGCTACTCTAGAAATGGAGAACTTTGGGCCGGGCTCCGTGGAGGCGATCTGCCTTCTCTTGCGGAAAATCCAGCAGCGGACAGCGGAACATACTGAGGTGTCTGAATTTGATCCAGACCAAGAGTTTGCTTGGGATAATGGCGTTATCCATATCGGCCGCATGCATTGGCTCTCCGCCCCTGAAGCCCTGATTCATCACGATGGTGCCCATTCGACAGCTACCTTAGAGATCGGCCGACCGGGACTACTCAACACGCTCCGTTGGGTTCCTAAGTCAATGACCCCGTTACAACCCGACGAAGTACAGATCAAAGTCAAGTCGGTCAGTATGAACTTCAAGGAACTTCTCGTTGCCATGGGAGTAGTCCCGAACAATGAGGGCCAGGAGATGGTAGGATACGACAGTGCCGGTATCGTAACGGCGATCGGGTCTAAGGTTACCAACGTATCTGTTGGTGACCGAGTCATGGCCATCAGTGTCGAGAAGACCAGCTACACGACGGAATTGCAGCTCTCCAGCCAGCATTGCACCCGTATTCCGGACAACTGCAGCTTTGAAGATGCGAGCACCATGCCAACCGTATATCTCACCGTGCTCAGAACCCTGCAAGAAAAGGCAAATCTTAGGCGAGGTCAAACAGTCCTGATTCATAGTGCCGCCGGCGGTGTGGGCATCGCAGCTATACACTATGCCAAATGGGTCGGCGCGAAGATTTACGCGACGGTCAGCTCGCCAGAAAAGACGGCGTTCCTAGTCGAGAAAATGGGGGTGGCAAAAGAGAACATATTTTACTCTCGAGACAGTACCTTCCTAGATGCAGTTATGAAAGCGACCGATGGCCGGGGAGTTGACGTGGTGCTCAACTCACTGTCAGGCGAGTTGCTACACGCCTCCTGGCAATGTGTCGCGCAGGGAGGGAGTATGGTCGAGATCGGGAAACGAGATCTTCTCGGCCGGGCACAGCTAGCCATGAACCCGTTCCTAGACAATCGGTCGTATATCGGAGTCGATGTTGCAACTCTTCCCTCGATCGAACCCGAATGGGTTCAGCAGCAGTTAGCCATGATTGTAGATCTATACAGCCAGGGCGCCATACATCCTATTCACCCGATCACCACATTCCCCGCCAGCGACATCGAGGATGCGTTCCGATATTTGCAGAAGGGACAGCACATAGGCAAACTCGTTATACAATTCCCCGACTCGCCAAACCTGCCACTGGCTCCGAAGACTGCAGAGCTAGAATTGCGAGCAGACAAAGCCTACTTATTGGTAGGCGGAATGCGCGGGATTGGTGCATCGATCGCAAGATGGATGGTATCCCACGGGACCAGGAACCTAGCCTTCCTTTCTCGCTCGGCGGGGGAGAAGGACGAGGACAAAGCGCTGGTGCGCGAACTGTCCGATATGGGATGCCAGGTTTTGACCTTTGCCGGCGACGTTGCTGACTTGGCGACCGTTCAACACGTTGTTTCAAGCGTCGCCACCCCGATCGCTGGTGTTATCCAGCTGGCCATGGTGCTTGCTGACACTGGTGTGATGGATATGGACATAGAAAAGTGGAATGCAGCCGTCAAGCCCAAGGTCAACGGAACTTGGAATTTACATGAGGCTCTACCGGCCGATTTGGATTTCTTCGTCATGGCCGCATCCGTGTCCGGTATATTCGGGCAATACGGCCAGTCCAACTACGCAGCTGCCAACACTTTCCTGGACGCCTTCGCTCAATTCCGCCAGTCCAAAGGACTTGCTGCATCGGTTGTAGACCTCGGTGTCGTAGACGAGATCGGCTTTGTCAGCCGAAATGCATCCATCCACCGACAAGTGGTGCAGCAAATGAGCGCTGCGATTTCAGAACAGAGCCTGTTGGACTGCTTCCATTTAGCGATTGCCCGCTCCCGTCCATCGGACGACGTTTCGAAATCATTCACACCGCTTGAGGGATTCCGATCACATAATCAATTAATCCATGGCCTCTTATCAAAGGCCGGTGTCGCGAAAGGGCAACTGATCTGGCGACGGGATATCCGTACGGCCTTGAGCCGTGTCCATCAAGAGAGGGGGGAATCCGCTGATGACAGCGGTGAGGCGAAGGATGGCGGGCTAAAGGGCTTTCTCTCCGCCGTCCAGGACAACCCGGAGATCTTGCAAGACGCGTCAAGTGTCGAAATCACAGCCAGAGAAATTGCGCGCCAGGTGTCCGTTTATACAATGCGAGGCGGCGACAAGGAGATAGATTTGAAATTGACGCTGCAGGACTTTGGCGTCGATTCTCTGGTCTCAATCGAACTTCGCAATTGGTGGAAGCAGGCGTTTGGGGCTGACGTGACGGTGCTGCAGCTCATGAACACGGGCAGCTTCGTAGGCCTTGGCCAGAAAGCTGTGGATCAGCTCAAGCAGAAGCACTTGAAAGCATAGCTCTATGCAGATATAAATGTTGAATAGGTGTCTCTCATCAAGATACGTAGACTTGAACTACATGTACGTGAAAGACGTGATTGTTTATTGCCAGGCATAAGTCCAGCATGTTTCAATATCTCCACTCTTTCTACTGTGACCCCGCCCCCTTTCCCCCCTTTTCTGTAGATGGCTACATCATCTCTCTATCAGGAATCAAACATAGAAATTTATTTCTTCGCTCGGATACCAAGGTAGAAACAAAAAACTGTGTTAGATTAGTCGTTAACACAGCGACATCTAGTAAACTTCAACGATGTAGTTTATATTCTATCAGATCTCTGTCCGAGCCGTAATCTTATCTAATTGCAAATCGTCCAAAATAGGTGCCAACAGGGGGTGGCCCTCGCACTACGAGAACCCCTGAATGTGGCTTCCAAGCCCCTTCTCCTTAGCCAACCGAACGATCTCGAATCCCACCACCAGGTCCATAAGTCCAAGGCCCACGCTCTTATAAATGACATTGCCGGTCGTGAGCCATCGGGCCAGATGGTCCTCATGTTTGTTGTGCTGTTGTTGTTTATGTCGCTGATCGTCTTCGGGAGCCCCACGACTCGAACTGCGCCGATGGAAGGGCAGAGACAGATTACTACTCGTTCTCCGGCTCGGACTACGCGATGAAGAGCGTTTGCCGCTTCCTGCGCCCGAGTTGCCGGACTCAGAGCCATAGACGGTCGACATGGCCGAGCCGGACGAGGCGAGATCCAACTTTTCCAGAGACTCGTTGATAGAGGAGTCTTCTGCCGAGCTTTGCGAAGCTAGCGATTCTTCCTCCTCCCTAGCCAGTCTATGAATCATAGCCAATTCACCTAACCTGCTTTCTATTAGCTTGTGTACCTCCTTAATTGCTAACCGTCATTTCACGAGACTTACTCAACAAGCTGCTTAGGTTGCAAGCCGGCGTCGATGATCTCGCCAGCTTCCTTCAGTGCGCCATCAAGCGTATCCACAACAATAACTCCACCTTCGGTTGCGTGCTTATGATAATGCAAGTGACTAGGTGCGTGCGACTTAGTTGCTTGGAGCAGTAACTCTTTAGGCAGCTCCCGCATGTCCTTTGTGTAACTCCCCACCGCCACGATCAACCTGCCCTTCCTACGGCCCTCGTGGCTGGTCAGGACGCTGGCGTCGAACAAGTCCTTGGTGCTAGGCGTACAGCAGTAGATAACGTCCGCAGCCCTCATGTGCTCGTCTAGCAACCTGTTAAACTCGTTATACGATGGGGTGAGGAGGCTAAATTGGGCTTGGTCCCACCCCTCGCGCTGTTTGACCGCCTGAGACACGCCGTAGATTTTCTTAAACGTGTTCCGCGCGTTGTCGCTGAATTGCCGGTTGATGATGTACACTTGGCGGATGGTGTCGCCGCGTAGCATCAGCGCTAGGCGGATGTGCCAGTATGCTTGCAAACCCGAGCCAAAGACCACCAGCGTACGCACTGTGGCCCGTTTGACAAGAAGACATGATGACGCAAGAGCGGTGCGGAAAGCAGTCAAATTCTGGGCATGCAGGAAACCTATTGGTGGCCCCTGAGGAGAATAGAGGGTCACAGAGCCGGTGGGTCTGATGGCAGGAAGCTTGGTATCGGACGATGGCGAAGACAGCGTTACAACTGTAGTTTAGTTAGCTTAAGAATTAGGAATGTTCAAAATTGTTAATGTCACGGTCGATCGAACTGACCCTTTACTGCATGTCCAAGCGCACTGAACGATGGCATGAAGAGTGTGGTGGCGCCGGTAGCAGTGGAGTGTACCGAGATGCGCTCGGGTTGGTGAATATTGCCATCTGCAATAGATTGCGTGCCGGTGGAATATTCATGAAGAGCACCTTTGAGAGCGTCTATAAATTCCACTGCTTCTTCATGGGTGAGGTTTTCCAGTAGGCTTCGAATTTCTTCGTCCGAAAGAATCGTTAAAGACATGGCTTCCGGTTTCGGGATCAGCCTAGGATTCGGTCTTTAGTGTTTACCTGGAAAAGATTGAGTTGGCCGTGAATGTAGCTAGATAGATAATCGGCTCCGTGTAATACCGACGGAGTATGTAACATACACTACGGCGAACAAAGACAACGAAAGGGCATTGGTCACCGATAAGCCTTGGCTTCGACGTTGCGTAACCAAGGAAGAATATGGATTATAATTGATTTAAGGTAAGTTAGATCTAAGAATCTTCGACAGTCGGACGATCGCGTCGAAGTGGGAGAGCCAACCCTCGGCATGCGGGCTGAGGTCTTGGCTGAGCACACTAACACACTTAAGTAGGAAAGGCGATATGCTTGCTACTTTATCCTCACTATATTTTAAGCTTGCAATGACGTATAAAAGGTTCCAGATCTCATTCGAATTATTGCTTAAGAAATCGTCTTTTTTTCATATTACTCTTACTGCATTTGTCACACCTATGACTTCTGTGCCTAAAAGAAGTGAACACCACGCCCACGTCTATTGTGTACAGCCAACAAGACGAGGATACTGTCAATGAGCCTTTTTCTCAAAATTATTCATAGATAAAAGTAGGAAAAGAGATATAGCTTAGCTAGAAATCATATCTACAGGTATAAATGAATGCCCTCGTTACCACAGTACGGTCTTTTCGGGGAATAAAGTTAGCTGAACGAAAGCTGACGTAGGAACGAATGACTTTTAAGGGGTAGCCTGGAGCTGGAGGGGTAGGTAGCTTGGCATTAGTAGCTGCTCCCTTACCTACCGAATGTCCGACATACCTATAGCCCTGGAGTTAGGCAGACGGGGGATCGGATTTCCAATAGAAACAATGGACGACTACCTATTTTAAGCAATAGAGAGTTAAAGTTCGATCTAGAATGAATCGAAAGCCACCAATTGAACTGATCAATTGAATTTAGACTTAAAACACATGCTTGTCATTTAACAGCTAAATGCAAGATAGATGATGAGATACTGAGATGAACCCTTATTCGCCCAATCAACGCTAAATCCCATCGCGGGATAAAAAAAAATCAGCCTAATGGCTTCACAGCGCAACGCAATGCACATCCATTCCAATCTTATGTCCCCCAACCGTCGATAGAACCAATTTTGTCTCTTTTCGAGCCCCTCCGTCGACCTTCACTTTCTAAACGCCGCCTTTGCCAAGGACCCTTATGTAGGTAGGTATCGAGAATCAACCTAGGCACTATAATCCATCCGTATTCACTTTGCTGTCGCCGCCCAATATCCGTATGCTCGCTCTTCCTCTGTCGCCCCGCCCATATGCCGTTTGTGTGAGAGATCAACCAACCAGTTTGAAGCCAAGCCAAAAGCCAAGACACCCCGATTATAATTTTTTTGCGCTCTGTAAGTCCCCAGAGTCACGCAAAGCAAACAAGCTCGAACGCCCCTATTCCATAATACTTTCGCCTCCGGCGCTTTCCGTTACCCGTCGCTGCCGTTATTACTGTTGCCCTTGCGTTACTAGCTTAGCGACTCTGCATACCCGCGCCATCCGTGCGGAAGACTAGCATCGCATGCTTGCCCCTGACCACGTTAGAGTCGCCGTTGACGCCGGGTAGCCCGTTCTGGCCGCCCTTGCCCGTGCCGAAGCCTAGGTCGCGGATGCGCCCGGAGCCGATGTCGAACAGCGTGCCGTGGACCTGGAGGCCGCGCTCGGCGATGGCGTCCTGGATCGCGGCGTTGGCCATGAGGACGTTCACGCCGGCCTCGACGTTGAGCTCGGCGATGCGCACGGCGCGCAGCTTGTCGTCGGCGATAGACGCCAGCTCCTCGCGGTTGGCGTTGCGCACGGCTTTAAGCGGCGTCAACCACGTGTCCAGCACGCCGCCGACACGCGCATCGCTGAGGGCTACTACGGCGCCTCCGCAGGACGAGTGCCCGCACAGCACTACGTGCTTGACTTTCAGGTGCACGACGGCGTACTCGATGACAGCCGACGTGTTGATGTCGGTGGGCGAGATGATGTTGGCGATGTTGCGGTGCACGAACACGTCGCCCGGCTGCAAGCCCAGGATCACCGTCTCGGGACAGCGCGAGTCGGAGCAGCCTAACCACACTGTGACCGATCCACAACATTGATTAGCCGCCTTCTTCTTATGTCTCTTTTCGTTTTAGGGTCTTTGTCATCCCGCGCCAAACTAATTTTTAATAACGCCGCAGGCAGGCTACTGACGCAGTACCACAAGCGACCGCGCGAACTCCACATTACACAACGCGCGCCAGTCAAAACGGCCGGGAACCCCTACGGGACACCGCCCCCAAGACCGTGCTAGTGTTCTGTTGAGTGGGTCGCCCGCTCATCGCGCATCTCAACAAAGGAGGCAGATGCAGTATGACAGGATTATAAATACACAATACGAATGACAACAGCAGGAGCAGGAGTGGTGGTTGTACCGAAGGAAACCGGGAGGTACTTACGGATTGACGGCGACTGCCCCGAGGCGAGCTTGGGGAAGAAATCGGGGTTCTGATGACCTTTGTAGCCGGCCCAGGCTTGATTCGAACTCAGCGCATAGGCGAAGGCATCTTCTGTGGCCATGGTAAGCGAGCCAGTCTACCAAAAGCTACCTCGCCAATCTCGGATCTCAAATAATAAATTTAAGCGTATTTTTTGTGTGTGAGATGCCGGTCCACCCCTGCGGATCTAGGATCTGGGAATCCCGTCCCCTTTTTCTTGGCGGGGTAAGGTAGGCAAAAGGGGGGAAGGAAGGAAAGAGAGAATATGAAAAAGAATAACACGTACGCGGAGGAGCAGGCATCTCGAAGCGGCGAGGAAGGCCTGGTTGCGCCCTTTTATATGTGGATGTGAGGAGGTGTAGGTTTATGTGTGAGGTATGTATAATGGCCCACGAGCGGCACGCGCAAGATCCCACCCAAAGTACCAAGTGAGCGTCAACGCGGGATGCAGGATATGAGCGAATTAGGAAGTCCCAAGCCCAATCAGATATGGCGCTCGTCCGCTCGTCCACACCACTAACAAGATTCTGTCCTTTTGCTTATTCACTCGACCGAGGTCCTTGTCTCCGTTTGCTCTCTCTCTCGTCTGAATAGTGCTCAGCTAAGGCGGTGGTTTCCTCGGAGGCGGCCGTGATCGTACGGAGATTCGAATCGCACGACAAAAGTGACGAGCACTCGGTGAGATAGAAAACTAGAAAAATGTGTAAGATAAAAGAGTGTGGGTTCTAATACATGTACGTATTGTAAGCAGATAACCTGCGCCCAGGCGGTTCAATGCAAATAAATATAAATCTTTATAAAAAAGAAGATGGCCGACCAGACGGGACACGTAGATATGATAGATATTCGAGGAGGAGAAGGAAGAGGAAGGGGTCTCAGGTAGTAAGTAATAATAGCTGACGGACCGGGTATCAGCAGGCGAAATCTCCCTGAGGCTTTATTTAATTTGAGGTGTGTATTACTATCAAGAGCCCTGGAGATCAACAACCTACCTACTGGTAGGATCGGTTTGTCCGGAGTCCGGGGTAAAGCACGAGCTCAACTGTCTGACAAACGGTCAAACGTCTATTAGATAGTGTACATTAACAAGCTTAATTCTATAATTTCCTCCCATGTTCGCGCCCAGACACGAACTAGCCGGGGATGCTTCCATAGCTCGAGATTCCTTTGATCACGGCGTTGTATTGTACCTGCTGAATGACTTACACAGACAGCTTTCGTGGGATATTATGTGACATATGAAACTGGTTGCAGGGGAGCTGGAGCACGGATTGAGACAAGCGCAGCATGGATCTAGATACGGGCTTTGGGGCTAGCTGCTCGTGGTTACCAACGGATTACGTCCGAAGAGCCAAGAGCCAATCTGCTTCCAACGTGCACGACAAGAATCCCTGCCTGGGACAGGGCTTGCGGCATTGAAAGAAGGCGGTGAGAGCTTGGGTGCCCTATCTGATCTATCGTAGATAGGAACAGCCTAGGAAACATCTCAAACGTAAGAACATTGATATACCTCCTGATCATCTTCCCTAGACATATTATACTAGTAAGTCTTGGTAAACCGTTGTTGTATTTGGTGTAAACGTCTATATGTCTTGATTTAGGCAGTACGTGGGCTTGAATGCCCAGTTACAGACCCAGCGCTCAGGAACGTTTGCTGTTACAATGCCTGTTTGGTCAGGGAAATGCGACGCTACAATGAGGCTTGCTTGGCTCGCTTGGCTCGGCTTGACTATCCCCATACGGCAAGCTATAATGATACAGATCTCTTGGCCAAGAACCAAGCAATTGAACCCCTTTAGTGGCTACGAATAGATATCAATACTTGGCACCTTGGCTCATATGGTTCGAAGGAATACCAAGACTACAATATTCACTGGGCTTCATCAAATAATTAAATCATTTGTCACATTGGTCGGCGAAACTCTGGTGCGGAGATGGAGTAGGCGTTCATGCAAATCCATGTGGTTGGTATTCCCTTTTACCTCCTCCAACGCCGGAACTGTGCAAATACAGAGAAATCATGACCCGTAACCGACGTCAATGCTTAAACCTTGATAGCCTGCTCGAGAGCCTTCTTCTTCTTCTCGATACGCTTGTTGGCCTTAGCACCCATGATACCACCACCCCACTGTCGTCGGGCGTTCTCAGAGTTGGCAAGGTAACCATCCTTGATAGCGCTGACGAGCTTGGAGAGCTCGTTCTTGTCCTCAGATCGGACCTCAGTGACGGCGAGGACAGCAGCGGTCTAAGATACGTTCATTAGTTGATAGTACTAGACTCCAAATTTCAATAATGCATACCTTCTTGTGGACAACAGTTCCGAGACGGGCCTTGCCCTTCACGATGGCGTAAGGGACACCCATCTTTCGGCAGAGGGCGGGGAGGAAGATGACCAACTCGATGGGGTCAACATCGTTGGGGATCAGGACGAGCGAAGCCTTCTTGTTCTCGATCAGGCCGACGACGTGGTTCAGACCGTACTTGACAGCGTAGGGCTTCTTGCTGACGTCCTCCTTCTTCTTGCCCTCCTTGATGGCGGTAGCCTCCTGGACCAATCGCTCCTTCTTCTCGGCCTTGGATTCAGGTCGGTACTTGTTGAGGAGCTTGAAGGCCTGGGCAGCGGTGTTGCGGTCGAGAACATGCTGGAACTGAGAAATCGCCGGGGGCACCTTCAGGCGCATGTTGATGATCTTCTTTTGGCGCTGAAGACGGACATACTCGGGCCACTTCACCATGCGGGAGAGGTTGCGCTTGGGTTGGATGTCCTGGCCGATACCAAAGTTGCGCGGTCGCTTCTCGATGAGAGGGTTCTTTTCGAAGGTCAGAATTGCCTCAAACCTCATACAAGGAGCTATTGAGTGTTTTGTACTTACCTTGGGGGTCTTCTTCGATCCAGCCTTGGAAGCGAAGGGGGCCGGAGCGGCCTTCTTACCGGACTTGGGAGGCTATCATTGAGAAGAGAGACATCAGCAAATGTGTTCCATTGACTGGTAGTCTTTCTTAAACTCTAGAGAGATGATCGCAAGTGACATTTCTGTACACTGCGCGAAGATCTCAAGCCAGATCCTCACCTGCGTCCGAAGACGACAGGCGGAAATAAAGCAACTCGGCAAGCGAGCGCCATTGAATTATTTGATTGAGTGCATCAAGCACACCAATCTCGGGTGTTAGGAGCTTACCATATTGATGATTTGTCGTGTGGTCGTGTTGGATGAAGAAAAGCGACCAAGGTTAAAGGTGTGAAGGAGAAAAGAAATATCACGAAAAAGTTGCGCGCTAGAAATGTAAGAAAAGGTCGAAATTGTGCGTAGGGTTTGACAATGATCGGTAAAGTATCGGCAAATTGCCCAGTGAATCAGCCACTAGTCTATACCTGGATTAGCCCATTTACCCCTCCACTGTGCTTACCTAGTGTACCTTTGTACCCAACTTTCGGCTCTAACCCCACCAAGATTCTTCGCGAATCTTGAGTCTTACAAAGTTGATTACATCTATCATCGAATTTATAGATGAAAAAACGAGCTGAATCACTCAGTTTTCTTATTTTTCTATCTTAACCTGATTTTATGAGACTTCAGTGTATATCCATCTCTTTTTAGATCAGTATCATTTTCTCTTTCCATTTTTACGATCCGAGGACCTGCAGAGGATGCCACCAGCTCTCTGTGCTCTCTGCAAGACAGAGCGAGCATTGATCAAGAGGCCCAAAAATCACCAGAAACTTTGCAAGGGTTGTTTTATTCAAATATTCGAAGATGAGGTGCACCATACAATAACCTCATCACAATTATTCTTCCCGGGTGAAAGAGTAGCTATCGGCGCATCGGGTGGCAAAGATTCGACCGTCCTAGCCTCAGTACTGAAGACTTTAAACGAGAGGCATAACTACGGCGTGGATTTAGTGCTCCTTAGCATTGATGAAGGTATCAAGGGCTACAGGGATGACTCCCTTGAAACAGTCAAGCGCAACGCCTTGCAATACGATATGCCACTGAAAATAGTAGGATACGATGAGTTATATGGGTGGACCATGGACCAAGTTGTTGAAACCATCGGGAAGAAAGGGAACTGCACCTACTGTGGAGTCTTCCGACGACAGGCTCTTGACCGTGGCGCAAAGATGTTAGGTATCAAGCATGTCGTCACTGGTCACAACGCCGATGATGTCGCAGAGACAGTCCTGATGAACCTCCTTCGAGGAGACCTACCGCGCTTGTCAAGGAGTACGAGTATCGTGACTGGAAGCGATTCTAGCGAGGTCAAGAGAAGCAAGCCCCTGAAATACTCATACGAAAAGGAGATTGTGCTTTATGCCCACCATAAGAAGCTCGACTATTTCAGCACCGAGTGCATATATAGTCCAGAAGCATTTAGGGGAAGTGCCAGGAGTTTGATCAAAAATTTAGAGAAGGTCCGTCCTAGCGCCATATTAGACGTCGTTCGAAGCGGTGAGGATATGGCAAGGCTAGTTCCCGGGGCACCGCAAGACTCCTGTCGTTGCGAAGGGAAAACTGCGACTCGTCAAGTCGCTGCCGAAGAGGATAATACTGGTGGCTGCGGCTCAGCGAATGGCCGTACCAATGGCGGCGAAATGGCAGCTATGGAGAAGCAACTTAGACAAAATGAGGCCGCTGAGGCCGCGGGGCTGGAAACAGAAATTACTGTTACGAAGGTCGAAACCAAGCGCCCTAAGCCGCCAAACCAAGACGACGGGAAACCCAGGACAGCAGGCACCAACCTTCCTATCAGACTAAAGCAAAAGCTTGGCACATGTGAGAAGTGCGGCTACATGTCAAGTCAGAAGCTGTGTCAAGCTTGTATGCTTCTTGAAAGCCTAAATAAGAGCCGACCGGAAATTGCGATATAGACATGGGAATGGGCAGGCGTTTCGCATATTTCAAGGTTGGATTTCCAGGACTAGCATTAAGAAGATACCCCGAAATGAAAATTTATCAAATAATTTTGAGCATAAGGAAATGATTCGGTATCAAGTGCTATATTTCGTAGGCTTTGTACAAGTGGTGGTGGGCCATCATAAAGAGTATATTCTCCTTTCTACGCCTCTCTATTTTCCGTCTACACAAATCGTTTCTCGACCTAGAAACCACATTAGCATTGCAATCATGCCTAGAGCCGGGGAAACATACCCTCCATGGATTATTCAGTTCGAAGCCCGCTGGCGCTAAGGGTGCGTCACTTTGCCCTCGTAAAAATCCTGTCAATCGGCGGTCTCGGTCCATCACTGTAGAAACTAGTCAGCCCTATGCAGACTCCAAGTGTATCATAAGCTAGATTTGTCGTACTTTGTCTGTCCCATTGATCTAATGATCGTCTCGCCCTCTTGCCGCCGTTCTGCCAGTTTCGGAATTTGGAAAGTCCTGCGCCAGTAGCGCCAAACATCTAATAGTTCTTAGTAATCGAAGAATATAGGTTACGGATTCGTCATCGAGGCCGGTGGGGAGTTCTTACGGCAAGGATGATTCCATATGGAATCAGAGCTTCGAAGGGAACCGGCATCGCGGAGCTACTGGCCGGACCACAATCTATTAACTAAGAGCAATTAGAATAACAGTCATATAATTCAATGCGAAATGTAGTACTCACAATTGGGTAGTATCAGATGTTGCGCTGGCAATTGCCTGCAGAGAAGTTCAATCGACGACGGCTCGCGGTATTTGTGTAATGAAGTCGAGATCAGTAGCCAATGATGTAGGCTCAAATGTTGTGGTCTGAGGTCTTCTGGGTCTGCCTTACCTAAGCCTATCAAGCTAGCTTTGAAGGTTACGTAAGGTGAAGGTGACTGAGTTCTCCGTGCTTGTAACGCTGAAACGCACGGTCCTCTGGAGTAGCACAGTCCATCTATGTGGAGTAGCAACAGCTCCAGCACAGTGCAACCAACATTACCTAACCTACTCACCTTCGCCCGTCCAACGACAAATCGCGAGGGGAGCATGTCATCGTTGCGAACCGTCGCAATACGCAGTTTTTTACCACTCGACGCATCTTTCACGTCTTTATTTACCCAATAATACGCGTCAATCACTCGACCAAATTGCACTTTCTCACCAACGAAACGTAATAACCCGTCTTTTATTCACTCCTAGCGCGTCTACGAGCCCCAAGTCTCTGGAGTTTGTCGAATAAACTTCGAACCGCGCACACAAATGTCTTGGGTGACAGGAGTATTCGAAAGCGCAACAACCCTATGCCCCCAACCCCTACGTTGCCGAAGTTTGTAGACCTTCTCGACTTCCTGACTTCCCGACTTCCCCCACCATATGCGACCGGTATGCGACGAGACTCTCCATGACGCGAAACGCCACGATTCGGAGGCTGTAGATCACCCCATTGCCACCAGTACTCAAGTAGCGAGCGCAAGATAACTCGTAGCCATACGTCCCACTTTCCCGGCTGTGCCAACCGGCACCTGCCTTCCAGCAAATAGTAGTAACGAAGGCGATGGCCAACGCGCAGCTGATGCAAGAGGAGCTACAACAAAGTGTAGTTCTGTCCGAAGAGGACGCGGAGTTTGAGGAAGATTTGCCGAACGACGCAATGATGGTAGACAATAACCACATCCCGCCTTCCGGGACTTCAGAAGTCGTCGTCCACGGTCAGGGTGAGCAGGAACATGAGGATATGGAGGGTTATGACGATACCAGTCACAACGAAGTCGATATAATACCCGTAGATCAGATGGTCCCACCATATGACGAGGAAGGCGAGCTGGGAGACATACCAGCCGACGACGATGAGGCCGAGCAGGATGAGGACGACTCGGGCAGTGACAATGACGAGGTCCATGATGACGACGACGCCTTCGATGTTGATGCGGAGGGAGAAGACGATGATGAAGACCCCGGTCAACGTCGTGTGGCTCTAGACGTAGCTTCTAGTGTTGACGATGAGGTGGAGCAAGAAGCAGCTGAGGAAGATGAATACGAGAACGAAGGCGTGGGTGCTGTTAAGATCAAGCCTGGCGATACCGATGAGGATAGTGAGAGTGAGGATATCAGTTTAGTATCCGGCTCCAGTGATCGAGAATCCACGGCAGAATGGGAAGAGGCCGTTGATCACGACGAAGATAACGAAGAGGAAGAAGAATCTGACGCCGTTGATCCTAATAACTGCATCTTTTGCAAAAAGGATGAAGAGAACGACCCGGGAGAGGAGTTTGAAGCCTACCTCGCCTGCAAAGGTTGCGGTGAACATGGTACGTATTATTTCGTTTTAAATATTATGGAAACATTAGTCGACTAACCCACACTCTTTAGCCCATCAGCAATGTGCTCGTGAAGAGGGTGCACTCGATGATAAAAATAGTGAGTCTATCATTTTTCTTTCACTCTTATTTTCACCAAATTACTCACCTATTTATTTAGATGCATCGAACTGGAAGTGTCCAGATTGCGCCGGGGATGACGCCGGGTCCGACTCCGAGGCAGAATTTGGCCGTGAAAATGCGGAGGGAGATCACGACATGGAGTTAGACGGCGGAATCAACGATAGTGATTTGTCCCCAACGTCAACTACACGATCCACCGCCCCTAAACTTGCGAGGGATCTCCTCCCTCCGCAGCGCGGCCTAAACAAACCAGACTCACACTCGATGTTTAATCAGCTAGTTCTCGACGAAGACCCTATGGATGGTTCGCGAGTTCTGCGAAAAAGAAAGACATCATCCGCCGAAGGCGATGAAGAAGAGATGATGTCCATACGTAAGCGTAGGAAGAATACATCGGACGACTCCGTCCAGGATGAAGCCACCCAGGAGAAACCAGACACAGCGGAAGCATCTTCTAGACCAAGGTCGGGTCGTTCGCTTCGCCGCAAGGCCTCTAACCCAGAAGCACTTTGCACCATCGTCAAAAAGTCGCGTTCCAGCCTGATTGTGAAGATGCGAGCGCCCACTGCAGAGCTACATAAACTTACACTTACCCAAAGAGCGCAGCGAAAACGAACCAGTCGGGCAGTTCCAGCCCGGTCATCTCGATCTTCTAGAAATGTCACGTCAACACGTGCCGCCGCCATTGCAGAACCACCCCCCTTGGCTCCTTTCTTCCCTTCAAGTTATTCTCAGCCTTTCTATTCATTCTACGATAAAGAGCCAGACGAGCTTAAGGGCAAGCCATACGGCGGCATCTTAACTGAAGAGCAGGCAGACACCACAAAAACATTACCCACAAAAGATGACCGTCGCAGATTTGACGAGGCTAAACAGAAGGCCGAAGAAGAGTGGAGGAATCGATTGCTTGCTATGCAAGCCGAAGCTGAAGTGCCGGTGAAGAAGTCGAGGAAGGCTTCCGGCCCAGCAAGCCAGATCGAGTGCATCGAGTTTGGCGGATGGGAAATAGACACGTGGTATGCGGCTCCGTACCCCGAAGAATACAGCCGCAACCGAGTCCTATATATCTGCGAGTTTTGCTTGAAGTACATGAACTCAGATTATGTCGCATGGAGACATAAGCTCAAGTGTGCCGCAAAACACCCTCCCGGCGACGAGATCTATCGCCACGGCTCGATTTCATTTTTCGAAGTCGACGGTCGAAAGAATCCCGTCTATTGTCAAAACCTCTGTCTTCTAGCCAAGCTGTTTCTCGGTTCCAAAACCCTATACTATGACGTGGAACCCTTCTTGTTCTACGTCCTTTGCGAATACGACGACCTGGGTTACCACTTCGTCGGGTACTTTTCCAAGGAAAAGCGCGCAAGCAGTCAGAACAACGTGAGCTGTATTCTTACTTTGCCTATCCACCAACGAAAAGGATATGGCCACCTACTCATTGACTTTTCGTATCTCTTAACAAAAGTCGAAGAGAAGACCGGCTCCCCGGAGAAGCCGCTCTCTGATATGGGTCTCGTATCATACCGCAATTACTGGAGATTAATCCTCTGCAAGTACCTCATAGACAATATGCCCGAAAATAAGTCACACAGGAAAGGCTTGAGCATCAGGCAAATATCTGATGATACCGGAATGACTCCCGACGACGTCATTTCTGCGCTTGAAGCACTTCGCTTTCTTGTTCGGGATCCTGTCACTCAAGTCTACGCCTTCCGAATCGATCTAGCTTACTGTCACAAAGAGGTTACGAAATGGGAAGCGAAGAATTATGTTAAGCTGAACCCCAAAAATCTGACCTGGATGCCCTATGTTATGGGACGTAGTAACGCCACAAACTTCGAGTTAGGTCCAGCTCTTAACACGATCGCTCCCCGCGAGGAGGATGAAGAGGTAAAGGCCGTCCAAACCCTTGCAGAGAGTGGTATCGCAACCGGCGATTTCGCTATTCCTCAACCAGTCAGTCAAAAACCACCTCTTGCAGTCGAATCATCCGTTCTCGAATCGACAGAACCAAATGACAATGCTGTTATAGATGCCAAGGAGGACACAAAACCCAATGGCATCGGTAAGGAAAACATGGACATTTCAGGAGGTCAGTCGGAGGCCCCAAGTGGCTCAGCTGGTGCTGGTACTGTTACGAGCGCCCCAGATGACGAAAACGCTTGGCTTAAGGCATACGACACTATCCCTATTAGTAGATTCCAAGTTTTCCCACCTATCAACAACAGACGCATAGCTATATCACGTCTCAACTCGACCATATCCAGACCGGCACCACTACCACGTGTCCCGCCTGCGGGTGTGCGACGCCAGGCGCGGCCCAAAGCTCGCCGCTCCACAGCCGGCCCTTCAGTTAGGAAGTCAGCACAGAAGACGAGCTCGAATAAGCGAAAGCCCGGCGGCACGGGCCGAGGTCCCGGTCGATGGCCCAAGGGCACGAAGAAGAGCGATTACGGCAACGCGGATAGTGGTCCCGGCCTCCCTCCAGCATGGATTGAGCGGCAACGGCAAGCCGAAATCGCAGCTAAATCCACTGATGACAATACCCAGGATACTGTCCAGGTGCAGGTCACGGAAGCGAGCAAAGGCCATAAGGGCAAGCAAGTAGCTGCCCACTTTGCTCAGCTTGAGATCACGGCTGGTTCTGCGGAGGCGAGTGGCTCGGCTTTGCTGAATGATGTCGATGCTGACGCTGACGCTGACGCTGATGCTGATGCTGATATCGTTATGGGTGATGTTGATCCCCAGGAGGCCATAGGTGCGGAGGCGGAGCAAGCATAGACTATTAGTCTATGCATTACCTTAGCTAGGCGTTAAGAGCCCTTGTAGGATTGATAATGTATGTATATTCGCGGTCCAAGAGACATTGATATGGGAGGCCACACTATGAGCTCAGGGAGAGCATAAAATCATAGGATGGCGTCTGGGCGCTTGAGTTCCTCGAAAATTAGTTATGGCACTATTAGATACCTAATGGCACGGTTGATTTACTTGTGGATTCTGTCTTGTCGTCCGTGATGTTCGTTGTAGGAATATTAGACCGACATTATAGATTCATAAGTAGTACTAAGGGGGAATAGTCTCCCGTTATGTTGTTGATAACTCCAGAGGTCTTCTAATTGCCGTGCTCGTCGTTAGATCTCATGGCATACTCCTTTAGCACAACAGTTACAGAAAGGACCGAGAGACTTATAGTAACAACTAATAGATTCCAACTCACTTAAAGATTCCCCGTCGGTAGCCGTGTCACTCAAATATCCCAGCAATCATCCTCTTTTCATCCAATTCTTGCAATATCTTCGGCAAATTTCGACCTGGAGAAAATAGTTATCAATACGATAACAGCATAACGGCTAACTAAGGGTAAGCCAAAGAGACCATGGTCTTGGTGAGGAGATGAGTGCCTGGCTGATTCTATTTTGTTTATGATGGACCTAACGGCCTGCATAATGGAAGTGATGATATGTATGGGCGATGAAGAGCAGGCTTGGGCTTTTGTCATATCGAATGCAATATCAATAAGTTGGCAGAGCCAATTGTCAAGACCGCATATAACTACGTAGTCAAGTATTTCGAGAGATGAGACTCCAAAGACCTATGTAATAAATCCAGAGGGTTTTAATAGGCCTCTAATAGCTACCCTTAGCAATTTACGAGCTGCATCCTCGTTCAGTTGGAGGTCTGATTCTAATTCCGTTATTTCCAAGGGATCAGCATCTAGGGTTTTAGAATCATTTGATAGCCTCTTGCTCTCTTCTTTATAAGATATGTACTCATGAATTATCTTGTTTCTGTAGAAGAAACGCAGCTTATACATTTCTCCGTGCCTGGAATATGATAGCTTAAGTCACATAGCCTTGTAATAACTATGTTAAACATATATGCCCATTGTTTTATCATGATATGTAGCTATGCTTCGAGTTTAAATAGCTGAGTCGGTTTCTCTAAGTATGTACTGCAAGTCGTAATTACAATGGATAAAAAGCTACTACCCATGTGCTCATTCTTCAGTCTTAATTACCTAATAAGTATACGTATATAGGTATATAATATAAATCTTTTGGCAAGTTAAGTAGGTAGTTTATATCACCGGTAGCCTTTTAAGAAAGATCTTTAAGGCAGGGACTTGTCAGAAAAGTGTGGCTTTTTATCGTCGTATATGTTACCTATCTAGTTGTATACTATTTAAACATGTCTTTAGGCAGTTTGACGAATACTTAGAAAGAATTTAGAGCATATATATCATTATTAATGGTAATAATGAGTGTCTAGTGATGTGGTAGGTATTTTGTATGGGTGTGTGTAATGCGATGTTGACGGCACAGAACACGCTAATCGCATATATCTACCATTTAGTGCATATACACTAATGATGCATATTGATAACCCCCAAAACGCTAACCCCAGATCCCATAGTGGCGCTCAATGTTTCAGCCTTGCAGACAGGGGGATTTAGGGGTGCATTATTAGGACCAATTATTACAAACACGGCTAAAGTTGAACTTGTCCAATTCTCGGTTTCAAACTTTGATCGCCTTACATCGCGTGCTTCTTTATTCCAACTTCTAGACACTTATTAGGCATATAATGGCCTCGCTGGTCCGAGGAGTCTAGCCAGCGGATTGGGGCTGTGATAAAAGTGCCATAGCACAGACTTAGTAATGTCGGGCCGCGTAATCTCAACGCTGCTTCTCTTGGCCCTGCATCAGCTTCTCATCTCACCTGTCGTCGCGTATACGGCGCTATCGGATCACTTCCTCAAACTGGTGCCGTCGGGTGGTGACGACTTCGATATCAAGAATGGAAAGCTCTTGGCGCCCATATTGATTCCGCGCGTCGCGGGGACCCCGGGCCAGACGGCCGCGCAGGAGCATTTTGTCAACTTCTTCAGAAATGAACTGCCGAACTGGAAGATGGAGTGGTTCAACTCCACGTCCACCACACCCGCTACAGGCAGCAAGCAAATCCCGTTCGCGAACTTATTGTTCAAAAGGGAACCGCCATGGGCGAAGCCGGGCCAGGCGAATCTATTGACGCTCGTGGCTCATTATGATAGCAAAATCTACCCTACTGGATTCATCGGCGCTACCGACAGTGCTGCGCCGTGCGCTATTCTGATGCACGTGGCGAGGTACCTTGACAAGTTTGTCACGCAGATGCATGATGAGATGTCTGCACTCGGCGAAGGCGGAACCGTTGAGATGGATATGGGTGTTCAAATTCTCTTGCTTGATGGCGAAGAAGCATTTCAAAGCTGGACGGAGCACGACTCACTTTATGGATCACGGTAGGTTATACTCAACTTTCATATTCCCAAGGACGAATATGAACTGATTGTCATCTCTAGAGCTTTGGCAGAGCAATGGGAGCAGTCGGTTCACCCGGCGATGTCGTTCTACCGTAACCCGTTAGACCAGATCAGCTTGTTTGTGCTCTTGGACCTTCTCGGGTCTGCCAATCCGAAGGTCCCGTCCTTCTTCCAGACGACGCACTGGGCATATCAAGGCATGGCTACTATCGAAGATAGAATGCGCAAACTTGGGCTCTTGGAATCGAACCCGCAGGCCCCTTTTCTACCGGACCATGACAAGATGCCGACGTTTTCGCGTGGCTCTATCGACGATGACCACAGACCCTTCATGGCTCGTGGTGTTCCGATTTTGCATGTGATTCCTAACCCCTTTCCGGGCGTCTGGCACAAGATGGAGGACGATGGCGAGCATCTGGATATGCCGACTGTGCGCGATTGGTCTAAGATTGTCACTGCGTTTGCGCTTGAGTTTTTGGACATGATGGAAGTCGAGCCCAAGGAGGGTGCTGAAGCATCAACTACAGGCTGATGATTCGTTCGTGACGGTTTGACTGCTTAAACCTTTGTATCCTATATGAATAGTATTGTGTACATACATTGTTGGCGTGGAGTTACGGTATCTAGATCATTGGTCGGCATCACACAACATATGTGGTATTCGTGTATGAAATGCTCCTTCAGTTTGGTTCAGCTTCTATGCAAGTTATCATTTATTGACTAATTTGGGAACGTCCCAGATATATCTTGTAGTTGCTGTTATGGTCCGAATATTCAGAGTTCTCCAGGGGTTTCCAGTAACCTTGTTTATAAGTCATAACGCACGTGTGTCAGAGCAAGACCGTGTGTAGTTTATGTGGTGTATTGATCCATAGTACTTAGTTCTGTTCTCTGCCTCGGCCGAATAGCAGAAGCTCTTCTGAATAATGTAGGTACATCAAGTTCTTGCTATAACCTGCTACTGAGTACTAATTGGATAGTAATACTTATCCATACATTCCTGCGTAGAAATGCATATCTATCCCTTAATTGGGATTTACTAGCATAACAATGCTACCTACATGTTTGCCAGTAAGCAGTCAGGGCGAGATCCATTATACGTCAAGATTTTGTGCATGGACTCCTAAACATACATGAGATGAAAACGGGAGTGAGTTCAATTGAGAGAGACCAAATTGATGAGAGATTGATGACTCCACAACCGTTACGTCATCTCCGACTCAATGAATGAGAAATAAATGGGGTGACACACTTGCATACGAAGTACCCTCGTACAACTACCACCTTGTCGTGTACCTACATACCGTAGTAATGCAGAGCGTATACTTGTAAGCCGGTGCTACGTAACTCTGGTACAGGAGAGGAAACATAAAAGAACCACAGCTTAGGTGCACCGACCAACGAGAGGCTCTGACACGTCGAATGGGGCTCTCATGGGACGCTTTCTGCCGCGTCACAATGGCCACCCGAGAAAAAAATAGGAAAGGAACTGGCGGGCAAGTGGACTGACAAGGCCGTTGAAATTGGCGCGAATAGATCAAGCCAAGCCGAGGAGGTATTATTTGTGTTATACATCGATGATAATCCTAGGTAATTGTACCGCCTGACAGATCATCCATCCATCTCCTGAGTATCTTTTTTTTCCCTGACTCGCTTCGTGATAGACTTTTCTCCTTTGCTAATGCCTTTTGGAAATGGAAAGTTAAGAGACACGATTCTTTACAATTAAGTGAGATTTATTTTATTACTAATATCAAACTAATTTTGTGTTTCGTATTGTATTTTTTCGAGCTAGATTTTTCCATTGTCAACCCCCTTTTTCTTATTAATAGCTTTTACCTTTTTATCCAGCGAAGGGAAAAGGAAAGTACGGAAGTTTACTAGAAGCCCGGTCATCAACTGCACATTGTGAGAGCTGAGAGAAGGTACATACAGTACTTAACTTACAGTGCTCAGTGCTATATCTACCCCGGCCAATTCATATGTACCAGTTGACCTAAATAGGTTATTTTTTGCCCAGATGCTTGCTATTTCTTAGTGCCAAGCTCCGCCATTACGCCTGCTCTCGCCCTTCTCGCCCTCTTACATGTACATTTGATTTACCTACGGTGATAGGCTAGACTGGACCTAAACCTGAACCTGAACCTGCACCTGTACAACGTGTACGGCTACGCTCCGCAGAGGCTTGGGCTCCCCTCTCCAACTTCGTCAGTCCATCAATTAAAAAGTTACCTTGATCAACCAACCTCCCTCCTCCATATAGTCAGCCACCTCTAATCGAACTCGACTTGTTGGAGGCTTTGTCGCTGCCTCATCCCCGACTTGCGGGCAGAACTTGCAGTTGGACCGCAGGACCTATCGACGGATCTTTCGCTATTGAAGGGAACTCTACTTTGCGCCACCCGTAACGGTCCTGAGAGATAATCCACCGGCTGGATTGCGCTTTCGTTGCGCCGACCGCTGGCTACCTCATCATCATACCATTTCGTCTCGTCCAGCACAACCGCTTGTCTCGCCACCTTTCCTAGAATAACTATCGCATCCCTATAGCCTATCTCGTCCATCTACAATACCGTCAAGATGTCCAAGGTTATGAGAAGTGTTAAAAATGTCACCAAAGGCTATTCCAGTGTCCAGGTCAAAGTGCGCGAAGGTCCGTACATCATGCCTATTCCCCACCCATTCGCGCCGATTTATCTGGTGCTCGACTCGACTTAAATACTGATATCTTGTTCTATAGCGACGAGTAATGACCCATGGGGCCCGACCGGAACCCAAATGAGCGAGATCGCTCAGCTAACCTACAACTCGTATGCCTTTACACAATTTCTCGGATTCAGCATTGGGTCAGATCGTCTAACTTATTTTTCCTAACTAGGTCGACCGAGTTCTACGACATTGTAGATATGCTCGATAAGCGTCTAAATGACAAAGGCAAGAATTGGCGACACGTCTTGAAGGCGTTAAAGGTGCTAGATTACTGTCTTCACGAAGGCTCCGAACTGGTCGTTACTTGGGCACGAAAGAACGTCTACATCATCAAGACTCTGCGCGAGTTCGTCTACATTGACGAGGAGGGCCGGGATGTGGGACAAAATGGTGAGTAATACTCGCAAGGAATGCAAGGGTCGTACCATTACTTACAACTATTCAGTTCGAGTTGCCGCGAAGGAGTTGACTTCTTTAATCCTGGACGAAGAGCGACTGCGCGCCGAACGTACCGATCGGAAGACATGGAAGTCTCGCGTTACGGGTATCGAGGAATTCGCACCCGAGGGTGTAGCGGGTCCGGCACAGCAACGACGCCAGCGTTCCAGGCGGTACAGCGATGAGGAGGAGGATGCCGAATATAAGTTGGCAATCGAGGCTAGCAAATATCAAGAGGAAGAGGACCGAAGGAAACGGGAAAGCCGCCAGGGAGTCGAGGACGATGATGATGATCTAGCCAAAGCTATTAAGCTTAGTAAAGAGGAAGAAGAGCGAAGGAGGCGGGAGTTGGAAGAAACCAATGCCAACTCGCTTTTCGATGACTCTACGCCGAGCAACGCGCCTCAGCCAACTGGCATGAACATGGGTTACCAACAGGGCAGCAACGTCGACTGGCTTGGGAACCCCATCGACCAGAGCCAGATGATGCAGCAACAGCCGACCGGATACGTCAACAACACGTACACTGGGTTCCCGGTAAACGGAAACGGTTATCAGAACGGTTTTAACAACGGATTCAATACTCAACCGACTGGCATGTATGACCCCTATGGCCAGCAACAAAATCAACAGCTTCAGCCCCAACCGCAGCCGCAATTCCAAATGCAGCAGCCTACTGGATATAACCCCTATGGCCAACAACCCCAATTCCAGCCTCAACCCACTGCTTCTCCCGAGCCGGTCGCCCAATCTGGAAGCAATAACCCTTGGGCTTCTAACAACCAAGCTCAGTCGGCGTTGAAACCGATGCCGACTGGCTCGAACAACCCCTTCGCCACGGGTTTCGGCCGACCTCAACCTACTAAGGCTCCCACAATGCCTACTCTGAATAGCTTACAGAGCCTCCCTGAACAAAAATCGCTCCAGGCTTTCACTCCACCACCCCAGCCACAATTCCAATCTCAGCCTTCCTTCAACAATAACCAGATGCAACAGCCACAGAAGCCGCTCAGCGAACATGAACAGAGACTTAACGCCCTTCTCGCTAGTGGCGATGGGATGGACACGTTCGGAAACACTGGTGATCTTCGTATTCCGGCTCAGCACACAGCGCCCGGAACGTTTGTCAACTCGGCGGGTGCAGGTGCAAACAAGCTTACGGCCGATGCTACGGGCAACAATCCGTTCCTTCGACAACAGTTCACTGGCATGCCGACAGTATCATACGGCGCGCAGCAGATGCCCGCAGCTACTGGACCTGTCGGCATGAACGGATACGGAGGAGGAAGCAACCCATTTGCGGCACGACCGCAGCAAAATAACAACCAGGGGCAAGACCTCATCCAATTCTAGACATTTCCTTTTTGTGAAGACCCTTGCGGTGCAGATCGCACGCTCTTCATCTGCATCTCGCAATGCATGCATTCTCAGCCGGATGATACCCTCCATCCTGGTCCACAGATATTTTTTCTCGTTAGCGTTCTCCAAGCTCTCTGGCTGGCGCTATGATGGTAGATAGAGTCGGCTGTTGAGGGTGTTCCGTATCCTTTTATTTTCGGCAAGCAAAAAAACTTCTCTTCAAGAGCTCTGCTGATTCACTCGTGCTGTGTTTTTATTTTGTCGGATGGGAGGTCGGGATGGGAATTCTTCGTTTGATGGCAGCAAGTCCCATAGTGTCGAACGATTCAATACTAGAAAGCGATGGATTGGCCTCCCTACGAAGTGCCATGGCATAGCTCCCCTTTTTATTTACGGTCAAAAAGTATCGTGATGCTTGATGTTCTTTGAATACTGACTGATCCTGTGGCGCCGTGCTACCACGTATATACATACATAGCATACATATCTCATGCACGCAACACCTGCTACCCACTCCTAGCTTGCTTTGTCCTGAACGCCTTTCCTTTTCCTTTTCCTATCCGAACCGTTACGCAGAATAGACAAGTGGCTGCCAGGCAGACCCGGCGTATGACCAGAACAATATTAATATAACGTGGTGTGCTTTGCAAGCAAAAGGGGTATATTCAATGCCAACCCACCCTTTCCTCCTGACCACCATTCCAACAGTTGTTCCCAACGAACCTAATCGGTCTGCTGGCAGTGTAATTTGCAGGACGAGGAGTCGAGCAGAAACACGTATTCATACGTGTATATGTAAAATTAGACGTAAAGCAACATGGGTATGGGGTATCTCGCAAACTCGCCCTCCTTTCTACTCCTCCATTCTGTAGCTTGCTCTTCCCACGGCGACACCCCCCTGCTTTTATTTGAGCGGGTGGGATACCATGTCATATATTTTTCTCCTTCTCTCGCGAGCCCGCTGTCTTCTCGGCATCCTCTCGGCTTGCCGCTTGGCTCTTTATCTGCTCTCTTAGGTTCTTGGGTTTAGGCATAGAGGGTCGAATGGCGAGGGATCAGGGCGGTCTCCCCGTTTCTTTCCCTGATTCTGCTAATCCCTCAACCCGTAGACTTCCTCCCCGAGAACAGCGGAGCGTCCCTATCGCTCTCGACTAACTCTTCCTTGCTTGCCATCCTTCGCGAGCGGTCAATCACCTGTCAAGAAAGATCCCTAAAAATTCCTCCCGGCTCACGGCCCCCTTCCCCTCAACATCGAACTGCTCAACCATGCTCCTTAGCTCCGCATCGGGTACATCCTCACCAAGCTCCTTAACCACGCCGCGTAAATCATCCAGCGTGATCAGCCCCTTGCCCCCGCGGTCGAACAGCGCAAACGTCTTGAGCAGCTCCTCGCGCGGGTCGCGCGCGGCGACGTAGCGCGCGGCCAGGGCCTGGAAGCCGTCGCGTGAGAGCCGGAGGTCGACGACTCCGGGGGACGTCTGCGGCGGAGGCTGGTTCGGGATCGCGGGGAGTGGTGTCCAGCCTGGGCGCGGGCGCGCGGCGGATTTGAAGGCGGAGATTAGGTCTGGACGCGAGAGGTTCGAGAAGCCCAGGGCTTGCAGCGCGTACCGGAATTCGCTGAAGTCGAGCTGGTCGTCTTTGTTCATGTCGAAGAGGTGGAACTGTTGGGGCGGGTGCTGGTTAGTCTATTTATTGTATTCTCTTCTCTGGGGAAAGGGGCAACTCACGCAATCATTAATTTCGTTCCGGTGCTCGTCGCTGATCTGATCCCACGGCTCTGCGTGCTCTGGATTCCGTATCGGAGGCGCAAACCGAGACCCTGGCCTTGCGGACCCGGGGCGCGTCGACGCGTTGTATTCGTTCATGGTGCTGCTCGCGTAGTTGTTCATGCTCTCTCCTGTATGCGATGATGTATTTGAGCGCTCTGCCCGTTCCACAGGGTAGGGTTCGAAGCAATGCTCGGAAGTTAGGTGCTAAGGGCGGTTGGTATTAAGCTTGTCGGTTTGGGTAGGTATTGGAATGCCGATTAAGATTATGGGCGAAGACGGCGCTTCGCGGCGAGCCTTGAGACTGGTCGATCGTCACAATGGCATGCGACTGCTAGAGTCTGCAAGAAGATATCCAAGCGAGCAACAAGAGTGCTGGCCTATTGCTCGATGCGAATTTTCGATCTACCGCACAGTATATACTGGAGCTTTGCGAAGGGACCGAAGCTGCTTGGAACCTTGAAGCTAGAGCCCTGCGGTGAGAAGCGGTATGCGCCGGGTCGAGGAAAAAAAAAAGATGAGCTGCACGTCAATGCAGAGAATAAAATGTGGCAGGCCAATGGATTATACTGACTGTATTATTAGGGCGGTATTATTATAACGTCGATTTTTTCCGTGTTCCTTCTTTTTGATTGTATACTAACTGGACTGGACTGCAGCTCGACCGACTCGCTCGCGATGTTTTTTTCTGCAAGTCAAATCGGGGGGTTGGGCGCGCTTCACCAAATACACCGATACAACCAATGGATAGGTACACGTAGACGCGCCTGATAGGTACCTACGCGCTAGCGGTGCATCCAGGGAGATGGATACCTGTATTTGCAATGCCATGGGTTCTACGGGTACTGCAGCAGCTAGCCTTGTCCCGCCGGAAATAGTTTGGGTTTAGTGGCCGACTTTTTATTTCTCAATCCGGAATACATGTATTAATCGAATACCTACCTAGGTACCGTTCCAAGCATCGAGTTTAACTGTCTGGTAAACTTGTAGAGATTTCTTCGCGATAAATTGACCGTGATTTATCATTTATAGCAATGGATATTAATATTTAAGAGAATTATGGAAACCGAGTATATTTGAATGGCGTGTTGTCATTAAGTTTCGACGAAGTAGAGATGCTTCACCCCTTAAAATACTTCCCTTCATTTGGCATTTTCAAATGTGGCTTAAGAATTTCAAAATACCCACGTTAACCTTGACTCGAGTGGCTACCATGATTCTCGAATTGTGTTTGCTGATTGGCGCGTTCGAAGAGAGAAATGCAAATTTGTATAGAAAAAATTGAGTGGACAGCAATTTAAGACGCGCTTTCAGTAGCCACAATAGCTCATCTCTTCTTTAGGTTAGGTAAAGGTAACTGTGGCCCAAGCTCCTTTCCAGAGTATTGATGAATGTATGCGTATAGGAGAAAAAAAATAAGTGTCTGTCCTGTTACCTGAAAGGTGATGTATTTCAACTTCAATGTTGATTGTGTCCATGTGATTGGTTTATTATATGACTAGTAGCAAGAGAGGTGTACTAGGTATGTCGTGCTTTAGAATGGAAACAACAAAGGCTGAGGTCGAATAGAAATTCCAAGGTTCTTTCTTTGCTTCTAGATGCTTGGGGTGCGCTGTCGTGGTACGCACTTGCTGTACGTATTTTACCTTTGGAATTGTAAGTTCGGCCTCAGGCAGGTACAGGTCCCGTGCAGCAAACTAGCTCGATCCACCTTTTACTACCACTGACCAATAAAAACTCTATATAGAAAATAGGTACATAGGTACCTTAATCCTAGGTGGCCCGGTCTTTCTCTCTGCCTTGCCCCAGTCAACCCAACCGTGTCATTCTCTCTACCTTATTGCTTTCTCCAAGCTAACCGTCACCACTACGCATCTTCTACACACAACCACCCGTGGACACCTCCGTTCCTTTTCTTTAGTCGGGCAAACCGTACCTTCGCGTATAGGTATTTTCGCCATTGACCGTTTCTCTTTCTTACTAATCTTTACCACCTCTTTTACCGCCTCGTTATTCCTCGGGTTTCTCTAGGAATTGAGGCATTCGCATACATCAAAATCTCGTCCCATCCGACTCTTGGCCCCAGCATTGCGGATCGCAGAAAAAAAAGTTTAGACCCTGGTTCGCGATACTTTTTCACCGCGCATCATTGTCGACTCTCTTCAGGCCTTCTACGCTTTCCTCTTGTCATACCAACTAATCAATACATCGGCGATCCACCGTCCGCTTTCATGTCTTCCGCATAATTTCCACATACCTCACTCATAGCGTATCACGCGTCGGACGCGCCTTTTCGCCTCGACCTTACGAACCACCTATCGCGAGCTGACTTGACGTCCTTCCTTCCTACGTCCAGCCGCCATCATGTCGGCCTTTGGCGGGTTCGGCAGTGGTGGTAGCGGCTTCGGCAGCAATACCAACAATAATACCTCTACTGGATTCGGCGGATTCGGTAGCAATAATACTACCAACTCGGGTATGTTTCTTTCTTTTCCTACTTTTCTCACGTTTAGGTCCTTCATCCCCTAGGTTTTCCGAATCCAGTCCTATCTGTCCTTGGCCCAGCACCCAACTAACCCGGCGTGCTTCGAAAAAGGCTTTGGCTCGAATACTAATACCAGCGGCTTTGGTGCCTCCAACAATACTGGAGGTGGCCTATTCGGCTCTGGGAATACATCGTCCGGTTTCGGTACGAATACCAGTAGGCGTCATCCTGCCACCGCCATCGCAGCCGTCCTTTAGCGTCGTTTTCAACATAATTCTCGAATAGTTTACTAATCTCGTCTTCGCAGGTGGTGCCTTCGGATCTTCGAACAACACAGGGGGCGCCTTTGGTTCCAAGCCTACCTTCGGAACTACATCTACCGGTGGCGGTGGCGGTTTATTCGGGGCTTCCACCACAGCCTCTACCTCGGGCGGCTTTGGTGGGTTTGGCTCTGGAAATAATGCATCGACATCGAGCCCTTTTGGTGGTGGTGCAGGGAGCTCGTCTATTTTCGGAAGCAGCACTACTGCAACCAAGCCGACCTTCGGTACGTCGAATACAGGCACGACCGGTGGTCTTTTTGGGAGTGGCAGTGCGACCAACAACACCGGCACATCGACCGGCTTCGGTTCGTTCGGTAGCAACTCGAATGCGCCTACTAGCACAGCTCTAGGTCCTGTAGGCGATCCTCCCGGCACTGCCAACGTTACCAGCTTCCAGCCCGTGGTAGAGAAAGAGAGCGCTACGAGCGCCGCTCAGAACTCGTTCCAGAACATTCTCTTCCAAAACCCTTACAAGAACTGGTCCGCCGAGGAATTGAGACTTGCCGACTACGTGGCCGGTCGACGCTTCGGAGGCGCCTCGGGTGGCGGATCTTTCGGGGTTAGTTCTGGTTTTGGCGGGTTTGGGTCGAACCAAACATCAAATACGTTCGGCGGTTCGAACACAACTGCGAACACCGGAAGCGGCTTATTCGGCGGCGGCAATACTTCCACGCCAAACGCTTTCGGGCAAAACAATACCAACACCACTACGAGCGGATTCGGCTCCAGTACAACCGGTGGCGGTCTGTTTGGAAGCAAACCTGCAACACAAACAACTGGCGGCCTGTTTGGCAACTCTGCTGCGTCTCAGCCGGCGCAATCCGGTGGCTTATTCGGTTCCGGAGGCGGTGGTGCTTTTGGGAACACTGGGACCGCGAGCACCGGTTTTGGATCTAACAACGCCAACACCGGAGGTTCGCTATTTGGTAACGCAAATAATCAGCAGAAGTCCGGCTTCAGTTTTGGGAATACTGGTACCAATACGACTACAAGCGGATTTGGCGGTAACACAGGTGGTGCTTTCGGCGCCAGCACTGGCACCGGCACCGGCACCGGAGGCGGTCTCTTCGGGAATACCAACAATACTAATCAGAACACCGGCGGTGGACTATTCGGAAATGCCAATACAAACCAGCAGAATACTGGCGGCGTTTTCGGTGGCGGCAGTGGTGGTGGATTTGGAAATCAGGCCCAACCACAAGCAGGTTCGTCCTTATTCGGCAATCAGCAAAAGCCGGCCGGGACAGGTCTGTTCGGAAATGCTGCTAATACCGGCGGCACCGGGGGTGGTCTGTTCGGTAACGCCAACAATACATCGAGCCCCTTTGGTCAGTCGGCTAATAATCAGACCGGGGGCGGTTTATTTGGAAACAAACCTGCCGCAAATACTGGCTCTAGCCTGTTCGGGAACGCTGGCACGACACAAAATACCAATACCGGAGGCGGCCTGTTTGGTGGATTAGGCCAAAACAACCAGAATCAGCAGCCGCAACAGGGCTCGAGCCTGTTTGGTTCTCTCGGGCAAAACCAACAAAAGCCCTCGCTGTTCGGTAGCACCACGCAGCCAAGCGGTGGCGGTCTTTTTGGATCGCAGACCAATCAGCAGCAGGGGTCATCAATATTTGGCCCGTCCGCGATCCAACAACAACCCCAGGGCGGTGCAATGGGAAATTCCCTATTTGGAAATTCTCAGGCAAGCCAGGCGGCGCCGTCGCTAATGGCGAGCATAAATGATCCATCAGCATACGGATCTCTTTTTGCTAACCTGGGTAACAACGAAGTCGCTGATCCTGGCCCGCTTGCAACGCCGACGAATAAGAGGCAGTCTAGACGACCCTCTATTCTCCCCTACTACAAGCTAAATCCGGCCTCCGCCTCTCGATTTGTAACGCCTCAGAAGCGTGGATATGGGTTTTCTTACAGCACTTACGGTACTCCAAACAGTCCATCTAGCGTAGCTAGCACTCCAGGCACAATGTCACAGAGCTTGCTTGGTGGTAGCTTATCCCGCAGCCTCGGTAACTCTCTCGCTAAGAGCGTCTCGACGAGCAACCTTCGACGAAACTTCAACATTGAAGATAGTCTCCTAGCACCTGGCGCGTTCTCTGCTAGTTCCGGATCTAGAATGTACGGTAGTGGCAGCGTCAAGAAGCTCGTTATCAATCGGGACTTGCGCAGTGACCTGTTCTCAACGCCGACAAAAGACAAACCTACACCCGAGACTCCAAACAGCTCCCGAAAATTGACGAAGCGAGTCAGTTTCGATACAAGTAACGTAGAAGCTATTGAGCAGGGTGAGACTGCCAACGGCTCGACAAGCTCTACTCCCACTGCAGAGCAATTAGGTTACGTCCGACCGAAGAACACTAACGGAGCTGTTAATGGCAGCAAGTCAAGTGCTGCTCCTGAGATGGAGCAGGTGAAGGGCAACGAGCTAGCTGTTGTGCACGAAGAGGAAGCCACATCACCTCAAGATCACAGTCCAGCGGGCGCCCCCGCTGATGGAGAACCTGGCCAATACTGGATGTCTCCTAGTATCAAAGAAATTCAAGAGATGAACCGAGTTCAGCGCCAGAAGGTACCCGACTTCACTGTTGGTCGCGAAAACGTCGGTTACGTCCGATTCAAGGTGCCTGTAGATCTGAGTTCCGTTGACGTGGATAACGTCTGCGGTAATATCGTGATCTTAGAGCCGAGAAGTGCCACAGTCTACCCGAATGCCGCGAAGAAGCCACCGGTCGGCAAAGGCTTAAACGTTCCCGCCCTAATTAACTTGGAGCACTCGTGGCCCCGTGCATCTAGAAAGGGCAAGCCCACAACGGTAACTAAGCATATCGAGCGCTTAAAGCGAGTTCCGGATACGAAGCTAGAAAATTACAACGCAGAGACCGGCGAATGGACATTCTCGGTGGAACATTTCACGACCTATGGCCTAGATGACTCCGACGAGGATGAAGACGTAGATCAACGACCTGAACCTACTCCAGCGAACAAAAATGATGTCCCGTCCTCCTTAAATGGTACAACAAACATCGCATCCGGTATGGACCTCCTCGGTAAGCGAAGTCAAACGGGAGTTCCGGGTGCCTTTGATGACGAAGATCACTATATCAACGATGAGGCGGAAATGGCAGAGATCACTGGACCTCAGCAGCCTTTTTTAGCTAGTCGCTCCGTAGGTTCTACGTCCAATGCTCTCGCCCTCATTGACCAGGACGAGACGGACGATGAATATGAGATGTCTGAGGAACAAGATACGAGTGCTTCCCTTGGACACCATCTTGCTGCGGAGCAAGACGATAACTCGTTCGACGGGTCGCAATTCGATACTGTGCAAGAGACCCCGGCTGGTATCATGAGAGCTCGAATGCGCGCAATCAAAGGCTCTGCAACCCCGATGAAAGTACAGGTTTCCTCTGGAGATGACTGGATGGACATGCTTAGCAAGACCATCAGCCCACAGAAGCGGGACCGAGCCCTTCTTAGAACTATTAATGAGGCCGATCATCATCGTGCGACAAACGGAAATGCTCGAGAGGCATCACCCTCCAAGAAACGAGTCGTATCCGATAGCCGAGGCTTCGCGACGAGCATCGATTTGATGAACTCGTTGTTTGAGAAGGCTAAGACACCAGCAGAAACACTCCAGGCTTCAGTGCGTCCGAAGGGTGTCAAGGTTAGTAACGTATTTCATACTCGTTTTCATATGCGGAGGAATAAACTAACATTTCTGTTTTATGTAGTGGCCATACAAACGACTCACTAAGCATCTTGATGAAAGTGAGATGGACCAAAAGGACCGGATTTGGCATGATACCATGCGACCGACCTGGGGTCCAAATGGCACCCTTGTCTTTTCCAGTACTCCAAGCAACTCAGCATTCGGAAGGTCGAGTCGTATATCCGAGAAGAATGGACTAATGAGCGTGTTCAAGGGTGGTATTGTCTCCGAGTCCCAGGACATTCGGATCGCCAAATTCACAAATGAAATGTCAGCCAGAGCCATCGATGCCCACTCTAGGCTCACACAAGTTCAGCTTGTAGGCGGCATACCGGTCGTGAGGCTAAACCCGAGAACAACCCTAAAGGACTTCTCCGTTGCAGGGAACTCTAGAAACCCGGCTGAAGCACACGAGAGGCTGGTCTGGGAACTTGCCAGCGTACTTTTTGACAACGTCAAGATACCCATAGACCTCCAGAGCGACCCTAATGCTTTAGAGAAGCTTCGCAGGGAAAATTTGTCCCGATTCTGGGAACGTATGGTGGAAGAAAAGACCACTAAGATGGCAGCAATGGCGGGCTCAAGTGAAGAGAAAGCCCTGGCCTCATTGGCCGGCCACCGCATCGTGGAAGCTTGCAAGCATCTCCTCGACGGCAAAAACTTCCGCCTGGCAACTCTGATCTCTCTTATTGGCAGCAACGACGCAGCCAAGAAGGATGCGAAAGAACAACTAAGAGAGTGGCAAGTTGCCCACGTCCTCTCCGAGTTTTCGCAACCAATTCGCGCGCTCTACGAAATGCTCAGTGGCAATGTTTGCGTCTGCGAAGGAACAAAAGGGACAGTAGAGAACCGCGCCGAGTCTTTTCTCATCTCGAAGAGGTTTGGCCTTAACTGGGAACAGGCATTTGGGATGAGGCTTTGGTACGCGATATCCGCGGAGGGCAGCATCGCAGATGCTGTAGAGAAATACAAGGAAGACGTGCGACAGGATAGGGAAATGCCGCCCATCACGTGGTTCACCGAACAAGGTATTAAGAGTATATGGAACGATCCAGATCAAGATCAGCGAGAAGACCTGCTCTGGGGCTTACTGCGGCTCTACGCTGCTGATACACAGGTAGATTTGGAAGCGATATTACGGCCGGAGAATTCCCAACTTTCCCCTCTTGATTACCGACTATGCTGGCAATTAGGGCAAGCATTGACCTCTACTGGACGCGCCTCATTCGGGAAGAACGCCACCGAAAAGGCCGACGCTGCGACTATCTCATATGCAGCGCAACTGACGAATGAGGGTAGCTGGTTAGAGGCAACTTTTGTTCTATTGCATCTTTCGGATCCCGAGGCACGATCTAAAGCCATTCAAGACCACTTGTGCAGACATGCCGGCCTAATCGGGGCCGAAGACTCGAGCAGTTTCAAGAAGCTTGCCGGAGACTATAAGATTCCGAGACAATGGATCTGGCATTCAAAAGCGCTGTTCATGCGAAGTGTCAAGAAGGACGCAATTTCGGAGGTTCAATGCCTACTTCGCGCAGAGTCGTGGGCCGACGCTCACCGTACCTTTATTAAGGAGGTAGCCCCAGTCACTATAATTGAGCGTGACTACGACGCCCTTGCCGATCTACTCCAACAATTTGAGGGTCACCATGCACAGGTCCCTGATTGGAACATTGGTGGTGAGGTCTACAAGGCATTCCTTCAATTAATGGGTTATCAACGACGTGCCGAGCCCCCATCCCCGGTTCTCGTCAATGCTCTGCTTGAAGGGTTACCAGCGATGCATGGCAATACACCTGAAGCCGGTATCATAGAGTATGCCGCCCTAACGGAGATGGCAGCTGAAGTGGCAAAGGTGGTCACTGGCATGGCAAAAGCCGGAGAGGTTAGTTATTTTCCCAGTTCTCGAATCTCCGCATAATTCAGTCACTAACTTCATATGCTAGATGGAACATGAGCGCATCTTGCATCTTCCATTGACAGAAGATGTCCTACTTAAGCACTCGAGAGACCTTGCCTGGTCACACTATTCGGCCGTGATAGCTGGCCATTAAAACACCGTCACCAGCGACCTTTTTTTTGCAAGGACCAAGGAATAAGATAGATAAGAGGAATTGCAACACCAACAACCCAGTTTGTGCGAGATATAGGATACATAGTCAATAGTTTCTCTACGGGATAAACTACGGAGGAAACTAGATCCGACGCGGTCATGAGGAGCCCAAAGGTGGATGTTGGAATGCTGGGTGTGTCACAAGGAATGGTACGGACAAACCTTGCATTCGTGTAGCAGTATGTAGGTAGCTAGCATAAACCCGTTAATGGCTTAAAGCCGAACCCCATCACGAGATTATCTTTGATATTGTGAATGTCTCTAAGTAAGCCTAAAGTCAGGGGAGGAAGTCCCGCTTCTGTTCGTCCATAGTAGCCCCCTATAATAAGTATCCACAATAGTAGCTACGATCACAAATCCAAATCCAATGTTAATATCAAGATATATACAGCAGATATTTCCATAGGGTTATATGGCATTTGTATATACAGGTTTCTTTAAATAGATTATATGGCTAGCAATTACATATAAACAAAATTACGGTTACTTTAGTCTTCCTTGACCCTCTCGAAGCGTAGGTATAACGACCCGCTCTTCGGACGCCCGGTATATGCATCGGTTGGCTCTACATCACCATCATCGTCGACGACGTGACTCGTGTAGTTGGTGTAGATAGCCGCGATCAGGAGTTTCATATCTGCGGATTCGTCAGTTCATTTGTTACTGATTATAAGGGCTAGGAGGAAAAAGCAAAGGAATACGACAGACCATGCATAGCGAAATTCGACCCCAGACACATCCTCCCTCCACTAGAGAAACCCCAGAAGTGTCTGTTCACATCGCTCTTGCCTTCCTCGTCGGCGACCGCGTCCGAACTGCCTTCCGTAGCTGCCCGCCGCAGCCACCGCGTGTAGTCCCACGTCTCTGGATCCGGGAACACGGCTTCGTCTCGATGCAGGTTCCACGCCGACGCCGAAACTCGCACGCCGGCAGGTACTTCGTAAGGCCCAATCCGACACGCCGACGCAGGCGTAACCCGCGGCTCCGGCCCACCGGCGGGTGTGTACCGCCGCACCGTCTCGACGACGACCGCATGCAACAGGGGTAAGGTATCCAGTTGTCGGGAATCTGGGTGCACCACCTTTCCATCCTTACCAACCCGCATATCCGGCTTCAACGTAAGAAGCTCCCGGCGTAGTTCACGCTGTAGATCCAGGGAACGAGAAAGATGGTACGACGCATACGTCAGCGTAACACCCGTCGTCTCCTGCCCCGCAAGCACATGGTCCAGGATCTCGGACGCGACGGAGAGCTCGCGCTGCTGGATCGCAGTCGTATAAAGCGGGGAGGCCTCGCCATTAGTGTAGCGCTCCTTCGCGATTCCCGCGAGCAGCGCACGCACGACGACGGGATCATCGGCTGTATCCACGGCGGCAGCAGCCTTCGCCGGTTCGTCTTCGAGGAACCGGATCGTAGCGTCGCTTTTCTCCTTGCACCACGCCTCCAGCTCGCGGTTTGCGGCGTGCACCCAGTGGGGCGTGGGATCGAAGCCGACGCGGCTGAGGAAGCGGGAGAGTCCCGGGAGCTCTTGGATGAAGAACCCGTAGTTCTCGCGCGTGGCGTACAGCGCGAGCCAGTGCGCGCGGTGGGACGGCCGGCGGATGAAATCCGCGCTCCGGCGGAGGCCGAAGCAGTATGAGGAGATGAAGTCCAGGGCTACCGCGCAGAAGAGCGAGTGCACGTCTATCCCGTGCGGCTCTTGATGCGGTAGCGTGGAGGCGTGCAGCAGTGGGAAGAGCCGTGTGTTGATGATGGCGCTGGCTTGCGCGGCTAGCGCTGGCGAGGCGTTGATGTACGATTTGGAGTATACGTGCGATACCATGCGCTTACGCAGGGAGTGGTGCTTTGCGCTCTCGGCGGAGAATGTGCATGGGACTCTGTTTCATGGTTAGTATGGCTTATTCGTGATAGTGCGATATCAAGGGGGGTAATAAGGGGAAGGGAAGAATATACCCGTAGTTGTTGAAGAGAGAATACCACTGGTGCTTGTCGAAGCCGCCTTGATAGATGGTCTTCACGGTCTCTATGTTATTAACGCTCAGCTCATTAGGTCCGATACGCACTATAGGTCCGTACTTCTTGTGAGCCGCGTGTAAGGTACCGTTCTCGCGACTCTTGAACCGAGCCCATAGGATCCATGCTGGTGAGATGGAACAGGACCAGTGGGCACTCGGGATCTTCGAAAGCGGTGAGAGGATGGCCGGGTATAGTACATATTGGTATATGAGTAGTGTGAGTATTATGAGTGCGGTTGGTGCATAGAGCTCCGCGACACTAAGCACAGCCATGATGGGGAGTTGTAGTCATAGGGGTCAGTTCCTTCAGGGGTACCAATCGTAGTGTGTTTAGCTCGTAAATACAATTAAGATATGGGATATTATTCAAGATGAAAATCCTAGAAGGTTAGTTGAGAGACTTAAATGAGTCACATCTTAGTGCTATAAGTTCCTATTCCTCATTTCAATCCTATATGAGTATGGGGGTATTCTTAAGTTTCTAGGCAGAGGATCAATCAATTGATGAGCACGAGACTATGGACGATAGACGTTATCATCAGTGCCCCTCCAGTTGCATCGGTAATGCTTAATGCGATGTATCGAGATATCCGCCTCTCAGTGATTGGCCGCTAAAGAATGACTAATTTTTAGGGCCGATCCATTTACTCTGACTCACTCGATATGCGCATCTTTTCTTATTATTATTTTAACACAATTTCGAACTTTTCTAGGAACTCTCCAAAACTCTATAAGTCGTATAAATATAGACGTAAATTGAGCCTCTCAGATCTGGTCTACTTTGCTTACTACTTATTATAATACGTCTTATCAGTTAGCTCAAACTCGTTGCTATTATATTAATTCTTACCTCTTTTACAGTGCAAGAGTTGCCACAGACTACGTCATAATCATAGACTTCAATGTCCGCTAAACCAACAAGCATAATACGCCATATTGTTCATGCTATCTTATTTTATAACACAAATATTTCTCATTTCACTCTAGAATGAACCGCTCATAGGAAACCATAATCATGGATATTATAGCTTCATCCATGGCGTCCCTCAGCACATCTAACCGAGGCCCAATTCTTATGGCATTGCCCGCCGACATATTCTACATCATATTAGTGTATCTTGACACTGCAAGGAGTGTAGCCCATCTGGCAGCAACCTGCAAAGGTTTATATCAACTCATTTCTCGGAGCGGCTGGCGTATATTCGTGACCTCACGCTTTAGTGGCTATGATCCGTCTGAGGCCTTATCCACGGATGAGTGGAGAGAACGTGCACGCTCTCTGACTTTACAGTCGAGAGATTGGGATAGGCGTGCCCTTGTCGTCACCGCTCTGAAGCCTGAGATGACGCGTCGCGCCCATATTATGAACCGAATTCGTCCCACTCAGTCGATTCCTAGCAGTATCATCGTCGATGCCCATCATCTACGTAGAGGCAATGACTCTAAGGATCTCGTATTCTGGGGCGCTGGTGAAGATATATTTGGGTTGCACCGGTATACTCGCGGGCCTAAAGCCAACCAACCTCACACCATAGATTGGCTACGCAGCAGGGGTTCTTCACATGGGCACCATTCCGGCAGAGACGATGTCACTTGCGTATCCATACTTAAAGATAGCAAATACAACTACGACCATGGGTATGGCAGTGGGGACGATGTTCAAGTATTAGTCGGCAGAGCTAGCGGTCAGCTCCATCTGTTGTCTATGGATGCCAAAAGATTTGGAATTCCTCTCTTAAAATTCCGAGGTCTTCGTGAATCTTCTCCGTACGACGAGGCGGCCATACATCAAACAGAAATACAGTCGCTCGATGTCAACTATAAACAAGGTACGCTTGCCGCCGCAACCAAGAAGAGCGTCCTAGTCTACCCTTTGGGAAACGACCAACAAACGGTCTATGATGAAAGTAATCAAGACAATCTAACTGCAGAGAAGTCACCTTTCGTTTGGGCCAACACGGCTCTAGCGTTGAACCGTAAGGGGCGAAGGTCGGGATCTTTCGAGTTCATTCGATCCATCAAATTCGTGAACGACGATATTTTAGCGGTGGCTTTAAATAAGTGCCGCCATCCGCTCCAGTACCTAAAATTTACACCAACAGGGATTGAAACGTCTCCTGGAACAAAGATAGACAGTCATGACCATTCCGTCGGCTCTTATACATTAAGAACTGTCAGAGCAATTTTGCCCGTAGATACGAGTTCGCTCGCCTATGGGGGAGGAAAATCTATGCTTAGCTCTTGGGATGACGGCACAATACGCCTCCAGGACCTCCGCACACCCTCACCGGTCGACAAGATCTTCCAGGACAACTTCGATATCTCAACCCCAATCAATGCCCTACTCTCCCATGGTCTCGAGCGATTTGTGGCTGGTAGCGCCTATTCCCCGGTACTTAAAATCTTTGACTATCGTTGGTCAAAGGGCTATTACCACACAGAGTCTCTTCCCTGTGGGAACGATAATCCCTATCCAGCACCCAGGGCCCCAACTAACATAGCCGAGCCAACCTATCTGTCTAACAGCCGATCAGTATGTGATTATATGGCTGGTCAACGATGCCGCTGGCACGCTTTGTCACGGCACGACTTCTACCGCCCCAACTTCAATATGTGGCTCCCTACTTCAGCCGGCGACAACTCGCCCGTTTACTCTCTCGCATCACCCTCGCTTGACTCGCCATCTATATTTGCGGGCCTCTCAGGGAACATGGTGGAGATCACTGCCAAAAGCTTCACACGGCCAGTGCACACAAAGGCGGTACGCCCTACTTTCTGGCCCGACTCCAATCTCGAGCACGTTTCGTACAAGCTCGAGGGTGATAATACACCCTTTATAGATACCGGCTCCGGGTTCGAGCTCGAGGACGTCTCCCAGGCCCAACGCGTGCCTCCGATGTATAGACAAATGTTCAGAGACGTTGCCCAGACCGATCATGGTCATCCCAAACAAGAGGAACGAGCTGCTTGGAGGAAGCGCCATCGTCTAGATGAGTGGCTGCAACGTTTACCTGCTGAGCTCGGAGACGGTTGAATAATTATTGAAATTCGCACTTTCAGCGTCCAATGATAGCTAAATATTTGTAGAATTAGTCCTATAGACGGGTGGATTATATATAAACATTGCCCATTAAACCCTTGCCAATCGTGGCCCTTCGTCCGATAATCGTACTTGAACGTAACCCATATATACCGTTCTCATCGTCATAATACAGACATTTACAACCCGTCATAACCAAGTGAATTACCATTAACCGCCCCTTGCTATCACATAGCAAACTCGACATCTAACTTGCTCGCCAGGAAGCCATCACGCTTCGAAATCACCACTTCAACAGGGCGCATCGGCTCCAGAATATGCACTGGCAACACACCATCGTTCTTCCGTGGTATCTCGATCTTGTCCCCGTGCGCGGGCTTCATATCGAACTGCACAACGACGAGCGCGACGAACGCCAGGATCTCATTCATGGCGAAGTGGCGGCCGGGACACAGCGTCTTGCCGCCACCAAACGCGCGGAACGCCGCCGGGTGGAACGAGTTATTCGGCTTGGGCCGCGGCGCGTCCTTCTTCTCCAGCGCGCTCTTCGGGTGGTGCAGTTCTTCGTCGTAGGTATCGAGGAAGCGCCCCGGGTTGAACGCCTCCACGTCGGACCCCCAGATCCGCCCGTCCGCGTGGATCACGCCGCCGGCGATCTGGACGACGGAGTTTTTCTTCAGAAAATATCGGTCTGTTAATACGAAATCTTCTTTTACGAGGCGTGTGGAGTATGTGTCGGACCCCAGGCGTAGACACTCCCGGTACACGGCTACGAGGACCGGGCAGTTGTTGCGCAGGTCCTCAACGCGCAGGCGGAATTTGGCTGGTTCGTCTCGTTGGGAGGTATCGGTATGGTGTGTAGGCCGGTTCAGCGACTCAAGTACCATCCCGATCTCCCGGCGCACCGCAGCGAGAAGCGCGTTGTCCGCGTAGATTTGGACTAGGATCCAGAAGGTGGATGTCGTAGCGTTGACGATACCCGCGAAGAGGAACGAGAGCTCCTCGCGCGCAATCGCGGGGATCGTCCAGCCGTGCTCTAACGCGATTTCCACGCGCTTGCGCACGATTTTAGATCCGGTTGCTTGCCGGTTTTCCTTCAGGTACTCGAGGAGCGCCGCGGATAGCTTTTCACGCCCTTCGTACGCCCGTTTTGCCGTGATGGAGGGGACGATATTCATGAGCAGCGAGCCCAACCCGTGATCGAAGTCCCAGAACGCACCTTCTAGGGACGGGTCCAGCGCGATCGGGTTCTCGGGGCCGTAGAGGTACTTCGCCGTGGACACGGTGACCAAATGGCGGACCCAAGCAAGCAAGTCCGTAGGGTTACCATCCCCAACACTGCTACCCGCAGCGTACGCGGCGATCTCATCGCGCATCTCATTCGCGGCGTCCAAGCTGAGCTCGCTGAGGTACTCCCCCGGGCCGAGCCAGGCATACACCATATCCTGGATGTCCGCCAGAAACCCGCGCTCCTCGCCGGGCGCCGGGTCCAGGTTCTTGCGCGTGATGGCCATAGTCGCGGCGTCGAGCCCCAGTACGCGCTCCGTGACCTCCGGGATGATGGGCGTGAAGCTGAGGACGCGGGATGCGCGCTGCACGGCGGCGGCGAGGGACGGGTCTGCTACGATGTAGATGCGCGACCCGGGGACGGGGAGGGTGAAGATGGGGAGCGTGCGGTGCCGGATCCCGAGGTTCTTGATATACCGCCCGCCGAGCAATGCCATGCCCAGCAGGTGCCCGATGAAGGGGATGGCGGGCGCGATGATGGGCGGTTCGCGCGGGTCGAGTTTCCGTGATGAGAGTTGGTACGCGAGGAGGTAGACTGTGAGGATACCGATTATGGCGCTGGTCCCTGCTGAGAAGGGCCACCATTCTGGTGCGATATCATCGAACGCCATCTTCTTTCTTGGCGTATATGAGCTAGCTAGTTATGAACGACAGACTCTAAATTCCAGTTTATACTTGAACTCGATCTCCAATGATTTTATCCAGATTCATGAGCTCATAGCGATTAAGTATCCAAAACAGTTCCCTACAGTTTCATGTTAGTCTTCAATTCCTATGTATAGCTATAGGAAAGCTCGGTGGCGTTGAAAAGTTTAGCGAATAGGGGCAAGTCGAACCTCGCCCCCGAGGGCGATCTTGTAACGCCCTTTCCAGGCACATTGTCGAATCGGAAAGTTCATTCGTGATGTATCTTGCATGAATCTCACTTACCAAGAATCATATACACCAATAGCACCAGAGACGCAGCAGTTCACATCCAAGTGAGCTTCCTGTACATTCCTAAAATTACAATGGCCAGGAAGTAACCGCGGCGCAGAAAAAAAAAACACAATTATACGGATATAACCTCTGATCTTTCCATCACAACGTGACATCGACAAGGGTCCCCGCAATTGGATTGGTTGGTGAACGCATCGAGAGATTGTTGCTTCGCTACCAGTTTCTCTATAAGCACCTTGTTTTATGAATACATGCTTATACGTGCATATAAAGGGGTAATTGACTAACTATAAAGCATTATACTGAAAAGGGGGCTTGTTTGTTGCCACTATGTACCCCTGAGCACATTATTATGTCAAATCGATATAAATTTTTATCATGTTAGTTAATATGAATAATTTATGAACTGTTGTACGCCACGTTAAACCTCATGTAGGTTTTGCAATGAGGAAATATGTTCGATATTCTCAGCTAGTCCATCCGTAAGCGTTCAACATTCCCTGAAAATTAGGGAATTATAAGTCACATACATGTAGTATGTCAAGATATGAAGGTTTCACTCTTCCATATCAAAGCATTATCAGAGAACCAGTACGTAATTCCCCTTGTTAAGGTCTCCTATCATATATTCAAGGTATTCCGGGCACCGAGAGGTCTCACGGAAGCTGCATACCACCCACCCACAAGATCTAACGAATAATTGTATTATTAGTACTATTCGCCATCTGGCATGTCGTTACCTTACAAATGCAAGCTTCATATATATCCCGCATTACTCTTTATTGTATACCGTCTTTTACCTTACAACACAAGGTAGGCGTTTTTAAGCTGCCAATCCCTTATATCTTATCCCAGCACTTCTGGACAAACTGAGATGCTTCCGCAACTAGTCATAGGTAATGATGAGTTGAGAATCATGGACAATGCTGTTATATAATTGGTGTTATATCGTACTGTAAAGATTCGTATATTCGTTTATACTGCATCATTATATTTAAACCCCACGTCTAAGCAGCTGGGACTTATCGGAATGAGGATTAGAATCCAGAAGATGATATCTATCTCATACTGCGTCACAGCTTAATCACGACCCGTATAGGATGTAGCTTACCGTGAATTAAGTGAGGTGATGCTAACTAAGTATAAGAGTTGATAGAGACTTCGCCTTGACCTGTCTCGATGACTTTATAGAAATGCCCGAGGTACAACTAGGGTAACATCAAAAGATGAAGTGTATCCCAAAATCACTTCAAGAGCAATGCTGCCAGCTCGTCATAGATGAGACCTGCTGGCGTAAGTTTTATATATCACAAAGTAGATATGGGGAAAATGACAATATGGACATACATGACTTGCGATGCTTCACACAGGTCAAACTGAAAACAGCCCAGACGCTCGACTCGGTTGCACATATGCAGTTCCACATCACAGGTGATGTACGTTATGATGTTAGATCGAACCCTACAGTCAAGATTTATCTACTATATTAAGGAAGACGTGATTTGCTAGTGAGACAGTCCTGGCTCAAGAATAATATCAACTGTAGTCACTGACATAATACATATTTAGGCACCTATTTAAATGCCTATTATACAGGCTCTAGTATGCATATCAATATCGCTGGGATGAATTGTCAGTTCTTATCTTGCAGGCAACCCCTATTGTCTTATCGACTCAAGTCTTACTAATATCAAGTAGGTAGTTACTCACAGCATTTCTTAGGTTATTTCATAATGTGGGTGACTTTTGAATGGACTGATATGTAATGATTGAATACTATGAACGAAGTCATAAGATGGCTTGATAGTGAGATGGATTCTTAGTCACCGCGATTTTTGCCAATTTTTCGCATGCTCTTCAGTGATGATATTTTGGTGCCTGTTCTTGACAGAGCCCCTATTGGCTGAAGGTCAATGGGTGACGTTGCTCAGCGTGGCTTGTGCACGGGCCTACGTCTACTTGGTACGTAAGGTTGGTTGCGCCGCAGCAATCGTTGGCAGGCAAAGCAGGCTCGGCGGGCTTGGTATTGTATTGGTGCAGTTGCAGGCCTTGAGAGGTACCTAGGTAGTTGTTCTGGGAGCCTAGAAGCTGCCACGCGAATATAACAAACTTGGAAACCAGTGGTATCAGGCTAGTCAGGTCAAGGGTCCATTGGCTGGGAATCGTAAGATCCACTCAAGCTTCTAATTGCCAATTGGCTCCTGTTGTTAATTTTGTACATCTGTACAGTTCAATACGAGTAACACAGACACAGACAACCACAGACAACAACTGACACAGTCAGCCATCACCAAGTTCAACCTCTCAAAAACATTCATCGTTGACATCTTTGTTCACTAAGACCTCAAATAATTCTCCAAACATACAGCCTGCTATCCTAACCATAATCGCTGCTACGACAATACCTTTACGAGTGATCGAACAATAAACATAGCCGATTATCCGTTACTTTACTGCGTCTTTGCATATCAAACCACATAGCTGTCCGTCCCGGGTTATCCAGTCGTCGTCATCAGCTTCGTTATCTGCTAGAACAGACAACTCTTTTTCTCGATACCAACAGGACTACTTGTTGTCGATCGCCAAATATATCTCAAGATGTCGCTTAAGGACGAGTTTGCGACAAGGAACTTCAGTAAGTCATCCATCTGTCTAGCAGGCTTGTGTAGCCTTCTCTAGAAGTAGATAAAGTCGAAGCTAATATTCATGTCAAGGTATCTACGGACAATGGTAAGCCTACGAACGATGTCCATCCCCATCAACCCGTGCGATCCGTCGATATGACGCTGCTACCCTGTCGAGTTACATATATTTGTCGGCGTTCCTGAAACGGCCGTCAGCGGCTTCAAGTCATTTCGCATACATACGGTTTTCGACGATCAACATTCTATTTGTGTTTTTTGGCAGCTAGGTTTCGTCGCGCAATTGCTAACATATCTCTTCCTCGGGTAGGCTCGGTATCCTGTCCATGATCCTATGCTTTGCGCTCGGTATTGCGAACCTGTTCAACCTCTTCTTCCATCCCCTACTAATCATCTTTGCTATCTTGGCACTGTAAGTTCCCCGACCCCTTCCGGAAACCAACCTGGGAACGAGAAACCGGAAAACTAACCATAACATCAACAGTGTCTCTTGTTTCATCATCCTCTTCATCGAAGTTCCTCTCCTGCTCCGAATCTGCCCTACTTCGGCCTCGTTCGATGCTGCGATCCGCAGAGTCTCGACCAACTACATGCGTGCCGCCACCTATGCCGTCATGGCCGTCATTCAATGGGTTAGCATTGCTATTGTCGCTAGCTCCTTGATCGCTGCCGCCATCGTCCTTACTTTCACGGCACTCTGCTATCTTGCCGCTGGCGTCAAGGGCCAGGCCTTCGTTGGAAGTAAGACGTTGGGTGGCGCAGGCGTGGCACAGATGATCGTATGATCGAATGGCAAGGTCACGATATGAACGAGTCGACGACCGTCAGGGCTAGAGGACTACATTATGAACTCCTAGTCTTGCGGGGAGGGTTGATGGGGAAATATCACTATCAATATGATCGATGAGCTTCGGGTTGACTAAAAAAGGAGTTGCGTCTTGTGTGTATGAAGGGAAGTGTGCGTGGCTTTTGGGTCTCGTTTCTCTTATACGCGGGGAAAAGGGATGGACGATTTGCATTATTTTGTTATGAATTTTTTAGGGAACGGCGTAACGGAATACGATGCCAGCACGTCGGCTGCTGATTGTTCTTGTTTTCCCAATACAGTACGGCATTCAGAATGGAAGAGATACCCTAGTCTGATGCTGATGTTGGTGTTTCTCACTTTCCAACTGTCCCTGTGATACTATATTGTTATATCCTATCTGCAATTCTCTAACTGCAGCTGTGAAAATGCTCTGGTCAAGATGGTGTTAATCATCGCCAATCTAATCCAGGAGAAGATAGCTACTGGATACTACACCCGACAAACCGGTAACTGCCACCAAAGATCTGAGAAGCACTGGAAGTACCGTACATGTAATAGCATGCCGCTGTTAATCCTTTAGTAATCGTGTAATTCTAAAGCGAATCATTCGCTATAATGAGGGAATATCTAGATTACATCTAACGCGTCATGGTATACTCAAGTGCTCCGTTGGCTTGAATCTCCCCACATAACCCCCACCGTTGAGATTCCGTAGGCGATCTATGAGTTCATCTTCGATTTCTAGCTTAATCAAAAAGGATCTAGACTAGACGCTCGGAATCTTCATTACTATCTAGAGCCGATGATACACGGGGACGAAATCAATTAAAAGAAGCGATGCCCCTATTTTTAAGAATAACTACGATAGCTTAGGACAGTCTCAGCTTCATGCTGATACTACCACCACCTATTAAATACATCGGGTGTGTACAGTGCTGAAACTCAATTCAGAGGAGTTCCGTGCTCCCGGTTCAACGTTAGGTTTTAGGTCCAATCCGGGAACTCTGGAAGATGAAAAAGTTTCAACTATTCGCTTCGAGTTTAGATCAAACAGATTGGATATTTGTCCATTTATTAGCAATATTTTTGGTGTTCTGACGAATACTACCTTAGGTGGTAGGTACCTCGTTCTCTCTCGGCTGTACCTAACGCAAGTGACGGCTAGGAACGTGGGGAAATATGCTATATGCCGTCATTGCTTAGAAGCTGAGTAGATCCTGTGGAAGGGAGGTGTTATATATTACATAGTATACCGTAGATTCTCACGATGCTTCTCTGTGTCAACCAAGCCCTCATTTTCGACAGTTTTTCGCAGGCTTCTCTTAAAATATCAAATAGTAGGAAATGATATTCCTGTCGTGAACTGTTCGTTACTCATCCGTCTACCTAGGTATGTAACCCAACCTACTCCAGTCGTAGCATCTATAGGAATGACTGCCGTTTAATGTTCCTTGCGCTTTACATAATGCATGCAACTCATGGTCCACGAAGCGGGGGGATGGATGTGTGACCACTCCGCGATGATGCACCCGCTTGGTATCCCGTCCTTGGAGACGGAGGCTTCTGTATTTTTCAATATCTCCCGTCGAGCTAACACGGTCTTCAGTTTTATGTGTGCAGTAGTGGTCAACCCAACTCATTGCTTGATGCACTGCCTACCTCTAAATTTTGTGAGTAGGAATAAACAGTTGAAAATGAATGAGTAGAATGAACGATCTAAGCTTAGGGGACAATATAGCGGAATCTAAGTCCGGTGGTAGATCAAGAGACCTACTCGACAACGCCGGCTGTCCTAATATGGTCAATATATGCAGGCATCACTCTACAGAGGTAGTATATGTTACTCGACGTAAGTTGGTCTAAAGCTCTGGAGCAACTATTCCGCGTAGGGCGATAGCTTGGCCGCTTTGCTTCACCGTAAAGAAAAACTCTGACGCACTATGTACCCTACCATGCCATCAGCTGATTGGCAATTTTGAAGGCTAATACGGATTACGGAATGGCTAAGAGTTGGTGTGGATATGATGGATATGATGTAGTCTCATCTGATGATGAGGCTGATGATGGTCTGCTGGAATACCTATGTCCTCAATGTTCCACTTTATAATACGACACTGTGTTCAATGTTATACGTACCTACTAGGTGCCGGTATGGGCCACGTTTTGTCTTACCTGGTAAAGATTTACCAAGCTTTCTTTGCTTTCCTTGTCTTGAATCTATAATCTATTTGAGGCGAGAGCATGTCCGTTGATCGATCTCACGAGGTCTTACCGAGGAACTGCTTCTATCTCGCTCTTTGCTAGCACTTGAGAATCTCAACAGGTACTTGAAAGACAAGTAAACCAGCACTGAAAAACTTATGATCTCCGTATTTTATACGCAGTCCCATATCTTTTATCGGGATCACTTGCATCGAGCTCCATCTGGATGCTTGCGTCGATAGAGGCGCTAAAGAATGCGTTGAGCACAGCGCCGAGGGGTGGTGTTATGCGGTACGTATATACGTATCTCTTAGGTGTATCACCCCGCCGAAGACGTGAGCTCAAGTGCTCCCTTGATGGAAGCTCACTCTCCCTCCCTCCCTCCTTATTGTCAATTAGGTATTGGACAATTGCGATTGGTTTACACCGGACCTCTAGACCGCCTGCAGGAGAGAGGAGACGAATGGATCCATGAATAGATAGTACATACGAGGATAGCACTCGCCGTCGGCGTACCCCAAACGTACCCCTCACACTACGTAAGTTGTTAAGTTCGTAGTTGCCGGCAAGAGCTTCAAGTGCTTGTGACCTTAAGAAAAGAGTAGTACATGCGGGGTACATGGGTCGAGAGGTGCATCGAGGAACCCATAAGGAACCATAACTCAGGTGCTTCGAATTTTCAATACTTGACATGATGATCCTTGTTCTAGAAGCATTATTGGTAGCTAATAGAAACCAAGATGATTCCATGACATCGCCAACCGGCCCAGGCGGCTTCAGGTACTGTGCTGTAAAACGGAACCCAAAATGTAAGAAAAACCTGTCTGTACTAACTGCATACATTATAGAGCACTCGAGCTTGTTGAGGGTGGGCAGCTATATAAGTCATCCAGGTCCCTCTCAGTTTCATCATCGTGACTTTGGTTACAGAGTCGAAACTCCAATCAATCAACTTTAAACCTCATCTCAAATCAATTTGGATTATTTGAATTGCCTACCAAGACCTTACCTTGCGATCCAATACGATACAGCATTAATCGTAACAGCTTCAAAAGCAGAAAACGTCACGCCTTTGTTTTACCAAGTACTAATTTGCGTTTGCCCATTGCGAGATCTTGTTACGGCTGAATCGGATTGACGTTTACATACATCATCATTATCGACAAGAAATAATTGTTCCCGTTCTGGTTCTGGTTCTCGAAAAAGTGATCTCTTTATTACTCTTCCTTCTAGAAACCCTAGAAACTCTTGACTCTTTGGTTGTCTTGTCCTACCGAACGAGAGATCGATTGCCAGCAAAAATAACCGCCGGCAACGACACCGACATACATCGCCAATCGAGATCGAGCTAACGCTGCTGACCTGGCCGAGTCTCACTTACATTGACTCCCGACCAATCAACTTAAGAACGTTGTAAGTGACAGACGCACAGCTGTTTTGGAGAAACCCCCCTCCATCGTCGAACCTTGGCTCTCGTTACCTCCAATGTTCTTTGTTGGCCCGTTCACTTTTCTATTCCGGCTTCCCTCTTTTACATTCCCTTCAAACACAGACTCAATTCTGCTGTCTAGCCTGCTTGTTCTCCTCTGAGTAAGGGGCGGTGTAATTGACCACCTGCTTAAAACTTGCTTGCCTTGTTTTCTCGTTAGAAGAAGACGGGAATTGTCAGACTTGCATTTCAATGGCATTCTAACAGGGAGAACGTGGCTGCATCGCCGGGTCCGTTTCCATTGCCTAATAGCAACTTCACTCCTATCAAGAAGACCATATCTCACCATATTACGGCCTCCATCCTCCATCCTACACATCTTAACCTAGCTTATCACTATACCTATACCATCCTATCTGCACACAATATCTTTTATCTCTTCACCGCATGATGTGACAGGGGACAGGATCTGATCTAACAGGTGGACAACTAGTCAAGCGTAAAACTTGGTCCGGCCTAGTGTATCTGATAATAACGATCCACTGCGAGAGCCCGAAGACCAATCTGTTCTATCAACCCATAAATCTCTTGCATTACGAGGTCCCCAGACTTATACTCTTGTCTCTAAAGCCTATTGGTATTTATGCGGTACGTATGACTACGACTTTGCTACATATACAGTCCCGTACAAAGCTGTTTAGGCGGACACGAGAGCATATCGTAGCCGAAGTTCTGTTCAAGCTCGGCTGTTCCATCTAAACTATATCGCTGGGCGTAATCACTGCCGAGCTCGTGCTCCTTCGTTTTTCTTGAGTCACGACTACAATTGAATCATGGTCATTTGCTTTATCCTCTCCGCTAATTCTTCTATTCGATCTTTTTAGGTCCTATTTTCGTCGACCGTATTCCAATCGCAACAGTTTCGAACATCTGAGCTAACAAAAACCGGATTACTTGTTTTGGTATTATGTCTGCTGCTACCATGCAATCCGCTCCAGCTATTCCTCCTCGCCCTGCGAGGGCTCAAGATAAGGATAATGCGCCCTCAATACCCGTGGTTCCTCCGCGTCCCGTTAACCGGCGTCTCAACCGCTCCGTCTCCCCCAACCCGGACCGATTTGCGCCTTCACCCCTGAACGAAAGCCCTTTCGCAGCGAAGAGCCCCCGTGCTAGCCGACACAGCCAGACCCATCTTGGCGAAGAGCTTGAGCGACCCATGAGCGTTGAGATGCCCAATGTGGGCGAAGAAGGCCGAGAATATGCTGCCGCTATCGAGGAGCTGGGTACGTCCCCAGAGGCGAGTCGTAGGTCGTCTACCTCGCCAGAACAGACCAGAACCGTTGGCGAGGATATTAAACTATATGCGCCAAAGCCAACAATGCCAGCGCAGAGTGCCAAGCAGCGGGTCGCTGCGGTTACTCGTACTGATTCCGAGCGGGCTGCTGCCTTTGGCATCGGGCGTTCTTCTGGCGAGGATCAGATGTATCCGGGCCGCACCCTGAAGAAAAAGGCTAGTACCACGAGCCAGCTTTCTCACCAGAGCGAGGCATTCACCGATGACGGCCATGGAATTCCTGAGATTGGACAACGTGTTCCCATGTTGGCCAATGCTGGCGATGTCCAGGCGCCATCACCCGCTCCGCCGAGAGCTACAAGCACCGACGGGACGAAGCCTATTCGACATCATACCAGGAAGACTAGCTCTCGAAGTGGTTTTGGTGATCTTCCGTCTGATGTCTACGGTCTCCACGGACATGGCGTTGCGTCCACGGATAAGCTTGAGAAGGCGTACTACGAGAAGCACCCCGATGCTCTCAAGAAGGAGCGCTACAATCACCTTCATGATCGCGTCCACGATTACTCGATGAGCAGTGAAGACCTCAACAAGATCGTTCGGGATACAGCCAGCCGTGGTGCTGGTTTTGGTAACGCAAACTGCCAAGTTAAAACTTTGGAGTGTTTCTAACCAACGCTATAGGTACTTCGGCCGATTATGTCGGGACCCCAAGTGAACAAGTCGGCTATCGGGCAGCCGATGAGTATACTTCACGTATCACGTCTCCCCGCCCGCCGTCAGCTGCTTCTAAGCACGACACGAACCTCACTTCGCCGTTGAAGTCTAGCTTCACTGGCCCTGAAGTGACCGTTGACCAGGGTGATACTGCTAATGATGACGATGTGATTCATGTAGATGATACAGATCGACACAAGGGCTATGCCAAATTTGGTGACAAGAAGTCCGCCGAAGGTGAGGGTGCCGAGGAGGCATATGCTCATCCGATCTTGGCGCCTGATGAGGTCGCCAAAGACCCGTCTCCCTACCAGCAGCAGCCTGCTGTGGAACCTCCGCCGGAACGACACGGTAGTGTATATGAAATGGAGGAGCCCAGGAGTCGCCCCTCTAGTAGACCGGCGAGTGTGTATAGTCCCCCACCGCCTGAGATGCATTCAACTCCGTTGGAAGACGTCGAAGAGTACGATCCCTTATTCCCTGAAGATGAGAAAAGCGGTAAGAAGCCTACGACACAGGCTGAGAAGCTGAAGGAGTACCGCCAAAGATTCCCTAGTAAGGACATCTGGGAGGATGCGCCTAATAGCGTCCATTCCACTGCGGAGGTCTCAACGCCAGAAATATTAGAAGCTCGTCAAAAGGCACAGGCTGCGGCATTGGATGTACCCCCACGTGAGGGCGAAACTCCCGCTCAAGCGTTCGCGCGACGACAAGAGGAACTTGCTGAGAAGGAAGCCGTCAACGCCGATAGCTTTCTGTACCGCCAACAGAAACCCCCGTCATGGGCCGGACACCAACCGCACCTTGCCAAGGAGATACAGAATCGACCAAACATGGCCCACAGATTTCCCAGCCGGGACGTCTGGGAGGACACGCCTGATTCTTTACAGTTCACCGCAACCGTTTCTACGCCGGAGACCGCTGAGGAACCAAAGGAAGATGAAGATGCAAAGCCAGCCGAACAAACTCATAAGCCTACGATACCCGCACGCCCTAAGAAGGCGGGATCAGGTGATGATTCTACTTCGAAGCCCATCGTTCCTGATCGTCCAAAGCCCCATATTCCTGTTCGACCTTCCAAGCCGGCTGTAGAATCTAAGGGGTCTGAGGCCGCAAAGTCAAAACCGGCCGTGCCTGCGAGGCCTGCCGGAGGAAAGATCGCTGCTTTGCAGGCGGGGTTCATGTCAGATCTTAACAATCGTCTGCGACTAGGCCCTCAAGCCCCTAAGAAGGAAGATCCTGTCGCACAAGAACATGCAGAAGAAAAAGAGAAGGCTCCGTTATCTGACGCTAGGAAAGGCCGAGCGCGGGGTCCGCAACGACGAGCTCCCACCAAGGCATCCAGCCCAAGTGGTCTGGAATCTGGCCCACCGCCTGCTTCTAATGGAAAACCTGTTTTGAGTTTCTCTATGACTCGCACTCTATTCAGCATAGATGAAGAGGGCACTATGATAGTAGACGACTCCGGACCAGGGGCGGTACCAGCAATTTCACCGGAAGCAGAAACTAAGACCCACGAAGCGGCAGGTGAGGAACCGAAGGTGGCTCAACCACAAGCCCCGGCGGAGCAAGACAAACCTGAAGTCACATTGGAAAAGTCGGAAGATAAGTTAGAGGATAAGTCCACCAACGAGGTTAAACCCGCCGATTCTACACCTATCGATACGAAGAGCGAATCCAAGACAACGGAAGAAACCAAAACACTTGTCACAAATACTGCCGGCGAGTCTATATTAGAAGAGACTATCGAAAAGAAACCCTCTGGTGACCAAGTACAGGAGGTTGAAAAGGCCACGGATGAGGTGACAGAATAGTAGCATAACTCACTTTTCTGCTGCAATGGGATATGGGAGTCTGCCATATTTCATTTCCATTTCATTCCGCCTTTCCTTTTCGGCTGAGAAGTTAAGTTGGGACGAGGGATACTATGAATTTACGGCAAACCATGAAAGCGTAAAGAGGAGGAAAGCAGCGAAGAAAAAAACAGCGAACCGTAGATCATGACACATCTCTCTCTGGTGTGGCCTAGTCATTTGACCTTTCCTCTCTTCCCATTCCATTCCTTCTTTATGATTCTCACCTCTTCTTCCTCACGGCTCCGAATCCTGTAGCTTCGATTCGACATAGACTTAGCATTAAAACAAAAGACTTCTGGGTTGTCTGGTCTCTTCTAGAGACAGCCGTGGTGCTTGACTCCCGTATACGTATTTTGACTAGGTAGTAGAAATAAACATAAATGAGCGTTTAGACTTGAGCTTACATTTTCTATTACCGAGAGGACATCAATTTCGGCCTAGATGAATCCATTCTCTGGACATCTAGGTTAGTGAACAGGACCCTCGACACGACGCTACTCGATCTAGTGATTATACTACTTACGTATGAAGAATAGGTTGTGCCTTTATCCCGTCTCTAGCTTGCTGCTATTTGATTATTTTACGGGGTGGTTGTCTCAAGTACGTACGTAGCGGTCATATGAGCTGGCAGTTGCTTTCCTATCTTTCGAGCCTCTTATACTTTGATGTAGCTTGTTCACACCATACAGTCACTAATACTAGGAGTCATAGGGCGCACGCAATACACAGACAGATACGATGAATGAATCCAAACTGTTCCGATCAGAGGCCTAGGGCTCAAATGCTATATGATCAATCCAATCCATCCTGCGCTACAAGGCAGTTCCAATCCCTGTCTCCCTATCCATTGTCCGTCCATACACGCCGCCTTTGCAGAGACCATTCTTGCTCGCTTGCTCGGATTGTCAACACCACGCCGCGCCATGCATGCTAAATGTAGAGGACAAAAGGAAGCCGCCGTGTAGTGTACGCCCTGTTGTGATCTCCCGATCTTCTTTTCTCCTCACCTCTTGTTTTTGTAGCAACCTTCATCCAGATAGCATGGCTCCCGAAGGATCTCCAACTCGTCGTCCTCGTCCTCATCTAGGACCACCATCCTCCTCTGTCTCGGATTCTGCTGCATATCCGTATCCCCATCGCCACCACCCGACCCCGAAGCTAGCTCCGCACCTAGACTCTCGCGCCCAGCCTCGCGGATGCCCTTCTCCGTCACGAACCGCGTCTTCTTGCGCGCCGGGGACCGGAGGGTGCTCCCGCCTGTACTGCTATTCCCATCATCGGTCACATCCGCCGTTCCTCGACTCGTGTCCGCTCTGCTACCGTTGAAATAGGCATCTAGCTTCGAGTTCGGATTCGCGATCCTAGGCCGTAAGTTCTCGCCCTCCTTCATACGCGCCAGCTTGTCCTTGAGTCCGCCGCCCCAGCCGAGCGCGGGTTTAGTGCCCGCGGCACCGGAGGAAGTTTGGGAAGATAGGGAGGAGGAGCCCGGGGCCGCTTCGCCGCGCTTGCGCTTCACGGGGCTCAGATGCATCTTAGGCTCCGAGCCGCGGGCTTTGACAAGGCCGAGGGATTTCGCGTCGAGGTCTGGTTTACGTTCGTCGTCTACGGTCGCTCCGGAGTCTGATGTTAGGGTTGTACCGCTGCCGCCTTTCTGCATGTACTCCTTCCCAGCGCCGGAGCCGACGCGGCCGAGCGTCTTCATGAGCTCGCGCTCCTTCTCTTCCGTGGCTAAGCGTCTGCGCAGGGCTTCGCCGCGCTCGAGGCGCTCGGCGATCTGGCCCCCGAGGACTTCGTTGTCGAGCAGACTCGCGGCGCTGGGCTTGGAGATGAACCACTGGCTCTGGGAGCTGCGATCGAAGCCGTTCGTCCTGTTTTTCTTCCCGCCTTGATTGCCGTAGTTGTTACTATGGTACTCCCAATCATTCGACCTATTCGAGTTCCCCTTCCAACCACCACCTCTGCCACGACCGCCTCCGTCTTTGCGCGGCCCGAGCCCCGTGTTAAACGCATTGACGTCCTGGCGCGCCTGCCGGTGCTTCGCGAGCCCGAGGTTCATGTGGAACTCGCAGAACTCGGTGCGCTTGCGGTTGACCCAGCTATTGCACAGGGCGCCGTCCTTCTTGACGCTCTTGCAGAAGCCGAGGTCGCGCGCGGTCCCGATCTCCAGGATCGTGTCTTGCCCGCTGTTGATGACGAGGCTGAAGCGGCCCGTGTCGGTGCGTCCGGGGGGTGGTGGCATGATGTTCGGGTTTAGGATCGCGAGGAGCGTCCCCGGGACGAGCTTCCAGTACCGGTCGAAGCCTGTGTTGAACAGGAAGAGCTCCAGCTCCCATTGCAGGTCGACTAGTTGCAGCACCATGTACTTCCCCTTGGCTGGGTCGGCTTGTGCTTTTTCTTTGAGGTTGTTGTTGCTGTTCTTGTGCGTACGGGGGTCTGATTTGGAGGCTAGGATGCCGAAGACCACTATGTCCTGTTCGACTTCAGGTAGCTCGAATTCGGGTGCCTTGACGTGTTTTAGTAGATCCTTGATCACATATGTCTTCTTACCCGCTAGATTTCGCGTGAGCACTGAGTGTGGTATCACACGCTTCGATAGATGGACACTGGAATACGGTTCGAACGCAGAGGCATCTTCCTCTGGCACCTCAGAAGCGGGCACTTTCTTGTCCTCATGCTCGGCGGTCTCCGTTTGCGAGTCTATCGATCCCCCTTGGCTGGTGCCTGGGCGGCTCCTGTCCTGCGTAGGTCGTCTTAAACTAGGCATCGTATTACTGCGTTTAAGCTGGCCACCAGCCACAACTTCATCACGGCTATACTGTTCTGGCTGTAATGGAACGTCGGGTATCTCCTTTGCGACGCTCTTGAATTGTTCCATCTCCTGCCTCCCGAGCTCGAAGGCATTACTCCTCGATTGTTTTATCCTTTCCCGTCTCTCTTGTCGACTCGCTTCATCTGATCTAGCCGCTGCTAACCTCTCACTGAAAGTCAATGGCCGTTCCTGTTTAGTCGATTTCTCGGCGGTTCCGGGGGCTGGTGTATGCGCTCTTCGAAGATAGCCTCCTTGCGAACCATTTTGGTTCTCAGTCCTCTTAAAACTTGGAGCTCTCTTTAACGAAACGTCCTTCGCCTTAAATCCCTTGTCGATGCCTAGACGTACTCTACTAGGTGAGTTATCGCCCTGCGCTGTCTGCGCTCTCCTTACTGGTGATGCGGGGACCTGTATTTCAACCTGTGATTGCGGCCGTAGCGACGGCCCCGACCGTATGGACTCTGCTCGGGATTGGACCCGACTAGCTGTTGGGACATCTGGTATAGGTGCAGATTCAGATCTCATGGGACTGGATTCTCGTCCGAGTGCCTTCTTTGCCTTGGCGCTTTGTAACTTCTTCAGCTTGAGTTTCGCTTGGATCGCTTGAAGCTTTAGTTGTAGCATCTCTTCGTCCTCGTCTTCATCGTCTTCTAGATCCAAGTCGACATCCTCCTCGAGATTGCGCCGTGAATTACCAGATCGAGCAGCCAGTGCGGGTGTCATCCTCGATCGCTTCGTCGGAGACGGGGACGGTGATGCTCTCTCGGCCATGCGTCGCAATCGTTCGCGTCCCTTGGGAGTACTGAGGAGGACATCGTGGGGAGATTTCGGCGGCCATTGGGCCTCGGGGTCTGCGCCTGATCCTACCATAATGTGTAAGTAATTCGACGTTGATGCTAGAGGGACGTCGCCAACGCCTTCAGAACATACTAGCAGGCATGGTAAATGTTGTTCCCGTTGGCCATGTGTTATGTTTGCGCGGCAGAAGTCAAGTCCCGTCCCCTCCACTCCAAACCTGCAGGGGTCCGGCGACTTCGTTGGCTAAGGTGATTGATTGATGCTATATCATGCACCAAATATAGAACAAGCTTGAGGGAAATCCTGTAGGGTGAAAGCAAACTGAGTATCTTGCTTGTACGTATATCAAACTCGAGTCAACAAACAGAAATCCCGTAAATCAATCCGTTAGTCTAGAACTTGCTAATGCACACGTAGTATTTTGATTCCGTCGTATTGGATTGGTAGGGTATCACGACGTCTCGGAAATGTTCAGGGTTCAATGTTCTAATGAGTTCAAGTAGAAGTACCTATGCAGATATCGATAAGTGACAATCGCATAGCCAAACCCCACATGACGGCGTATGATTGGCAGAGTGGAGACGCGTTTCCCCTTTAGCAACACTTACAGAACGCGATTTACATCGAGACGCGTCGACAGGGGTATCGGTACCGTTAGAGGTACACCTCGAAATTATATACGGAATACCCAATTGCTAACCAAGTCTTGCCTCTAACCATACTAACGAGTTGTAATATATTCTGATCTCGCTGCTGGACGTTGCTTCTATTCTAGAATACCAATTGTCTTTATTTCAGATTGGATTTCTAATGTTTTGGTAAATCAGAGTATTAGATTTATAGCATGGCGAGAACTACCAGATCAAAGGCTAGTTCGGCTGGTGCAAAGTCGGACTCCAAATCGACGACTACCTCTAATACCAACTCGAAATACACATTACCCGCAGAGTCCTCAAATCCTCCGAAACTCTTCATCCTTCCTACCAAAGCTACAAAAGATGCTAGAATAGTTTCCCTATTAAATCCACGATATGGAAAGCCGACGAGATACCTTGTATGTCCCGAGACCGGCATATACGAATTCACTAGGATAGCTGCGCCCAAGTCCACGCCCAGAAGTTGGTTGATAGAATGTGGGGATACAGGCAATGTTGAGGAAAAATCGAGCGAGGATAGTGCTGAGCTTGGTGCTTATGTTACGAAAGGCGCCGACTTATATGTTGCGACGCCGGTCGACCCTATATTTCTCCTATTACCGGCCTTCGCGGACCAGTCCGGCACTATTAAAGATGGGAAGCGCATGTTCGTATCTAGCGACGACCACCTCGACTCTATACGCGATGCTTCGCCGCATTTGGCTGAGATATTACGGTGGGGTAAAGTAAGGACACTGTTGGAGTCGCGGATGGTAGCCATGTGCGACACGGCGGAAGCGGGTGACGAAACCATGTTCCGCTTCAGCGAAGATAAGCTTCTGGTCGAAGTGTTGGGTAAAGCGCAGAAAATGTGCCATCAACCCTTACCAAAAAGCATGGAGGACAAGTTCGTGACGAAAGCGCTAGAGGCGCCAGTAGTAGGCGTGAAGAGGGAGAACACAACCCTGTCATCCGTCACGCAAGAAACACAGGCGCCAGCGCAGTCCGAGACCCCTGTGTCTACTTCGGAAGCATCAACACCCAAGGTCGAGTCCGAAAGCCAGTCATCAGTCTCCTCCACAGAAACCACCAAAACCGTCACCTCAGAAGCCTCTACAGCTGCGACCTCTGTCATTATCGAAGAATCCACAGCCGCGATTACCACCACCGCCGAACTCATTTCCACCCTCCACGCCTCCCCCGAAGTCATAAAATTACAACGGCTGCGCATAGCTTTCAACTTCATCTGCTCATGCTACATCGCACCAGCCCAAGCGGCGCAGCTTTCCGCACGCCTTACATCGCAGACCCCGGCACTAGTCGACTTCACGCCTCTAGACTCCTACCTAGCGGAAATCACCAAGCTAAGACAAGAGGTGGCCGCGACGCGCAGCATAGGAGATTACTCGCGCAAGCGTGCACTAGACGACGAGGAGATCGCAGAGCGGGCCGAGAAGAAGCGCAAAAAGGATGAAGAGGACAAGCGCAAGAAGGCGGGCGAGAGTAGGGGTGTCCGGGATTTGAAGAAGGTGAATACGGTGGGTATGCGGAAGATGAGTGATTTCTTCAAGAAAAAGTAGAACCGGACATGCATACTGGTCGCGCATTATAGGTGTTTGTATAATATGGATTTGGGCTGTATTGTATAGCTCTGGGCTGGGCTGGGTTAGGCCCCAGGATATCCGCGCCATGTATCATTTGTATAGATACTGGCGTAACTACCAATCAAGGAGTATCATAACTTACTCCAAGCTTTACCTCCATCATTAGCATTTCCTCTAATACCCTCGAGGCCCTCGTGACTTCCCTCTCAAAAATCCCCGTCCGATATTCGACGTCCCTCTGCCACCCGGCGTGCTCGTCGACGTCGTATCCGCCGCAGACGCGGGTCTACTACTCGACGCATACACACTGCGTCCCGCCGTCGCCCTACCCCTCGCAGCCCTCGTAGTCCCGACGGTACCCCTCGCACCACGCGCCGCCCCCCTCGTCGTCCCGCGCGTCGACGCAGCAGCCTCGCGCTGCCGCTGTTCCTCCTCGTGCTTCCTTCTCGCTTCCACGCGTCGCCGCTCTTCGTTTGCGGCGCGCTGTTCCGCTTCGCGCGCCTTCTGCGCCGCTTCCGCTTCGATGTCCGCGAGGTCCTGCGTCGCGCCTTTCCACGACGGGTTTAGGATTAGGCGTTGGTTGTGCTCCGTCTGCGACAGGATGCGCGTCCAGGTGTTCAGGAGCGTGGATGCTGTCGTCACGGTGTTGGAGACGGTCTAAGGGGGGAGGAGATAGTGCGGTTAGCTATGGCTAGGTAGGGATGGTGGTGGCGTCATTTGGGGAAAAGTCTGGAAGGGATAGGGCAAGGGGTATGGAGTATGGGGTCTGGGGTAAAGGGAAGAGCGCCGTACCTGCATGTTGCCCTTCGCACGCTCCAGGGTCCCGAGAACGCCCTCGATTAGCTCATTAATGTTCCGCACGCCGTCGAGTTCCCGGCGCAGGTTTGCGTCGCGCGCTTCTTCCGGGTCATCGTAGCGGTTGTTTGGAGGGTTAGAGGGAGTCTTGGGACGGTCTGATTGTTCTTTAGAGGTGGGTTTCTTCGTTGGCGAGGCGAAGAGATCCTCGTTATCAGAGTCGTCTTGGTGATCGGACATGGTTGCGTTGAGAAGGGGAGAAAGGTATGATGAATACGGATAGCTATGGATTATGTCGCAATGCAACACGGCGATTGGCGGGGTAGCTTTAGCTATTCAAGGGGGGAACTAAGCACCAATACTCTAGAATATTTCTAAAACGCAGCTCAAATGGTACCTGGCACTTATGTGGGTATTTCTCAGATTTATGACGTAAGGTATATGATTTCTTGTATGTAATATGCGTCTGTTTGAGACCGAAAGGACGGTTGGTATCTAAGACTCTTTTGTTGATATGTGCTGTCGTACAACAGTGTTTTCGTTTGTGGGGATGACGATGTGTTGGCTGCTAAATTGGCCAATTGACCCAAGTGTTTCTGCTATCGATAGGGCCATTACCACTCAATTCACGGTGGGGCCATGATCTGCAACGCGTCTTGGGTGTTGCACGCGTCTGGAAGCCAGATACATTTCAGATGTACCGTACGTACACAGTAAGATACTGTAAAGCAGCTAAGTGGAGTACATCCTGCCTAATACAAATTAGACTGGAAATTAGGTACCCATAATGATCTGTGCACCGTATCAGGGGTGAATTAAATTCAATTAATAGGAATGTCATAATAATTTGGGAAAGAGCTGCCCAGGTTCCAAGGTTGCTGCACGTTCCACACTGAATTTGGGGGAGTCGAGAAGCCCCCGACGCCCGGCAAAAGCCCCAGCCACTTTAATCTTTTACATCCTGCCACCCGCAATCCTAATGTTAATTCGCTCCCGTCCAAAATTTCCACGGCGACTTTGACGACTTGGTTCCCGCCGCTTGGAGCCACCACACAATTACACCTTTTTCCTTACACTTCTTGCTGTGAAACCTTGTCAGATTGGATTCGACTTGTCGGCGACAATATATGCTTGGGTAACTAAGCTTCATTGCTATAGAGCATTCTACAAACATTTAATTCTCAATCGAACCTTGATCGAGACGAGGGTCCCTCGCGAGGAAGGTAACGCGACACAACAAGTGCGGAGACTGCCTTCATTGCTACTCTCTCTTTCATTCGACCTTGGCCTTTGTCATCCACACACAACTCACTGACCACTTCACCTAAACATCAACACTAAACTCCCGACTCAACTCAAGCACCAGGCAATCAACTCTGCGAGACATTAGTTTTCGCCAGAGAAAGGGTGCCGCATGAGTCGAGGTCGAAAGGAGTTTCCGCCAAACTCAAAAGCCTAATCTTTCGCGCTACTCGCATTCTGCCTCACCGCGTATTGGTCAATTTGAGGCAGCACGCACTGGGCGCTGGGCAACAACAAAATCATAATCACTGCAACAACTGCCATAAATATAACCAGATAAATCAATAACCATGGCATCCTCTTTCGAAATCTCGACACCTTCACCACCTTCTAGAGTACACACTCCCGGCACTCCTAAGTACGGTTACGCCGATTCCTGGGAACCCTTTTCTCCTCGAAAGTCTGCTCGCATTTCAGCGCAGCGCTCAAGCCAACGCACTCCTTCCCCGAACGCTTCTTCAAAGCACCGTACCCGCGCATCAACCAGAACCTCCTCTTCAGACGTATTTTCGACTCCTGCCACTTCTCCCCCGAAGAAACGTCTCCCAGCCATGGATTCGGTTCGACGTGCGTCCGGTGCTCTATCCACCGAGAGCAGTGCTAATGCCACTGATTCTCCCTTTGCGCACCACAAACACAAGGCTAGCGCATCTACTTCCCGAAGCGCTATGCTTCCTACTCCTTCCAAGACGCCTCAGAAGCAGCCGGATGAGAAGGCACAGGCTAATGTCCGTGCCATCGCACGCAACCTGTTTTCTACCGATGCCGACGCCACTCCCAAGAAGCGAAAGCCCAAGAAGTACACCGGTCTAACGCTTGAAAGCTTCACCGCCGAGGAGATCGAGGAGCCTATTGAAATTTTCACTGACACCCGCGACCGAGTTCCCGATGCAAGCGACAACGCCGAGAACCCCTTCTACACAACCCTCCCTACTGCGACAGAGCCCGAGGCCCGCAAGAAGCGAGGCAGAGGCAAGCATGTATCTATTCCCGGTGAGGGCAAGCAGTCTATCGATGAGGCACTCCAACGCGACGACGGAATTGTCTATGTATTGTAAGTTATTTTACATCTATCATATCCATATCCTATCTATATCTTATCTATATACAACAAGCAGATATTTACTAACAATTCACATCATATAGCCGAGGAAAGAAGATCTTCCGCAAGTTCTCGTCGAGTGAGGATCTAGACTCAGCTAGTGAGGCAGATGATGAAGTCGATGCGGAGTTGGGCAGCGCCAAGGAATCCCGACAGCTACGTGCGCTAGCTCGCTCATCTATCAAACCCCGACTGCTCTTCCCAACCCCGAGCAAGGGCAAAGAGGTCAAGGAGGTTGAGAAGACGTCCACCGAGGACGAGGAGGCTGTTACCGACATCGAAGATCACGTGCTTGGTGATGTCGAGGAGGAGGATCAGATGGAAGTTCCGGAGACCCCGAAGGGCATGGCAACTAAGAAACCAGAGACGCCCGTTGCACCCCGATTCGCACCTGCCTCGCCTCCCAGCACGGTCCGAGCAACACGCGCTAGCACCAGACTGAACACTGAGGAGACCCCGATCCGACCCTCGAAGCCGCGTAGTCCGTTCGACAGCTGGCGTCGCTCTAAGGGCCGAGCCGGCGGACACGGCCAGAAACGAGAGGGCGAGGCCTTGGCTGGACAGAATGAGGTATCGAAGCGCCAGCGTGCCTAGTCCGCAGCTTAGTAACGACACCTACATTCGACTCTGGCTGCTAGGAATTCGAAGGCAGTGAAGCCTAGAATTAGAATTTCTCGGCCCGGTTAACTTCATGTTTCCCTTTGTATTATTCGACGGCGAAAGGTGCGATGGTTTTATGGATTAGGGAACGGAAAGGGATATCCGTACCTGGTGGTACTCTGGGCGTTACTACCAATGGACTAGGTTATTGATCGACAATTAAGGAAAATCCATGGATCTAGGTAGACCGGGAGAGTCTAAACAACCCAAGTTAATAGCATCCGGGAACGGGTCCAGATAGTATCTTGCCTCAGAATGAATTGAGTTCCGTAGTATTAGTAACATGGGTTCCTCGGATGTGACATCTGTATGTGGTGAATGATAACATGCGATATTGCCAACTTTCTCGGTAGTAACATCACTATCAGCTTGTCAGTAACACAACCGGATAGTACCCGGTGGTTCAAAAAGTCTCGGGACAAACGTCATCAGTATCTCTTGTATGTATGAGGGCATTCTGAACGTATCCTCAATACCATCCCCAAGTCTTCCGTACTGTTAAATTAGGGAAATTTGATTATTTTAGGTCCAGTGTATAGAACTCCATGCTTCTTCTAGATGTTCCAAAACTACAGTTACATATGGTTACGCACATGTGCTGGCTTCAAGGTTCCCTGCCATCTACAACCAACTTTAGGGAAAGTTATGCCAGAGTATCCGCGTATCACGTCATGTAGTGGTGCTATACGAAACACGTAGGTAGGAGCTAGCACTTGAGGAACCTGAACTAACGAAGGGACTATCCATCCATCCATGGATATTGCAATCGCTTGCCCCGCCCCCGCCTAAATTTCACTTTAAACACTTTCTTATCCGCAATTCGGCATCCACATGTTAACCCAACCTTCAACACCACCGTTCGACTAAATACCTATATAATTCCAAATCTTCTTTGTTTTGGGAGGAATTCTGCTCGTTTTATGGCTTCCCCTAGCATCCAAGGACCCAATTGACCCCATACGCTATCTAGATCGGCTATAGAACTCTCAAGCCATGCATATACTCGTGACGAACGATGATGGTCCGCCATCTCCGACCTCTTCACCCTATGTGCATAGTCTAGTCCGCGAGCTTCAGAAGAGAGGTCATACTGTCTCCGTCTGTCTACCTCATACACAACGGTCCTGGATTGGAAAGGCACATATGATCGGTAAGACCGTGAAACCTTCCTACTACCGGCCCTCCGAAACATTCGACCCATCACCTAGCGCTGCCTCCCAAGCTCAAGGTGCCACATACACACGGCCAAGCAAGAACAGCAACGAGGAAGAATGGATCCTCGTAGATGGAACCCCGGCAAGCTGTGCCCAAATCGGTCTGCACCATTTCTTCCAAGATAAGGGCCCAGTCGACCTCGTAGTGTCGGGTCCAAACTATGGCCGAAACACAACCGCCGTCTTTGCCTTAAGCTCGGGTACTCTGGGTGGCGCGCTTGAGGCCGCCGTGTGCAAAACGAAATCCATTGCGCTGAGCTACGCCTTCTTCAGCCGTAACCACGACCCCGTTATTATCGACGGTGCTAGTCGGCATAGTGTTCGTGTCATCGAGAAGCTGTATGCCCAGTGGCCGACAGATAAGAGCGTCGACCTTTACTCGGTAAATGTGCCACTCGTCGAGGGCGTCGAGGAACGCAAAACACTATGGACGGAAATGCTACAAAATTATTGGGGCAACAGCGGCGCTTGCTTCGAGGAGGTGGAAGGGAGCATTGGCGACGAAGACGAGGAGGAAGAAAGAATACGAGAGGCGGAGGAACAGGCGTCATCTGGTGCCCCTGACTCAAAAACAACTGGTGGCGGTGATGAGACGGGTCAAACCCGGTATCCGCACAGGCACTTCAAGTGGGCACCAAGATTCACCGATGTTTATAAGAGTGTCGAGGAATCACCGCCAGGAAACGATGGATGGGCGGTGAAGGAAGGTTTCACAAGGTGAGTTGGATCTCATTCCCATATATATATGCGACGACCACACCCGCGACCTAGGACTAACTCATCCTACAGTGTAACACCAATGAAGGCAAATTTCTGGCACGCGGCAACACATCTGCATGGAGAGGAGTTGAAACTGTGAGTTGAGTCTACTGTATTGCATTTGGTTTTGGACGGGGCCGGCAGCATCTTAGACAGCTGGAACTTTGCATGGTAGCATTACCGGCCGGTCAAATAGACAAAACATCATTGTCTCTAGATCATATGAGTGAGGTGAGCTATGCTATGGTAAAGGGGCCGTCACGTGCGTTGCATGCGTCGATTGCCTACGATGTGTACATGTTATTGAGTGTGGTTTCTCATTTGATGTTCTCTCCAGGGATGTGCCCGAATCTCAAGGGACCACAATGTCCATGTCCACCCTCAGCTACCGTCCCAAGCAGCACTTCTACGCCTTAATCGCTTACGAGGATCCCTATGTCCAACCCCTCATACTCTCTGCCCTACAGAAACTTTTCCCACCCGAAGCCTACACCCTCCTCTCGCTACCCACATCCGCCGTCCCGGGTGAACCCGTATCACTGCGTGAGATTCTCCCGAGTAATAGTGCTAGCCCCGTTCTACAAATCACACCCTACGAAGCCATCGATTGGGACTACGTAGCGAGCCATCCCGATACGTGCTTAGTGAATAGCTACATGCTGCGTAAGGCGTTGATACGGAAACACTACCTATCCGCCACAGTCGAGCATTGGGTAGCCAAACGCCCAGAGTCTGTGCTTAAGACGCATGTTAAAAGGAGCGAGGCCTTTGAACTGGATTATGCTGAGTTCCTCGACGATGCCCTCGTTGAGGCGTTCGACTTACGCGCCAGCCTCGAGAGGAACGAAGCTCAAGAGCAAGGCCACGAGACGGAGTGGTGGATCCTGAAGCCGAGTATGAGCGATAGGGGCCAAGGCATTCGACTCTTCAGCAAGATGGAGGAACTTCAAAGCATTTTCGATGAATGGGAAGAAGACCTTTCGGATGACGAGGAAGACGAAGATAGAGATGCAGACGGGGACGAAGGGGATGGAGGTGATGAGAAGCACGGAATCACGACCTCACACCTCCGTCACTTCGTCGCCCAGCCTTACATCCACCCACCGCTACTTCTCCCCGGCGACGGCCGCAAGTTCCACATCCGCACGTACGTCGCGTGCGTGGGGAGTTTGGATGTGTATGTCTACAAGCAGATGCTCGCGCTGTTCGCCGGGAAGCCATACGTCGCGCCCGCTTCTTCCTCCTCTCCTCCCACATCCGCTACATCCTCAGGGGAAGCTATCGACCTCGAAGCCCACCTAACCAACACGTGTCTGCAACGCTCCGTCGCCAGCGGCACCGTGCGGCGGTTCTGGGACCTCCCACTTCCGCAAACCCTCAAAGACACCATCTTCACCCAAATCTGCGCCGTCACAGGCAAGGTCTTCGAGGCCGCGGCGCGCGCCATGCAGATGCACTTCCGGCCGCTGGCTAACGCGTTCGAGGTGTACGGGCTGGACTTCCTGGTCGATGAGAGCGGGACGGCGTATTTGCTTGAGGTGAACGCGTTTCCGGATTTCCGGCAGACGGGCGAGGAGCTCAGGGGACTGGTTGCGGGACTCTGGGAGGAGGTGCTTAGGGTTGCGGCGATGGGGTTTTTGGGCTTCCGGGGGGATGTCGTTGGGCAGGAGGGTGATGGGGGGCAGGAGGTTCGGATGGTGCATGTCAAGAAGGTGGAGCTTGGGCGGTAGGGCTTCGTCCTTGGTGTAGAGGGCTGTCGGCCGTCCGAGGAGCGTAAATGCCCGGTTCCCCGGGCTCTCGGGTGCTCGTGATCGTGTTCTTAGGAGACTGGCGGGAGCGTTGCGGTTCTAGAAAAAAAGGGGGACGATGTAGGTCTGGCATGTGTGATGTCACGGGCAGCAACATACGTATATATCTCCTGACTGGCTGTCGGGAGGCAAACTACAGCGTCACGCATATATGATATATCTGCATACTTACGTACATACTCGCACAGGACAGAGAGTTGTGATACATGTTGGCTTTCGGGTAGCGGTAGGGCATGTGCTATGGTAATTTACTATGTGGTGGAACTACTAGTGGTCTTATTCTCAACCGAGAAAGGCTGAGATGATACGAGAGTAGAGGTCATAGATTCATAGTATATACTGTTTTACACTTGCGAACTTGAACACCTGAGATCTACGCCTAGCTGAAGGCGCTGTTTACGGGTATTAATCGATCTGCGCCCGTGGCTATGGTGTTGAGATATGACCTAGGAGGTATGAATGATGATCTTGTCCTATGGGCTGCCTCCAGGCTATGCGAAACGCTGTTCAGTTCTATAGTAGGCTATTTAGGAATTTTCTCGCGAGATGCTTTCAGCTAGGTATTGTGTTATCATAGAGAAGAATCCTACGAATCCTTGGTATATTAATATTATTTCTAGGATTGGCGGACCCTCGCCAGCCAGTGATTTCGAGAAATTGGTCAACGTGGAATAACAAAAATTCCCGCTCTCAAATTACATAGGCTACCTGGGCAATTTGCGAGGCTGTTGTCGAGGCAATTACGCTATAGAGCCAAGGCCTAAGACGTATCAAACCATGGCATCGTGTGTTCCTGCAAACTTGGCTATCTTGGACTGTACCCGCGCGAGCTGACCTCGATGCAAGTTTCGGTACTCGAAGTGCAAATTACCGGCATATTCTACCTAACCAACTTGGTTAGATAATTCTCGCGTGCTCGTGTGGGCGGAGATTTGGGCGTTTTAATATTCGCCTTGTTCCCCTGAGCTATCAGCTACTATCTATTGATTTTTCACGATTTAAGTAGGACGGATGACGATAGACAAGAAGCTAGTTTTAAATGAGGTCCGGGAGAGGGACAAGACTCCTGACTCGGTAACTATCGAGCACTGCCACACGGACGAGACTAACGCTAGATTGGTAGTAGCACTCTCTCCGTCCCCATTGGATGGCTGGACGCAGCCTCGAACCCGATACTATGGCGAAGGGTGAGTGAGGGACATTCGAGTGTCGAACGGGAGACGATGATGGTGCTATCTTGTGCAATTGCGTACGACAGCGCTGCAGTGCACTGCCTCCCCACGGATGTGTTTCGTCTGCTCACCTACATGTAAGTATCTGTTTTGGCACCGTTGTACGTTCAGCCAGCGCCGCGGGCTGGGCCAAACGCCGGAACGAAACGGAGGCTGATGGTCTATTGGAACATGCACGTGCGGGTTTGGTCGGGTGTTTCAAGGAATAGAGAATTTCTGTTTTTCTGCGACTTGCGATGATGGAAGTTGATATGTGCTGAGTCTCACGTAAAGCGGCGAAACTATTACCACGATGTGACGATGACAGAATGGAAGAACCCCAGTCTTGGCATACTTTATACTGGTTGCAACCCTAGGTTAATTGCTGTGCCGCCATGCTGCAGATACCACCACGGGGGGTAATGTTGTGAAATATACATGCATATATTTTGTCTCGGCCTATAATATAAAGGTGTTCTGTACCCCAACTTGCATATTGAGGTTGCTACACTTTCGAGCGATATATATGTCGGGTAGGTAGGTAGTGTAATCAATTAGGAAGCCGGTGAAGACCTGTCTATATACCGGGTGTCTAAGTTGGAAGCCTCTCGTCTTACCTATGCGCTTTTGCGAAGCTGAAACGAAGGGGAACATACGTTGTCGACATCAGTCTGGCGGGTTTTATTACAGCTGAGCCGCAACCACGCGTCCGATTACAGAACGGGTAGCAAAGGACTGATCAATAAGACGAAGTTTCGGCTGAAGATTCCTATGACGCCGACAGCTCGGAATCCCTCGATGATCGCATGCAGTAGCTTACTACTCGACTGCTACGCGCCCTACAAAAGGTCCCTATAGGGAGGTAGTAGAGGATCGTTAGGATGCGCGGCCCTATTAATGAGACATTTTCATCCGAATTGTGCACATTTACATATATTATTTTTATTGCATTATCAATGTTAGTAAGAATCTGCCTTGACATAATTACAATGGCGTATGTTGCGACGAAGCTGATTTTTTTTCTTCTTGATATCGGAGGTGTTACCGTATTCTAATTAAGATCTAGGAAGATCATCTCCCGAGGAGTTTCGATAATGGGTAACGTAAGGCACATTATTATTAGCATTGAGAGCTATGATAATTCATAATAAAAGAATCCAAGCCGTTCCGGGGCGCGGACTCGCGGAACGCGTCGCCAGATGGATATCATACCCGCCGTTCCCCATATTTTCACATGCGAAATACCGAATCGTGATTTGGCTAATACCCGAAAAGAATACGTAGAGCATACGTATCAATACCAAGTACCACGTACTTATAGGGAGGTTGTGTGTCTGGTATAATTCTCCTGTGTTAATGCTGCTTCGCGAAGCAATTTCCGCTTTTCGTATGGATAACCAAGACTCTCAGATCATGGTTTTTAACTCAAGGCTTGAGAAGTAGGTAGGGATAAGCGATGAATAGACGACGGGAGTTACACAGAAAGAAGAAAAAAGGAGATGTTACTAAGAACCTGCATTGGAGCTGTATGGCTGACTGCAAGCCACTCTTCCTCCTCACCTATCGACAAATGAGGCACTGACACAGCGTAGCATCTGGAGTTACCCACACATTACGGTCAGAACAGCGCTTTTTCCAATGGGAAGAGTCCATGTTCTCCCACGTGGACGGGACGTGGATTTCGCACGGTTGATGCCTCTCCGGTCCTCGCGTGGATGCGCTACTAGTGGTTATATAGGTCATATATTAGCTCTTATCTGTGACAGCGAGGCTGACGCGACGACTGGTTGGGCTGATTTTGTCTACGACATCCATCCATTCTTCTGTTGGTAGACTGGTAGACTAAAAAGGGGGTTGAATTTACTACTGTTAGTACCGAGTCGCAGGTCGATGATAATGATGATGCTATGAATGTGCTATCCGTATATGGAAGTATGCATATGTTGTTCCTGACAAGAAATGCTTCGGGGAAACCTTGGCCCAACACACGAGGCATATTGCCAAGTGCGGGTTAACTTAGGTGTGAGCTTTTTCTAAAGTTGGGTATGATATGAAGCCTATGAAGCCTAACTAACCACGGTCAGACACTGATGCATACATACTACCTACAGACCGCAACTTACTACCCAAATACGTTTCTGAGTCAGGAATGGAGGAAAACACAGGATAGGAAAGAAATTCCACTTAGGTACAGTAGTGATCATGTCACCTAGTTTAGAAGGAATTGACAAAGACAAGCGGTAGTTTGTCTGCCAGCGCACTTGAGCAGTGTCGGTGTCAAATGTGGGCAGTTCAGTATGTTTCTAGTAGGTAGTGTCGTTGGTGTTGGCCAACAGTCTCTGATGAAAGTTTAGCAAGCAATTATATTATACAGTATATGACGTCTATACCGTCTTGGCCATCCCCCCAAACACACTTTTGACTTGTTCCGTGGACATTCTGTTACACAGCGGGTATCAACAAGTATAAAGCCATGGCTAGCTGGACTGACTGCTGGAACTTGGCTAAACTAGCTTCCACCGCTGAAAGAATACGGGACTCCCTCCTGAGTGAGGCAAAAATTGCGCGTAGCATTCGTCGTCCTAAGATCGAGATGATTTTAGGGTCTCCAAAAAAATTACATGGTATCTGCTTCCCGATTGCTGTAAGTGAGAATGCACAGCCTCCCTTGGCATTTTAGCCAAGTCACCTCTAATTCGCCGAATGTTGCTTAGCCTTTCCCTGACGAGTAATATCGGGTACATCCGTATATGTACCGTTGTGATTGGACGTACGGATGTACCTACGAACGGGGGTCAGTGATTTCGAGATGCGAGCGAGATGCGGGAATGACACGACGATCAGGCCTTCGTCCGGGGGGTCCATATCTCATGGATCATCTCTTCTGGCAATTTACCAAGTTTACCAAGACCGACCACGCGGTTCAGGTTTTGTTGTGCCAAGTAACTATGTATTGTCCATATTGACTCCTTTGAGGACTCCCATGATGCTAATTATGTAGACGTATACGTGGTAGAAATGGCCAACATTACAACTTGAATATGATGAGCGATGGTCTGGTGAGTGTAGTGAGCGCAGTGAGTGTAGTAGATGTATCTCGTAAAGTGAAAAGAAAAATAACATTAAAATATAAAATAATTCATGGATAAGAAAGACATGGATGGGAAAGATAGCAAGCAGCAGTATCGAATTTTCTGCAGGCATAAACCGTTTATTAAATCAATGTTTGACTCCACGGACAATAAACTTCAATCTAGCGCGTTTCGATACTGTGATTTAGGTTACTCGATGTACCTGGAACCCCTGGTCAAAGTACGTATGTACCTTACATAGATGGATACTCTTGGCTTTGGTGGTTGACATCTATGGATGGCACTGGGAATTATGTATTCATGAATAGACGGATCAGTCTCTCTCTGTTGTTCCTGACTCTCTCAAGCACAGCTTCCCGTCTCTACTTTTCTTCTACACAGGTACCACCAACTGTCATTCCTTCCTTGAAATCCTATTGCTTCCCTTTACCGCCTGGTAATTTTTCTATTTGTGTCTTTTAATTCTTTTCTGTCTCTACATTAGAGAACCATCCCCTCGGGTATTGAGGCTTTCGGTCTCGTGTGTTACAAACAAATCCCGTATCCTCGCCTCATACTGTCAAAAAAAGGATTGCCAAATATCCTGCTTTGTCAATTCTCAGGACTCCCATTTGACAGCTTGGATTTCTCCCTCGTTGTTAGCAATTACCTTTTTGGCTATTGCTATTCGACAAATAAACAACTCTAATCGGTGCTAGGCTTACACAGCCTCAATCGAGAGTCGCCTCCCTTTCTAGGTACATCTACGTACACATCTACGTACAGCAGATAGGATATCATTGATCCAAGGCACCTACCGAACAAATTACATGTATCTGTGCCTCGTTTAGATGTTACAGACACCTTCCCGAAACATGCCATAGCTTTTACTCTCATACCGTCGTCGTATTGTTTACAACTCTCCTATCATTCTTGCGAGACATCCATATCCACCAAATTCTGGTCTCGGCCCCCTTTTGTACCTCACAACCCTCTCGACATCTCCAGGGCTCTTGTCCGACCGCCTGGCCACTGCCACTGCCGACCAGATCCTGACGGCCAACCTGAGAATACGAATTGATCGGAATACGTACCAATTTCCTCATCTACCGAGTCCCCGGCCACCAGGGATTATTGTTAAGGGAATTAAGCATTCGGCTTCTGAACGCGCCGAAGGAGTAGGAATAAACAGAAGACGAGTACGTTATACCAACTCACTGCGCCTCAGTGAGCAAAGTTGATTTGGCGAGCTTCCCGCTCATCTCACGGATTCGCAATTTTCTAAGCCTATCCTTTTCGATTTAGGGCGTCAATTCTTCTGCGATCCCTTTTGTTTGTCTTCATCGCATCGCCAAAACTGCCCTTTCCGTCGATGGCCGATTACTTACGCGCGCACCATTCAGCTTCTACCCGCACATTACCCCCTCGTCAAGAGGCTGTGCTAGAGCCTACCTACTCCGCATACTAGATGCCCTGATCTCTTTTATATCTTAATACTTTCTTCTGCGGACGTATGCGACATGTCGGACCCTACCAAAGAAGGTTCCCAGGGGACACCACGGAGGCCAAGAGCGTGAGTCGCCTCTGTCGAATCAAATTCGATAATATTTGTTTATGTGCATTTCCGTTTATTCTAACCTGCTCTATAGTCCTACCATCACAATCGATACCACCAATGATACCGATTCTGCAGCCGCTCCCCCTCGGCATTCGCCCGTATCCCCCCATGATGACTCCGTAAGCCCGACAGCACTGACGGCGAGTTGGACGTCGTCGGAGAGAACTGCTGTTCCACTAACATCCCAGCCATCTAATGCAAGCTCGAAAGGAGAAGTTCGGCCAACGCATTCCTTTGATAGTAGCAGGGATAGCCGGCCGACGAGCCCACATAATGTGTCTAGCCCGGTAACTTCAAGGGGGACCGAGAAAGGTCAGGCTTTTCTTTCGGTACCAGATCACCACCGCTCGCGACAAAATTCAGTCGATAGCGAAGATGGATCGCGATCTATTAGTTCTTCGCAAGGTGATACCATGACAGGTACGACGTCGTGGCAGGGTGAAAAGAGCACATTAAAACAGTCATTCGACAACGAGAAAATAATGAAGGACGAGAATGCGTTAAAACCTGACCAAGGAAAGGAAGGCGATTTCGTGGTGGAAGACAATCCTTTCGCGTACAGTCCCGGCCAGCTTACCAAGATGTTCAATCCGAAAAGTCTATCCGCTTTTTATCAGCTAGGAGGTCTCGCTGGAATGGAGAAAGGACTACGAACAAATCGGGATACTGGTTTGAGCCCGGACGAGAAGCATCTAGATGGAAAGGTTTCTTTCGAGGAGGCATCAAAACGGTCACCTTCTAAACTCGCCAATGAAGGGTTGGACAGTCCCCAGACACCAGTCGCGCGTTCCGATACCCATAAGCATCACCATGGATCCGATGAGCAATTTATTGACAGGAAACGCGTTTATGGAGATAACCGGATTCCCGAGAAGAAGGGCAAAAGCTTTTTACAATTGGTCTGGATTACGTATAACGACAAAGTCCTAATACTGCTCTCCGTCGCTGCTATAGTATCACTTGCCGTCGGTCTTTACCAAACGTTCGGTGGTGAGCACGAAAATGGACAACCGTCCGTCGAATGGATCGAGGGTGTGGCTATCATTGTGGCTATTGTTATCGTGGTATTGGTTGGATCTCTAAACGACTGGCAAAAGGAAAGACAATTTGCAAGACTCAACAGGAAAAAGTCAGACCGCCTTGTTAAAGTGATCCGCTCGGGGAAAACTGTTGAGATATCCGTTTACGATCTCCTAGCTGGCGACGTCGTCCATTTGGAGCCCGGCGACCTGATTCCTGTCGACGGCATTCTTATCCAGGGTTTCAACGTGAAGTGCGACGAATCACAGGCGACGGGCGAGTCGGATATCATTCGTAAAAAACCAGCTGAGGACGTGTTTCACGCAATCGAAAATGGCGAAGATACCAAAAAACTAGACCCTTTTATTCAGTCTGGAGGTCGGGTAATGGAAGGCGTGGGTACTTTCCTCGCTACATCTACCGGTATATACTCGAGTTACGGCAAAACGATGATGTCCCTGAACGAAGACCCCGAGATAACGCCTCTCCAGTCAAAGCTCAATGTTATCGCTGAATATATCGCGAAACTAGGAGGAGCCGCCGGTTTACTCCTATTCGTTGTGCTGTTCATCATGTTCCTGGTCCGCCTTCCCTCGAACTGGCAACTATCACCATCTCAGAAAGGCCAGCAGTTTATCGAAATATTCATCGTTGTGGTCACAATCATCGTAGTCGCGGTACCGGAGGGTTTGCCTCTTGCCGTTACATTGGCGTTAGCTTTTGCTACTAACCGTATGATCAAGGACAATAATCTGGTGCGCCACTTGAAAGCCTGCGAGGTAATGGGGAATGCGACAACGATCTGCTCCGACAAAACTGGTACTTTGACCCAGAACAGGATGACAGTTGTTGCAGCGACCATCGGGACGACACATCGATTTGGCAGCGGGAAGTCTGAAGAAGAATCCTCAGGGAAAGAATTCACGGACGCTCTCTGCAAAGAAACTCAGGATATCCTGTTAAAGTCCATCACTCTTAACTCCACGGCATTTGAAGGTGAGGTTGAGGGCGCCAAAACCTTTATTGGATCGAAGACCGAAACCGCACTACTCGAGTATGCTAAAGCCTATCTCGGTATGGGCCCCGTAAGCGAGGAACGAGCGAACGCGAAGATTCTGCAGCTCATTCCGTTTGATTCTGGTCGAAAATGTATGGGTGTAGTTGTTCAGCTAGAGAATGGCGCAGCCCGCTTGTACGTCAAGGGTGCATCTGAAATTGTCCTCCGACAGTGTACAGCGATTCTTCGAAACCCTACCCAAGACACATCAAATACGCGGCTTACAGAGGACGACGAGACAACTATCAAGGGTCTCATTGAGAACTACGCGTCTAGGTCTCTTAGAACCATTGGAATTGTGTATAAAGACTTGGACAGGTGGCCTCCCAAGGGCGCCAAACGTACCGACAGTGATTCAAACGAAGTTGTTTTTGAAGACATTTTCAAGAATATGGTTTTCATCGGCATGGTAGGAATCCAGGATCCTCTCCGCGAAGGAGTCCCTGAGGCAGTTAAGCAATGCCAAAGAGCCGGCGTGGTAGTTCGCATGGTTACTGGTGACAATAAACTTACGGCCCAAGCGATCGCGAAGGAGTGCGGCATTCTGCAAGGAGAAGACGCGCTAGTAATGGAAGGACCGGAATTCCGAAATCTCAGCAAACACCGACAGAACGAAATCATCCCGCGCCTTCGTGTCCTCGCTCGTTCTAGCCCCGAAGACAAGCGTATTCTCGTTCGCCGTCTCAAGGATATGGGCGAAACTGTTGCTGTAACTGGTGATGGTACCAATGACGCGCCTGCCCTGAAACTAGCAGATGTTGGATTTTCCATGGGTATCGCCGGTACGGAAGTTGCAAAGGAGGCCTCTGCTATCATTCTTATGGACGACAACTTTACCAGTATTGTAAAGGCTTTGAAGTGGGGCCGAGCCGTCAACGACGCTGTCAAACGTTTCCTACAGTTCCAGCTTACAGTCAACGTCACAGCCGTTGTGCTAACCTTCGTCACCGCTGTCTCCAGTAGCGATGAAGGCTCGGTGTTGACGGCAGTCCAGTTGCTCTGGGTTAACTTGATCATGGATACTCTCGCAGCACTTGCCCTTGCCACGGACCCTCCTCAGGATAGCTGTTTGGACCGAAAGCCAGAACCCAGAGGTGCCGGAATTATTTCGGTAACGATGTGGAAGATGATTCTTGGCCAGGCGTTCTATCAATTAGCGGTTACCTTTGTTCTCTACTATGCTGCGAACGCCATCGGTATAGTTGAGCAAGGCGAGTACACACGACGCGACACTCTAGTGTTCAATACCTTCGTGTGGATGCAGATCTTCAACCAATGGAAGTAAGTACAACAATACCTAGCTATTTTAGGCGACCAGTACTAACAGAATTATAGCAATCGCCGTTTGGATAACCGCTTCAACATATTCGAGGGCTTATTACAGAACTGGTACTTCCTCGCGATTAACCTTGCTGTATCCGGTGCTCAGGTCCTTATCATCTTCGTCGGTGGAACACCCTTCAGTATTTCCCTATTGGATCCGCCACAAACAGGCCCTCAATGGGCGGTCGCAATCGTGCTCGGCATCCTTTCCATCCCTGTGGGCATGCTGATTCGTCTCATCCCTGATAAGTTGGTCAGCAAGTGTATTCCCGCATACTTCAAGAAGAAGCGTGGCGTTCCCGGCTTAACAGTTTCGGACGAGGAACGGTTCAATGCGTACCCGGAGGTCCTTGCTGACGTTAGGGACGAGCTTGCATTCCTGAAGAAGCTCAAGGGCGGCCGTCTCAACAACTTAAAATTCGCTATGAAACATCCTCATGAAACATTCATTTCCAAAACGAGGAGCCCGTCTCATTCTCGGTCGAACTCTATGAGAGCACCGCAAACTCCAACGCGTGAAGATAGTTTCGGCTCCCCCTCCCCGGCACCGACGCCTGACTCCAGAAAACGGTCCAGATCTATCAGGTCGCGATCAAATTCAGCACTAGGTGCCCCTACGGTTATGGCAGGCATTATTGCTGGCAGTGTGGCGGCTGGATGGTCTCCGGTCGAGAGAACTGGAGACCGTGACTTCACGCAACCCTTACGCCCGACACCATCGCCGCTATCTAACCGCGAAAATAGTGATCTCGAGGCAGCCCCTGTCTTAACAGAGGAGCCCATGTCGATCGAAGACCCCGGCTCGTCGGACGTACCACGACTTAGCGTCCCACAGCCACCTCAAAAGCATAAGTCTATTTCTTAGGCAGCATGAATAGTGTTTTTGTCTGGATCACCCACCCAAGCTCGACTGCACCCTATATTAACCACTAGGGGCAACGAGAATATATGCACGAAAAACGCGTGACGTATCCGAAGACATACCATATTATTATTTTAATCTACGTCTTCTCGTAGCTAGCTAACCAGCGCACGCTGGTCTAGCTTTCTACTTCACACCGAACATCCGGACGGGGTACACCGGAAAATTTACACTGGTGGCCCCAAGCCCGAAGTACGACCATAGTGAGATACAACTCTCGACAACGTCACTCGTGGGGATGAGTAACGGGTGCTTCGCAGTCCGGATTCGTGCGCTATTGGGACTGGGAGAGTGGGCCACGTTACAATTAATAAGATGACTAGAAGGCAGTCTCGGTGTCAGGGTAAGGGGGGGTTTTGGACAGGAGTTTGCGTGTTGATCCTTCGCGTGTAACAAACATTTGGGCTTCTAGGTCTGGGATACAAATGCCGATAACTATAGACAAACCTTGGCGCGCACTTATCACGCGAGTGGGTGAAGAACGAAGCGCCCCTTTCTTTGTGTGTGTTCTACGTGTGTGTTGGTGTTAGGGTTAGGGATCGGATGCCATAGATAACAAAACCCAAGGTGTGCCAGCAGCAGAGTGAAGATGGGAGATGCTAAAAAATGTATCAGAAATTACTCGGTAGCGATTACAAGTTACGGGTGTGAATAATTGAGCAGTCGCTAAAAAAAGGAATTCAGAAAAGTACCAGCGCTTGATATGCCTTGTCCACCGAAAGTGATATGGACTTAACCGTAGATGCGTTCATCGCTTATACCCCGTAGCCCCTCGGTGGGATCACTGATAGACGGGAGGATATTGTCCTTACGTCAACGATACCCAATGAGAATACTAGGACATAGAGGTGCAGATTAGAGGGTCGTACATACGTGCTAGTGCTACTATGAAGATTCTATTTACGTATTCTAATAACGAAAGCCTTTCTAGTCCGGCTCTAAAAGTATCTATCTCTATCCGGTATATACTAGGTAATACGAGCGATACAAGGTACCGGTACGTAAGCAACCTCCTAGCCTCGTAGCCTCGTTCTACGATCGGCAGGCTGCTTGGTATACTACTATATAGGCACAGTAGGGTCCTCGGGGCTACGTGTGGGTAGCTTGAGCTTACACCGAGAAATTCCCCGCCCTCCTCACTCACTACCCCATCATCCAACCTAACTCGCCTCGAGAGCGGGCGATATGTCAGTTTTATACCGAAGAAGCGAGCAAAGTGAGTGGTAGCCGAGTTGGGGTCCGGTGTTACTGAAGAATGCGAGGGGAGCGCATGGCTGGCTCTTCCGGACATTGGTACATATGTATATAGCTACCTACATACCCACGTAAATGTAACCAAGGCAGGCGACGCAACGCCGGCGGAAATCGCTCTCAGGTCCTCAGGTTCTCAGAGGGTGCGGCATGGCAATGGCATGATGCGGAACCCCGTCGCACAGCATGAGTCACGACGCATTGTTGCTCGTCACGGTGGGTTTTAAGGCGTGTTGGGGGCGTATGGGATACGTCCCGGTTATTGCCCATGGTTGAGTCTATATCAAACAGTATCTAGACCAACCATACATACTATCAATACCAAGAGGATGGGGAGAAAGGAATCTACTGGAAGCCCTCCCGGCGTTTTTGTCATACCCGCTGCTGCTGAGAATAGACCGAGTCTCGGAGATCAATAGGGCGGACGCTGCATGCATGTATATTAAAGAGTAGGGGGCCGCGCATAGCCCGTCGCGTCGTGCGACTGCTACCATCTGTAGGCTATCGAATGGGTAGGTAATGATACCTAGTTCTTCCATTCTGGAAGAGGAGTATCTATAAGCAATATAATATGTTGAAGGGGTTGTCCTTCGATATAACAAAGAATAGGGGTTACGGTCGGATTAGAAGTCTCATTAGACGACTAATCGGTATATGTATCATCCTCGGTAGTTGCATATTAAGGACATTCGGGTCCCTCGTCTCAAGTAACACATTCACATCGTGTTGGTGATGAGTCTTTTATGGATGAGGGAACTTCAGTTTCGGGCGTTCGCTCATTTCGCTTGCCCGAGAGAGTATGATAGTTCTGTAGAAGGTAGGAGTCAGTTATCATTGGTTTACCAGTCTACCAATTAAGTCATGTTATGAATAATGGTTATCAGAAGCCAATGTAGACAATTTCATGACAATCGTAATATTAGGCACCAGTTATCATGTTAGTCTTGGGATTTTCGGACTGACTCAGGCATTGAGGAGAAGTATCATGGAGTTAGACCAACTTAAAGCCTGGAGTTGGACCTGCTCTCTTGGTCTAAACGGAGATAACAACAGGCACCGATGATACGGATGGCAAATATTACATCTTCAATTTCGCACTTCTATAGAACTCACTTAATTACTTTATGCGATTATAAATCCCAGGAACCGAGCCCTTTTGATATTCGTCATCAACGACTCGACCCTGGTGTTGAGTAATCTCTGACTCCCATTCGGTTCGGTATGAGTCTTATAAGGTGGAACTAACCATCGAGAAAGGCGAACGGCTAACTCGTTGAGGTAGTATCTCAAGCGATTGTGGGGTAGCATAACCATCACCAGTGATTCCTTTACCACGTGGCGCTTGTTCGCCCTTCTATCACATTACTGGATTATTTCCGCATCTTAGAGTTGAGTCTGGTGTTTCCCGAGATTACTGGTAGTTGAGCAGTCTCCGAATCAGGAAACTCGTAGAAACTCGGGCTTGTCCTAAGTGGAAGTGCAGCCTTTGAGGGAAATTAATTACGTTATAAAAGAATATTCATATTCAAAAAAAGTAGACGATTGCCATAAAAGAAGAGGGATGATTGAATGTTATAGAAAACTCATAGTAAGAGCCATTATCCTGCTAGTTGTAACTAGCTTTATTTCATGTGACCGTGTCACGGGGTATCCGGATACAAGTAAGGTCTAGAACCCTCTCATCTGCGAAACTTACGATGAACACATCGAAGAAATCGGTAGCATCGTTATGAGAAGACTAGCTTCGCGCCACACGACGAAAGCTGAATGTGAGCTGAGTTATAATAGGCGGGAGGTCGGTACGAAATAGGTGGGAGTTATTCGGAGTTGCGGAGAGTTACGAGTCTTGGCACCCGGGTTTCTGTGGAAGGACTTGGAATTGTTTCGCGGATGGCAAATAATACACTCAAATCAATCATGTTAGGTAGGAATGGGTATTATGAATCATCTAACGCCTGGATGGCTTAAGTCACTGCCTAGATAAGGTATGATTGCTCATGCGTTTCTTGGAAGGGAGGACCTCAATATATAGGATGGATACACAGTTTACGAAGTGGCCCAGTCGGCTGATATTAATCGAGGATGACTAACGGTATGTTGATCGTGGACGTGGATCAATCTGAAGGACCAAGTTTGCGTGTGTTCCGAAACACAATAGGATCAGACCAAAAGCAAACAACGGCAAAGGTGAATGGAAGAAAATATATACAATACGTCGATTGACAGGAAGTAGGGCAAAAGTTAGGACAAGGCATATATGGTAAGACATATATATATACTTATACTGAAAGGGAAAGTGTCGAAAGGGGTATCGAGATGCTCTAGGCTAGATAGAAAATGGCCCCCTCAATGAACTCTCCTATCGCACTCAAGCTCTTACAATAAATAAATATGGGTGGCACATTTAGCAACGTAGCCTATCAGGATCTCGCTTATTAGTCTTAGAACTTATCGTTCTTGAGGTTTCATACTTGTATATCGTTTCTCCCCCTCTACTCATGTATCGTCGGCATCCATCCATCTCTCCTCGTCGCTGCCTTCGTTGGTGCCTTCGTTAGTCACTTTGCCATTGACTTTACCATTAATGTCGTCGTCGATACCACCATTAGCTTCAAAGGTAACCTCGATCTTTCTTCTTCCCCAGTAACCTCGCCCTCATTGAATCTAACTCCTGTTCAACTTACAAGTAAAAAATTGAATATATTGAATATACCCACGCCTTACTCGTTACGCAACTCTCACCTAGACCTTATGCGGGCTTTCTTTCTACCCACTTAGCAAATCTCGAGGAAACTCAAAAGGCGCCCGCTCGCCCTCCCATACACATACATACGTCTTATAATTGATATTACTGTTACGTGCGTTTCCGAATCTGGGCGAGTTCTTATTACTACTGCTATTCTCCCTGCCTTTAATTCTTATCTCCATTTCCATGATTCCATCAACCGTTCCCAATTCCTCCGACCCCGACTAAATTAACACGACGCAATACCTACAACACTGTTACAAAACGCGTTGACCATCCCAGTACAACTCCGACTAGGTAGTAGTTAGTCTACCTTTTTTTTCCTCCATCATATTTCCCGCAGGGTTTACACTTACCTATCTATCTCTTTTCTCCTTCTTAATTTCTCATCTCACCTCGCACACTCTGTTTTACTGCTTCTTCCGCTAACCTAATTATTTATCCCCAGGGGGTCTCTCGAACCATTCATTCAACCGAGCAAAATTCCAGTTGCTGATTGATTGATTTAATTACAACTTGACCGATTAGGGCCGCATATTTTTATTGCCTTCCAGGTTCTCTCTTATTTGATAGAACCAACTCCGATTCGTTCTTTCCATCGTCTTACATATACCTACTAGTTGACCCTCCTTCGTTTCAGTCACCGGTAGTCTCTTACTAGTATCCTCACACCTATATTCCCACGCCGGTATTCCCATACCTAGCTCTTGCATCTAGTTCCATTCCACTCAGTCGTTTTATCAATTACCATATCATTGAGTTACCACGATGAAGGAAAAACGCCCTGTCGGTAGACCTCGTAAGAACTGGACTGTTGCAGAACAGGATATTCCCCTTCGAGTCGAGGTCAAGGATGATCAGCAAGTCGGCCACCTGAATGTGAGACCGCACGGACACGCTCGCAACGAACTGGAGGAGCGCATCAACGATCTTGGCGATTCCTGGGAAACCGAATCGCTTTTCGAAGACGTGATCGAAGACATTACAGAGGATAGGTTCTTTGACGATGGTAACTACCCTTTTTATATTTATTCTTATGATTCTTCATACATGCGATTCTACCTGTATGTACTTGTGTGTTACTTTCTAACACGATTTATAGTTGACGCCGTCTCGCCTGAACAGGCTGTGCGCTATCGCCAGCTGCTACGTGCAGTTGGCCCCCAGGAATTCTACAGTCAGACAATTGATTCTGGCGCTATCTCAGCCAAGAAGTTATTGACTGCATTTGGAATACGGCCCCCGGCCTTCCTTGAAGGCCTCTCCGACGATGCATACTTCGGTTTGCTCACCCTGGCTATGTCCCGCGAACTCGCTAAGCGTGCCAAGCTTGTTAAGTACAACACCATCGATGACGCTGTCCAGTTACTGAAGAAATCCCGAAACATCGTGGTCTTAACCGGAGCCGGAATTTCCACCTCGCTCGGCATTCCTGACTTCCGTTCTAAGGAGACCGGCCTTTACTCGCAACTTGAGAAGCTCGGGCTAGGAATTAACGATCCTCAAGAGGTCTTTAACATCGACATCTTCAGAGAGGACCCAACTATTTTCTACTCCGTTGCGAAGGACATCCTTCCCGATACGAAAGGGCTGTTTTCGCCCACCCATGCCTTCATCGCTAAGTTGCAGAATATGGGTAAACTCCTGACCAACTATTCCCAGAACATCGACAATATCGAGGCGAATGCTGGTATCAGGCCGGACAAGCTCGTACAATGCCATGGTTCCTTCGCCACTGCCACATGCCAGAAGTGCGGCCATAGAGTTGAAGGCGACACCCTCTTTGCTGACATCAAAGCCGGCAATATCCCCCGATGCGTCAAGTGCATCGCCGCACTCCGTGGCAACGGAACCATGAAGCGCAAGCGATCATACAATAAGTCCACAGCTAAGAAAGGTCGTCGTAGAAGCTCAGATGATGATGACGACGATGATGAGCAATACGACATTCCCACTGCGGGCGTCATGAAGCCCGACATCACCTTCTTTGGTGAAGAACTCCCTGACGAATTCTCTCAGCGATTGGTTAAGCACGATCGCGACATAGTTGACCTCGTCATCGTTATCGGCACTTCACTCAAAGTCGCACCCGTATCCGAAGTTGTGCCCTATCTCCCGCCGCACATCCCGCAGATCTATATCTCACGCACCCCTGTGAGTCATATCAACTTTGATATAGATCTTCTCGGCGATTGTGATGTCATCGTCGCTGAGCTGTGCCGTCGCGCTGGTTGGGACTTGGACCACGACATGATACCTCCTAATCAGAAGGTTAAGACTAAGTTGGAGGATGGCTATAAGAGTCGACACATTTTCAGCGCGGCCTAGTGGACTCGCCATCGCCGACACCATTATAATCTCACACACAATTACCGCTGACGACGCAAAGTCTATTGGCCCCTATTAATATTGTTTACGATAAAAGGATGACACCAGTATTCAAAGGGGCGTTTATTCCATTTAACAGCAAGGCGTTTGGTGCTTTTATTTCACCTGATTTTCCCTGGATTCCACGATATCGCACACGATCAGAAGATCAGAGGAGACTGTTGAGAGTAGCCCTCACGTGCAGAACGACTACGATATGAGGGAGAGGGGTTTGTAATGTTAGTTCGAGACTGGGCTGAGCAGTTGATCGCCATACTCGTAACATATGGCGATTGAGATCACTTCTAAGAGTCAAATAGTATCACAATCACACATAAACATAACATACTCCCAGGATGCATAGTGCAGTGTGTCTATGGCGATAACACCTTGATGATTACTAGCTTGCCGTGATGGCTCCATGACTTAACGATTACTGCATTGCGTTGATTTTTGGCTATTCCAATCCGACGCAAAACTGTCTCGGCACTATTCCATCTCCCTCTATATACCGGTAACTAATAAGGCACTACAGCAGCGCCACGTTTTGGAGCAATAAGCAAAGGCACCCTTGTCTGGAAGCTTATGATCAACTAGATAGCGGTGCATGATAGCCAATAGCTGTGTCACGGTAAAGCTGTCTTTCTCTAATTTACCACCACAAATTTGGTGAAACATAACCCGTCGTAAATCCGCGACACCAAGACACTAAATCCACCAGTCTCACATCATCACATTCCGTCGCGTCCTATACCCTCTATACTAAACAAGTTAATAATTGCCTAATAGGCATCTATTATACTGTTGACACTATCTACTTATGGGCTAAGTGATCTAACTCGGTTATCTAGTCTCTTCCCTACGTCCTCTTTAGCCTGTAACGAAGTGACTTGCTTATCGCTCACCATGCCACCCGCTGTAGGTAACATATAAGCTACCTAGTACCAGCACCGCCTTATCTTATGAGTTCCCAGAACAACCATGTTGTTGCGTAATGAACTTGAACCTTAGCCACTTAAGCCAAGACTACCTGCTTATATGCATGCATTGTAGGATTGCAGGATCCTTTGTCTTTAATGGACGACGTTTGTGCCATAGGGATAACGCCTATAGCTTAAGAACGACGCCCGTAATTACCTACTGATACCGAAAATACTAACAAAAACCAAGAACGAATAACATAACAAGGATATGGGCTTACACTAATGATAGTATCATCCCCTCAGTATTTACAGCAGGAAGGCGAGTCACATTGCATATGCCGCGCGCTTCGCCGATCCAATCCATCGTGAGGATCAGCCAACCAACCAGCACCCCTCCATTGGTGATTTCGTCAATATCATGAATGGGGAAGTTAACACGTTTCTTAAAAACGGTCATCTTGTAGTTTCCTCGCTTCTTCGGGTACCGTTACCTATAATTTCATAGTCTCTATCGTAGCCGGGTTGTGTATCCTAGACGGGACTCGGATGAATAATGTTAGTCTAATTATCTTCCTGTAAGCCCGCGGAACCAAAATGATAAAGGGTACCAACTGTGACGATGATGAGGAAAGATATGATATATAGCTGACGGGCGTGTGATCGTCCCCAAACAACTGTCTATATAATACCTGGTGTATTCGATTAGATAGCCCGGGTATAGAGAATCGTGATTCGCGTAATAATATATAGTGGCTTCGTCAAAAAGGTATCTACGGCAGACTACGAGGACTCATATTAGATCAAAATCAGAGTTCCCATCAAACCACCCCATCTCAAATATGTGGCATAGTCTTCGTGAACAGCACTGAGCAAGCTCGCCATATTCGTTTGTCTCAGCACAGGCTTAGTATGCTCGGATAGCGTTACCCCTAGACCCAGCAACGAAAACATAAACGTAAACTTAGTAGAACTGAGAAGAGTAATGAGACCTTAGGTTCAGTTCTAGCAACTGAGTTTGACTCAACCTGTCTAGCTAATTACTCTTTTCGTGGATGATGCGGTTATGGATGGAAACCGGAGTCGGAATGGGAATAGGGGCTTTAACTGTACGATAAAGGCGCCTCTCAAGAAATTCAGGGCCGACCCTAACGTTACCGGTGAAGAGTGAGTTAATGAAGAACAGATATTGTGCAGTTGTGAGTGTCAGTGGGTTTAAGGATACGGTAACGTATCAACTGCGCTAGAGTGATGGTATGATGAACATTACTCATATGTTGCTAAAGGTTATTGCGAATGTGGACGCCCGGGAGGGATGAGCAGTTTAGATGGTTATCGTAGAGGGCTGTTACGTTCTCGTGGAATTTCTCAGATGTGGTGTTGGTATCAATGCCTTCGCCTAGAATGAGAATTTCGATGAGGATGAAGCTAGTAGCTTTTTGAGCATGAGATAGGTTCGTATGGAGCACGACACCAAATATTGTTAGGGATATGTAGCGAGACTTAGAAAGTAGTCGTTGTGACTAAGTAAATAGACGACATCAAGGGAAGCGACCCAAGGAAAGTCGTATAAGGCACTTTAGCACATCACGGGTAATTTTTACGCCAGGCCCAAAGGCTAGATAACACTATGAGCTTAGGTGTCATAAAGCCTATGTGGATGTAATCGCAAGGGAATCACAGCAAAACATGCACTTCAGTATCACAGTTCGCAATCAAGCCTCCAAGCACGTCATCGTAAACTCCTAGATCGCGTCTTCTATTACTCCTAGCACTGGTATATAGATTTTGCCAACTAGCTCGCCATCAACATGAACACGCTCTCAATGCTTCAACCAAACCAACTATTAGTTGCCTGTTCTTATCTGCCTATAGTAAACTCTCATATTTATCCAAGCCCGACTTTGACGACTGCTGCTGCTGCTGTTGCGGCTGTGGCGCCGGTTGGCTCGGCACCATGGTGTTCATGCTTCCCATCATGCTCCCCATGCTGCTCATGTTGTTCATGCTGTTCATACTGCGATTCATGTTCGCCATCCCCGAGTTCATCATGCTGTTCATGCTTCCGGCCGACTTTTGAGCCATTGCGGCGAAAGTGCCAGACGGCTGGCCGAAAGATGTGGCCGAGTTCTGCCTTCGAGTCCCCGCGGGTGGTGGGGGTAAGCTGAAGCCCGATGGCGTGCTGTTTCCGCTGGTTGGGGGCGGAGGAAGAGAGAAGGATGATGATTGCGACATGGCGGGTCTTGATTGACCTAGATTCATGTTCGACATTCCCGACGTCACATTACTGAAAGATGAGAGAGGCGGTGACATCGGGGTGGCAGAGCTTGAAGCCCAAGGATTAGCTGTCGGTGTAGCTGAAGTGGACCAATTGACCGTCGAAGAGCTGGGTGGGCCGGCCGGTGTGGGTTTAATCGTATTACTGACAGCTGGCTGCATGGGTTGTGAGTATTGAGTAGAGGAAGGGGTTAATGTTCCGAATTGGGCGAGATCCGGCGTGACAGTTCGGAAAGAGGGCTGGGCTTTCGTGGCTCCAAAATGACCAGGGCCAGGTGGAGGTACGGTGGTAGACGTAGGACTAGGTGTCGACCATGAAAATTGCGGTGACTTGACTGTTGGCGATGTAACCGCTGGTGCTGCCGGAGTCGCGTCCCAGTTTGCATCCATGGGATCACTCGAGGTCCGTACGGACTTCCCCTTAACCAAGCGCTCAAAGTCGTCTTCTGTGGTTCCATTTGTTGCTGAATCGAATGTCGTCCCAGTAACACCTCCGAATCCTATGAAATCATCGTTAGGAGTCGCCGCTCTCGGTCCGTTGACAACTGATAATTCTTGTAACTTCTTCATTTGCTCTTCCTCGACCCTCCTAGATAGTGATTTGATTAAATCCATAAAGGACCGGAACTGCTTCATATCTAGTAGAGGACCCAAGCTCATACTCCATAGGATAGGCAAGATGTCCATGGCCACGAAGTCAGCATCTGCATTATCGCCCACAACCCGTAGAACGTCAAGAGCCGCCATCATAACTGCGGGTTCCTTGGTCTTTATGGCCTTGATGAGCGGGACAATTTTTTCTTGCATTGTGTACTTGTCTAAAGCACTGGATGATGACGTCTTTTTCTTATCTGGTCCGAAGCCGTCAAGCCCATCATCAGCCGTCGAGAATTCATTTGACCCGCCACAAAGGATGACAAAAGCCCGGCAACCGCGGACCTTAATGGCCAAGCTGCTGGTCCTGCTGAAGACAGCGGCAATAATTGGAAACAGCTCATTCTTGATAGTGCTAAAATCAAGGACTGGTAGAATAACCGGTAAACCACGTAGGGCGGCGTCCACGAGTGAGGGAGTCGGTGACTCTATCGCTGCTATGATGATTGGCAATACATCTGGTTGACCTCGTTAGCTTAATGTCCAATGTACAACTCAAAAATGACTGTAGATCTTTAACTATGTGAAAATGTTCTGTGCCCGTGGTGGTATGCTGTTGTATACTGAGGCCAATGTCGTAGCAACCAAGACGAGGATTTTACGGCAATTTCCGTCCTTGCGAGACAGTTGATTGATTTTAGGGAAGATTTAACTTACCGTCCTTGAACTCCTTGCCCGAAGAATTCTCAGCTATTAGACTAGCATTTTCCAAGACACACATCAGACCAGCGTCTCTGGCTGGGTCCTTCTCTTGTGTCTGTTTGGCGTTGTCAATGAATATTTCCTTAATTCTCGGTCGTATCTTCTCCGAAAATGCTCTCCTCGAGGATGGCAACAGATCCATAATCTTGAAGACATTCTGAAGGATGAGAGATAAGAGATCTTTGTCTTTCAGTTCTTCTAGTAGCGCTGGGAGCACCTTCTTTTCCATAACCGACTTTGGAAAGGATGGTAAAACCTTGTTGAGACCTCTCATGAATTGGGCCTTCTCATTCGGGGTCTTAGCCGGGAAAGCATCGAGAAATCGAATAGTCGACACCAAAACATTGTCGAAATACTCGCTCTCCTGAAACTCTCGGGCCGTCATGCGTTGCGCCGGACGTCTTGTTATTAACTGGGGAAGAACATGCGCCGCGAGGTCCCTAGGCAGTGGTCTCTTAGAGAGAAATCCATTCCCGGAGGAGGGAACGGTTGAAGATGACGTGAACAATCTTTTATAAGCAGAGATACTCCCACTACTTTCGATAGGGGACCGGTGGGGTGAGTTGTATAATGCGATGCACAGAAGTCCCAATGAAAACATATCGGCGAAGGTGGTGAGATTATTATCGAGGACGAAATCGGGTGAAGTATAGTCAAGATTGATTTGTACATATCGAGGTAGCCGAGGATCTAGATTAAGAGCCTCTGAGAGACTGATAGGTTGAACTGAAGTAGGCTTTGTAGAATTCTCTGGTGGACTGCAGAAAGCAAGTCCGCTGACTTTCCAATCAGACTGTTCACATGTAAGCTAGGCACATCGAAGCAACTCTAGGGCAGAGCATCGTATGTGATGGTGTGAAGAGCTAAGACGTGCCGTGAGGAGCTACCGTCATGATACAATATGGAGGCTTACCTTAGAGTTGATTAATATGGCGTCGGGCGTGAGGTTTGCATGGACAAGGCCAGCATTCTCATGGAGGAACTCTAGAGCCTTGCTGATTTGCAGCAGGCCTTTTTGTATCTCAAGCTCATCGATCTCTAATTCTCGCCTACGTCTAACGCCATCTGAGTCTTCTGTGACATAACGACTGGATCGGCCGCCGACCCCGCCGCCCCTTTCCTGGTCATCTTTCTCTTGTAGGAGGCTGGCTAATGACGTGGTTACTGGCTCAGTAACGAACTGAAGGCCTCCTCTAGTTTCCTCGACGGGTTCGACTAGTTCTAGGATATTTGGGTGCCGTAGTCTAGCAAGAGACGACGCTTCTTTCTTCAGCCGTTCCACTACCTGCAAGTGACTTGTTAGACATGTTCGACTTGATATGAAGACCCGGGTAACATACCTCCTCTATGGAGCGCTTGAAAGCTGCCGCACCCGATCGACCAAGAGAACTTCCTATAGACCAAAATCAGCGCCCGTTGAGATATGCTCCGTATAGCTCTTTGTAGACAACCAAAACATTCCGCTGTTATACTTTATATCCTCCGGGTTCCTTACCGTGGGACTCTAGTGACTTCTTCTCGAAGACGAAGACGGAGTACGTCTTCCCCGTGGATTTCTTCTTCGCATCGTAAATCTTCCACGGACCGGCTGTAGAGGATACGGTTTGCGACACGGAGTAGTTGGAGTTGATGTTGGAAGAGAAACCCTTCAACGAGGAGAACATGATTGGCGACGGTGTATTATTTCGGAACTAGTGATCTTCATATCGTAGCGTCGAGTTATGCGAGGAGAGAAACATGCGACCGTAATCCCACGCCTCCTTATTCCTGATCCTCATTAATGATGTCTCGATTGGGTTACCCAAGCTTTGTTCGGATAGTCGGCAGTGGGTTGGAAGTAATCTGAGATATTAGTTAATATCTCAAATGTATATCGTATGCTCTGTCGATGTAAACGATAGGAGAGTCGTCGTCGACGGAGTTCGTAAATGACGTACGAATGGTTATAAGCACGAGGTGGCTCTTTGAGTCGAGTCGCATATGTTTCTATTAAAGGTTCAGTTATTATGGTACAGTTATCTAAAATGGTATCTGCATGTGGAAATCTGGAAATCAAATGCCAAGCTTGAGCTTCTGTCTGACATGGATTCAGGGGTCCCCTGCTGCCTTATCAACTTATTCCGCTCTTGCTTGTCGGTCCTGCGTGGCGGTGCGACTGCTACAATGTCAATGTACCCGTGGACATCAGTGACATACGATAAATTTAACCTTAAAAGCCACAGTTCGTTCGAGATGACATGCCCCCAATTCTGTCTGATAAATACTCGGTTTCTACTGGCTGAAATACAGTTTATAGGACCCTTTGTACCTACACTAGCGCCCTCCGAAATCGCTTGTGTCCCCAACGGCGTCTATCTAATATCCACACTTTTTTCTTCGAATAAGTTGAGTTAGCGGCGTTATTAGACCAATCCCTAGCATCTCTAGACATTACAAAGGCAAATTGGGGTCGTTTATTAATCGTTGGTCGGTCCCGTCCCTTCACTTGGGTATAGCATTGAGTCAAAGGAAGTAATACTGGTTCAATTGAAGAATTTATAAGACAGCCTCCCTCGCTTTTTGTCTTGTATCGTAGTTTACCGACTTGTATCGGCTTGGAATTACTATAGACTACCCACACAATGCTTCGACAGCTTCTTCCCCGGTGTGGGAGAGCTCTTCGAGCGCCCGCCACTCGCTCTTCACAAATATTACCAGCATTGCAGCAAGCTTCAAGATGGTATAGCATCCAGCCCGAGGCGGCTTCTGTCGCAAAGCCCTTAGATGTCGACCCTTCGAGGTTGTCAATCACCAAGACACAGTCACCTAAGACGCCCAAAGACCCCGCGGAACTTGTCTTCGGAAGGGAGTTCACGGGTAAGCCGACTCTCCAATGTCTGGACAGGGATAACAGTATTGCTAACCAGCCCTTACAGATCACATGTTGACGATCGAATGGACCAAAAACGACGGTTGGCTGGCACCGTCTATCCAGCCGTACCAGAACCTGTCCCTCGACCCCGCCACCTGCGTGTTCCACTATGCCTTCGAGTGCTTCGAGGGTATGAAGGCATACCGTGACAAGAACGGCAACATCCGTTTGTTCCGCCCCGACAAGAATATGGAGCGCTTCAACAAGTCCGCCGCCCGCATTGCGCTCCCCACCTTCTCCTCCACCGCCCTCATTGACCTTATCGCTAAGTTCGCTAAGCTCGAGGAGCGCTTCATCCCTGCCGAGCGGGGTTACTCATTGTACCTACGGCCGACCCTCATCGGCACCCAGCGCACATTGGGTATTTCCGCGCCGGGCTCCGCGTTGTTGTTCGTGATCGCCTCACCCGTGGGACCATACTACCCCACCGGCTTCAAGGCCGTCTCGCTTGAGGCCACCGACTACGCCGTGCGCGCATGGCCCGGCGGCGTCGGCGACAAGAAGCTAGGTGCCAACTATGCGCCGTGTATCGTGCCGCAAATGGAGGCCGCGCGCCGCGGTTTCCAGCAGAACCTGTGGCTATTCGGGCCCGAGGAGTATGTGACCGAGGTCGGCACCATGAACCTGTTCCTGGCTATCCGGAACAAAGAGACCGGACAAAAGGAGCTCATCACGGCGCCGCTCGACGGCACCATCCTGGAGGGTGTGACGCGAGACTCCATTCTAAGCCTCGCGCGCGAGAAGCTAGCCCCTGAAGGATGGCTCATCTCCGAGCGCAAGATCACTATGCAGCAGCTGTACGAAGCCTCGCTCGATGGGCGCCTCATGGAGGTGTTCGGTGCGGGCACGGCGGCGATCGTGAGCCCCGTACGTAAAATCAGCTGGCGCGGCAAGATGGTGGATTGCGGGTTGACCGAGAACGAGGAGTCGGGCGAGATCGCCATGAGGATGAAGAACTGGATAGAAGCTAGGCAATACGGCGATGAGGAGCATGAGTGGAGTCATGTCTGTTAAGGAGAAGACAGATAAGGAAAAGAAAAGAAAAGAAAGCGAGTGTGGCATTTCATATAGATGGTGTAGATCCGGCGCGATTGGCGTAATGACTTACCGGGCCTACTATCGAAGGTCGTTATATTTAGATCTTATTGGAACACGATATTATGAAATACGATGTTTGAGTCACCCAACGAGATAATACATACGTAAAAAGAGAAGCACAGAAGATCGTGAAGTAGACGAAATTCAATTGCAGCGTATAGGTAGTAAAGCCCCTCACCAACTCGGGGGCGACCCGTCTATGATGGATTCTCTAATCGAAGTCTGCTGCTCCGCCGGTAGAAGGACGGGAGACCACATGAGAGCAACAAACAAAAGGAAAGCCGTGGGTGTTTTTCATGTACAAAGCCGAGTCTCGAATCCAGTGTATCAATTTCCGTTCCCGTGTAGTATCATACTCTATAGAAGATCTCCCATCACTTCTTCTCGGGGTCCTCGAGGATGCCCTCGGCTTCTAACCTCCGTCGTGCCTCCTCTAGGGCCCATGTTTGTATCCTGTGGGAATGATTGTTAGTCGACGATATATGAAATAGAAATGACAGCCAAATGCCTAGTCCCACCACTCGAAATTCCATCCCTCCCGGTTATAGCTTGAATAGCATCACCAATCCATCCATCCATCCATCTATCCAAACCCCTCCATTTCTATCCAAAGCGGAGTGGAACAGGAATAGAATATCAGAGAATACTCACGAGGTATCAGGCTTGAATCCATAAGCAATAGCCGCGAGCACAAGGCTACCACAAAAACCATAGAAGAACGGGGTCTCCCAGCCCTCCTTCTGGTACTTCTCGCCGGGCTTGACGCCGAACAGCCAGCCGGTCGGGGGGTCGAACTGGGGGCCGTGGGAGGCGGGAGCCCGCGCCGTGGCCGAGAAGCTGCGGGTTGTCGTCGAGGAGGAGGATTGCTGCAGGGCGCGTGTGGCCCGCACGGCGGCGTTCGGTCGGACGGCGGGCATGATGGATAGTGTGAGTAGGCGGGAAGCTTGGTCGTCTTCGAAGGTAGGTACCCCTTTGGCCCGGATCTGGCTCTGTTGCTTCGCCTTTTTCCGCTCTGGGCGTATGCTAATTCCCCCAGATGAATAGTAGGTAGTTGAAGGGAGGGGATATGCGTAGGTAATCGAGGTTGAGTGGAGATTGGTCTCGTCGTTATGGAGGTTCAACCGGTGAAGTCAATGAGCGACTTAGCAACTTAGAGACTTAGTAACGAACTTGGGAAGCCGTAGAAGTGGGTCCCAAAGAGCCGCCACGTGACCTGCTGCCGGGAAAATCTCGGTTTGGTGGGCGCTCGGACCTCTAGCCTATTTATTTCGTTATCGATTGATCCAAAAAACTTCTATCTTTCAACTTCATCTTTGTTTTCATGCGATATTGCACCTATGCAACGCCTCCTCCTGAGGCCATGATGCGCCCTATTCGGCTCCGTGATGAAGCCACGATACCTGTGAAATGTATCTGAGTAAGTAGGAATTACCTCTTTTCTTTTCTATAGGGCACATGTATTGTCAATGATGACAAAACCTACTTCTAAGAACGGCGAACCGAATACCCATGTGGATTCTCCAAATCATCAAGCTCAACAGTCTGATTCAATAAGCCCATCTCAATTAATTATTTCTTGTCATTGGAATGTTGCCACAACATTGCTAACTCCTTGTGAAGGTTGCTTGTTAAATATAATCTGGGGATGCTAGATGGTATCTATCCCCGAAAGGTCCGGCCTCGTTGCCGTCTAGGGTGTGGTAGCCGAAGTCTGTATGCCTTCGCCTGGGGGGTTATCTAGGCTGCGTAGGAGAAATTGAGGGTATTTCGTGATCTTGGTAGTGTGATGGTTGAGGTGCAGGTGCATTGCGAAAAATAGAATGGGAATGGCGGCGCCTATCGGCTGGCCGGTCGGTTAAACTGCTGATAGCAATTCCCCGATTCGCAATTGCGAACCGGAAAGGGTTATAATTTCTAACAGCGAACGGATTTTCAATCAAGACCGGGAGAGTGTGTAGCCCGTGGTGCAGCGGTTCCGGCTGCACGTCCTCTCACCAAGTGAGTCCGATGCCATGACCACACCTGCCGGCCTCTGGGTTCGATCCCTTGTCAGGGCAATTGTCTTGGGAATATCGGATTTAGAGCTACCACAGTACCCTTAATATCCTGATCCCAACACCGCACATTTGTGGATGGACGGGTATATGGTGGGTTGAGTTGGTAGAATAACTAACTTTTTTGTCTATTTTTTAATATACTATCGTTCTGCACGTCGCTGATAGCCACTCAACACCATGAAGCATACCTAGATTCTATCGATGCTATTTTACATAGAGAATAAATATTTACCAATATCTTCATTGATGATCCCCCTTTTTACCCCCTTTCCCGTACACCATCTAGGAGGTATTTTTAAAACGCATATATCATCCTTTCTAGATGGAATGACTCCATAGCACCTCTCGCTTCAATTGATACCCCTTTCGAAGCCGACAAGAGAGTAAAATCATTCATATATCCACGGCAACAGTGACGAACTAACGCCAAATTACTGAGGGAAATACAAAACCACCCATTCTAATTAGACCAAAGAAAACCAGATACGCCATGAAGACATTAATTACCAGAACATATCCATGAATACCTGCTGAAGGCTGTATAGCAAGTACCGAAGATAAACCACAACCAAAATTTAACATATACCCAGAGTATATCTAACGCCTCACACCCGGGGGACTAGGAAAACATATAATACACCTAGGTATACTCACATTCCTGAATTACGAGCTCCCTACATATATCGCGCCGGCGATCAAACATAAGAAACGCGAAACCTACAGCTCAATACACCAATAGATAGCCCAGGCCCTACCCTAAGAATCCAGGGGAAAAGCGAAATCATTGGGATATCTCTGCAATAGTAATATTCCTCCTTGCTGGATTCTCATTCACACTAGAGGCCCTGCTTTGTGTACTAGTATGGATCGAAACAGGTAGATTTCCGATATAAGAACTATTACTAGTGGAAGGACCGGTATGACCCGCTTCGGAGCTGACACGGGAGATAACGACATCTTGCCAAGCAGAATTTTTGCTCGGAGCCTGAGCATAAATAGGGCCGATTGTGTGGCTGGAGGCGTGAGGTCGCTCTGAAGTAGAAACATCTTGTGGACGAGGTGTATATCCCGCGAGGGAATCACCGACTGGGGCGGGGCTATGGCTGGACGCGGGATGCCGTATATTAGGAGGATCGACCATAATAGAGGGAACTTCTAAGGCAATAGCACGATCCGTAGTTGGAATATTAGGGGGCCCTAGACTCAGAAACCTATGGGAGATGGGAGTGTGGCTCGATGAAGAAGTATGGCCTAGGGAAGATGAAGAACCTGGCACGTTAGGCGGTGGGAAGTAATTACCGTAGCTAGTAAGACCAGTAAGGTAGGGAAGATCAATCATGAGGGTTACAGAAGGATGATATACTACTTTCATCGCGACCGGTAACAAGATAGGGCGCAAAGCGATGGCGACATTCACCTTCTCGACTTTCCGGGCCTCGACGAAATATGGATACCCAACATCTACAGACATCGCGGAATACCGTAATGCAAGTTTTAGTCAACTCAAACATATGCGTCAGTAACTCGCCCGTCATGCCACCACTGACGGTTTGATGGGTATATGTATTCAATGCTGTATAGCAGCTCTTAAACGTCTGCGCTACTTCTACGGAAGCTAAACCTGAATCTTCCGTATCAATTCATGCTATAATCGGCATATGACATAACGCGAAAGGGAAAGATAGCATATACGTATTCACAAAGTCGACCAGCCTCAGCGCATCGGTGACATGAAACGGTGTCACGAAGATCCATTTGTCTGGAAGAACTAGCGCCGTCCGTCTATCGGAGTAGGTCAGTATGGATGTCGCCCGGTCATTGCGTTTCTTCGATCGAGATAATCTGCGGCTCAGCCTTACTAACTCAAAGCTCGAAGTGCACCGTATATTAAACATAAATTATTGTCATAGTATCGCCTGTCCCGAGTCTCGGCGACGTCCTAGGCGACCTTATCAAATACGATGATACCCTCACGACCCTCCTCTAGGAATTCCATCCTCAACTTATCTACCTCCCCCTTAATACCGACGACGAATTCGGCGCGGGCTAGTTGTGCGTTAATTAAATTGGGCGATTTAAACATATCGATGACCACAGCCCAGAACTCGCCCGAGACGTGCACGAAGTCATATACCATCGCCCACTCCATATCATCACGTACTGCTTTCAACTCGACTCCTTTTCCTGCCCTCTTTACCCCATGGTTTGTAGTGGATTCACCCTCACCAACCAGCTTAAGCGTCATGTTCTGGTACGCGGGGTGGGTATACACGCCAGCGTACTCCTCGAGTGAGAGCGCACGAGGTAACGGAGGGTCCGCGCGCCCCGGATACAGAGTCTCTACCGCCGTCTCGGCGAGCTTAAGTTGGCCATCCAGTGCCTCCCTGCCCCTATTCATGGATTAGTAAACACATCTTTACCTATCTGCTAACCCACCCGGATGTGTGGGCATAGTGACTTGGCCTGCGAAATGAAGGCAGAAACGAATGGACGGAGGGTACTCACCGGCTAACCAAATCATACCGTTCCTTCTCTGGCACACCCAACTTATCATCAATAAGTTTCCATACAACCTCCAGCCCCGCGACATTACTTGTCAGCGCCGTGTTGCCAAGCGTAATTACTCCGAAATTGTCGTCTGGTAAGAAGTGAACTTCGGCTCCGTACGCTTCCATGCCACCACTATGCGTGAATACACGATGACCCCGGTAGGTGCCGGCTTCCCAGCCCAGCGCATAGGTCAAAGGTGCGTCGTATGGCCCACGGCTCGAAACCGGTAGTACGATACGCGAGGTTTTAAGCTCGCGGTGAGCCTCCGGGGGTACTATGAGAGCGATAAGGCTTAGTAAGTGATTCATTCTGTCTTAAAAAATAGGAAGGGGGATTATAGGGGCCAAAGGGTCAAGAAAGTTGGAAGCAATAGCTCTCCAGAAAGCTCAACTAGGTAATCCCAGGTCCTGAGCCGGGTGGAAAGGGGTAAAAGGAGGCGGAATATAGGAACTGCCGACAACACATACGAATTGGACACCCGTTCTCTTTCTCATCACTCCCATCGCCACGAATTAAGCACCGGACCCAATGCGCATAATCCAGCACATTACTCACAATCCCACCAGCACCACTCGCGAGATCTAAGCTCGAAAGCGGGACACTCACGAACCCACCTCCCGCATATCCCTCCGCATCCTCTTCTTCACCCCCTTTCCCTGCTTTCTCACCAACATAATCCCAATAATACCCGCCCGCAATCTGCGCGCCAGCATTCAGCGCATCCTCGACACTGAAAAACGTCTCATTCATGCCGAGCGGCTCCCATATCCACTCGCGCAGGGTATCGCCCAGCCACTGGCCCGTGAGCGTCTGGATCGCGTGCGCGGCCGTCATGAACATGAGATTGCAATAGCGCCAGGTGACACGCGGTTCACCGACCATCGGCAGGAAACGCAGGCTCCGCACCACGTCGCGGACGGTGCCCTTGTGGCGGTCGGCGCCGTAGCGCTGCGAGAGCGCCTTGTCGTGCCGCGGGAACCCGGTGCGGTGGGATAACAAGTCTTCGAGGGTTAGGTGCGCGGCCGCCCAGGTGTATTCGGGCGCCAGCACGAAGTCTTCCGGTAGGATGTGTGAGATGGGTGTCTGCCAATTTAGTGCGGAGGAGGAGGAGAATGCGGGTGAAGGGGGGAAGGAGAAGTTTCCTGATGCGATGAGCAGCGAGAGGATGGCGGCTGTGAAGGCTTTGGTGGTGCTGCCTGTGTAGAACAGGGTGGAGGGTGTTACTGGCGTTGAGGGGAAGCTGGCGATGCCGTAGCCCTGTATATATTGTTAGTATAAACTATAGGTCATTATGTCAAGATGAGAATGAGTGAGATGGTAGCTACATCGAAGATCCTGTAAATGAGAAATGATATCTCAAACTGCCTCGAATGTGGAAGATGTGACTAGGCCTAAGCCGCCGAACCCCCAACTTATTCCTAAGTCATTGCTGGTTCATGAGGTATAGCAAGTATAATTTAGAAAGGGGCACCTTCAACATTCCATATATCTTCGAGCTATACCTTCGGGGCCGGGATATCCGGCGTCCCGTCACGTCGGACCGATCTGATGCTCGGATTGACTGGGGGGGATTTATGTATCTCATTCTTCCATCTTAACTCTCCTTACATCCACTCATGACAAACAAGAAAAATAAATAAAATCGACGAACCTCAGCCCAAGTATCATCCCCATCCACAACCGCAACCGCAAGACCCGGAACACGCCAGCGGTCGAGCGCGGCCTGCACGAACTCTTCAAACTTGTCGTCGAGCGGGTTCTTGCCGGGCTCCCCCTTTCCTCCTTCTCCGGCCCCACCGTCTACGTTTACTCCGGTCCTACCCGCGGATAGGACGGTCTGCTCTGCACCCCGTCGGAACAGCTCCGGGGGATGTATAAGAGCCGCTACGGGCGGCGACAGTGTAAGGAGAGCTGTGAACGCCACGGCGGCTGCCGATGGGTGGAGTGGAAGCTGCATCTTCGGTTGCCGGTTACCTGCCTGTGACTGTTACGCGGCTCTTTGCAGCAACCTTGGCGTAGTACGATGCGATGCGATGCGGGGCAGCGCTATTCCAGAAATTCACGGGAAACGGTGATGGAAAGAAGCCTTGGAGCTGATTCTCCTGAGCTGCCATTCAATAGTTATAGAAATGAAGTAGAATTGCTAGATTTCTCTACATGGGACAATAGCTAGATGAATTGGACTAGCTATATGCATTAGGTAGGTCCTCGGCATACTTCCGAGTGTGGAAAAGGAGTTACGTACGTATAACAATCCTGGTCTGTGTCGTAGTGTAAACCCCGCCCGGTCATTTTTGAAGTCCTACAGCCTTGTTTTGTTACGTAGGGTATAAGGTCTGCTTATGCCCTTGGTAAAAAATACAGGAGACATAACTAAGAGTATTTATAATAATCGTCAATCTACTTATAATTTCCTAACTGCTAATCTATATAGGGGAGTTGTTAGCAGAGAGACACTTGATTTCTGTTACTAAGCACCGCATGTCTTAGTGCTACGAGCAGATAATACTTGCCGGGTGTACATACAGAACACGCAGCCGTAACTCATCGATTAACAAGAAGCCTGTCACAATTACACACGTAGATACGGGCTGAACTCTTCATGAATTTGTTGTGTTGTCCGGGTATTTTCTCTATAAAAGAACCGCGCCTAGGTAGAAACGAAGAAGTCACAAGCCCATCAACTGTTGTCCTATCCATTGCCCGGCAATACGCTGTAAAATAGGTATCCATATAAAGGGAAGCCTATGAACCCGACCTCTGCATACCCAAGTAAAGCCCATAATAGTAGTAGTGGGGAACTTCTATGATATGCTGGTAGATGGGTGGTTTTGGCGTCCTGGCACCTGTATACTAGCTAGCGGGCTAACTAACTCCTAGCTGTAAGGTACCTAGGTTGTACATTGTTGTGGTAAGAGTATCGCCATGTTCGCTGAAGACCTCGTTGCGCAGGCCGTTAACACTGAGCTTTCCCTGCTTCTCTCATCATATACTACTGTCTCTTCTCTTCATCCTCTCATGGCTTAGGTTACTTCCGCTCAGCGAACGCCTGGTATTTGGCCTTCTTCTAAAGCCTCGTAATTTCTGAAGTAGCGGGGTAATCCTGGTCCCAGTTGATGATCCCGCAGCGACGCCCTTGAACTGTCCGGTGCTTTTGGGAGTCGAGGAGTCGAACTAGAGCTCTTCATCGTCATCCTGACTTGCAGGTTGCTTTTCTTTCTTCTGCTGGTCTGCCATGGCCCTACCTAATACATCGCCTAAAGCTGAAGGGAAATTGACGGATCGATCAGGTGTCTCGTCATCTGCTCGTTGTTTCTTCAGAGGGCTTCCAACGCTCGTGTCTCCGTTGAAAGCTTGGGAAAGTAGGTTTGCCACTGAGTTGGGAACTGGCTGGTTGCTAGATGATGAATCCGTGGGTGTTGCTTCTCCGGCGGTGGGACCTGCGCTAGGGGACTTTTGGGAACCTGATGCGCCTGCAGCATCGGGATCCATAGAGTGCTGTCGCTTAAGCTATTCTGTTGTTAATAATATGAAAATAAAAGATAGAGTAAGGACTTACGCGAATACGGTCAATACCGGCTTGCAGCTCACCGGTAACCTTGGCATCCTCTGGGGCTAGATGGGTCTTGACGTCCTTATCGTCAGTATCTTCCATCTTAGTCAGAGTGTCGTCGTTATCATCATCGTCGTCACTATCTTCGTCCATAAGGTTGCCATTGGTACCGCTGCTCTTTCTGCGAGCCTTACGTCTCTTAGCAGCTTCAGCCTCCTGATCTCTGAAAGCAGAAAATCCCACTGTGCCGGTAGGTTTTAACGGACCAAGCCCTGAGAAATCCAGTTGGGTTGACCTTCGCTTGGTGCCCGGCGTCTTCTGGTTGTCTTTTGCTCCGGGAAATAAGCCCATCTTCGTGAGTTGGCCTGGCAATATGTTAATACGCAATACGTGATGAATATCAAGCATAAAAGAGTAACTACTTACGTTGTCCGCGGTAGAAGAAGGTAAATACTGCGTAGGGCTTATCCGGACCATCAATGCCGGTTACCGTTTGAGTACTGATCGTCTTAGGATCAAGCGTCTTCGGCTTAGCAAAACTAGTGGTATGCTCGACATCCGCATCGATCGCTCCGTTGTTACCTCCTTTGCTACCACCATCACTCTCGTCATCGTCGTCATGAGCATCAAACTGTGGCGAGTACTCCCCCTTCTTAATCTCGCCGGAAGCAATTACGCGGAACATAGCCACTTTGATTTGGCCGGTAGCCTCTGGGGGTTCGTCGTCATCAGACATCGAATCGTCGTCCGAGTCATCAGGAGTCGCCAATGGCGACTGGTCCTCTGCGCCATAGGCTAGTGTATCACGGGTTCGCGTGGTCTTCTCCGCTTCCATGTCACCGGTATGCGGTGTAGATCTATGGCGACGATGGCGCCTCTCAAACTTCTGCCTTCGCTTCTCGACCTTCTCAGCAGCATCATGGCCCTTGAGATCCAAGCCGTTAAGCCATCGCTCCAAACCGACTTCGCGGAATAGAAATTCTCGTTCGGCAAGACCTCCACCTTCATTGTCTGGAACTTGGACCCAGCGGCTATTTACCCATGTTTCCTCTCCCGGGCGTAATAGCGTAGCAACCTCCTCTTTAGCGCGTCCGTCAAAGTAAATATACGCGGCAATTGTCTCGTTCTGGGAGTTCGTCATGGGGATATACGGCGTGACGGTATTGACATGCTTGGAAGGGTCCGAGCTAGTCGAGGGGAGAGGTCCCGCATAGAGAGGTCTGGGGTGGGGGTTGGTTGGGGTTGCCTTCGGAGTTGAGTAAGGAATCGGATGGCCTGGGGTTAGCAGCGTAATCGATATGGCGAATTTTGCTGGTTCATGCTTCGACGTCTCGGGGTTCAGCTGAGGCTGAGGGACAGGTATGTATGTGCTGATGCGAGAGAGGCGAGACTGCTTCTGCAAGCCATACTCGGGAAGCGGGGCCGAATTCGCATGAATGCTAACGGCGATGCCCTTAAAGCAGGGCATCGTGACGGTGTGGAGGAGAGGGTAAGAGAGAGCTTAAAGGAGAAGTAAGAGAATTGTTTCTATCGTGTCCGAGGGAAGAATTCTCGGGGAGGTGAAAATTCCGAGCTGAGATACCTAAGTGGGAAAGTCTACGGGTTTGTTTGTCGTTGACAAAGGCGTAATTAGACGTTGTGCAAGCTCAGGATCGTTCGATAAGAGGATTCCAAACTGTCGGTCTAGAGTCTGCAGAGGTGCGCAGGAGGGAATGCAGGGCGAAACGAGGAAATTAATGGTAAAAAACGAGGCGAGTAGCTTGGGCAGTAAAAAGTACGGTACGCGATTTGTACACCGCCGGAGAGTTCGCTCGAGGTTTTGCTCAGTGGACTGTGGTAGCAACGTGCTAATCGTCAGCCAGAAACTATAAGTCCCACGGACATCTGCTCTGGTATTGTAGGCGTAGGGTCTGCTGCTACTGTGTATTCTCGACCAAGCCCGATTCACAAGAGGTTGAAAAGCCAGTCAGAGCAAAACGAGCGAGCGAGCGAGAGAGAAAAGTCGCTGTGTAAACCCGACCCAGGGCAAGGTATGTACAAGTTACCGTGTTGAGACAAAGTCTTGGTAATAGAATGGTCGTGGGTACAAGTACTCTGAATGTATGCCGTGTCACTTGTATGTATAGGTATGTAAGAGTCTGGTGTCCTCCCGACAGCAGAAATACAAATGTACGTTGGGTTAGGGAATGCAATGCCCGCGGCCTATCACTTTCTGGATTTTCTTTTGCATTTGGTGGGTATGGACATGGGCATAAGAGCAAAAAGGATGAAGATTGTTGCAGTGAAGAAAAGGTCAGGTCGAGTCCTGGTTCGGTTGTTGATGGATGGCGGGGGAGATGAGAAACGCGCTGATTGGTTGACCGCCTTTCTGGGACCACCCTCGTCACCTGAACACGTCAAAGCTGCTACGCTGTGCTGTCTCGAAGTTAGGGAATGAGTAACAGGCGATACCTGGTACCGTCTACACTGTATCTTATGTACCGACACGTGCAAACCTCTTTATATGATACCTCCGGGGCTCCTTTCTACGTTCTAGTGTGGTATATCTCCTATTGGTCTGATTATAATAGAATTGATTATATAATTACTGTTGGGCAAACAGCACTTATTAATCGCAGCTATCGTCGAAATCGCAGTCAAGGGGCTTAATTGACTGAATCTAAGTTTAGACCTACCGGTCTACCTAAATATCTCTTGCTTCTTTGTCCGAATACCTTCAAAGCCGCTTTAACCACAATAAAGAGCCTTATCTGCTTACAATCACCTTGTAGCCCTCAATAACAAATCTATCTAAGGTTACACTTCGAACGTTTAGGAATATTGAACTTTCAGACGGATCCTATCCATGGATCAATAATGATGTACCCTAGCGAATTTCAACCACCGGGGCCGACATTGAATAGCCAATGCCCGTGAGAGCGCCACCATTGAAACATAAGAATCAATAGTCAACCGTAAACGTATTTGTATTGATTCAGTAAACCCATAAAGGACTTAGTCTCCTGATTCCCAGCCTTTATTGTCAAGCTCTACCTCCTCGTGATGATCGTCTGCGTAGACTTCCCCCTTTCTCGTGACTTGCCCCGGTACCGGCGCCTGTCTCTTTCCAAACGTCCTCACCGTCCTCCTCGTCATCTGCAGGTTGATCAACTAAAGTCTCTCGCTCTTGCTCAGGACTTTCTTCCTTGACCTTCACATCATCATCGTCATCATCCTCTTGTTTACCTCCCCAGTCATCTCCATCGTCAGACTCTCCAGCTCCATCATGGAATGATGTTGCCGGCGCATACGGACCACCTCCCCAATCATCACCTCCGAATCCTACATCTTTAGTGCGCTCCGGTTTCCGACTAGCCAGACAATAACTCAGGAGCAGCCATGCCAATCCTGCGGACAGCATCTCAGCAATCCAGAAGGCGGTGGTGCAAACGACGAACGAGATGATTCGGTGATTATACATCGCCCAGCGGATGCCTGTCAGGCGAGCAACAAGCGTTACCGAAGCTGAGTACACCTGGAGCGTTTGGCCGGCCTGCACATCGACTAGGATGCTCAGCGGGAGCACATCCCTGAACTCAACCAGCTCGCCCATCGGGATGGATAGTGTAGTCGTTTCTCCTGCGCCAGGATACAGGATGTGGTACAGCAGGAAGAGTACGCGCGACGCCATGCTAACCATGGGGTCTGCGTAAGGGATGAGCGTGGGCCGGCGGCTCATGAAGACGACGTTGTCCTCCTTGACGTGCGCGTAAGGATCCAGGCCCATAGCCGAGGATGTGAAGGCGAAAGCCGGGTTATCGGGGACCGACTTCATAGCAAACAACGCGACCATGAAATTGCCTCTCTCGAGATTCGGAGGCGATCGCGGTACCGTGAGTTCCACTGACACGTCGTACGCCTGCTCGAGCATGAGGTTCGAGGACAGCGACGTGATGCCATAGGGGTTGAGGCCGGAGCTGTGTGTCACGGGGCCACGCGTTAATTTCCTGGGGCACCAAATCCTTCATAGGACTATTATAGAACAAATGAGAGTAGAGAGCCTTACTTGTACTGTAGATGTACCGGGATCGATATAACCTTCTTAGGGACATAATTGTAGTAGAAGACAGGATAGGCTATGGCAGCTATGCACAGCAGCGCCAAGGACGCGGCGAGGAACAAGGCGGCGCTGAGATATGTCCTCTGAGCCGCCGGTGACGTGGCTGCTCTGTAGGAGCCCTTTACATATTGCTATGTTGTCTTGTTAGCGCGGAATGTTCGATGTAAATAATCGTACCCGTGTATACTTCGATTTATAGAAAGGTTGGGCTTGGGTACGATATAGGACATTAGCATGTGACTGACCATGTTTCCAGATGAGAAAGAAGCGCCCTTCGGCGCCGGACCTCGCGATGCTCCAAAATTCGCACTTCTAGATGAAGTAGTAGAATTCAGTTTAAAATTGTAACTTGGGATCACATTAGGTCCAAAGCTGTATGTGCTTAGGCATGTGTTGTTTGGGCTTGTGTTGCTGGTGGCTTGTACCAAGCCGAAGGTAGTTCCTAGGACCGGTGTTCTTGGCGGCCGACATGCCGCTGTAGCACTCCAATGGCTGTCGACGTCATGTTGCTGACTAACGTCTTCTTCACCCCAACCATCGTCAATTACATATAACTCATCCATCTCCGAAAACATGAACAGCTTTCAATAATACTAGGAAATAGTGCCCGATCTCTTTTCCTACTATTAATAATGAGAATATGCGCGACAAAATTGTGTCTAGGTATATGAGTTATAAATGCAATTTTGTATTGACGCCTAACCTTCAATGACTCCGCCTACCCAGGCAATGAACAATGACTTACACAGCATGCTTCTGAATACAAATGGCTCTAGGTGAGCCAGAATCAACAACCAAATATTCATCCAGACAGATAAGATAATCCACTCCACCTCCTTGCCTATCTGCCTCCTCATTCATATGTGCTCGTCATTCCCAATGACGTTCCTAGTAGGTATTCACATATGTCCAACCAAAGTGTAGCAGTACCTAGGTAGGTAGGTAGCTTTTCATGAGCCTCATGAATCTTTGTCTCGTCAACCAAGAACAAGAAACCAATGACATCTCTTTCGTTTTCATACTCTCAGCTTTAACAAGGTTGCAGGTAATTGCTAGGCACTAGCCCGCCTCTACCGACCCCTTGTCCCGAGTGAATCTCCGCTTCCCACCATCCGTCGTCTTGATGTCGGAGGACAGCTAGGATGTCGCCCTTGGCGAATCCAAGTTCCTCGGGAATCGCTGCTTGGTACATGTACAACGCTCGCGCTATCGAATTGTTAGCTCTTATCCGGAATGTCAAGGTTACATTTTGAGAAGAGGGGGACTTACCGTAATGTAAGATAGCACGGCCATCAGGTGTATACTGCCGACTCGGATCCGCAACACTCTTACTCCTCTGTCGCGAACTCTCCGCCACGGGGTCTCGCCCATCATAGAAAGTCATAGCCCGCGAGCTGGAGCTAGTGCCGGGTCTGCCGTCATTCCTTCCGCGCACCGATCCGCCGTAAACGGACCCGTCTCCTCCGACCGGAGCAAGCTGCATGGCCATCTCGCCCGCTCTACTAGTCGGGCGGCTGTAGTCGCCGCGGTAGGGAGATGGAGATGCGGCTCGTATCGAGTTGTTCGGCGAGTGGTGCCTGTAGCCTTGATCAGAGCCGCGCTTCACCGACATGCTCGCCTGCGGCGAGTTTCGTTGCTGCGGAGAAACGTAGGAGCTAGGCGATGCCGCTTGTGGTGAGTTTCGCTGTTGGCTTCCACCGTATAGACTTGGTGACGCGGTTTGCACCTTGGGCGAAGCGGCAGCTACTCTGGGTGAGGCTGCCGCCACTCTCGGCGAGGCCGCTTGAGTTTGTGCTGATGGCGGGTTTCGTTGCTGACTGCTGGCGTAGGGATTGGGCGATACTGAACGGTGGGTTTGGCGTGCTTCTTGGCGCGCTTCCTGGCGTATTTCTTGACGTATTTCTTGGCGCGTCTCCTGCCTTGTGTCTGGATGCATTCCAGGTCGCGGAGAAGCGCTGCGTGGAGGAGCCGGTGATGCTGCTCGAGGCAGATCATTGCCCCTGGTTGCAGGTCGAGAAGGAGTACTGTTGAAAGACTGCGAACCGCTATATGCTCCTGATCCCGGGCGATTGGAGCTGAATATGTCCCTAGTCTGTTCTACATACTTTCGTGACGCCTCTTTCATTGCCTTCGATGTGACGGCCGGGGGTGGGACACCGAGCCTCTGTACTTGTTGGTCGTAGGATGGCGGCGGAGTACCTCGTATAGCCGCGGCAACATCACTGGTCTCCCTGGCGACGGGTCCAGTACGAGACGCAGCCTGAGATCGATCAGGCGCAGGTGTCGAAATACCATGGTAGCGATCGGCCGAGACCCTCCCTGCGGCTTGTTTGTTGCCAGCAACACCCTTTAGTTCGGCCAGAGCTAAAGCAATAGGATCCTGCTCCTCTGCTGCGGTTGTATCATTCTCAGTGGCGGCCTTATTACGCTTATCAGTATTTGCGACAGGGAATACATTCTGTCCGACATTTAAGGCCAGACTTGCGTTCGCGTCAATAGGATCAGGACTGGCCGTCCTTTCTGTCCTATCCGCAATCAGATTCTGAGGCTCGGGCTGTTGATAAACCCTAGGCTGTCGAGCAACCGGTGTGCTTTGTGTGCTTTGAGAAGTTACTGGTCCCCATGTGTTCCTGTTTGACGTCGGAGTTTGCTGTTGCTGGATATCCTTCACGCTCTTCCTGCGGAACGGGCTGTGATTCTGGAAGAATCCACTCTTCTTCTTAAGCATGCGCTTTTCCGGTTGTGCTACCACAACTGGTTCCTGCTTCACGGGCGAAACCTTGCCACTAGGTGGTTCCTGACTAGAGAAGGAGGTCGGGTTTGAGTATTCACTATTGTCGTCGCGGCTGGATGGCCGTGCTGATAGGTTCGAGCTCGTAGCCGAATTCATACCCGAGTTCATACCGGAATTCATACCATCTGTGCGGCACAGCATCGTCATCCCGTCCATAGGATACGGGTCGTGGGGAACGGCTGCAAATTGGGAGGCATCGTATTGGTTCATTCCGCTGCTTCCCTTTCGTCGGTCTTGTGGAGACATAACCTGACCGGAAGTTTTCTGTGACTGTACGGCTGACTCCCTACTTGAAGATGGAGGAGGATCGTTACGCGCTACTTCGCGTAGTGGCGGAGGGTTAGGATCGTGGCGTTGTAGATCCCTCGTAAGAGCGAGTTCAGGCTCATGGCGTGGTGCGTCTCGAGAAAATAGGGGGTTAGGATCGCCGCGCTGTACCTCACGAAGAACGTCTCGGGGAAGTAGGGGGTTGGAATCACGGAGCTGCAAATCTCTCACAAGTGAAAGATCAACGTCATAGCGTTCCGGGTCCCGTGAAAATGACTGATTGGGATCGATACGCTCAATGCGCTGTACGTCTCTAACGACATTTCGGGTATCCCGAGCATCCCGAGCATCTCTAGCGTCTCGCATGTCTCGAGGTGCAGGGGGCTCGGGTTCGCGGCGTTGTAGCTGACGGGCAAGTAACGAGTTGGGGTCGTGGTGAGATTCATAGGTGGATGGCTGCGGTGAGGGAGCACGGAATCCGGGGTTGATACTTCGTGGGTATTGCTGCTGTATGCCACTCCCTTGTCGTCGATCCTGTTGAGGAATGGCGGGCTCTAGGACTTTTTGGGGTGGAATCGCAGGCTCTCTGGAGGGTGCAGGAGGTTCCTGGTGAGCTAGATCGCGAGCGAGAGCAGAATTAGGATTGTGGTGCGATTCAAATGTGGATGGTTGGGGTGAAGAGGTTCGGAATGCAGGATTGATGCTTCGAGGAAATTGTGCCACCGAGTAATGATCGTCTTCCGAGACTTCCTCATGATGGTCTTCTGCATCCCCACGGCGGAAGTTAATATACTTGGGCGCATCGGGAATCTCCTGGCCAGTACCCTTCTCACTGATGAAATGGATTATGTCTTGCTCGACATCCATCTTCTCGAGAGACAAGCGGATCTTCTCGCACGACGCATCGTCGCTGACACAGACGGTCGACGCAATGTTGGCGAAGGTCCATAAGCTGCTCTTCGTGAAATCCAGTCTTTCCTCCTCGAGGTCTTGGAACTTGTCGGCAGCCGCTTTCCACTCTCTATTCCACCTAGCGGTCGTCTCCTCGAGGACCTTAACTGCATTCTCGTACTCCGTATTAGACGTCGCAAGACTTATTTGTGTCTTTTCTAGTCTGGCCTTGTTCTTCCTTTCCTCTTGGCCCATGACCATGTGTCCTTGGGCCAGATAACCTTTGATTTTTAGGCAATCCTGCTCATATCGATCTCGAGTCTAAATGAAATATATCGTCAGTTATCGAGACGATTTTATCATAGTATATAAGTCCCACTGACCTTGTTGACCATGTTCGTCTGTTGTATCTTAACCTTGAGAAGCTTTTCAACGGTATTCTGAACGATCTTGCGTCTCTCTTTCATTCCTCCAGCAAATGCGGCCAGCGGTTCCTCTAGTTCACTTTTCATCTGGGAAGCGATGTTCGCATGCTGTTTTGCCATGGATTCAAGTTCTCCTCGTACGGTATCTAATGAAATTCGTAGGCTTCCCATTTCGTGTGTGCCCAGGGACTTTCGGCTCAGCGACATAAGCTTGCGGGCGTATTCATCTTCGATGGAGGAGCGGGCTAATAGATGCAGATATTAGCTTGATGCCAATGAGAGAATAGTGAGGGAATAATTACCGCTATAGAATGACCTGAGTTCGTCGCTGGTCTGCTTCGCAGAGGCCATGCGATCAAGCAGTGGCCCTACTCCAGCGTCATCTTTGCCCCAGAAGTTGTTGGCGACTGTTGTCCATCATTAGTATTTATGTTGGAAAATTGTATGATCTCTGTTATTGAAAACGTACACGACAGAGCCACTGTCGGGCCCTCTGTGGCCGCAGGCATCCTCCTCGATTCTCTCGCGAAAAGCGACGGTGTTGTCTACAATAACGGGTTGGTGGTATCGATGGTATCAGCGGGATCGACGGATTTGGCGGAATGGTACTCGCGACGAGATTACAATCAGTCGCTTCAAAATGTCTCGAAATTACAATTAGATTATCGCTAACGGAAAAGTAAGCGATTCTTAGGAATGTGAAGACTTTGCAAGTGTAGGGTGCATATCGCAGGGGTCTAAGAGGAGAGAGATAGAGCCGAGAGGTATTGTTTACATGCAGTAACGCCGTTGCCCGAGTGATGGGGCGAAACGGGAGGGCTGGAGTCGTAATTGGTGATCGTGGGGTGGCTGGTTTACTGGGGTTCTATAGCGCTAAACTTGATGGGTCCGTTCAGTAACAGGGGCCTGCCCAGAAGCGCTTCCGTGTTTCAATCGCACCCAAGTTTCAACATCACTGGACTCTCCCAACAATGTAAAGAAGCACCATATGGATATTATCACACATTCATATGGATACCTGTGCGACTACTGGAACTAAAATTAGCATACTATCTGCAGATAATCTAGCTCCTCGTGGCAGACCAACCACCTTGTTAGGTTTGTTAATCTAGTTTTCCAGATATCATCAAGTACATACAGTATGAAGAACACCAGCAAACAGGAAGTGCTGTTATACGTATTGTGAGTATACAAGTCGATATATTTCTAGTTAACCTACTTCCGTCTCTTTCTGTTTATGTTCTTCTATTAGAAATTCCTTCCTTTGTCTGGCTTGTTTTCTTTTCGTTCCGTGATTCTGGATCAAGCGTGAGACTACCAAAAGCACCTGAGTCCATTCTCTTCGCTACCGATGCGGGGGAATGGTCCCCTAACGAACTCAGCGATGCCGACCCCCATTGCATCACCTACTAGCGTCGGCACTTGATACCGGAGGGTATTCATTGACTCTATTCTCTTCTAATACTTAGGCGGGAACCCATTACCCCGGCCCAGTAGGTACAAGTTTAATGCAACTGAAATATAATAAATAGGTTGATACGTATCCCAAATAAATATATTGTGATCTAGGTAACATCAAATCAGGTCCTCAGAGTTCGAGGGCCCCTGTTGCAAGTAGTTTTCGTCCTAATAATTCTCTCTTACTATCTATATACCGAGATGGACAGTTTCGAGTATAATTCTAGTCCCTCTCGGGTCGTCTTCGGGAGCGGTACTATTAAAAAAGTACCCGAAGAGCTCGCTCGGGCAAAAGTGTCCAAACCTTTTCTTCTTAGCACGCCACAGCAGGTGAGCCATATCGACTTACTCAGAAACGTTCTCGGAGATGTTGTGGTTGGGGTCTTCACGGAGGCGACCATGCATACCCCAGTGGAGGTGACTGAGAAGGCGCTCGAGCAAGTCAAGGCCTCAGGAGCTGACTCCATCGTTTCTATCGGCGGCGGTAGCACTGTCGGTTTGGGTAAAGCTATTAGCATTCGGACTGGCCTTTTCCATCTGACGATCCCGACGACATATGCTGGTAGCGAGGTGACACCGATTCTGGGCGAGACGGATGCTGGTAGGAAGACAACGAGGTCTGACCCGAAGATACTGCCTAGTGCTGTGGTATATGATGTCGACTTAACTATGACTCTCCCCGTTAGTCTCACCGCTACCAGTGGTGTCAATGCAATTGCGCACGCAGTTGAAGCGTTATATGCTCGCAACACCAACCCGATTATCAACCTCTTTGCTTCGGAAGGGGTGAAAGCTCTGGCGAGCTCTCTTCCCACCTTGATTTCCGAGCCGTCTTCGAAAGCAGCACGTTCATCTGCACTATATGGGGCATGGCTCTGTGGAATTTGTCTGGGAAATGTCGGCATGTCTATTCATCATAAGCTGTGTCACGCCTTGGGAGGCAGTTTCAACCTCCCACACTCCGAGACGCATACCATAGTGCTGCCACACGCACTGTCATATAATGCTCCAAAAATTCCTGCTGCGATGGAAGCATTGGCCGCGGCACTACCGGAGAGCGAGGGAGACGCTACGAGGGGATTAAACATTCTTCTGCAGAAGTTGAAAGTCGAAAGGGGATTGAAGGCCCTGGGAATGAAGGAAAGCGACATTGACAAGGCAGCAGACATCGCTGTGAGCAATCCTTATTGGAACCCTCGGCCTATTGAAAGGGGTCCGATACGAGAATTAATCCGCCGGGCTTGGGCTGGCGAAGATGCGAGAGCTGATCTCTAGGGCTGTGATGAAAAAGGGAACACTCCATTTATAACATGGGGACTAGGAAGCATCATATTCGTGCTGAAAAAAGCAGTCTACGAGATTACGCAGCTTAAATAACAAGCCTAGATATGTTCCGATGCCTTGGCATGATTGCCCTTGGAATTATTAAATTGGTTACGGATTGTATCTGAGTAATTATGGTCTCTCTGGTATTGCTATGGTGAAATACTTGCTCACTAATCCAGACTATATTGGCAAAGGATATGCAATCACTCCCCATCTCTCTTTTTCACGAGATCCGTCCTGAAATCTAAGCCCGCATCCTGCCTCACAACTCCATATAGCGACGAGGAGTCCAGCTTCCTCCCCCCATTCTTCTCTGAGTACTCTTTCGCCCGCTTAAGGTGCGCGAGAGCCGTCTCAGCAACATCAAGGCGAATGCCTGCCTGCGCGGCGCAATCAACACCGTGCCCAACATCCTTAAGCGCAAGATCTAGATCTGACCACGGCGCTTGATCCTTGCCGGGCGCGTACACGCCGGTCGTCATGCGCACGGAGTCCGAGTGCGCGACGGTACCGAAATTGAGCTCAAGCAGCCTCTCCAGGGTCGCGCCGCCAAGTCCCGTCTTTTCGGCGAATACGTGCGCTTCGGCAATGAGCTCCATGAGGCCAGCCATGAGGAAGTTCCTACATACGGAGGTAAGGTTAGTTAAGATAGTTACTACGATGTAGGTTCTAGTCGGGGAGATGGATATAAACGTACCCTGTCGTTTTCAATAAACTCGCCTTCTCAGGCTCCTCGCCGACGACTAAGACTTCCCGTGCAATAACGCCCTTGATAAAGGGGCTGATCTTCTCATAAACTGCCGTTGACCCTCCAAATGCGACGAGCAGCCGCCCCTCTTCAGCCACCGGCGTCGCACCAAAGACCGGTGTTGCCGCGAATTCGGCACCTCTATTCTTAAGCTTCGCGGAGAGCGCCTTAGTGGTATTGGGGTGAATGGTCGTCGTATCGACTACGATCTTACCCGTTACGTCGTTTCCTGAGTCTAAGATCTGTTCCACAATTGATTCCACGGCCTTATCGTCGCTCGCCTACCACCATTGTTAGTCAATAGATTCCGGATGAGTGAATAGCGTGATATAGAAAATGCATAGGATACTTACTGATATGAAAATCACGTCACTTTCACTGGCGACTTGCGCTACGTCGCGACACCGGATGCCCCCTTGGGCCTCGAGCCCGTCGCCACGAGACGTTGTCCGGTTGAAGAAGCGGAGTGGTAACTGCCCCTGTGAGGTGAGGTGCTTGTGGATGTTCTTCGCCATCAGGCGCAAGCCCGAGTTTGTACTCACCGAAGCCATTGTGCTTGAAGTTATATCTATAATGTATTATAACGTGGGTTTTAATGTGATAGGTTAAAGTGATAGATGATATAATATATAATACCTAATGGCCGAATCGGAGTTGAGTTGATTCATACAATGTCTCGATCTCCACTTGAGTCTAAATGGGCTATGATGTAGCCCCAGACCCTTTAGTCGTATGCGGAGTGCGCCCTTTTACAGACAATGGCACAATGGTATGCGGTTTACGGAGTATTTGATATACGATCAATCAACTGTGAATAATTGAAATCGTCGAATTGAGCATGGAATTCGAGACACACATTTCGAGCTTTAACCATGAATAAGACTGGCATTCATCATTCAGATATGATCGTGGCATGTATTCATCGCTAACATGATCTCTATATTAATCCGTGATCATATTCCCACATTATCCTACCCCAGGCCATCCCAAAGCGCGCCCATCCACTCCGGTCATAACACCAACGCCGGATCACATCCCCCCAACTTCGCACTCTTAGGCTTCCCATCGAGTATGATCTCACTAACCAACTTCCCTGTCGCGGGCGCATTCTGTATGCCCCAGCATGTGTGTCCCGCGGCGACTACCAACCCCTTCGTCTCGCCCACGGGGCCTATATACGGGCCTCCTTGGGGCAAGTAACACGCCTGCTTCGCCAACACCTCCCCATCTTTCCCTAGCTCATCGCTGATCCCCCCGATCTGGTATATTATGTCCTCGCATCGCGCGACATCGACCTCGACTTCTGCGGTTGTTAGTGGTAGCTCGACAACACTATCCGTGGGCCCGCACGCATACGCCGTGCCGTCGGGCCGCGCGTAGATCTCCGGCTCGACGATCTGTTGGCCCCGGAGCGGGCGATGCGTCGTGCTTCCCTTCGTGTCTTTCGGCGTCGGCGTCGGGAACCCCGGCGGTAACATGATAGATGTGAAAAGCGCATATGCAGATACCGGTCGTGGGGTCTTGACAACAACACTATGTGCGCGGGTGGCCGTGACCGGGATTTCAGGGAGGAGGCGGCGGGTCCATGGTCCAGCCGCGACCACGCAGTCCGTCGTAGGTAATATCTCCTCCTTTCCGTCTTTCTCATACGTCACACTCTCCACGCTCTTCCCATCCTCCGCCTTATTAATCGCCGTGACCCGCGCGCCCGTCACGATCCTAACCCCCTGGTCCTCGGCAAGCTGCGCCATGCTCCGCGTGAATAATTCCGGGTGCACCTGCGCCGTGTTCTCCGGCGTGCCCATACCCTCGTACGCGCCTAGCGACTCCTCTGTATCCAGCCAATCGAGGTCTTCCGGGGCGCCGAGTTTCCGCAGCGCCTTGGTGTCTTTCTTGTGATCCTTATGCAAACCCTTCGAACCCTGCTCCGCGCCACTACTCAACGGCTCCGTCTCACTTGTGTTCTTCCCGCTGAAACCGGGCGGTACGCGCGCGCGGCAGTCAATCTGGCTCGCGTAGCACCGTCTGTATCCCCATCTCTTGTCGCCGCCATGTTCTTTCGCGAGCTCGTCGTGGAGTTTAAAACTTAACGGTACGATATTCTGCGGAAACGCCCATAGCGCTAGTAACCCCCCTGCTTTGCCGCTTGCGCCGCCGGCGATGCCTTCGTGCGCGGGGTTCTTCTTCGACGCGGTAGTGGGGTCGGCGAGTGTGGCGGGGTCTTGTATGCTGTCCGCCGTTCGTCCCCCGGCGTTGCTCGATGAGGCTTCGAGGAGCGTTATGTGGTGCGTTTCGGGCGAGTAGGAGGGGTGTCGGGTCAGGAAGTAGGCGGTGCAGCAGCCGATGATGCCGCCGCCTATTATCGTGATGTCTTTTGGTGAGGAAGTCATTCTATGGCTGGCTGAAGTGGTGAGGGCGCGGATTGGGGTAAGACTAAGCATTCACTGAGCTGCGTTTGTGGTCTTCGCTTTTTCTCATCTGCCAGCTTAGGGGATAGTAGTTAGACGATTTGGGGGTAAGCTAGGTGTTTCAACATTGAGATCGCATGACTTCTAAATGATATAAACGGCTAGGCTTCTATTATAGCAGAATGTTACCTAGGCAGCTCGGTTACTACCCCTATTTACAACGTCGAACAACAATACATGTAACGGTGGGGGTTCAAAATGTTACGTCATTCATTAAATTGCTAAGGATATCATTGGTTCCACTTAGATCTCAGCTCCAAGAGCTCACCTAGCTCGGGTTGAAAAAGAGGTAAAAGCTTCGGAGCAGCTTAGTATCCAGCCTCGGCAGACTATCGGTAAACTCGAAACTAATCGAGACATGGAGAAGACATTGTTATCAAAAATGAGGAGTTAAAATGAAATAAAGGAGCTTCGAGGAATGAATTGAAGATCCCAGTGGGGTAGGGACGAGAAAATCCCGACAGGTTGGATCAAGGAAGACAATGAGAAGTACAATATCTCTTTTCCGAGGTTTATACCATACATAAGGTCCCTCTTCGGGGAAACAAGCACGAATGCACATAGGTAAGTACTCTAACCCTGCCACTTAACCCTCTTGTCCCGGAAAATAGACACCATTCCAATTGGCAAGAGTCCCGGCTCGACAATATTCATGCTACCAAAGCGGTCCATAACCTTCGGCCCATAAAGCTCAGCTACCCATTTCCAGTACGGTTCCATCGCAGACCAATTTCCAGAGATTCCCCTCAACGTGCCTTGGTGCTGGAGACCAATGATTCCATTGTTGACTTTCGCAGTTGGATTTTGAATCCCGTCCTCCTCAGGGATCTTCATCAGTTGCATGTACACAGCGTAGAGATTGTAATCGGATCCATATCCCACATCTTCGCGGTAACGCGCGTACTCGGCGAAACTCATGAATTCCTCTCGGTCTTTCTTGCTTTCGGGTTCCCAGCCGATGACGTGAGTCGGATAGCGTGTGATGTTACCCTTTTCGAATGCAGTTTTGCGAGTTTCATACGCCTCTTTTTCAGACTTGAAGAAGGCGTCCATCGTCTCGGCTGGATCTGGTAGCACCGTATCGTGCACTTGTAGGATGGGTATGAAGGGATTGTTAAGGTCCAGTCCACCTAGCTCAATCGGGAAAAAGAAATAGGCATCGGGGATATCGTCAATGCCAAACCTTTGCTTAATGAGGCTTTTGAGGTAGTAGATGATATTATGTGATGCGAGATCCTTATTTTCGCTGCCGGGTCCAAACGGAGATGACGCCGAGAAGATTTCGCGCTGGATTCGTTGATGGGTGGCGAGCATCTGAGCGACATGGTTTCGCCCGAAACAATTTGCTGCTTTCCCGAAATTGGAGGTGAAGAAGGTAGAGACGTACGTATTCCATGCCTGGATAAATGAAATGATGCTCTTTTGCTTGTCCTGGAGCTGCTTACGCAGGTCAATGATGTGCTTGTCAACCGTATGCTGGTCGATCTCGAATTGCCCCGTCCGCGAAAGTCTAAGGAAGCCCCAGCGAATATCACCTGCCGGAAGTGACCTGTCAATTTCAAGTGAAACCCCCGGGTCCCGTGAGATGCGCGTGGTGCCTGTCTTCGGAAGGTTGATATATGTGCCGGTCGCTTTGACGAAGTCGTTCACGGATTTCCACGCTGTGACAGCAGCTGAGTGGTCTCGCGACCAAAACCAGAAGTCCTCCTGCATACGGAAGAGCACATTTCCGCCCGTGGATTGATTTACGGCAAGGTCCAGACAGAACAGTATGGACTCGCCGAATACGTCGCTGAGGACGTGCGATGCGGGCGTACCGCGGGATCGATTGCGGGAAGGGATTGAGGGGTCGTCTTCAAGGAACTTCAAAGGCGCCTTTAGGAACTTCGTGAAAAAGTTAAGCCACGACTCCGAGACACCAAAGAACGACAATACCGTCAGTATGGTTTCATGGGGAAGCAAGGTATGCCATCTCTCAAACATGGAGTGGAAGGCGGTGATCTCGCCGTATAGCTTGGTGTTGATAACGATTTCGGTAGCTAAGAGACGTAGCAACCGTTGCTTTGAATCCATCGGCCGTTTCTTATTGGAATCTTTATCATCCCATCCGATTATATCGCCATCATCTGGCTCAACATAGGGAGATTCATATTGCATAGATGGCATAGCTGACATAGGATGCATGGGGCCGGCCGCGGCCCTACCAAATAATGCCGACGTTGGCGCCATCGCCTTTCGCGCTCGCGGCATTGCTGCTGGCGCGACCGGTGCAGCCTGCTGAGCAACGTAAGAGACGTTCTCCATGTAATCGACTTCCTCCTCGCCGTCAGCGATTTCCGTATGGTGGTACTCGTTGTCCATAAGCTGTGCCATGAAATAATGCTTGCGATACGCCATATTCCTGATGAATTGGACACTGCTTTTCCGGTTCTTCTCTACACCCAAGTAGTAGGCTCGCCGCTGCGCATCAATCTTGGGGATTTCTTTCCAACCAGACTTCCATGCACCGGATGTCTTCTGGAACTCTTTGAAAGTCCTCTTGAAGAAAACCGACCACTTGACGCCGATGTGCTGGAGGAAGATTGCTTGAATGAGATCTTCATGCATGAGGATGTTGTATACGCCGTTAATCTGTCGTCGCTGCTCCAGACTTACGGCCTGTCCCCACGACCACGATTGCAACGATGCCATTCTCATGTTCAGAACATCCACAATTTCGCTCAGGATGATTGAGTTGTTTTTGAAGTCTTTCAACACCTCGCGCTTCTCGTCTGAGAGAAGGCCGGATGATAGCAATCCGTCGATGGCCCAGTGCACCGTATCTAAACTGAATTGGTTTGCTGTGGACATCTCACTTTCGAAGGTCGCGACTTTGGATCTGATCTCTTTTAAAGCTTTGGTTTTGGCAGGCGCCTTGGTATCCTGTGAGCCGAAGAGGTTATCCAAGTACGCTCGAAGTCGGGCTTCATCGATTTTGGCGGGTTCAAACACCGAACTCTCCCATTGTTGCCGAGCCTCTTGTTTCATTGCATTGGCAACATCTTCAAACCCCTCCGACATCGCGACATCAACCTCCTCGGTTTCTTTGGACTTCTCTGTAGATAACCATTCGGTGACTAGCTGAGCGTATAACGATGCATATTCGTATTTTAGTGATTGTGTGTTGAGGTGGCGCAGCATGGATTCTTCCCAGGCGGGCGTCATGTTGATAACTGATGGATCATACTTGACTTGAGCCAAGAAGCAATCGAGATTCTTCAGCTCCAGTTCCAGTTCGGAATTTCTTGACTGAGAGGCATTGTGAACTCTGCCGTATTTTCCAAGTTTCAAGGCATAGCAAGCCTTGACGCCTTGGCTCAGAATGTAAAGACGTTGTGCAGGGTCGGACTCAGTTTCTAGCATGGAAAGAATGTTGGCCTTGGCGGTCTCGAAATCCGATCGACGCTTTGACAGCTCTTCTAACTTGGTGTTGGTGATTTCTTGGAGCGTCTCCGAAAAGACGCTTCCACTAGATAGAGCCATGTTGAGTATGATCTTAACGTTGAGAGAATAATAAATACTGCTATCCAGAAGGATGGAGTGTTGCTGCTAAGGGGTGAGTTATTGAGGATGGATGAGGGGGCTGGGTGCTCTAGATATAGGCGAGCTAGTTAGGCAAGCTAGGCGTACTGTAGAGGTTCAGCTGTGGCCTAGTCTGCCTAGCGGGCAGCTGATGGGGTTGCCTGATTTTTGCGACGAAGCTGTTACACCAATTTCAATGTCATTTACACCTGAATAATGACTTGCTTGAACGACGTTGAAAACTGAGAAGGTATTTGATATGACATTGAGTCTACGAATGCCTCGATGATACAACAACGGGGCGTCTACGGAAGCCTAATGTAGGCAGCATTAATAGCAACTTTGACAACAGCGACTGATCCAATATCCTATTAAATGTGATATATCCTAATGAATGTGTTACAATTATTCAGAGATATCTAAATAAATAGGCTGCGGTTAGAAATCCAGGCAGACGCAGAAGAGTTACACCTGAGGATATGGAGTGGCTCGCGGGGCGCAACGCCAAGACTACTGCTGAGCGAATGAGCGACCGCAAGTAAATAGAATAGGAAAGATTCTACGAGGTATATGCTGACGACGCGACGCTCTACCCGCGAGGTGACGTTTTCTAAATCATAGCTCCAGATGCTGATGTCTTAACCACCTTGAGCTACTGACTGTTCTCAATGAGAGTGGTCACGATGAACGTTCGTTTCATTAAAATTTACGCACCGCACACAAGAATAAGTATCAATAATTTCTATGATGAGTAGCAGGGTATCCCCTGGTATTTGTTGTATGGTCTGATTCTGCCTTGTGGTGGTGACACTTGCGGCGCTGTTCTATCAATCGATCTCAGCGTACTACTTGAACTATTGTAGTCTACACTACAAGTACAACTAGCCCATACAGCTATAATAACTGAAGAGAAGCCCTTAGATCGATTAGACATATTGAGGTGTATCTCCAGAAATAAGAAGTAAGTCTAGGAATGATGGTAGAACTAAGTGAAATCATGGGGGTTCGGAAGATAGATCATGTCCCATATATCATTGTGGAGATACTCTCCATATATGTCAAGCACAATCGTGTTAATCAAGTTTGTATTACCACAATATGGAAGAGACTCATGGGATTATTCGATATTACACGATGATTAGAATTCGGGATTTTAGGTTGAAAACTTGAAATTGACGCTTTTCGAATGGCTTAATGGTGTGATTAACCTATGGGAACAGGCTGAGAAGTGCGAGTTTGCTACTGCTGTTGTGTACGGGGTAGGAAAGGGGTACTTCCGGCCTAACTATATGCCCTTTAAAATAGGAAAAAGGATGAGATAGTAGGTCCTCAGACGGCGTTCATTAGAATTGAACTCAAACTGCTATATAACTAAATAAGATCCGTACGGTAATATTCAAAGCTAACGGTGGGTAGGTACTACTTCACCCCGATTTACATAGGTCAAAAGGTGCTTTTGTCAGCATCGATCTTGTGATCGCCGCTGAGGGGGACTGTTAGCAATTGCGGAGAGCTTACAGGTGGATAACATTGGGTATCCATCTGCTGCAAATAGGGGTGTCAGCAACGTAACCTTTTATTCGGCTCTATTTCTTCTCCCTACAACTCTTTCCTTTACTTGCTCCGCGTATCTATTTCTCATATTCAGTGTAAATGGCTTCATTCATCACACTAGTACCGGTTCTCTTAGTAGTTTTGACCTGCAGTCGCATTCTCCTTAATTGGAGAAAACTCAGCAAAGCACCTGGACCAATTCTTGCGGGCTGCACGAATCTCTGGAGGGCTTATCAGCAATATAATGGAAATTTAAGGCTAAAACTTCTGAAATTACACTCCCAGTATGGTCCGATCGTGAGATATGGCGTGCATAATGTCAGCATAAGTGATCCGGAGGTTATCAATATCGTCTATGGAAGCCGGGCTGGCTTCACTACGGTACGGCCTACGACTTCTGTGAATGAAATTCTTTCGCTGACCGCTGTATAGGCGGACTCCTATAAGGTGCTAATCGGCATCCAGAACGGCAAGGAGGTGCCGAGTCTGGTGAGCACTACTGATGAATCTCGTCATGGGGCCTTGCGACGCTCTGTCGCCGGCGCATTTACGCCCAATGCGGTGCTAGATTATGAGAAATGGGTTGATGCGACGATTGAAGAGCTTTTAGATATTATAAACAAGAAGACCACGTTCGATCTTTCCTCCATGATCCTGTGGTACACCATGGACGCGGCCGGACGGTTCTCATTCGGTGAGCCCATAGGGTGTCTCCAAGCCGAGAATGATGTGGGGGGTTCGATTCAGCTGATTCGTGATCGTTTCAACCACTGGGGTTGGTGGTCATCCGTACCACAGCTGGAGAGGTTGATTTATCGTAACCCTATTGCCATGCGCCAGAAGCGAGCGCCGTCTAGTATGGCAGCGGCAGCCGTCGCGAAACTAAAGGCAAGGGTTAATCAACCCAAGAATGAAAAAGGCGTGACAGACCTGCTTCAGAGATTTCTGGAAGCTAGCAAAGATCACCCGGATATGTTGGATACGACAGGGGTAGTTGGGATGCTGATGTCTACTATTTCCGGAGCGGGTGACACGACAGCAACAACGGTAACCGTGGCACTGTACTATCTGCTCAAGAACCCGGATTCATTGAAGAAGTTAGAAGACGAACTTGCCCTCACTGGTCTCCCAGAAATCCCCGAGTTCTCGCAAGTGAGCAAGTTACCATACCTCAATGCCGTCATCAAAGAAAGTATGAGGGTCTTCCCGGCATCGACATTCCCAATGGAGCGAACAATACCCCCGGGAGGCGCAAGAATTGCGGGCATGTTCTTTCCAGAGGGAACGACCGTTGGTTGTCTACCATCGACAGTGCACCAGAGAGTTGAGATCTTTGGCGAGGATGCGAATGAATACCACCCGGAACGCTGGCTCACGCCCGATCGCGATCAGCTAAGACGGATGGAGGCTACACATATGGGATTTAGTCGGGGCCGTCGCAGTTGCTTAGGACAGCATATTGCTGTTATGCAGATGAAGAAAGTCATACCAGCGATCCTCATGAAATTTAAGGTGAGTTATTCGACTACTCAGGACGGCACTGACACTTACTGATCGCGTATTAGATGAGCTTGGCGGACAATGAAGCACCATTGGAAGCAGACTTCTCTTCTGCTGTGGCTTGCATGATGCCATTATTTGTTAATTCGCAACTGAAGCACTGATCATGGATAACGGGATAGCGGCCCCTTATCTAACTCACGGGGCGAGCATATGTGCGGCCTAAGCTATTGGCAGGAATACATAACTGAAAGTCATCTCATACATACATGGTGAACTCCAATATCCGAGATGATCAACCTATGAGATGCCGTGTAAGTACCGATACCCCGCTGCTGACCGAATTATCGTGAATATCTTAAAGAAAAGGGGGGAGACCCCACACTTGGCGGTTGTGATTTTACCACCTACGTATGCAAACCTACCTCCAATGTTATAGTGACATCAAGTTGCAAACTGCAACTTCGATTTAGGAAATAACTTTCAATAAGTCAAATCTCGACATGCTGAATAACAAGATCAAGGCCGCGGCCGTGCATGCAGCGCCGGTATACATGGACAAAGCCGCCAGTCTGCACAAGGTCATCTCTCTCATTTCGCAGGCAGCGGATGAGAAAATTGAGCTCCTTGCCTTCCCCGAGGTTTTCATACCTGGCTTCCCCTATTTCGCAAACTGCTATGCACCGAATGCTGCCACCGTATCTCGCTATGCGGCGGAGAGTGTGGTAGTACCTGATGACCTAGGCGAGGTACAAGAAGCGTGTGCGAAGCACAAAATAGTCGTCGTCCTAGGCGTCTCCGAGCGCATGCGCGGCGGTCACACAATATTCAATAGTATCGTGACTATCGACGCCGACGGAACTATTCTTGGAGTTCATCGCAAGGTGCAGCCTACGTGGGCAGAGTAAGTGTTATAGAGAATTCTCTTCCTTTCGACAGTATGCTCGAACATATTTCAACTTGATTACTAACTCCCATTATTGACGGCTTGTATGGGGTCAGGGGTCTGGTTACACACTCAAAACGTACGAGCCGAAGGGGACTGGATACCGCATTGGCGGGCTCGCTTGCTGGGAGCACACCATGAATGGAGCGCGACAAGCACTCATCGATCAAGGCCAGCATATCCACGTCGGCTGCTGGCCTGCCCTCGATATCCTCGAAGGTTTCAAGGCGGTGGCTTGCTCCCAGATCGAGGCACTGATGAAAACGCATGCCCTGACTGCGCAAGTGTTCGTGCTGTGCCCCAGTAGCTATGTCGACGAGACGTGTCTACAGTGGATGGAGAGGAATCTAGGTCCGCAGGACAAGGTGAAAGCTGGTGGAGGTTGGACTGCTATTATTGACCCCTTTTGCTCAATTATCGCGGGTCCTTATACCAGCAGTCAGGACAAGTTTGTTATCGCCGATATAGACTTGGCTATGTTGGATATTGTGAAGGTCTATGTGGATGGCGCGGGTCATTATAAACGACCCGAGCTCTTCAAATTGGAAGTTGATACAACACAAAGATGGAAAGATGAGTCAGACATCGTTGGTCCTATCCCGTGGAACAACTCATAGCCTAATCTACACTGCTATAATATGTTGTTTCGTGCGCCCTTCGTATAACTTCGTATATTTTAACGATCTAGACCGGTGGGTCTTCCGTGAGTCAACGGACGAGACTAGTTCGATTCCGTGATCGGCCGGGAATAGTGACTATAATCGGGCTTCCGACGCAATCGCTCGCGATTATTAATCTCGGCATCCTGACGAGGCTTCATCGTTAGCTTATAAACCCAATAGACCTCGCCCCCATTTCCCATCAATTGTCGTCACTTACCCAATATCTAAAAACACAATGGCAGACAGCAAGCAAGGCTATGTCCTTCATTCATATCACACCCGGTACTCGAGTATGTCAACCACCGAGGAATGTTTCGATGACTGTGTAACTCTGACTGCCATAACTAGGCTGGGGATCTCGGGTGGCCCTTGTTGTCGCTTACTTTCAAATTCCCTGTACAGTAAAGCTGTATGCCCTAAAAGAAGCTCCGGCGCCGCCAGCCCGTCTCTCTGGAGGCCTACTTCCTGCCCTGCAGATGGACTCAGAAGATGAAGACTCCATGATTGGTGAGTCACTTGCTATATGCGAGTTCCTCGCCGAGCAGAACCCGGAGCTTCATCTGTGGCCAAAGGATGTCAAGTTGAGGGCACGGGCAAGAACGGCGGCGGCACAGATGCATTCTGGCTTCAGCGAGATTCGTAACACGTACGCTACCAACTTTCTGGGAAGGTATACGGGCAAGATTCCTGTATCTGAGGCCGCGGCAAAAGAACTTCGGAAGATGGTTGAGCTTTGGAACAAAGCACGCGAGGGGACGAAAAAGAGACTGCAGGAATTGGGTGAAGAGGACCACGGATTTCTGTTCGGACGGTTCAGTATCGCCGATGCATTCTTCTGGCCAGTCCTATGGGTGAGTAGCTTACGAGTCAGTCCGCCAAGCATGACACTGACGTGGTAATGTAGCGTTTCCGTACTTATCAGCTTCCCCTTACTGGGATAAGCGAGGACGGGTTGAAGTGGATGGAGAAGATGTGGAATGACCCTGTGATGAAGCTTCAGGCGCAAGACTACTTCAGACAAGCCCAAGACCCGCTGACTAGGGTTGCGAAGTATGAGGACATCTTCAAAGGCAACCCTGATGTTGAGTACAGCCAGTTTACTGAGGACTGGGTATTCGACCCAACAAAGGTCCAGGGGCTATAGCGAGTATCTCGACGCGTATCATAATATCTACCTAGTCTATTATAAGAGCCATGGTTTAACTACGGGTTCCATATAGCCCCCTGCAATAGTAGTATAATTACCGGCACTTGTATTCAGCCCTAGGTCCCCATACGTATGAAGTACCAATGAAGATAAGCTTATATCCGCGGCTGTGAATTCAATACCCTTTCCGTAACATGAATCCAGTCGGCGAAGTCGTTCGGGGAATCGGAGCTAAGCACCTGATACTACGTTGTGTGTGGATTCGCCTTGGCGGTATGCACGTCGTTGCTGGAGTTAGGTAAGCGCTTACGGTAGACAGGCTGCCAGCGCCTGACGTTATACACATATCTCAAAAGGGGGCCTGCACCGTGATTTCAGGGGCTAAGCCACAACAGGGTTGCCTATAGGTCGTCCCCTACCATTGCATTCACCCAACAATGTTGGCTATAACGTAGGACTCTGAGCGAAATAGGTAATGTTAAACGACTCAACCGGACTTAATTATGGAATTCAACGTCGGATCCGCACGTCGGGTCCGCAACCGATTATACTGAGCGGGATTCCGCGGGAGACCGGGTTGATATTGCTTTCCGACCTGAGTTGTGTGGGAGTTGAATGCCTCTAGATATATCCGTATATATATCACTATGTATGGTTGATAGATGAAGCATGAAAGCATTCGGATATTCATCATCGAATCCTAATATACGAAATAATATACTTATACAAGCCAGCTGCTACAAGTTTCCAGTACTTTTTAGCCATCCAAAATGTGTTCTTACAGCCCCGAAAAGGAAATTCCTGACCTATCAGAGAAAGTCATCTTCATCACAGGAGGTTCGTTTATAACTGTTGTACTTAAACGAAACGTTGACTAATTATTGAAAAAAGGCACCTCGGGCATTGGAAAAGAAACTATTTTCTTCCTGGCTGCGCACAATCCCGCCCGCATATACTTCACTGGCCGCAATGAGAGTGCCGCCGCCGAAGTGATCACCGCCGCCAAGGCCAAGGGCCCCAACACGGAGATCACCTTCATCAAGTGCGACTTGAACTGGACTCGTAACAAGATCCGGCAGGCTCTTGTCGATGGCTTCAAGTCAGACCGTCTCGACATCTTCATCGCGAACGCAGGCATCATGGCAACGCCCCCTGGCCTCACCGAGGAGGGCTTCGAGGTCCAATGGGGAAGCAACTTCCTCGGACACGCGGTTATGGAGCAGCTTCTACGCCCAATCCTCCTACGCACAGCCGAGAGCGGGCGCGACGTGCGGCACGTGGAGGTATCGTCGAACGCGCACAGCTTCGCGCCCAAAGGCGGGATCCAGTTCGAGCAGCTGCGGGAGTCGGCCGCGGTGGGCGAGTTCGCGCGGTACGGGCAGAGCAAGCTGGCGCAGATCCTGTACTGCCAGGCCCTGGCGCGGCGCTACCCGCAGATCACCAGCATCCCCGTGCACCCGGGCGTCGGCAAGACGGGGTTGATGACGCATGCCAAAGCGGGCTGGGCTAGGGCCGCAATCAATGTCACGGGGTTCTTGATCAAGAGCGCTGAGGAGTGCGCGTATAACTCCCTGTGGGCGGCCACGGCACCCCTGCAGACTATCCAGAACGGCCAGTACTATGAGCCGGTTGGGAAGAAGACCAGTGGTTCGAAGTTGGCGGGCGATGAGGCGCTGGCCGAGAAGCTGTGGGAGTGGACTGTTAACGAGCTTAAGGACCTGGAACCGCTATAATGCAATGCATTTGAAGGGCGCGTGTTACTGTATGAAGTGTTTTTGATCGAACGGTACATGGCTGTTGCGAGTTAAGTGGTATATTCTACTTTGGGGGCGGACTATTTTCTAGTATGAGGTGAATAGAATTAGGACAAGAACTTACCGGGACGTATCCCCCTTTCTCCACCATTATCCAACTAGTTAGTTGCTATGTAGCACTTGTCTCCTCCACATCATTACGTCCACACAAATCAATAATCAAGGTATTCTGAGCGCCTCAAACTTGCTTCATGATTGGTTTCCCCTGGATGAAGCCAAAGCAAGGAGTCGAGGTTGCCCAAATCACATCCAGTTGCAGATTTGGCGATGAACCCATCATATGGGCCTGAGTCTGAAGTAGCTTTGTCAGGTCGCGCCCCAAAGTTTTGTTGTTCCTTGCGGCCTCCATCACCTCCTCCGTAAACCCAAGGTCCAGCTCCGCAAATAGTATGACCTGTAGAATAGTGAAGACTACCCAGTCCTCATTGCTCACTAACGCTTTAAGCACTTTTTGATTGATATGAATCGGCCGTCCACAACCAAGAAGCGCCTTCATGAAATTTCCCGAAGATTGTGCAGCGGCAAGCACAATATCCTCTGTGATTTCAGTGTCCTCTTTATTGAGCAGGATATCAAATGTTCTCATCGTGGTCGAATCGTTTTGCATGGCGACATGAAGGACATTCCTATAATCAAGACCATCCTGGTATTCCGATAAACTCTCTACCAACTGTCGCGACGAGTTATCCAATTTTGCCGCCAGCTGTAACGCGTCATTCGTGATGTTTATGGCGGCCCTCTTTAGCAAATAGATTATATCCTTGCCATCGAGATGTGGATTCTTTATCGCGGCCTTGATGACTTCTTCCGTGACTCTATGATGCTTGTTACCCATCAGAATCCTGAGAGAGAGGCACCAGTCTCGTTTGACAGCCTTGGTCAGCACTTCCTGAGTATATGGGATATTACTCCCCGAATCAAGAACATGTCTGAGCACGTATGTATTATAAACGGCAGCAGTTTTACACATCGTTTTTGAAGCAAGTAGCTCTGTGTTGCGACGATCTAGTAACAGTTTTATTGCCTTTACGTTTAAGTCGTCATGGCCGTGATATGGGGTTTCGTGTTCTGCAAGAAACTCTATTAGATCCTCAAGTAGCTCATCTGTAATTCTAGCCTCATCTAGACGATCCAAGAAGATTTCCAACGCGACTGCGTTGCCATTTTTGGCTGCTATGCTAAGCATAGAATCGGTGATGGCTGGGTTCTTTGCACGCTCAAGTAACAACGTCAAAGTATCCGCTTGTATATTTCTGTTGCTGGCCGCAACTTTTATCACGTCGTTGCTAATTTGTATATTACCATCGTAGTCAAGTAGCTGTGGAATGAGGTGATTAGCCCTCTCGTGTTTGGCAGCAGCCTTCATTATACGGCGTCCAATATGGGTATTGGTTTTGTGAGTTAGTACCATGGAAATAAGATTGCTAGGGAAGTCGAGGTTATTGATCGCTGCTTCTAACGTGGGCTCTGCGTTGCTACTATGATCTCGCGACCATTTAAGCAGTTGAAGAGGAAACTTACGGATGTAAGGGGCTGTCTCTAAAAAGCTTTCTTCAAAGTACTTCTCTGGAATTCTGGGTAGAAGTAGAGACAAAAGTTTGTGCGCCTCACGTTGACGCGTATTATACGTCGTCGCAGCTTCCAATATCCGTGGTGTGATACTAATGTTTGGTACATGCTCTAGAAGGAATTCCATTGTTTCGAGTCCCGCGCGTGTGTTTCCTGCCACCACCACAAGGACATCTTCAGTGACGGGGATATTGGGGTTGTGGTTGAACAAAATTTTGATCACCTCGTGACTATCCAATAAGTTATCGGCCGCGGCTGCAATGACATTTTCTGTTATGGGAATATCTGGCCAGTACTTGAGGAAGATGGGAATAATATGGCTTTCGGCACAAGATACCGCCTCGATAAATAGCTTTGTGGGTGGTTCATTAAAGCTGCCACGACTTCTCTGTATTTGGAGGAGGTAATCTAAAGTTGTCGGTAGTACTCCGTCTATAATAGTAGAAAAGAACTCGTCTGACAGCTGAATGTTCATGTCGGCATAGTTTAAAAGTGCCCTTATTAGCTGGTATTGATAGGATTCCGACGAATTTCGCGCTGCAGTAGCAAGGATGTTTTCCGTGATTGGAATACCAACTCGGCTTCTCAATAATATGGATATAAAGTGAAAGGCGAAGGCGTTATGTTCCGCGGCTAAGAGAGCAATATTCTCATCGGTTACTGTAGAACCGGGTACTTCATTGAGAAGTAAGCTTGGCAACATTGGGTTATGCTCCATGGCCGCATCGTCAAGCCTATTCCCGCGTACCAGCCTGTCACCAGACAGCTGATCCACCGGAAGGTTACCATAGCAGTCTTTCAGAACCTTGATAACCTGAGATACGAACCTTCCGTTTCCCATGGCGTGTATAATCATTTCGCACAGGTCCAGCTTGCTGGTGATAGCACTGAGATGTTGTAGGATGAGATTAACCAATTTTCCGCTGCTGTATTCTGCCGCAAGCGTTAGTGCTTCCTTGTCTTTCCAGGCAGGAGCCTCCGTTGATCCTATTTTATCTAGCAACACGTTCGCTACCTCGTAGCTGTCGTCTATACAGGCGAGCTTAATGCCATCCATCATCAGAAGTTGTTGTGTGTCCGAACCGGCGGCTCCTATTTTCAATGAATCTATTAAAATATCGTGAAGGTTGAAAATCAAGGCAGCGAGGAAGGTGCGGCCTGCAATATATGGCTCAAGAGACGGGATTCTAATTGAATGCGAGTAGTGGAAAACCCAATCAACAAAACGCCCGCGGAGCGGTAAAACTAGATAACGATGGTCCGATTCGACGAGTCTTGGTATCTTGTACGGAAAATTCTTATGATCCAAGATTTTACCGGGGTCGTTGATGAATGAGTGAATCAAATCAGAGAAGCCAACACGTTGTCGATTATGAGAGCCCGCCCAAGAACAATGTATGAGTGCATTGGGAATGGCATACTTTTCGAAGAACCTAGAGTTTAAGTTTCGACGGTAAATATACCAGAGGCATGTTTCCGCAACATATGCATGACACTCTTCAGTGAAAAATTCGTCCTGACAATAATCTTTGTTTTCGAGGTACTCTTTGACGGAGTGGTGGGATAATTTGACAATGCCGTCATCTTGAATAACCAGTAGATTGCTGCAAAGCTGTCGAGCCAGGTCCAAGCTGATTGGTTTTTGTTGTTCCCTTTCCCGGGAAAGGTTTATTGCCTCAATAAGACATTCCGAGTTTGGAAAATCTCTCCAATATGCTCTCCAACATAACGCCCATTTGAGAGTGAGGGCGATAATATTACGGGCATTCTTACGGCGATGGTTGAGTATGTGATGGTATGCTTGGTTCAGATTGTCTTTCTGGGTGCCTGATATTCCGTTCATAGATTTCCCGGATTCGAGTATCTCCAGTTCACCCTCCAAATCCTCCTTCATCTCAATGGCATAGCCCTCGTTGAAGAATATATCAAGTTGTAGCTCAACCCAGCGGAAACTAAGAGACATATTAGCTGGGTACATATCTACATTTGTTCTAAGATCAATTAATGGAATACTTACCATCCCGCCGCATTCTTGATTAGCCCTCGTATTAATCTATCCTTGGGTTTCCGCGTTTTTTTAGTCTCGTACTCGATATCCATTAGACCAGGGACCATTATATGCTTCCAGTGCTTATTAACCTCGTTGGTAATGTACCAGTCCATGTCAGCTGAAGCCACATTGGCGTCTATTGTGAAGACGTGGTGTTCGGGGAATATCTGCTCGATTTCAACATGCAGGCGGCTTGATACAAACAATTTGATCTTGCCCGGGGTAGTAGTTTGCACCTTTTGAAGCACTGATTTGAGTGTCTCGAGGAGGGTTTTCGGATTTGGACATTCGTCCAACGCATCAACAATGATTATGATTTCAGTATGGATATCACATAGCTGCACTAGTAGATTGACGAGATTCACGCCGAGAACTAATTCCTGACCTGGCCCCCTAGAATTATATTGGTTCGTCATTATCGGCTGTATGGTTCTCTCGTGGGTCATGGTGGAGAGCTGGAGAACGAGTGAGCGATATATCGAATCCAAGTCGAACTCCGCAGTGCAGTAGATATGAACTCGTTTTCCCTTCCGATTGTTGTTATTGTAGAACCATTCAACGACTTCCGAACTGTCTCTGTATTAGCAAATAATATATAGCTTTACCGCCATGTAGAACCAATGGCAGCGACGGAACCACTCAACGTGACAGATGTTTTCCCGGTGCCGACTGCGTAAGTAACGAGGGTCAGCAACTACGCCACAATATAATTGCTAGGTATCTATTATACTTGCCTCCCCCACGCAGCCAGAACGTTGGACAGGCGCTTTTCGACTCATTCCAAGATTCAAATTCAGGTGATTTGATCAGCCACATGCCTATATTCTCGTATCCTTGGAGCTTTTCTCGTGCTCGGCTATGATCCCTTTGGTGCCGGTAAACGCGTCCAGGATCATCAGATCGTATAATCCATTTTGCTATCGCTTCTATATTGATACCAGTTACCTTAGTATCAACATATTAAGGAGGAGCGTAGCATATCAACTTACCCCACTCTTGTTGGGAAGGGCTACGAATTTCGGTTATAGCCGCCTTGATTTCTTTGTATAGTTGGCCGTCTCTTGTCTTGCACTTATTCAGACCGGAGTGATCTGTATTCACCTCAATATGTTCCCCAAAACCAAGGGTAGCTGAGTCCTCATCCACAACCTAGAACATGAATCATTAATTAGCGACAACTGATTGTCTGAGGTGTTAGAATTGCTTACCGGACCAAGCGATATGCCGAAGCGCACTGTTTGCTTTGCTTCAAAGAACGAAAAGACCTTCAGCCTTTTCTCACTTCTCTCAATAGCTCTGGCAAAACTCTTTCTCAAATCCAATAGTACTTGGCTGCCGGAACTCAAGAGCTTTAGCAACATAGCATTCGAGCCCAGGAAAAGTGTCAGCCGGGCTAGAAATTTTCCAATGAAAGACAAGCTTGAACCTCGGTGAGGTGTTCCCAGAAATATTATCCCAGCTGTACTTTTACTTATATCTGAGTTCCCTTGTGCTTCTACGATGGCCTGTGATACAGTTAGAATATGACCACTCGTCATCTATCGAGCCGGATAGGCACATGTGTATAGGTCTTTGCACTACAAGCATACGTATAATACCCATAATATATGCACATATACGGGTATATGCAAGTATATATGTTATGTATGAAAGTGGACGAACACGTACATATTTGATAAGGATGCCACCAAAGCTATGACCAACGAAAATAATTGGTGGCGTTTTCTATAAGTTATTAATAAATAACGAATTGCAGCTTGTAGAGATCCATGATATTTATAACGGACCTGTGTGCGCTGTCTATACTCAGATAGTGCCTTTATGAATGTCGAGGCTTTATCGGGTGCCCTCGACAATGAAGCGTCCATGAACCAATCAGCGTTATAAGCCCACAGCAAAACTCTGGCACCTCCAAAGTCTTTCTTCAGGAAGTCATTGTGGCTGAGCCAATTGATTTTCTCTGTCGGAGTTCCGTCGGAAGCAGAAGGAGGCTCAGCCATCCAAGTGTACTCTGGGTGCGCCCCAAGACCATGGACGGCGACGATACTTGATGAAATGATTAGATATATCATACAATGAATTATTCAGCCTATCGAAACACCTACTCGAGGTCAACATGATCGGGTTCGACAAGGGGTCTGATTTGGTTGAGGTCTTCTGGTTTCTCGCGACGGCCTGTAACACGCCGGAACAGGAGAGCGAGGCTCCCGAAAGCTATGCCTAGTAAAACAACAAGCTGAAGGATCAAAATGGTCATCTCAATAACGATCATGGAGCTGCTATGTTAAACTGGGTATGTAGAGTATTGGAGGGGTAAGTGTTTTAGGAAAGGAAAAGTTGCCAGCCCGATCAATGAAAGCGCAGAAATGCTGATCATTATCAACAATTGGTCCCTGGCAATTCGCTTAAGCGACAGCCGATCGTGTGATATATGCCGTCTGATTTGCGATGATAGGTTGACGTAGAGTAAGTACATATGTAGGTAGGTCAGTATTGCATAAGCTAAGCATCGAACTTCGGGATGCTACGGCGGGGAGGGGGTCAATAACTACGCAAAGCAATACCAGCATTATAATATCGTAATCTTCGGAGTTCTCGTCGTAAAAATGTAATTCTTGCGGCATACTGTAATATACATCAGACGGAGGCACCATTTACTCTTTCACATCTATGGATATACTATTCAAATGCCTGGCTGGGTATCTAGGAAAAAAGGGGCAGCATTGCAATACCAGTCGCGAAACTGGACAAAGCCTAGGCGTGGCTGTGGCTGTGCCTGAGTAGACGGCGTTAGTTGGGTGGCTCATATCCATGGATGTAACATCGTCTACTTGCATGTAATGGGTGGGGCCGAATCTGGCTTCGCCTGGATTACTGCCTGACGCTCGGCATGCATGTTCAATTTCAAGCCTGTCCAGAAAATTAGGATATGTTTCTTCTCTTGCAACTGAGATAATGCGTCTCTACCGTAGCGGACAAAATGGACCCCTTGTCGGCCGTCTCGCTCGCAGGAACAATTGTCCAGTTTGTGACATTCACATGCTCATTACTCTCAAAAAGCTCAGAAATCTATCACTCGACAAGAGGCGAATCTGACGAGGCTATTAGTCTGCAAACCATTTATAAACATTTACAGAGCTTCAGTGTCAAGTTCTCATCACCAGAGAGTATTTTAATACGTCGCACTGCATCAGAAGGGAGTAGTGATGACGATGCAACGCTGGCTCTACGGGATATCTTCCAGTCGTCCAAAGCAGATTGTGAAAGGATTTTGAAGGTTGTTGAGAAACTTCAGGTAAAGGATGGGCCAGGCCATCGCTGGAAGAGCTTCCGCGCAGCACTGGGGCTCATGTGGCATCGAAGAGAGATCGAGGACCTGGACGAACGGTTGCAGAGAGCACAATCAGCGTTGACACTTCACATATGTGCTATTACAAGGTACGATAAATGATATTCGCTATACGTATAAGCACTATGATACTAACTTCCGATCCAGGCATCTCCACGAATCCAGTGTGAATGATTTCACTAAATTCAGGCAAAAATCCGAATTTTATCAGATCCGACAGGATGAAAAAATTGAGCGCATGCTGGATGTACTAAGATCAATGCAAGATCGGTATTTCCCCCCAAAGTCTGGTTCCGAAGGGAACAGAGGGGAACACGGAAAGATTCCCACAGTTCTGCCAGAAGATATTGAGCAACTCGAGAAGCGGATAGCCGAGTTGTCTCTTGCGGCGGCAGAAATCTCCCGGCAACAAGACATAATTCTCAGCTTGGATTTCGATCAACGACCGATTAGATATAATCGCATACCGGAAGCCCACAGAAAGACTTTTGATTGGATCTACGGACGTCAAACCAAACAGAAGAAGCCCAAGTGTGAGTTGTTAAGATGGTTGAAGACGGGTAGCGGGGTATTCTGGGTCTCCGGCAAACCTGGCTCGGGAAAATCTACTTTCATGAAGTTCGTGGCGGATAACAAGCACACAAAAGAGGCGCTTCACAGCTGGGCGCAGCCACACAAGCTTGTGACTGCGAGTCATTACTTCTGGAATGCTGGCTCGGCTATGCAGAAGTCTCAGCAAGGGCTCATGCAAGAACTACTCTTCGAAGTGCTGAGTCAGCTTCCCGAGCTAGTCGAAACCACCTGTCCCGAGAGATGGGCGGACCTAGGGTTCCCTAAGGCTGTTCGGCCTCCGTGGTCTACGAAGGAACTGCGACGTGTTCTACAAGCAGTCGCTGAGTCAAAAGTACCAGCAAAGATTTGCCTCTTTATTGATGGGTTGGATGAGCATGATGGTGACCACCTTGAGCTCTGCGACGATTTGATCCAGGTTGCTCAGGCTGGAATTATCAAAATATGTCTTTCTAGTCGGCCCTGGAACGTTTTTAAAGACGCGTTCGGATCTAATCCTTCGGATACCCTACGTATCCAAGACCTGACAGAGTCCGATATCCGGACATACACAGAAAGTCGACTCGTCGAGCATGCTCGTTGGCCACATTTAAGCAGTCAGCCGGCTAGTGGTGCCTGTCTGGTTGACGAGGTAGTTGAGCGATCACATGGTGTATTTCTCTGGGTCGTCATTGTGACTAAGCTTCTCAGGGAGGGGCTGACCAACGACGATAGTTTCGCGGACTTACTTAAAAGACTGAAATCATTTCCCTCGGACTTGGAACCCTTTTTCAAACACATGCTCGATACAGTGGACCCATTTTACCATCATAAGATGTCTGGCGCTCTGCAAATTGCTATTTCGTCAGAAGAACCTTTGCACTACAGTCTTTATCACTATCATGACGGTCAGTATGATGATGAGGACTATGCTATAAAAATGAAGCGAAGAGGGGCAAGAATGGACGTTACGACGCTGCGGCATCTGCGGGATGGGGTCGCCCGCCGCCTGGATGGCCATTGCAAGGGGCTTGTTGAACTTGGGGGTAACCACGTTCATCTCCTCCACAGGACAGTATCCGACTTTCTCAAAACTAGAGAAATGGCAAATTATCTGCAGGCGAAAAGTACACTACACTTCAATGCTACCCTCTCCATTCTAAAGGGGATTGTGGCATATATCAAGGACACTTACGTCACCATAATCCAGTCTGTCAGTCTTGACTATGGCGGCGGCTCGACGGGGATCCGCAAGGAAGTAGAAAGTGCAATTCGCTGCGTATCTCGACTGGAGGAGGAATCCTCCAATTGCTGCGAAACGGCGTACAACCTACTCAATGAACTGGAATCAACAATATGCAGATTTAATTCAACAATTCGTTTATCATTTGTTATTCCTGCCGGAGGACAAACTGAGTTTGACGTTGCCAGAGTGTTCTTCCGTGAGAACGTGATCAAGCTAGGAGTGGTGGGATACTTAAAATGGAAGTTATCACATGAACTAGACTACCTAGACTTTCATGGATTTAGCTGGCCACTGGCGATATTTACTCATCTTGATACCCAAATGGAACTCAGATTGAAAGGCCCACACTGCGACAGACGAGGCGATATTCTGAATCTTCTCTTACAGGACGGGTGTGATCCCAATGACTTTATGGCAGAAAGGGATGGACGTGGTTTCCTGTGGACCCCGTGGTCGTTCTTCCTATCACAGGCCATCAGGGCATCAGTCGGAAATGGTGGTAGTTACATGCCACAATTACACGTCGAGGCTTTCATCGCATTTCTGAACCATGGAGCTGACCCGAATGTTGAGATACACGAATCCATTTTCTCGATAAGTTGGGTCAACATTTTATTTTTACCCTTTAACATGCAACCTGGCTGGGCAAGCGAAAGCGCTTATCTCCGAGTTTTAGACGCGTTTTTAGATCGGGACGTCAACATGGATTCGCCAGTCTTTACGTCGACGACTAGAGAAACCAAGTTAGTACACGAGCACTTCTTTTCGGCGCTGAAGCAGCAAGCTACATGGCGTAGCAACCCGAATAGTCCGCGGAACGGGTTCAACAGTGACTCCAGTGGTATTAGCGTTGATCCTGGCAGGAGCCGTCTGTTGAGTATAGTCACCTTGAAGTTGCTGATCAGAGCTCACGGTCATCCGTGGCCGATGGATGAGATCTGGAAAACGGTTACGGATGTGTTTGGAGCTAGGCAGTGCAAGTTGATGCGAGATAAATACGAATCGACCTGCGGAAAGACGTCCAAAGAGGCATCATCGGATAGCAATAAGAGGCGTCGGCGGAGGCGTCGGACGAATCGCTCGACAATGGATGAGCACGAAAGTTGACTAAGATAAGTAATTAGTAGCTGGGGGCAGTGTTGTCTGATATTGTCGGTCTAGCATCCACTTCGTGCGGTTTTGGATGGTCGTCGGCGGCGTTATATTGAACATTACATGGCGTATTGCGAATAACAGCAACATATGATATCCGGTGGGGAAAGGAGGGGCAAAGTCGCGACGACGCGTTTGTAGGCTTCCGTAACGATGAATATGGCGTTATGGGGTGATAGGATTGGGCAAGGCTGATCATAAATTCTCTTATATATAGCCTGCTGCGTTCATTAATGAATTTCGAATTTCGCCGTTATCCTCTCCTGGGTATGGATTTCTACCGGGTAGAACGAGAATATTGAAGTTGTAAAATTGAGGTTTTGAGGAGATTCAGGGGTATGACGCGTGTTCCATGCTGACATAAGACCCCATGGTATTCTTGCTTATTAAGTGTGTTATCTTCCAATGATTAGTAATCATTATCATGGCCATACCATGTCCAACGGCGTGAGATCTGAGATTTGGTTTCCTTCTCATCACCATTCCGGCATCCATGTTTTACACTTTCGCCTCAACGCCGACCGCCAGTAGTCATCCAACCCAGCGTAGGCCTAGGCGGCCCAAAGTAGCGCGAGCATGCAACTACTGCCGCCAGCATCGGGTTCGGTGCGACACCGAATCACCATGCTCACGCTGCGTTGCTAACAATATTGAATGCGTCATATCTTATCCTAACCAACAGCCCGTTGTGAGCCCTCAGGTAGTACAGAATAATTCCCCGTCCAAAGGAGAGTCTATTGGCACTTCTACGCCTTCTACGCGGTCTAGGCCGCCGAGCCCGGATGTGGATGGGTCCGGGGGGATAGATTCGGCCGTTGGCTTCATGTCTAAAATCAGTGCCTTTTGCTCTGGCATCTCGCAGCTATCGTTCGAGTCTATAAACGACTCACCACCTCCTTATTCGTGTTCCAGCGGCCACTTGTCGCAGAACGTGAGCGGAGGACACGCCGTCCTTTCCAAATCCCAAGTAGGACACCTACTAGATATTTACTGGATCCGATGTCATCCCTTTAATCCAGTCCTCGATCGTCCCCAAGTGGATGCGCTATTTCGAACGTTATGGGCTCCTGATGGCTCAGAGTTGCGCAGTGCTCCCGTGATAAACGGTATTATCGCATTGTGCTTGAGTTACCTGGATAAGTCGGGCTTAAACCGCCGCCTTCTCGGTCTACACTATGAGCAAGGCGATGCTTCTTTGGCCTATTTTAAGCGCTGCCTAGCGGCTACGGGCCAGTCATATGCCATGTTCGCAGAGCCGTCGCTGACCCATCTACAGTGCTACGTGCTCATGACTTTATACCTTCTTGATGCCGGCGAGCATCAACCTGCCTACAATATGATTGGTCTAGCCTTACGCATTTCTCAGACGCTAAACCTCCATCACGGATTACCCGACTCCGATCCCAACACCCACTTGGCCCGGCGTGTTTGGTGGACAATTGTTCATCTCAACTTTCGCTGTGCACGGCTCCTTGGACACCCCATTGGGGTTCAGCTCGCGGAGACTACCTGTACATTACCACTTGCTGATGAGTTCACTCACCATAGTCGAGTCGTTACTCTGACTAGGGTCACGCTGGCTGTGACGGAGGCGCTTTCTCGACACCCCAGTAATATCAACGGAGACCGCACCGTGCAAATAAAAGCCCGCGCATCTGCCCTCTCCGAGGAAGTTCATCAGCTACAAGAGTGGCGTGACCAACAGTTACGTCCAGCACTTCAGCGCCCGCTTCAATTAGATAGTAGAGGAGCCCAGGATTGGATTCATCTAGCTGCCGACGCAAGTCCGTCTGAATTGCTGCGTGGCGTCCTCTTAGAACTACAATACTACGATGAGATGATTGGACTACATCGGTCGTTTATCTCATTCCCTAAGCGATTGCTCAACCCGTTGCGCATCCCCGAGGCGGACACCCATGCGGCGACGTCACTTCACCACGCACTGGCCGCGGTAGACTTAACTCACCGCGTAATGTCTACCACTGACATTCTTCACGGGCGCAGCGAGGTCTATCAATGGCAGTGGAACGCTTTACTGACCTTAATCGGCTTTCTTATGGCATATCCATTCTGCCTATACGCGCCTAACGCTCGCCGCCACGCGCAACTATCCCTGGAGATTTTCAGCGCCGCGGACCCAAAGAATATGATAGCATCTCGGGCCGCCGCTGTGACGCGCGCTCTTTGCGCCAAGGTAGACGGCTTGGTGGAGATTTTAAGATCAGAAGGCCATCGGGATGCAACACCCAGCACGGAATCACAACATGCATCCCAATTAGATGACCCGGGTGCTCCCACCGACCTTTCACATCCAACTAGCGATGAACTGTGGTCTTGGATAGATATGACTGACCCCGATGTGTGGTCCGCCTACAGCGATGGGATCACAGGGGTTCTTGCCGATTTTCCGGATCTCCCATTCGGTAATGATGGGTTCTCTTCTCTTCCTTAAAGACTAATAGTACCTCTAAGATTACTATCTGGATTCCTTTTAATATATATTTATTTACTATTTAATCGGATAGTTCATATATTAAAGCATTTTAATATTCCCTACCAGCAATATGTATTTTTCTAAAACGGTTATACAACAAGAAAATTATTTCTACCACAATTATCATTTTTAATATTAAAACTTTTATTATAAAATATGTATCTTTACATTATATTTATATAATAAAATATAAAAGGAAAATCATTTTATTTATATAATCATTTTTTATTTTTAAATTATTTTTTTATTTATTAATAAATAATATTCGATTATTTATTATCTTATAATTTTATTTTAATTAATTAAAGGTTTTTTAATTTTAAAACTTACGATTATTTTATTTTTAAAATTATTATATTTAAAATTCGTAATTTTATATTATTAAATAAGCTTTATATTATATATATATAATATTTAATTAAAATAAGTTATTAAAAAAATAATGTTTATAAATTTATTATATTAAATTTTAAAAATGTATATCATGGATATTTTATTAATTAATAATGGCTTATATAATTTTAAACATATATTTAAAAGTCTTTAATTTTATAATTAAAAATAATTATTATAAGTATCTTTAATAATTAAACTTATAACTTATATATAAAAAATTAAAACCGGCATTAACCATTTTAAATATATAAAGAAAATATTTAAATATTTTAAATTAATCTTACTTATTTATTTTTTACTTTTAATTTTTTATTTTACGATATTTTTATTTTAAAAGCTTTATTATAGTTTATTTATATGCTACGGGAAAGACTTAACCATTAAAAGTTTATGTAAAAAAAAGATTATTAACGTTTAAATTATAATCATTTAAGTTGGATTAAAAAATAAAGTTTAAGATTTTTACTTTCGTTAAAATCCGTAAGGGAGGATATATTATAAAAAAATATATTATAAGAGATAAAGTAGATTTTTTTTTTTTTTATTATAATTAACATAAAAAAAGATTTAAAAACAAGTAAAAATCTTATAACATTACATTTAACGTAAGGATATTTTTTCTTATGATCATTTATATTATTATTAATGAATAATAACTTAAAATGTTTATTTAAAAACCATTTAAATTTATTTTCGGAAAAGATATTTAAATCCGAAAAAAATATCTCTTTATTATTAAAATATTAATCATTTAATTTCATTTTATTATTAAATATATATTTTTTAAACAACTAAGCATTTTTTTCGGCATTAATTATTTCATTTATACGAAAATGCTTGCTATTCTTATTAATTTACTTATTTCCGGTTATTAATATATAAAACTTAAAAAGGTTTTTAATAAGGATTATGCTATTAATAATGTAAATAAATTCTTTATTTTCATTTATTTTTATTATATAAATAATAAACTTTTAAGTTTTAATTTTAATAAAATGTATAAAAGTTTTATTTATAAAAATTACTTAAATGAATTAAACGAAAAAAAATTTAATTTTAATAGTAAAAATAAATATAAGCTTATAATTATAATATAATATATACAACTTTAAATTAATATCGATAAATATTTTAAAAAAAATAAAAGATTAATTAATTAATTAATATTTATTATTAATAACATTATTACGTTTTAAAATAAAAATAATCCGATTATAATTAAATAATATATAAACATGTTTAATAAATTATATTTAATTATTTAACGCCTTATAAGTGGTAATAAGTTAATCGATAAATATATATTTATACATATAATTTAACTTATATTAATTTTCGGTATTAATAAATACCACATGGCTTTTATTTAATAAGATTATAAGACTTATAATAACATAATATTAAAACTTCGGATCGTATTAATGTTATAATTAATTTAATAAAAATAAGTTTTTTAACCGTTTAAAACCTTTTAATTTTTTTTATAAAGTTAATATATTATTATAAAGGAATTGTTAATATAAAAAATAAAATATAATAAAATAAAAACTTATAATCATGTTAATAATAAAATATAAATTAAAGTATTAGTAGATTTTATTATTAATATATTTAAAAACATGAAAATAATACTTTTTTACCGATATAATATTTTTATTATTTGTTAATAAAAATTAAACCATAATAAGATTATAAAATAATAAAATAAATGGCGATATTATATTTATTTAAACATAATCTTTATTAACTTTTTAAATATTATTAATAATAATATAATAAACATAATAAATAATAAAATAGCATAAACTTTTATTATTTAAAGTAAAAAATATTAAAAATTAGATCTTAATATTTTAATACATATACTTAAAGTAATAAATTTTAATGATATTTTTAATATTCGTAATATTATTATAATTAATAATAATTTAAATAATATCACATAAATCCATAACAATTAAATTTATAATAATTAATATAAAATTTAATAAAAAAATAATAAAATAAAAAATGAAATGATAAAAAAAAAGTTATAATAAATATTTATAAAAAGGTATAACAGTTTTTATAATTTAAGTTATATATATAAATTAAAAATAAATAATCTTATTAATTTAAATTAATAAATTAACCATTAAAATAATTATAATATAAAATTTAAGATTTATTATAAAAATATTTTTTTTATTTTAACTTATTTTAATTAGTTAATTATCTTATATTATTTTATAAATTAAAAATTTACAATTTATTTTATTTTTATTTAATTATTATATAACTTATTTAAATAAAAAATATTAATTATCTTTTTTAATAATATCATATATATATAAAAATAATTAAAATTAAAAAAAAAACCTTTTTAAAAATCCTTCCATTTACTTTTATTATTTCATTAAATCCTCATAAAAATAAAAAATATAATAAGACTTAAATAAAGTTATATAATTTCTATAATTATTTACTTTACATAATACCTTATTAATTAAATATTATTTAACATAAAATTTTAAAACTTTTATATATTATATATAATAAATACTTACTTTTATCTTTTTTATTCGATTCATTAATAAATAATAACTTATTTTCTATATAAAATAAATATATTTAACCATAAAAAAAAACCTAATAAAATATAAAGAATTAATTAATAAATAATATAATATATTTTAAAAATATCATTATTATTATATAATTAATTTAATACCACTTAATTCCTTTAAAATATAAAATAATAAACATTATTAACTTTATATAACACCTTTATAATCCTTATATTTATTAAAATTATTCTTAATATAAATATATTATAAATATTTTTAATTAATATTAAATTTATATAAATATTTTTTTTTATAACAATTTTTTAATAAATATATAAATTATTTCTACTTAAATATATTTAATAAAATTAAAAATTAAATTTATTTATTATTATAATATTTTACCATTTATTTATTTAATTAATTAAACTAATACCTTAAATAATAAAATTAAAATTAAAACTTACTTTATACTTATTATAAACTTAATATAATAAAAATATAATTAATTTACTTATATTAAATCCTCTTATAATAATCCTTTTATTTAATGGTTTAATATCAATCATTTATTAATCTTTCTTATTTTAATTAACTTATTATTACACTTCTTATTTATTAAAATCATTTATATTTAATAATTAATCATATTTCATTTAATTAAAATTAAATCTTAAAAATATAATAAAAGCTATTAAAAGGTCATTTTTATTATAAAAGGCTTTTAAAATAAATATCATTATAATTAACTTAAATAAAAGAAATAAATTATCATTATTATTATTATTAAGAAACTTATAAACCTAAAAAAAAGGTATTTATTTTTAAAATATACTTTTTTACACGATTTAAATTTTAAATTATAAATCCTTTATATCATTTTTAAAAAAAATAATTAAATTCGATACATTTAAATTTATTAATCATAATAAATTTATTAAAATTTTTATATAAATCTTTTTATATATTTTTATTTATATACTAATTAACATAAGTTAATCTTAACTTTTAATTTTATTTTTTATTAAAAATCATTTTTAATTAAATGAGATTAATTAAAATGGTCTTAATATAAATAAAAATATGTTATAAATATCGGAAAAATGATTAAATCTTATTAGTAAAAATCTATTTATAATAAATCATATTTATTATTTTAAAATTATAAATGTATTAAAATATAATAAAATTAAATCATTTTTTAAATTAATAATAAAAAACATTAAGATCTATTTTTTATTATTTTATTTTTTCGAGATAATTTTTAAAAAAGTTTTAAATATACTTTTTTATTTATTAATTATCTTTTATTAATATTATTATTATTATTAAGTTAATTAACTTATATAAAATAATTTAAATAAGAAATTATGTTTAAAATTATAAATAAAATTTATTAAATAATTATAAAATTTTTTAAATTATTTTAATAAATAATCCATTTCGGGATGAATGTAAGTAATAATTTAATAAATAATAAGGTTATTATAAAATGTTATAAAATATTTATATATCTTATAATTATATTTAATTTTAATATATTTAATATTAATTTATATATATTAAAAATTATCACTTATTAATTTTCTTTAAAGATATTATAAGTTAATAAATATATGTAATAATTTAATTATATTAACTTACATTAACTTAAAAAATTTATTAAGGAAAATATATTTAATATTTATTTTTTTTTTATTTATTATAATTAAATATGATATTTTAAAAGAGATAATACCTTTTATTTTTAATTGTTAAAATGAAGTGGAAGATTTAAATATAATAAGTTTTATTATAAGATTTTTAATAATATTAGATTTTTTGTTTTAAATTATAATTTAATTGGTAGAGGATGGTTAAATAAATGTTAAAATGTTATATATAATGAGAGGTATTTTATAAATCATTAAATTAATTTATTTTTTAGTAATAATCTGTTAGCTTATTTAAGGATAAAAATAAAGATAAATATCTTATTTATAATTGATTAAAATGAAAGGGTTAAATTATATAAATATCATTTTAAAAAGTTTATTATATGCTATCATTAATTAAATATATTATAAAATTATAATAATATTTAAGATTAATTAATATAATAAGTTAAAATTTAAAAAGTTTTAAAATTTAATATATCGATTTGATTTAAGATAAATATATATAAATAAGGAAATGATATAAAATAATCTTTATAAATTTTATTTATGCTTATTTTTAAAAGTAAAACCAGATTTATTTTAACGTTTATTTAAAGTTTATATTATTAAGAACTTAAAATTATTAACATATTATTAATATTTCTTTTTTTTATAAAAGTAAATTAATTATTAAATTTTATTATTAGTTAAAAAAAATAAATTAAATGTAATGTTGGTTTTAATTAACTATATATTTATTAATTAAAAGAAAAATTTTATTTTTATTTCTATTTAAATAAATTTTTTTTATTTTATGGTTTATTTATTAATTTTTATTATTAAATTTTTTAATATAAAATCTTAATTATTGTTTTTTTTTTATTAAATATATATAATTTCTTTAAACAGATATTTAAAGTTAGTTAAAATACTTTTATTTAAAATAATTAATTTTTAACTTTAAAATCCTTAAAGAGTTTTAAAAGATAACTTATAATATTTTTTTATTAATTAATTATATTTTTAAGTTAATAATATAATCATATAAGCCCTTAAGGCATACAATTATAATGATATTATAATAAAAATAAAAGGATTAAAGATTAATGATAATAAAAATAAAGATTCTTAAGTTATTAAAAATAATAATAAAACTTAAGATAACTTTAATGATAATTATAAGTTTTTATTAATATTATAAAAGATGATATTTAATTATTAATAAATATTATTGATTTTAATATGTTATATATTAATAATATAAATGATATTATTAATTAAATTAATTATTTTATTTTAAACTTAAAAAAAATCAATGGTATAATTATATATAATAAGATTATTTTTAATTATAAATTTAATAATATAAAAGTAATTTTTTTACCATTTAATAATAATGATAATAATAATAATAATAATATTAACTTAAAGATTTTAATTTAAGTTAATAAAATATTATTAAATTCTTTTATACCATTACTTAAGTTTAATTTAATTTTTATTATAAGATTCATTTTAACCTTAAAAAAGCTTTCACTTTAAAATTTAAATATAAATAAATTAAATTCTAATAAGATTAATCATTTTAACATCTTTTAACTATTAAAAATACATTAAAATAAAAAAATATAAATATTTAAATTTAAAAAAATACTTATTACTTTTATAGAACTTATTAATATAAATCATTTATAATAAACATTATTCTATAAAATTCTATTTTTTTTATAAAATTAATAAAAAAATTAAATAAATGATATAATAAATCTTTTAAATTAATTATTAATATTAATTAATTAATTTTATAAATACTTACTTTTATTAAACATATAATAGATAAAAATCTTTTTAAACATAAAAAAAATGTTAATTAAATTACACACTTATAAAGCCAGGGTATTAAAAAAATTAAAACTTTATATTTAAAATAAATAACTTATTAAACAAACAACAACTACTTTTAATTAAAACCAAGCTTATATTATTATAATTAAGTTTACTTTTTTTAACCTACTTTTATTATTTAAAATATATTTTAAATTTAACTTCAGTTAAAATATTTATTTTAAGCTGGTTATTTTTATTAATTATTTTATAAAGTTTTACCACATATATTATTAATTTAATTTAATTTATATATTTAATAATCATTACCTTTATATAAAATCCTCGGATATTACGATATTTCTTAATAATTAAATTTATTATTATTATATTATTATTAACTATTATTACTATAAGATTAAAAATAATATAAAAGAAATTATAAACTTATATATTAAGTATATTTATAACTTTAATTAAAATATACGTGATAAATCTTATATTTAATAAAATTAAAATATTTTAATATTATAAATTTAAAAGGTTTTATTATTTAATAATAATAATTTATAATTAAATAATATTATTATAAATTTATTATAAGATTATAATAAGCTTATATTAATATCTATCATATTACATATTCTTAAGACAAATATATACACTACCTTAAATATATATTATAATTATAAATTTAATAAGATATTTAAAAACTTTAACCTTTTTTAATTATAAAATAATTAAAATAAACCATAATAATTTAAATATATAAACTTAACATTTCATAAATAAGATTATAAAATTAAACTATTTTTTATACATTATATAATAATTATAAATTAAAAAATAAAAAGAATTAATAATAAATTTATTATAAATAATATTAAAACAATTATTACCTTATATCATACCCATCCCATTCATATAAAATTAAAACTTAACACATATAATTATTTTATCTTTAAATTTAAATAAAATTAAAAATAAACTAAAATAAAACCTCTTTAAACATTATTATATATTAATTTTATTAATAAATTTAACATTTTTTTAAACTTATATTAAATATTAATAAATAATTATATTATTTCAACTAATTTAAATGCTACCCTTTACTTAAAACTTAAATATATTTTTTTTTTAATAATTAGTTTCTATAATTTTAACTTTAACAATATAATAAAAGCTTTAAATATATTTTATTAATTTAATTAAAACTTAAATATATTAATTTATAACATTAACATATTAATTTATACTTTTACATTATATTATATAAAAAATATACCATAATAAACAGAAAATTTAAGCTTTAAAAGGTTTTATAATAATAAATTTTATTATTATTATTATATTATAATTAATAAAAAAATAAATACTTATATAATTATAATATTAAACTTTAATATCATTAATTATAATTATTTTTATTATTAAATAAAGTAAATATAATGCTTTTTAATTATTTAATTCCTTATTAAAACTATAAAAAATATATAATATATATAATAAAATATATTAATAACTATATTAACATTATAATTTATTTCTTTAACATTAAATATTATTTTTTTTTATCTTTTTAATCTCATATATTTAAAATATAATGGGTTAATAAACTTAATACACTTTTTACTTTATAATAATATCTTAATAAAACAAATAAAATCCTTATACACTTTTAATTTAAAACATTAACCATTCCCCCTCAACATTTAATAATTATAATCATTAAAATACCATTTAAAAAACTATAAAATATCATCTCATACTTTTTAATTTATTATTATACTAACATTCTTTTACAACTAATTAAAAATAAAACATATTAAACTTAATTTTTATAAAACAATAAAACATAATTATAACTTAATTAAAATTATAATTAAAACTTATACTATTATTATAAAAAATAATTAACTCTTAATTAATATTAAAATTCCTTTAATAAATCATTAAAATATAAAAGTTATTATAAAAAAAGTTAAAAAATTATTTAATAAGCTTTATATTTACATAATTAAATCATTTAATAAATTATATACTAATTCCATCATTTTAATATAAGCTATTAATAATAATTACATTAATATTAATAATAATAAAAAAATAAAACATTCTTTATAATATAATAATAATATATTATAATTAAATATTTATATTATTATATATTATTTAAAATTCATAAAAGAATTTAAACCATTTATAAATTATAATATATTAATTAAAAAAGATTTATATAAGTATATTTATTTTATAATTTATAATACATATTAATTTAGATAAGTATTTTAAAAAATATATTTAAGAAACTAATTTTTTTAATATCGAATATATATTATTTATAAAAATAAATATTTCCTTTATAATCCATTTTATTTTTTATAATATTTATTATTTAAAAGATTTAAAGCTTATTAATAAGATTTAAAGATTATATAATAATTATTTTAACTTATTTAATAAAGTTTTATTTTATTTAAATAAGGTTTAATTTATAAAAGTAATTAAATTAAAAGATATAAAATTAAATATTATAATATTTATTAATAAAATATATATTAATTTAATTATTATTAATTATATTTTAATAAAAAAGCTTAAATATATAATTTATTTTATTATTAATAATTTATATTTATCTTTTAAAATTAAAAGGTTACTTATCTTATTTTTTTTTAATTTTTAATTAATTTATTATTATAATTATAAGTTTTTTATATATTATCTTAAAATTAAAAATATTAATATTAAGATTTAATAAGTTTAAAAATTTAGGTTTTATAAATAATAATAATCCTTTTAAAATATTTAAATATATTATATATTAATTAATAAGTTATATAAAGTTATTAAGATTTAATTTATTTTTATTAAAAGTAATTATATTTAATATTAAAGTTTTAATAATTTTATATATATAAATTATATCTTTTTTTTTAATTATTTTAGTAAATAATATATTTTTATTATTATTATTTTATATTATTATTTTAATGTTTAAAATGAATTTTTAAGCTTAAAAATTATAAATAAGATTAATAAAAAACCTTTTATTATTAATTTTATAATAATTAAATTAATTAAGCCATATTTAATTTTTTTAAATAATAATAAAATGATTTATATAAATTAAAACTTTAAATAATTTTAAAATAATTAAATTATAATATAAATAAATATTTTTAATTAAAATGTGATTATATTAATTAATATGATTTAAAATAAATATATATTTATTAATATTTAATATTAATGGTAATTATTAATTTTTATATATTTAATGCTTATTAATTAAATAAATATAATAAGTTAATAATAAAATTATAAAAGATGATAATATATTAAAAATGATATATATTATAATTTTAATTATTTAAATAAAATGGTTTTATTAAAATAAAATAATTTTTATAAAAAAAATAAAGTTATAATAATAAAATGATTTTATAAAATAAAATAATTTTATTAATTAAAATGGTTTTTTAATTATAAATAATTATATAATTAAAATCCTGGTTTTATAATTAAATAATGTGTATAAAGAAAATGGTTTTACGTTTTTAAACTGTTTTCTGAGCGTAGCCACTCATGCTTTAGTTATCATACCGACAGAATCCCTTCACCCACTTCAATCCGCGTCGAGGCGTCCGGGGCGATCGGTTTAAGGGATTCGATGGCTAAAGCGCACTATATATAGTGCAACCGATCTATCTCTCAAGGCTTCTATCCATGGGGGCTAATTTCAACGACTTCACCTAAGCAGGAATGTCGCCATGGAATTAGTCAACCCCTTACTCAGCTGAGAACTATCTTTCCGGACCGAAAAGGGGAATTCTCCTTGCGGCTAGCTTCCTATGACTTGCGGGTCTTTCCAGCTCGGAATCACTGGATTAGTTCAAGGTCGACCCACCTTTCCGTACCCATTCCTACGCCCCTATTCGGAACCCATCAATTCATCAGATAACTATAGTTCAAGAGTGGGATAAATTCGACTAAGGATAATATTCTCCCCAGATACGATAACTCGATCATTAATTGGCGAATAGATTGCCCTAAGGGCTTTGTAATCATCCACGATTTATAATGCTCTGTATTGGACCTGCTGGGATTCAGAAGCCTTCCTAAGCACGACTAGCTATCATGAGAGAAAAAAGAGGATACAAACGGGGCCATTCCAGGCGCCTTAAGATGGAGCGAATCCTCTTGTTACGGGGATTCTATCTCCAGGCCAGCCCCGTGGATAAGTTTTGTTCGATTTGCTGTTTAACACGATGGCGCCAGGTTCTCCCCATCAAGTCCAATCCAAACTCGATGAGGATAACATCGGCAACGAGTTAAACGACATTCATGAACTGGCCGGTTCATTCATACGGAGCCACTCCTCTGGGGAGAAGAAGCACGATGTGGTGTTTCGAAACCTTACTGTCAGGGGTGCAGGAGTCGGCGTGAGTGAATATATCCCCTCTGCCTCTAAAAATAAGCAGCAATGAAACATCGGACAACAACACGGTAGAGCATGCGATTGACCTTTACTCTAGCACCAAAAAGCTCTTACGGTCCCGACGGCTTTACTTAATTTGGCTCGAAAGTTGAACCCGGCGCGGTATCTCTCAAACAGACCACAGCCGTCACGTACTCTACTCCATCCCATGTCAGGTGCTCTTAGGGGTGGGGAGATGTTGATGGTCATTGGGAAGCCCGGTAGCGGCTGCACAACCTTTCTCAAGGCTTTGGCGAACATGCGTGAGGAATATGAAGCTGTTAGTGGAGAAGTATGGTATGGCGGCCAGGACGCAGCCACGATGAAGGCTTGTCATCCAGGCGGAGTAGCCTATGCCGGTAAGCATCACCGGCTGGACATACGATTACTTCTCGGTACCTGAAAAAAGTCTTGCTAAATTTTGAATAATAGGCGAGGACGATATCCATTTTCATAGCTTATCGGTAGACACGACGCTTAGGTTCGCATTGAACGCCCGAACACCTATCAACATTCCCAATCGTGCCGCGCGACTCGATGAAGATGTTCAAACACTTCTCAAACTCTTTGGTCTCGAGCATGTCGCGAATGTATCCGTAGGGAACGACTATATTCGTGGCATTAGCGGAGGTCAGCGGCATAGGGTTACTTTAGCAGAAGCTTTCTGTACACGAGCGAGGTATGTCCATCTCAAAATTCCCGACATGGCGGATAACTTACCTCTTCTAGTTTACTATGTTTTGATAACCCAACTCGTGGACTTGACTCGTCCACCGCACTTCGTATCGCCCGAATGCTCTGGGAGTACACTCGACAGAGCCAGTGCTGCACTGTTATGTCTCTATATCAGGCTAGCGATGCCATAGCGAGCTGCTTCGACAAGGTATTGGTTTTGAATGAAGGCCGAATGATTTACTTCGGCCCTGTGAACGAATCGAAGCGATACTTCCAGGATCTTGGGTTTCAATGTTCTCCTCAAACATCGCTGACGGATTTCCTCACCTCTATGTCTGGAGACCCGAAGTCCCGCCAAGTTCGCGCCGATCACAATGGACCACCAATTCCGACCAGTTCACTCGATTTCGAGCGACGATTTCAAGAGAGTAAGTACTTTTCGAGGGAAGCAGTCGGTATATCGAACGAGGAGGTGCCGACGCCCCGGACAACCTCGAGTTTTCAACTTCCATTCTACCGCCAGATCTACGAATGCACTATTCGACACTACCGCATCCATTTCACTGATCGTAGCACCTGGATTGCAGAAGCTGCAGGAACTATAGCCCAGGCAATAATGCTTGGAACCTTATTCCGGGATCAGCAAGCGGTCACTCAAGGGATTTACGCCCGGTCGTCAGCGTTATTCTTCAGCGTACTTATCATGTGCCTCCAGGCCACTGCGGAATTCGGCAACACCTTCGCGCAACGACCTATCCTCATGAAGCAGCGGGCGTTATGTTTCTACCGGCCTAGTGCCTATGCATTAGGACAGATCATTGCCGACATTCCTTGGAAAGTCATATTCATCCTATATAACCTGCCAATTTATTGGTTGGTCAACTTAAGACGGGAAGCGGGGCCATTTTTCATTTGGTTTCTTACGCTATACGTCTCCTTCATCTCAATGGGCGTCGTATTTCGTACCATTGCTGTTTTTACTGCGACCGCGACACGGGCGATTCTACCAGTGGGCATTCTGATGAATTCACTGATCATTTACATGGGCTTTTATGTCGCTCCACCGGGGATGAAAGTATGGTTGGGATGGCTACGATATCTGAATGTACGAGTTTAGCCCCTATTCTACGTCAACCTAATCCTCAGGAGCTATCAGCTAATCAACAATGTACAGCCAATATATTACGGGTTTGAATCCGTCATGTTAAACGAATTCGTGCCAAGCGGATATCAGTGCAGCCCGGAAGATATAGTTCCTCGGGGGCCCGGCTATAACGACACTGCATTCCAAACTTGCGCCGTGCAGAGTTCAACCCCCGGTAACATGATTCTTTCCGGGGGGAGGTACCTTGAGGTGGTGTACACCTTTTATCAGTCCAGCATATGGCGAAATATCGGCATCAATATCGCTTTCTTCGTGTTCTTCGCCATTTGTGTCACGTAAGTCTCCATCACTGCGTCCTCTTGATTCACCACTGATTAGTTCCAGAATCGGAATGGAACGATTCAAGACGCCAGCAGGTCACTTATCAACTATATTCTATAGCGCCGATATTCCACGACGGGGGAGGTCGGGTTCCTCCGTATCAGATGAAGAGAGGTCAGCGGAACAGGACACGGATACAACTGAAGTCGACTTAGAGGTTTTTCATGCTACTACCCACGAAACGATACAGTCTTCAAAGCGCCACTTCGCATGGAGAGATCTCTGCCTCGACATAGAGGTCAGAGGAGAACAGCGTCGGCTGCTGAGCAATGTCTCTGGTAAGGCTTCTACCATCTATAGCTAATAATTAACGCTCAAATAAACATGTCCAGGATGGCTGCAACCCGGAACTATGACGGCTTTGATGGGAATGTCCGGGGCTGGGAAGGTAGGTGGCTAATACGCCTTACGTTTTGAGTGATATCCCTATTAATCTAACCTCGGTTTCAAGACCACACTCCTAGATACGCTCGCTCGGAGGATTTCCATTGGAGTCGTGACTGGCGGATTGTATCTTGACAGCGACCCGCTCCCGCAATCGATGAATCGACGCTCTGGCTTTGTACAGCAGCAAGATGTCCATCTTGGCACCTCAACCGTCCGAGAGGCACTAAGACTGGCTGCGCGACTCCGCCAACCAGCTTCGATACCTATCGCGGAGAAATATGATTATGTGGAAACAGTCATTTCTATGCTTGAAATGGGTAATATCGCGGATGCTCTAATCGGTACCCCTGGAGCGGGGCTCAATCTCGAGAAACGGAAACGAGTCAGCATCGGTGTCGAACTTGCTGCGAAGCCGGACATCCTATTGTTCTTGGACGAACCGACATCTGGCCTAGACGGCGACTCTGCCTTCTCTATCATCACGCTTATGCGAAAACTAGCGGACGCGGGACAGACCATTCTGTGCACAATTCACCAGCCATCATTTGAGCTCATTGAGCAGTTTAATAACCTCCTTCTCCTCATCCCCGGCGGTAAGATGGCGTACTTTGGGCCATTAGGACCGAAATGCCAGACTCTGGTCAATTATTTCGGTCGTCATGCACGGCCATGCGGAGATACTGAAAATCCAGCGGATTACGTCCTTGATCTCACAGCAAATGCTCCAGTTGACTGGGCGTCAACATGGCTGCAGTCGCCAGAGTATATCAGAGCACGGGAACATTTAGATCAGATCATTTCGGGTACGGGGACGAACCTAGAGGAAATTAAGGATAGCGACAGCAAGGAGGCCACCTACGCTGCTTCACTTCTCGAACAGCTGAGAGTAGTCCTTGGTCGAGCGTTTCTCAATTACTGGCGGGATCCGGACTACGTGATTGGCAAAATGCAACTGAATATCTGGATGGGTCTCATTAACGGCCTAACCTTTCTTCAGCTGTCGAACACCATGCTCGACTCGCGCAACCGCTTATTCTCTATCTTCGTTGGCATCATCACCAGCGCCGTTCTCACCTTACAGATCGAGCCCCGCTTCATTATCTTGCGCGACCAATTCCTAGCGCGGGAGAAGGAATCCCGCGTCTACCACTGGACTGTCTTCGTCTCTAGTGCATTCTTAGTTGAGATACCATTCACGCTCGTGGGCGGGTTTCTATACTGGGTGCTATGGTACTACATGGTGGGCTTCTTCTATTCGTCCGAACGCGCCGGGTATGCGTTCTTGATGTATGAGCTCTTCCATATTTTCGTCGCGAGCGTTGCCCAGCTAATCGCGTCCATCTTCCCGACTATTGGCGCTGCCCATATCGCAACCGGCTTCGTTCTGCTGATGATCAATACGTTCAATGGGCCACTCTTGCCACCGCCGCTTACTCCCACGGGCTGGCGCTGGTTCTACAACGTGTCGCCCCTCTACTACTTTGTTGAGGGTCTGGCTACTAACGCCATGCATGGACTTGATATAGCTTGCTCTAGTTCGGAGATATCCGTCTTCCACGCACCTGGCAACCAGACCTGCGGGGAATATGCCGCATCCTTCTTCGCTTCTTCGTCCGCTCAGGGGTACTTAGTTGATGAGAGCGCCATGGGAGAATGCGCGTACTGTCCTTATGCAAATGGAGATGAATATGTAAGTTTTATCCGTGATTGTTTCGTGCCTGGTGCGGAAGCTAATGAATCACTTCACTAGGTCAAGCAATACGGCTTCGATTACAGCAATCGCGCTCACAACGTCGGCATCTTCATCGGCTTCATCCTATTCAATTACACCATGGCGGCTCTTGCGACATACCTGATCTTCATTCATAAATGGAAGATGCCTAAGATTTCCCTACGGAAGAAATAGACGAAAGAGGCTAGTAGACGGGCAACTACAACTACGAAATAAGAGCAGATTTCCGCAAACTTACCATTTACATTCCAAATATTTTATCATCTTATAGAACGCTCATTATTCCTCGCTAGAATTCAGCTTCTCTTCGACGTAGATGTCATGTACCCCTATTCCACGGCTTACTCCGTACCTAACACTTATCTACTAGGCATCTATGAATGTTAATATGGGAAAATAAGGAACAATGGCTCTCGCAATACCAACTAACGATCATATCTTTATTTTCTTCTCTCGGTATATATTTATCCTTTAAAAACTATTTAATCTCGTTGCCGGCTATGACTCACTTCGGGCTCCCCACTATCATAAGTACATAGCGACGAACCTTCCTAGCCGAGCTATTCGTCGACCGAGCAGTCTGGACAGAAAGGATTCTTCAAGCCATAATACTTCAACTTCCCACATCCCGCCTGCACGAAACTCGCCTGCCTCGGGAACGCATACGTGTCCCCATAGTACTCCAACGTTGTGTCCGCACCGCACGTATCGTTGCCATGGACGTAATAGTACAGCCTACACGCGCCACTCCACTCAATAGTCCACTCGCTTGCCGCGCACCCTTCATTATCCAAGCACAACTGACAGCACGCGCTTGCATCCATGCCGGGGACACCAATCAGCGTGGACGGGAACCCAATCGGGAACGCCCAGTCGCGGGGTAAGAGCTGGACCGCGGCGCCGTGGCCGTCGCGCTCCGCGATCAGGTTCGAGGGTGCGCACTGCGCCGCGCGGGTCACCGTGGGCGTTTCCGGGCAGGGGGTCGCGGCTGCCGTGGAGTACGCTAGCTGGTAGTCGCTGCTAGTCGTCGTGACGGTGTTGAGGTAGACCGTGCTGGTGTACTTGAACGGCGCGACCGTGAAGGTCTTGTCTGAGGACACCGTAGTCGTCGATAGCCAGTTGAACCCTGTGGCGGTAGATGTGACCGTGACCGTGCTTCCGACCTGGGTGAGCACCCGGTAGGATGCTGTGAGAGTCACGTAGGTGGTTGCAGCTACTGGATAGGAGGCTGGTGTCGTCGTGACTTGGCCTGGAAACGGGCTGTATGTGCCCGTGTACTCCGTCACAGTCTTCGATGGCGGTTCGCTGTCTGCACATGCAGTCGGCGAGAGAGTGACGGTCGCTAGGGTCGGACTGACCCAGGCCACGATCGTAGACGTCCCATTACTCGTGACTTTCAACGGAGTCGACAAGGTGGTGGTATAAGCTGCTGTATACGTCGAGACGGGGAACGTCACCTGCTCCGTTAGCCAGTGCGTCACGGTTCTGTCTTGGCTTGACGGCGCTGCGGTAATATACTCAGTCACGATATCGAGGGTCGTAGACCTTTTAACGGGGGTGACTGGTGTGCTGTCATATTTCACTGTGACCGAGTTCTTGTATATCTCGGTGATGAAGCTGGTGACGACCCAGGTGGTCTGGTTTTGCGCGTATGAAGGGGCGACGGCAAGAGCCGCGAACGCCAACAACAGTCGGAGAGCCATTTCAAGAGCTGGAGTTCACTCTGCAGAGCTTTTCTAGACCTCTTTGATCGGAATGCTGCCAACAATAGACGTTGACTGTCGATCCGGAATTTCCCACCGTATCTTATATCCCCTGAGGCTCCATCGCCCATGCCAACCACCAAATGTTACGATCCAAGGCCGTCGTCAGCTTGGTCAAACGTTGTATTACAGAGTTGCTATCCAAGACTTATAAATGCAAGTTCCTGGTATCTGGTGTGCCCACTATCTCGTATTTACTCCTTAAATAGCTATTACCCTATTAGCCACAACCCATACCTCACCTTTAGCTCAGGTCTGTATAAGCTCAATTAGCCGCGGAACGTTACATTTGATTGTTGAAATTTTATCTACTGGACAGTTCCCCGCGCTTTGTTATGTTGAGTTATTAGGGCTTCGTTGAATTGGTCTTTGGGCGATGTTTCATTTTCGTTGGCAGCTGCACCTCCGTCCGGCCTCTACCAATATGAGGATACGGGGCCAATTGCGCGCAACTAGTAGTGCGACTAGATGGAAGGGGGTTGTTTAAGCCAGCTATCTCTCAACGCCTAATCGCAACTAGTAAGACAACCTGCATCACATTTGATAGCGACTCAACTGAGCGACGTTATGTAAGGATGAAGGAGCGCCCCCGGAGCTACCCCTTTTCTCATGTTCAATACTTATACCCACCAAACTACCAAATCCCCTCGTCCATGTTGAACAGGCGAAGGCGAAATCAATTTCTATACGACCGATATGGTACTTTCTAGTTCCTCAAACCAAGAAATTCAAACTCTAGAAGCGAAGTGAATGCACCAGCCTCCGTGCCTGACGTGACACCTACTAGTCGGAAGTTTCCTTGGCTAACCTTGTCGAATAAAGACTCGAAATCAGCAACAGTACGCTCGCGGGAATCATGAGCACCGAGCATGAACATATCCTCGGTGCTATAATATTGTCAAGTATTAGTGCACTGGCAAAGTTCACAAGGTTTGAGGGCTGACTTACCGGAGCATTTTGCTCGCCAACGTATTCGCTCTCCTTGCGGGCGGATCAGGAATTATGGCTTCGCTAATGAGGACTCTCGCCCCTGGCCTCAAAGCTGGTAGCAGAGACGAAAGAATCTTCACGGAATCCTCATCGCTCCAATCGTGCAAAATGTGGCGATATATGTAAATATCCGCCTCCACGGGTTGGGTTTTAAAGAAGTTATACTCTGTGAAACTGACGCGTGACTGCAAAGAGGGATCATTCGCAGCAGCACGCCGGCCCATCTCTAACGCGGAAAGGTTATTGTCCTGGACGATGAATGTCGCATCAGGCATCAGCGGTGCTAGAGCTTGGACTGTATGGCCACTGGATCCGCCGACCTGTATCGTGTCAGCTCGAAATATGATAAAAGGGGGGATAGCCCACTCACGTCGACTAGCGTAACTTTCCCCTTGGACGCCCATGGCCATGCCGCACGCAGCCGATCAACCGACCACAAGGGATTGTTGACTCTTCCAAGCAAGTATTCATGATATTTTCTGTTCAGGTCCTCATTCTTGTGAAAATGGTCGAAAAGCGACTCGTTAGTACGATACGCAATGTTGAATGCTGCATGGACAGCGTTGGCTGGATCATCGCGCTTGAGCATCACGTCATCAGGAATCTTCATCAATATACTACCGAGACATTCCGCTCCAAATGGCACTATATTCGCCAAGTGCTGATTGTGCACTAATGCAGCTGACGATGCGGAATGTCGGATGACATTGGGTGCCTCCTCTTGAAACATGCCGTTCCCAATAGCGAATCGTATTATGCGGCCCAATATTGGTTCAGGGACACGAACGGCAGTAGCAAGATCTTGAATCGAGATGGATGACTCGAGCGGCACATGTTGAGGTAGTTTTAACCTCGTTATCAAGTCGATATTTGCTGTATCTGCAGCCTGCGCAGTGGTTCCAGAAGTATGAGCTAGTGCTCCTAACAGAGGGATGTGTATTTAGAAGGAGGGTTCAACGGAGTTCTTACTGACCGACCAAGTTAAGGTTAGTATCTGTTCTGTTGGCCCTCTCACCAACCGAATGAGGTCCTGAGCGGCATCGAGAATCTTGCTACGTGTTTCCCTCAAGGAATTGCCCTCTGGGGTATCCGCCTCTCTTGCGAAGTCGGAGAATCCAGACTCATCGAGTGTGGGGGGAGGTAGGCCTCCTTCTTTAAGCAAGGACGATAGTATTGACACTTGTTCTGCTATGGAAGACGCAAGCGCATCGATAGATGCCATGGTGGGAACGAGTAAAGAGTCAGCGAGTGAGTGGGTGACCAAATCTGAGGATCAGAGCGCACGGTCTTATCGCTTCCCCATCGTTGTCGATTCATTATTATACCTGATCGATGGATGATGAAATTGTACTACTTGAGTACCTACATGCAAGGATGACAACCAGAGAGCATCCAAGAGTCACATCCCGGCCTTACCATGCCGGTTGAGCAGGTGGAATTCGAGTATTGGACGGCACCCGCCCGGTGATTTCCAGGCTAAGTATAAGGTAGATAGAAACGTAGGAGTATGCAGGACTTTGACTGCACATAGTAGGCATATCCATTTTGCATATCACCCTCTTTTTGGAATACTGTCTAGATCAAATAGGATAAGCCAAAGATCCTCCAGTCACATTTAGTTTAGTTAATCACGAAGGGAATAAGGTTCGGGTCATTCCGCGGCTTGCTGGCGCTTACATGCCCTGTTCCGGTCGATCCTTGAACACCCCCGTCCATCTCAATGTCATCTCCTATCTAGCTAGCACATATTTACGGATAAAAACGTATAGATTCTGCGAGATGTAGCCAGGAAATTGCATGTTCCCTTGATTGGCAGCAAACCCCTCATATTTATAATTGGGTAGAGGATATGCGAGGCTATAAAATGTTGAGATGTTCTATATGCACTTGGACATATGCAGGACGGTTCCTACCTAGGTAGGTAGATATTCAACCCACCAATTATATCCGCCGTTCAAGACTTGCGCCGCGCTTGGGCATCATTCTCAACTTCTTCGAAGATTCCGCCAAGAAAAGGGGTAGCAACGTGCTAGGTAAAGGGATAAGCCTACTTTTCTCAACCGGTATCGTCGATTAAACATCCACTACAATGATACCTAACAAATGTACGGCGGTTCGGTACCAGCTATATTACCGGCAGACATATTTCTAGACCCCCGTCGACTTACCGATACCGGGTCACTCTGAATATCGCATCTTGCAGGCCCATGCACGAACGGCCGCCAAGTCCGATCAATATCTTACATACCTAGGTATAGAATTATCACCTGCGCTTATGGTATGTGCTTATTCTCCAAGAGTTAGCACCGTATATTGAGCCTATAGAACAATTATACTAGTGCCACTTATGGTTCATGGCTCTTCATAGCAATATATTTGAATTAACTACTCCCGTCATCGCCCTCTGCCTGTCGGATATACGCCTAGTACTTATATATATATCTACACATGTACACTAATAAATACGTTGATACAAGTACATAGGCTAGGAAAGGCGAAACTAAAAGACATACCCATCTAATAACTATGTGTCTGTATATGCCAACACTATTCAATTGAGAAATACTTCACACAGCCGCAAGAAAACCAATTGCGCATAGCCGAACGGGCGAAAACCCAACTCGGAAGTTGAAGATGATAGCGGAGCCTTAGTTTTATCTAGTTGTCCCCATCCGTCGAACATAATGGCTCACGCCCCGGATATAACACAAATTGTCTATGACTTATTCGATATTCCAAGTAGATGGACCACATGTAAAGTAACGTAGAAATACGACGAAGCCAATAATAGAATCGCTAGCTCTCCGATACGACTATATCTCCATCCCCATGTTATCACTTTAGTTTGATGAATGACCATTAATAGATGAATCTTTGATATGATACATTAACTCATAAGTAGCCAGTAATAATGATAAAAGTCGTCTTTCGAGTACATTTACTCGACTATTATATTGATAAGTCTATAGTAAGGCATATTCATACGCACTGTGCAAACTAGTAGCAGATCGGCTTAGCCATAAGACAACAAGTTGACGACTTATTATGGGGAAGAATCACGTGATTTGAAGATATCACCTGATTGATACATCCAAGTAATTCATCATTTTCATAAATCGTATAGCATAAAAATGCATAAGACATGCTATCCCATCCCACAGTTGTCAACTTCTTACTTACCCATCCTTGTCGTTGTTTTACTCAGTATTAGTGGGAGTTATCTAGATGAATACTAGTTTGAATATATGTCAAGCGTTCCGCCATAGCCCTTGAACATCATCAATTGAATTGATAATTCTTCCTTAATTATTGAAGCTTAGTGATCAACAGGGGTGCGTATATCGCAAATGGTCTTACGGATTCCCCCTTCACATACCGAAATCCTAGCCGCTTCTGAATCACTCCTCCCGACCGTGCCGCTTCTTGATTCCCCTCACTAAGCATGTCTTGATTATCTATAATGGCGGATAGCTATATTGCAGTTTCGTTCCTGTTATAACATGTTTGGATAGTGAATAGCCCAAGCATTCATTTCGAAAACACAGGATATTTGATCGTCCATACAGTGTTATACAGCGTTTTAGTATGGCGGACCTCGGAGCTCCGAACGGCGACAGGCCGGCTGCTTTTCAACTCCACTTAGTCATCGTTGGTGCGGGATTGGCGGGCCTTTCCGCTGCCATCAGCACCCGACTAGAAGGCCACCGCGTCACGGTACTGGAGAAAACCGCGAAGTTGGTCGAGGTCGGCGCTGGGTTACAGGTCACTCCTAATGCAAGCCGTCTGTTTCACCACTGGGGAGTCTTTGATGAGTTAAGTTCCAAAGCCGCCATTCCATCCTATGTAGCGGTCCGGCGATATGATGGATCTCGCCTGTTGGTGTATGAGGACCATTTCCAGGAGAAAATGCTTGAGCGGTATGGAGCCCCCTTTTGGGACCTTCATCGTGCCGACTTGCAGGAGGCAATGGTTCGCCGCGCTCAAGCACTCGGCGTCGACATTCGTCTAGGTGCGGACGTCCAATACGTAGACTTCCAGCGCGTCTCGGTGACTCTGCAAGATGGAGAATTGGTAGAAGGCGATCTCATTCTTGGTGCAGACGGTCTGTGGTCACGTACAAGGAGTTTCTTGCTCCAGAAGCAGCTTGCGCCGACACCAACCGGAGACCTAGCATATCGCATAATTCTAAATCTTGAGGACATAACAGATCCAGAATTACGGGACCTAGTCTCTAACCCTTCCGTGAATTTTTGGATCGGACCAGAGTCCCATGTTGTGGGCTACTCGCTCCGACAAGGCCGGACTTATAACCTGGTCCTATTACGCCCTGATGACTTACCGGAAGATGTTAGCCGCGCCGCCGCAGACGTGGACGAGATGCGAAAGCTTTTCGAACCTTGGGACCCTATGTGAGTTACTCTAAATATCCAAATATACGTATCTTAAATCATTCTCTAACTAAGTACAGATTAAACAAGTTGCTTGCATGCGTAAATCAAGTGGATAAATGGCGACTGATGCATAGTAAGTCCGTTCATATCTTGTCAACCCGGACCTATATGTAGAGAATTTGTCTAATGCTATCTATAGTCTCAACCCTAGACACCTGGGTGAATAAGGAAGGTACCTTCCTGATGGCGTAAGTCTTAATTGCTACCTCATAATCTCCAGATGTCTTTAAATCTACCGAATCCAACTAACACCATTGGAATCAGTGGCGATGCGTGTCACCCGATGCTTCCGTACCTTGCGCAAGGCGCCAATTCTTCTCTCGAAGATGGTGCTGTTCTCGGCCGGTTGCTTAAATATGTGACCAGTCGTGATAAGCTTTCACCAGCCCTCAACATGTATCAACAGCTGCGAAAAGACAGAGGTGAAGGGATAGCAAAAGAGGCGCTAGGGCAGGTTAGTTAATTACATCCCAGCCCATTATGACCAAGGTACTGATAACTTTAAAGAGAGACTCGTTCCATATGCCTAACGGCCCGGAGCAAGAGCAGCGGGATGCCATATTTCTAGAGAATCTGGGCAAGCAGCCATCATCAAAATTCCCTAGCCGTTGGTACGAGCATTATAAAATATTATCGTGTGGCAAGACCTGGTATACTAAGAATCTTTCAAATTTAGGTCGTGTCCTGAAGTACAACCATGGCTATTCAGCTATGACGCTGTATCGGAAGCTGATAAAGCGTATGAGGCACATCCGTTCTGACAGAACCAATCCGATCAGGATTAGATTCGGTGACTAAGCCTCTGAGTCATCTATGGAGTACTTGATGTTTATCCGTTCTAGACTATGAAACAACTAGGTAATATGAAACTAGAATAACACAAGGACAATCCGAACGCCTTCAAGAATCACCCAGTGATAAAATCCATCAGAGACTGCTCTAACTCTAGTACCGATTTGTTTAAAGTATTTAGTGTGAAGGGGACGAGTTTGGAGAATGGCTGACGTTGATGGTGATAGGCATCATTCTCCTTCCGCCCCTGGCTCAAACCGATTCTCCCCCGAAGCTCTTCCAGCCCATCTTTAATACGCGTCAATACCCGAATAATTAACATACCTACGACGAACATCCGCTCCTCTTCGGGTACCTGAAATTCTCCAATAGCGATATTCATCGGAGAGCCAGGTATCGGAGAAACTTCCGGGTCATATCGCAACTTCCCGCCGTAGTCCGATGTGTGGGTCCCGACTACCGAGTCTTCGGCAATCACGGCGGCGGCGGCCTTGGCAACTGCCCCTCCGAAGGCTCTCGGCGAACTGATTCTCGATGAGCTTGAAGTGAATTCGTACTGTTGTTGCTGATGTACGATAAATTGCCGTAAACGCCTTACTATTATGTCGATACCCATAAGCAATAGCATCGTGCCACTATTCCCATTACCCCAGCATGACTCGCAAGCCAGGTGACCTTGCCATAAGCGAAGGCTCTGGTGGGCTGCATCCAACGTGACGGCGATAGACCCCGGGTGGTTACTCCGATCCAAAGCTTTTAAATGGTTTAAGAGAAGAGCATGCTGATGGAGACAACTACATTGAGTAACCCCACCGAATCGTCCTTTGGCCGGATCCTCAGAATTGTATCTAAGTTCAGAGCCGTTTTGGGAGGGTCCATATGTTTCTACTCCTCTTGGAAGGGATGGGTGCAACTGGTCCAAGTCTGTTGTCCAGGGTTGTTGGCTGTTCTGGGTGCGGCAGATGCGATGTTAGAGCTGATGAGCCCGAACTCAAGGGATTAGAAACTTACCCCGATAGAATAGAAGCCCCTGAACATATAATTTGGATCTTCAAGTTTTGCGAAATCTGCTTCTAGGCTTGACGCCGCGTACGAGGGAGTCGGTGATGCGTCTATCAATGAACCATCCGAGATAGGGAAATCCTCTCCGCAGGGTTGCTGGAGATAGATCGCTGGTTCCATATCGTCCCCATTCAAATTTGTTCTTTTCTCATTGGACATACCCTTCGGCGGCCGGCCGAGCCGGTTAGATATGCTGTAGCGACATGTACGTCCGGACCTTGCACAAGATTTACAAGGGGTCCCTTTAGAGCACCTGGCTTTGGCCTTATGGCAAACATCACAGGCGGCGCGCACCTTATGGCAAGCGGGTATCCGAGCCAGCATCGTAAAAGGTTATGGGAATAACGGAAGAATCTTCAACCAAAATTATTAGGATATACGGCCATTATGATACTATCATGTCGCCGTACTCTCTGCAGACAGCTCTCGACGTCGTACCTGCATCGAATATGAACGCTAGAAATAGCAAGGGTCTCTACGTCTTCCGATTGGACGGTGTCCTATCTGGGGAATCTTTACCACGATTCCTATTGGGTGATCGTCAAAAGGGGTATAGCTCGTAGTTTGGATTACCTGATGACCGATGTTAAAAGCTGATGATCTCACCTCATATTATTTTGATGGTCAGGATGCACTGTGAATGTGCGTAAATGGGGTGACGGCAATGTATAGTAATGCATGAGTAAAGCATTATAGTCCCGAGCGATGTTCTATCCAGGATACGTTCGCCGGTTCCACCCATGATATCAAGCACAGCCTCACAAGACCAAAAGCCCCAATCTAAGCACCAGTTCATCCGAGAGCACCTAAAGAGCCAAGTGCTCCAATTCTCTTCGCCATTTTCATATCTCCATACCCTTTCAAACCATCTGGTGGTGTCATTCTTTCCATAGCTAGAGGACGATTAGTGAAATGGCCACGGACTTAACGTAGCACGGGGCTTAGCTGACCTTCTCTCTTTGCCTGCCGGCTTTCGGCCGTATCGTACCATAGTTTTAAACACCACGAAGCAGCCAATGCATCCCTTACCACCCTCTCCATCGATGCCGTGATGACTAACTTATATTGGTCGTCTTTACGATCTTCATATGCTATCCGACTACCCTTAGCATCTGACCATGTATAACGACCACCCATCCATTTGGGTTTGACGTCGAATAGAAGCCGAGGGTCTTTATCAAATAACGGATTGTCTGACCAGCTTTTCCTTTCACTCAGATATACCTTGAACTCCGTCTTATGAAGCGGTGACTTGGATGATTCCAGACTAATATTACCGAGCATCCCGGGACAGACGGACGTGATATAGTAGGCCGGAGTGTCTGTTTGATATTGCGCACCGGCAGGGTGAGCGAGATAAAAGATATGCTTATTGCGCTGCTTGTCGGAAGTCGTGCCCTCGTTTTCTAGCGACGAATCATCTTCGACTCGCTCAAATATCACCGATGAAGCCTTTTGTGTGATAGAGGTTACGTTCCAATCAATCCGGTAGAACGGCATTGTAGGCGCGGTATCCGACAATATGCATTGACCTTCTAGCGAAAGAGTCTCTGGTTCCAAAATATGGACGCCCTTTCCGTGGCTTTCGCGCATAGCCTCCTGGGGAGGTAGCGAATCGGGGTTCGGTTCCATTGTCTTCCAAGTTATGTGTATCCAACAAACGGTCCAGAACAAGTAAATTAATGGCACTGGAAAGATTTAATCAGCATGAGAAATCCATCGCATTTTCTATTTCCACTAATTTCTATAGAGGAAGTGAAATGGGGTAAATACAATACAAGAGCCAAGTGACGTAGTCCAAGAAATGTGCTTGATTGGCGCTCAGCACTGCCACTATACGCCCCAATGCTTAGTCGTGACTTGAACATTTCATAGGTTAAGGCAATGTCCAAGTAAAATAACGAATGATAGAATGCGACCCGTAAATTGTTTGGATTCGATTGAGACGTAGCCAAGACTTCATCTATGGATTCCAACTCGCCTCGATCGATACCCTCGCTTACCAGACCGTAACCCCCTGAGTGTTATTTAACAATCACGTTGATAGCTGGCTTTCAACACACAGCCTCCAATGCAGTCTCCTTCAGCGGCTAGCGACATCCCTCTTATCGGAGTTAACCTCGTGCTATCGCCGCCGACTCATTGCTTCACTCAGCACTCAGCGCCCCTCATCACCTTACAACTCACCTTACTATCATCCCTATCTTCATCGCTGCATCCAGGAGCAATCACGCTCTATACAGAGCAGACGCCCCTGAATATCCGATACGCGCTCTCGCACCGCGGCTTCACGATCCGTGATTTAACCACGGGCCAGGACGTTAACACGACGTTCGTGAATAACGCACAGCGCATGGCGTGCCCACGGCTGCGTGTAAGGGGATGTGCCGAGGAGCCGTACTTCCTCACCCTGTATCCCCCATCCTCCGACCCAGCAACTACTTCAGCGCAGAAGCCACGAACAGTTGAGCTCTCGGACACGTTCGGTCGGCGGGGTTTCCGCCCACAACCATGGTCTATCGTTCAGTTAGGGCATGAGGTCGACGAGGCGGGAAATCCGCGTAATATTCGAAGATCCAGGAGTGTCACAGGTGTGGATGGGTTGGAGCCGGGGCATGAGTATGAAGTCGGTTTGAATGTCGAGGAACTGCGGCAGAGTGTCATGTGGGCTCCTGTGGCCAAGGAAGATATCCTGCTTGAAGAGGGATATCGGGGTCCTGGAAGAAACCTGGAGGACTATCCTTGGATTAGCGATCGCCCGCTTAATTTCTGCGTAGGAACTACGAAGTTGAAAGTTGAAGAAGATGAAGATGATGAAGAAGATCAAGAAGACGACGACGACGACGACGACGACGACGACGACGATGATGATGATGATGATGATGATGATGATGATTGAAAGAGAGCCTTGAAGCGGGCGCGGTAACACGAAGGTTATATGAAATTATCACTAACAATATGAAAGCTAGAAAGTCTGTCAACTCATATCTGGCAGTCATCTTGCTTACATCGCTGTTGTGTTTTATGTTGAGGCAATTAAGCTTCTCTTCCCCTAGTTCATGGCTTTCAAGGCTGCGCCCAGGATAATAAACAGGGCGTCTCAAAGAGCCATCAACCACGAAGGCGGCGACGAACGGACCAGAAATCAAGTTCTCTGTCAAGTCTGTTCCAGAGGCGTATTCTAGGTAATATAATCTAATCCCGTTCGTTGTATGACGTCGTATATTAGAACTGTTGACGGAGAAAGCAGATTCTCACGTTTCACGGACAACTAGCTAGAGCATACTGGCTTGCATGTACTACAGATGCTAGGTGGCTAGATTAGTATTTAAGGGATCACATCAACTCCATATGTACCTTACGATCATGAATACATATGTACGTTACCTTGACCAGTCCCAACATAGTGAGTGACTTCCCATGAGGCATTCGTTGCGGAACGATTAGTTAGCCGATTGGTCTGCTATTTCTATGTTTATCTCTTACGAGCTTATTGTTCTACATCCCCGTAATGTTATGAATACTAGCTGGCGATCTGAGACAGCACTCGGAGGCTTTTGTGTTACTCGAGGCGCCACTAGAGCAATAGGAATATTAGCGCTTTAGAGGCGCTCACGGCCGGTTTATCGCCCCCAAGGATCTTTGTCAGATCCAGATCGTCGTTTTATCGAAACTAGATAGAGTTTGTGAGAGGATGGTGATGGTTAACTTCTGTATCTGCATTCCGATTCGCTTCTGAACCCGACGGCCAAGTAAAAATATATCGTAGACGTGTACCTAGCTATACTCCCAAGCTCATTGTAGGTAGGAATATGAAATATTCATGTTACTAGCTTGTTATATGGACTTATCCAGCACTAGTTAGCAAGCCGAGTAATAGCTAGTAGCTAGGTACTATTATATACTGAGTCCTTGATTGATAATGGTTTACCTAGTACCAGCTGCATGGGCCCTTTAGGAGATCGACATTGGCGATCTTGCCCTGTAAAACCGGGGAATCCGGTCCAGTTTAGCTGTATTAAACTGATCTTCTGTGAGTTCAACTGAGTTGGTCGAATACATTGATCTCGCATTTGCAGGACTAACTTACCAGCATACTTAGAGATACTACCATCATAAATGCATACATGAGTCAAGACGGACTCCATATTGAACAGCACGTCAAGCACCGCCCGTACTACCACCCTAAGGTGCATCTGTCGCCAGTGACTTCGTCCCATCTACGAGCATACCTCGGTAGACCCATTCGGCATCGGCCAATAATACCAATTCTGTTAGATATGCATTAGAGCTAACGTAAGCTTGCCAATGGTAATTATGTATTGACCGTAAATTGACGCCGATGATATCTCGGACGCCCCGCTCATCAAGCGAACGTCCGAGTACAAACGGCATCAGTGGCACCGTGCCGAGCACCCCTGTCATCCCTACGCTGCCCTGTCTATATTAAGTCAATCCTTGTCTCAATGAAGTCTGTTTCATAAGATCTTGAATGATAATCTTTAATATTCCTATGTACATTCCGTCTAGCACTTTCACTCAGAGGAAGCTTACCCTCCATCATACAAACATAGCTAATCTGTTAGAGTTATGCATCTACACGTGGAGCCGTAAGACTTCATGAGCCGGTGAGCTTGACTTGGTTGCTCTAGAAGCTCTTACGATCGACAGGATGGAACTCCTTGGTGCTCTCTTGGCGCTAACCGCTCGTTTTTTTGGCCAATTAATTTACCCCCCTTTTTTCCACCAGGGGTAAATGTCCTAGATACTGAGCCACACCTCTTTCAGCTGGTGGAGATAATTACCTGCCTGCCTGTATGGCGCAGCATGGTATCCTTGGAAAAATGTCACCATAGCCAGCGCAACCTTAATTTCGTCAGGAGAGACAGCACAGCCGCAGTCGGGAGCCACTAGGACCGGTATAAAGAACGACGCGAATAATCTTGATGACGTGAACATCAAGGACATCAATCCGTGCGCATTCTGAAGACCATCTAGAATATCTCCCCAAAACAATATTCCAAGTTATGCAGAAGCGAAGATCTCACAAGAAGTCGCGTAACGGGTGCCAGAACTGCAAGAAGTGGCACACCAAGTGTGACGAGCAAGGCCCGCCGTGCAACAATTGCACACTCCGAAAGGCCAAATGTGTCTATAACCGCCCCAAAGTCGAGAATTTTGATAATGGCACACTCACATTACGCCCCAAGGAAATCGAGAGACCGCGGGGTGATGCAGGGGCACTATGCGGAGCCTACGGGGGGCCGGCTAGATTACTAGAGCTTGAATTGATGCACCAGTGGTCGACAAGTACCTACAGATCGTTTTGTGGTATACCCGAAGACGGCGAGTACCTGCAATCCGTACTACCGCGAGCCGCTCTCAACTACGACTTCATGTTGAATTGTCTCATGGCCATCTCATCTCTCCAAATAGCCAAAGCTATTGGGGGGCCAGAGTCCAAGAAGTACGTCAACGCCGGCCTCGAATTCTACAACAGGGGTAGCAGCTCCTTTCGGACACATCTAGGGAATATGAACGCCGAAAATAGTCACGTTCTATACATGTTCTCATCCATAGCGATAGCCGTTCACCTATCAATACCTCAACGTTCTACCAGTGTCCTCGAGCTAGCGAAAGTGGCCTTTGATTTGGTCAATGGTAGCACTAGCATTGGCATGATGGGGATGCCTTGGATTCTCAATAGCAATTATCCGCTCCGCCTATACGTCTCTCGCATAGGCGCCACGAAGGACTGGATCGCCCCAGATATCAGGGACGCTTTAGAAAGATTAAAAGAGATAAATGATCAACGGAACAAAGTCGCGTCCGAGCCTATCAGCCCAAGCGAAGACACTGGTCTTGTCATAATCAATGAGCACGAATTATACGAAATGGCCCTACAAAATCTGGAAATATGCTTCGCAGAAGAATCAAGAGGCCTGTTAAGGGGATTTGGTTCGGCGTTTCCCGCCATGGCGGGCAAGCACTTCACCGCACTCATCAACAACTCCGAACCCTTTGCCTTACTCATCGTCATGCATTGGAGTGTATGTATGGGGATGATCGACCCGAGCATTTGGTGGATAACCTCGGTGGCGCAACCGCTAGCACAGGAGATATCGGACTTGCTAGTGGCCTTCCACCCTGATCTTGCTCAGGAATGGAAAGAAGAAATGACGTGGGTGCTGAATAGGCACCGATCACCACCGCCAATACATCGAGTGCGAGAATTACAGTATATCCCATGATAAAAAGCCGAGGACGAAGTCATCGCCTCTCTCCTCATACCCCAAAAGATGTGTTCCATATCAGGAATTCACCCCTCATAGACAGTAACTCTAGTGTCACCACACCATCCGCCTCTCAGCATCGGCGCTTACCGCGCTAGAACAACTCCCCATTCCCTTCACGGAGACAGCGCCGGGTTAGCCAAGGCCTATCCGAAGCAGCGTCAACCATGTTTCATCGCTGTTCATGTTTGTATCTCGTCATTAGTCCTCCTATTTGAGAGAGTACCTCATGTAGCTATCAAACTGAATTAATAGAGATGTGTTTCATCTTGAACCAGCCTAGATCGCCTAATCCCTACGTATGAGCACACGCAAGCATCTCCAATCACCTTGTCGTGTTCATCGCCGCCTTGTATCCTTCTTTGGCGAAAGACCATAGGTCGCGATATCCCGTAGACCCGAGCAGCTGTCAGAAGGCCATCCCAGTAGCCTATGCGCGGGGAGTTGTCCCGGGTAGCCCTAGCCCCGGATAGGGAGACTCTTCCCCCATAGATAGGGGGGTCTACCTCATGATAGTAGCTAAGTCATTTATCTCTACGTGGGATGTCCTAAACCGATGAGTTTATTGAAAGAGAGATATTAACCTTCTCTGGCGTGGTAACTTGTTCTAAGACTCAGCGAAAGATCAACATACTTCGCGACCTCCCTTCAGATAGTCTGCGAATAGCCGGGACGACTTTTAAGGCAAACGAGTGTCAGATTGCCCTGCAACAGTTTTAGGCAACCGAAATTGATAGAGAAGAGTTATATTAGTAGCAAAGAGAGTAACATATAGTAGCAATGAATTCGCACCCCTTTACTCCCCGCCCATTAGGGAAAAAACGATATGAAGGAAATAATCCCCGAGATATGGGGGACTAGTGCCTAGCCTCGTTATCTAGACGCATAGTTGAGGACCTCGAGACGCCAAATAGCCGTTAAGATTCCGACTACAGGTTATCTTCGCTCGCAAGTTCGAAGATCTTCTCGAGATCGTTCCAAATGCGCTTCCGATTTCTCAAGCCCCTGAATCCCGGATCTTCTCGAGCCGGCGACTCGCCGCTTGCAATCTTCATGACATATCTGTCAATGTATGCCATTCCTTGGAAGCGTGCCCAAGCTGCTTCGTCGTGTGAATTGTAATACCGACGGACCGCCCGGAACAACCAGTCCCCGAACTCTTCATCCTCTTTATCCCAGAAAATACCACTATTCTCACTTGAGTGGATAGCGCTGAAAAGCTTATACCAGTCGTACTTGATGTCCGCGGCTCGATCATCGAGGATCTCGAAAAGCCAAGGCATCTCGGATTTGACGAGGAAGCGAAAGTACACTTGGGGCAATCGACGAAAGCTGCGAGAGGCTAGTCGTAGGCTTGCTGTGTCTTGACGACTCAGGTATTGTACGATTGACATGTTCAGTTCTGGTGGGAGCGTTTGAAATGGATCGCTCTTAGTATTCTGGTCCGACCCCGTAAATAGGATGGGAGCATAGTCCGCGGCTCTCTGGCACCGAGATAAGAGGCTTTCCGTACTAGTAGCCCCGATCGGATTCGCTACAAGCCACTCGGAACCAATTTTAGTGTCCCATCTTTGATATGTATTAGCCCACACATTGCTTAGCTGTCGTCTTATCGTCTAGCATCCACGTACATTGTTGTGTCAATGGTGGTGTAATGTCTATCGAGTATAGGAAGGCCTTTAAATCGACTACATTGTCTTCAGTGTTAGAAACGAGCAGCCAGAGTATAAGTAGGTAGACAAACTTGTATTGTGCCCCGCTCCGAGACTGAAGACGTGTTAGCATCCATGCAATTTCCTGGAAGCCTGAAATACTGACCTTCCTTAGGTTCCATAGAAGATCAATATCTACATGGCCTCGAATTTTTATGCTTGCATTCATGAATATGGAAAAGCATGTCGAATGCACCGGTATTGAAGGAACATCTGTAGGTAGCTGACCCCCGTTAGGCTCATGGTTCAGAACAGGAGTCTGGTTCATCCCGTGTCTGGCAGTTTGTCGACCTTTGTATGGCCCGAGAATGAAACAATGTGTAGCTGCGATCTCGAATTCTTCATCTCCGGCCTCCGGTTCCCAGTCAGGGCCTTTCGGGGCGAGGCAGAGTATTGTGCGAGTGTGTTCCGCGTCCCGATCGCCGACGCGTTGGGTTACATACCCAGATATGAGCGTGTAAAACCCATGCGGATAATAATAACTCGTGGTCACAGGAGGTCCTTCGTAATTTCTCGTCTTAATTTGCTTCAGTTGATCCGCGAGGACTGCAGAGAGGGCTCCATCCTGATTTTGTTGATTATAGGGAACATCATGATATCGGATATGGAGTGAGACGCCACTTTGATGCCAACAGATAAGTATTAGCAATCAACTACATTTCTAAAAGAGACAGGTCAGAAGATATCGTAACTCACCATATTTGGCAATGAGGCTCGTACGGGTACACCATTTCGGGCTATCCTCGTCGGCAGTGGGTGCACTGACTGAAAGGTATCTGATGGTGTGTAGATTGTGAAATAAAAGAAGGCTGGATTTAAATACGGGCTAACATATAAAGCCTAGGAAACGAATACGTAAATATATATATAGCATCTAGTAGCCAAGGCAAGGTAGTGTAGTAGAACATGACAATGGGTGATTCACTGTTTCCTGGTTCCCTACTACTTACGCACACTGTAGTCACTACTAACTATTTTATAACTCACTTTAGGTACACCAATGGTATTAGGGCGTAACTTGAGCTCAATGTTCAGCACATCGTACATACATACCTAATGACAAAGTCCTGATTCATATCCGATCCATGGCCTGGAAATTCATGAATTAATACAATTATATTATAAAACAAATCTAGATTAACATTCACTTGCCAATACCAAAGCAGATAAAGTAAGACCAGTCTTAATGATTTGTTCAATTTCCAAGTGAAAATATCCTGTCACGAAATCTGAGGAGAGCTATATTGGCAGGACAATTCACGCCGATTAGACCGTCAACATAGTCGAAATGTAGTCAGATAAGTAATTTTATTATATTTTCACTCGGCCTAGTGCCTTACAATATCCCCATGAATTGTCTTCAAAATCCAATATTGGGGCTATCTAGTAATATAAATCTAGAAAGAAATTTAAGGAGGCTACCCTATCATGCTATCGACTCGAACACCTCAGCGAGCCAGTCCATAGTAGCCTGTGCGAGCTGCGACTCGGCCCCTAACTGACAGTGTTCCCCAGCGCCAAGCACTTGCTTGAACTCGTGAAAGTAGGCCTTGTCGCCCAGTAAATCGGCCACTATCTCCTCCTGGCCACCGGCCGCTTCGTCAGCATCGCCCTTGCCGACGAAGACCGGGCAAGTGACATTCTTCAAGACGTCGCCGTCGAGGTTGATCTCCCCGAGCCGCGAGAACCAATCGTACGCGCTCTCGGTATTGAAGGCCCAAAGACCCTGCGCGATGAACCACTTGACCAGCGTGGGGGCCTGAGGGCTCTTCTTCACGGCGTTCATGTACGCGTCGAACGCCGTCTTGTTGCCGCTCTCGTATAATTGGGTAGCGGTCGTGGGTAGCTGTTTTATCGCGACCCTCTGGAGGTTTTGTAGGCCGTCGATGGCTAAGACGGCGGCGACTCGGTGTTCTCGAGATGCGGCACGGGGCGCCAAGATGCCTCCCATTGAGATGCCGCCAAGAGCGATACGCTTCGAATCTACCTCCGGCCGCGTTTCTAGGTAGTCAATGACCGGGGTGACGACATCCCACCAGTTCTGGATGAATCCGAGGTTCTGCTCGCGACGGACAGTCGGCTGGCCGGGACCCTCGTAGGTCACGAAGTTCCACCCACGATCAAGTACTTCACGACCGAGAGCATGGTAGGTGTCCTCCTGCGGCGCGTCATATCCATTCCCCAGCAAGATTGTCGGAACAGGGCCCTTGCACTTGGCGGCCTTGGGGGACTTCCAGAAGATGACGGGGATATCGAAACCGGGTCCCTTAACATTTATACGCTCGCCCTTCACCTCGGTCAAGGAAATCCCCTTGTCGAAGTCGGCCTTCGCGGCCTCCCAGATATCGAAGAGTCTCGAGTCCGTCTGGTTGTCTACTAGGAAGAAAACGGATGATCGGTAGTAGGTAGCCGCCCGGAAGTATGCTTCGCGGGCGGATACTGGAAACGCGGTCTCGTTGATGTTCGTGGCGACGGAGTGGATCGAGTCGGCTAGGAATTTGAACTCATCGTAGAAACTCTCGTAGTTTCCGGCCTCGATCCTGGATGCGGCGCGCAACACTTCACCAACCGCCGCGCCAGTGCCGCCGTTGGACATGGAAAGGATTCCGTACAGAGCGAACGAGAACTGGTCATCGGTACTGAGAGGTAGGTACGCTGGGGAATCCGTGCTATTGGTGCCATTCGTCTGGCCCAATGCAACGCCGCTATGGGCTGCTAGTAAGAGGAGTGACTTTGAAAGCTGCATCCTGGAAGTGTATACTCTGTCTTGACAATGGAGTGTTATGCGGCAGATGACAAGCTCTGGGTGACCCCAAGAACAACAGCAAGGAGGCTACTTGGCACATTTTATATCAATCTCTAATTACATCTAGGGAGCCTACACGATACCGAGCTGACGTACTACATATCCCATAAAATAAAATTTGGATTCCAAATAAGTCCCTGGAGGTGGGAATAGTTGCATAACGCAGATCATGCGGGTCTCCTGAGGCCATGCAAGAGGCTAGGCTGAAGAGAGACTGTCATGTCGGCGACCCGGTCGCTATCGCTTTCGTGATGACTAGCTTCAGCGAGTCATGACCCTCCGCCCCCAAACGAAGGATGCGCTAAGAGTTGATGCCGGTTGCTTTCTCATCCTGGCGTCTGGTGACAGCTGCAGGACTTAGCGGATACGAAACCGATACCGAAAGCGCCCCTGGAGAATAATCTTGCGTAGATGAAACTAGTTCTAGCGGTTGGCTGAGCAATTCGCGTTCGTACGTGTGTAGATATATGCCGTAGTTGCTTTTCTAAGGCTTTAGGGACTTATTGAAGTTATTTTTATTTTCCTCTAGAGGTCTGTAGGATTTATTAATGCAGATCCCTTACTCGTAGTCTGTCAATTGTACCCGGACTTCGTCTCCGTTGCTTCACGCAACCCACTAAAACCGTAACGCGATGTGGAGTGCTAATATAGCACGGCCTCACTCCGTCAGGTTAGGTCGGTTTCAGAGGAAATGTAGGATCTCGAAGTCGTGGACTCGCGGTTATTTCAAAAGGTAGGCGCTGGATGTCCGGTCAATTATTTTAATGAGTCTTGGTGCTCATTGATTAGTAGCGGTAAAGAGTAGCTTCTGGCTAGAATTGAGGAGACACTGTTTCCGCCCCTGTGAATACTCAGTGAGTTTGGCTCATTGCGATTCCCTGAGATGCGCGATAGTCCCTAACTTACCTACCTTTGACTTACCTCATCTAATCATTGAAAACCAGCCCGCCAGGTCGAAGCAGAGAGATCTGGAGGAGTTTGGCGAAAGTCTCGGTCGGTTATCGTACGGAGCGGCAGCGTCCTTTGCCCATTCCAGAGAAGGGGTTGCTCCCATTCATGTTCTCATCAGCATGACTTAGCACCTACGAACATGTTACCTAATATTCTTCATTGCGGGCAATGTGTGAACAGGATGCCTCCTACAACTGGCCTATCATTGCCGAACGGGATGGCGATATCATATGAGAAACCAAGCATCGGCGAAACGGCGCAACTCGGTAGGAAATGACGTTGGAACCGCGGTTCGGTCCGGATCCGTACGTTGTTGGGTTGCTCTGCGGCCGAACGGAGTTCCACTCGTTTTCCGGGAAAGTCTGGACCGTGGTCGACGTTCGATGGGTCCAGCCCTCACCTGGGCATGGATTATGTTATCATCAACCCGATTCCACCCGAAGTTGTTTAACTACTGCAACAGGAGGATCTGGGGCTCTTGGCGCTAACACATTCGCCTTCGTTAGCGTTTGATGACTTCACGAGATATAGTTTATAACATCATGACGCTGATTCGAGGATTTGATATCAGTTAAACGCCTCCATGTTCCATCTTATCAGGTGTTACCATTGAAAGAATTTTCCCCGGATTCTTACTGGATGATCGCCCCTGATATACCGACCGCCGATATATGGGCAGACTTTCACGTGGTTTTCCGATTTTTCTCGTAAGTCTTAGCTTGGGCACCATCGATTACGTCGTACAAGCCGAGCGAGGATTGAGGGCATCGTGATGCCGTTTTTCCCCACTGTGGCTTAGACACTCTGCCGTTTACGTAACGACACCCATCTCGGGACCTGTAGGAACTCGTCGTTCCTTGGTTCCACCGACCTCGTCACCGTAAGTCTTTGTTCAGACTAAAGATAACACCTAGATAGCCTAGATAAACGGAAATAGTCGGAACGGCTTGTAATTTCACTAGCCCAATGGCGGGATGAACTTCGGTAAGCTTACGGCGCGAAGGATAGAGCTAGATATGCATCATGCTCCTGAAAGGTCCCGGTTTCACGAACTGCATGTCGGGTGCAGATTTGCGATGCAAGGGCGATTGCGCAGTGCACCTCGAACCGCCACCGTTCGCCAGACCGTATCGTGAAATCTTGGCGGCTCAAAAGAGACCTTACCCAAGTACCGAGTGATCTCCATTGCATGACTGGACGGATGGAAAGATTCGGATCGCTATTCGGTGTATACATGCAGGGGCCGTTGGCTACGACCTCCCAGTACCAGCAGGCTCATATACTTGAGTATCAGTCGATGGTATGGTTACAATATAAATTTTCATGCTTGGTAGATCGCTTGGGAAGGTAATATCATGGAGAGAAAGTTTCGGAAGCTTGAAAATCTTGAATTGAGATTTTGATTTGCTTGTGAAAAAGTAGAAGCGCGGTACGATGGCAAGATAGATAAGAATTTAGTAAAATTTCTTCAATTGATGTTCTCTCTTAGGGCGGCTCCATTACGTGTAACTCGAATCTTTACTTTAATATGTATAACATAAAGTATCTCTAACATCAATTGATATACTCGGCATTCGATATGTCTCTTCTATCATGGTCAATATCAATGCTTTCTTCACGTTTTCTTATCTCACATAGGCTTCATACCTAGGCGGCCTCATTATCTTGCCGGATCTTGATTTTGTCCAGTTTCGTACAATACCAATTGACATTCCCGAGGTTCTTGAAGTTATCGTGTAACCCTCGCCCCTCGTCACCGTACCGGGTCTACCCTTTCAGGTAACCCCTCTGTGGGGCGATAGAAAAGACGGGGAAGTACCCGTTGACCTGGGCATGCTGTAATACTGTACGAGTTCGCTGCGTCCAAAATACTTAGCTACCCCGCCATCGCCATCGTGTGCCGTTGCCGTCAACGGGTTCTTCTCCAACTTCCATTTCCCCTGATTCAGCTTTTCGTGCATATGCTTTGCGACATGCAACAACAATTTAGACAAGATAATTTTCTGGAATGGATTTGTATAGAATAGCGAGATTCCGAGTTAAGCACATATCCATAGAAAATGAGCAAGTAGCAAACCTGATACTGTTAAGTATTGCGTAAAGTAAATCTCGATGTCCATTACATTACGATACATTCGACGAAAACGATGGGTAAATCTAGGCCGATAGCCTATAATCCTGGTCGATTATTGATAGGTGCAGGCGCAGAACCGGTGCAGAAGCCGACCAGGATTAGGAGAGGCTGAGGGAAAAAACGGAATAGGACGAAACCCAATTGCATATGACACCACACACCACCTAAGCAGCCTGGGCACCTCTCACCTTCTAGACGCCGATCCCATTTGGACTAGTTTACAGTCCGGAAACCAACCTTAGACCTTCAAGTCGGCTGCCTCGTCCAAGATCTTTGAACGATTACGCTACCGCTACGCGAACGCCACAAGATCCTTGCAAGGGTTACCGAGACAAGAAAACAAAGCAGCAAAGGAAGCCCTGCTTCAGCTCGCCCTTCCCGATAATGCAGGTTGGCTTGCTCCGGTTTGAATTCGTGCCTCAGTGCCTAATCAATCATCACGACGCTGCTGGCCAGTGGAATGTCTCGCTCAAACTTCGCCATCTCCACATCTTCTTCCATCGCGTCTATATATCCTCGGGTTCGGCCCATGACTAGCAGACCGAAAAGTTACCTTAGGTTGACCTGCATTGCCGGCGTATCGTCTACTACCCCATTTAATCAAATTAGATATCCATATTCCCCGTTTGTCTTCGGCTGGAACTATCCCTTTAGCTGCTCAAAGTCTTTTGTTTCCCGAAGCTCCTCGAGTTTAAGAACCATGAATGACCCAGTTGTTCGAACTGCTTCTCCCTACGTTGACCCTTCAATCAAAGGCCCGAAGTCTCAGCAGCTCACTAACGGTCATTCCCATTCTCTCCTCCAACACAGCAAGAGTAAGTCAATCTCAGGGGAGAGTGGGATAGCGTGTTACGAGTCTGCCGTGTCAAAAGGCTAACAATAGTGACATCAGTGATTCCCAACAACAAAGTCAACAAGACCGCTCTTCACCCCGGCGGTGTTGAGTAAGTGGTATCTCAACAACACATTGAATATCACTACTAACCTGTATTGCTCGCAGACCCCACCATGAAAGGGAACACACAGAACTAGGTACGAAGCAAATCACACGAGCTCGGCTTTCCAGCATTGAGCCCCTATAGTTGGTTTCTTAGCCCACTAACAGCCAATGCAGAAGAGGAGCTTCACGAAAAGGCTCACATCGACTATGACAGAGTCGCCATTGTAGGTCACAAATCATGCCAATGCTTTCAATTTCATCCCTACTAACGAATTCTATAGATTCCCAACCCTTCCGTCGCTGCCTTGTATGAAGATGCTCTTGTAAGACCACCCCCTAGGATGGTCACGCGACCACCACCCAACACCCAATACTCAACATATGCTAATGGACTATGAAGGTTTATGAGATGGGCTCAGCCATCGCGTCAAGCGGTGCGTTGACGGCCTACTCTGGAGCGAAGACTGGACGATCACCCTCAGATAAGAGAATCGTCAAGGAGCCGTCATCAGAAAATGATATCTGGTAAGGATGCCTGAGTCAGGATATGAACCCATGCGCAAGGTCACGATAGCTAACATACTATAGGTGGGGACCCGTAAACAAGCCCATGGCTCCTGAGGTAAGATAGTCATCGATATTTTCACTTTTTCCCTTTTGACTTGGGAACTCTCCTTACTCTCCCTATTCCCTTCTCATTGTTTGACGTTGCATTTCTACCCCATTCGCTCTTGAGTAGAAAATCATGAGATGATTCAATAATTATTCTCTTGATACCTGCCTAGGCCGACCATGACGAGATCTTTGCGTCACTTATTTCCCAATTCGCCTTTAACACTATTACATTTACGTTATCGTTGGTAGTTACCCCAGTTGCCCAGGCTTGAGCCTGAATCACGCATCTCTGGGGAAGTCAGATGGTGGTTGGCCTAGACTCATTGTCTGAATTGACCCCTGTCATTGGCGTCATTCGAGGCGCAACACCCCGGGCGTTTCGGCCCAGATCCGGCAATAGCCTGCACCCCGCCCTTTCACAAAGCAAGGCTTTTTTCAGCCCCACCGATTCTTCACGTGTTGTAATTACCTTCATCCCGATTCGAGGATCAGACAGCGTTGCATTCACGATCATGATGACTAATATTATCACTTTCTATCTAGGTGTGGAAGATCAATCGCGAACGTGCTGTTGACTACTTGAACACCCGGACGAGAATCTACGTTATCGATGGCTATGCCGGTTGGGATGAGAAGTACCGAATCCGTGTCCGAGTCATCTGTGCCCGAGCCTACCATGCCTTGTTCATGCGCAACATGCTCATCCGCCCTCCGCGGGAAGAGCTGGAGCACTTCCACCCGGACTACACGATATACAATGCCGGAACCTTCCCTGCCAACAGATATACTGAGGGGATGACCTCGGGAACCTCAGTCGCCATTAACTTTGCCGAGAAGGAGATGGTTATCCTCGGTACCGAATACGCCGGTGAGATGAAGAAGGGTATCTTCACCGTACTATTCTACGAGATGCCCATAAAACACAACGTACTCACTCTTCACTCATCCGCAAACGAGGGTAAGAATGGCGACGTGACGCTTTTCTTCGGCCTATCCGGAACTGGCAAGACTACCCTGTCTGCCGATCCTAACCGAGCTCTCATTGGTGACGATGAGCACTGCTGGAGTGATCGGGGTGTATTCAACATCGAGGGTGGCTGTTATGCCAAGTGCATCGGACTTTCAGCCGAGAAGGAGCCGGATATCTTCGGCGCCATCCGCTTCGGCTCCGTCCTTGAGAATGTCGTTTTCGACCAGGACACCCGAGAGGTCGACTATGACGATGCCACCCTCACCGAGAACACGCGATGGTGAGTTGGCCTTGAATTGGTCGGTTTACTGAACACAGAACTGACACAAAATGTAGCGCGTATCCCATTGAGTACATCAGCAACGCCAAGATCCCTTGCTTGTCAGAAAACCATCCCAGCAACATTGTTCTGTTAACCTGTGACGCCCGCGGCGTGCTACCGCCGATATCGAAGCTCAACAGTGCACAGACCATGTTCCATTTCATTTCCGGCTACACATCAAAGATGGCTGGGACTGAGGACGGTGTGACCGAGCCTCAGGCTACCTTCTCATCTTGCTTCGCTCAACCCTTCCTAGCCCTCCACCCTATGAAATACGCGAAGATGCTAGCGGATAAGATAGAAAAGCACTCTGCTAACGCTTGGCTCCTCAACACCGGCTGGGTTGGTGCTGGTTACGTCCACGGCGGTAAGCGCTGCCCGCTTAAGTACACTCGCGCAATCCTGGATGCGATCCACTCTGGTGAACTGGCGAAAGTCGAATATGAGACATATGACGTCTTCGGTCTCCAAGTACCTAAAACCTGCCCTGGCGTGCCATCAGAGCTTCTTAACCCCAAGACTGCTTGGACCGCAGGGACGGATAGCTTCAACGAGGAAGTGAAGAAGCTCGGCGCACTATTCATTGAGAACTTCAAGAAGTACGAATCAGAAGCGACCGACGATGTCAAGGCGGCGGGACCAGCTATTTAAAAGCAAAGCGCTTCACAGCGACGTTTTTTCTTCTTCTCTTTCTACCCTAAAAATTCCCTTTTTTCTTAATTTCCATCAGTTAGGAGTTTAGCATTCTGGCATATTTTTTCTGGGGTACGACGCATCTATAGGATGATGACTTGCCACGATGGATCCGCGCGATACACCAGACGGGAACAATCAAGAATTGGGCGCCTGCTCCAGAGGGAGGAGCTGGGCTGTACAAATTGAATGCAGGACGCCGAGCAACTGCGCGCAAATAAATGATGGCGTTTGCCGGTAATAGTCGGTTGAGATGCAGCCGAATATAGAATAGGTAGTTTTCTTCCTATTAAATAGAACTTTAGGATATGATCATTTTCAGCTCCCTTATTATCGTGATTATATGTGTCGTCTAATAATTGTCGGGTCTGGGGAGCTAAGCTTTCAGCTCATATTCATACCTGGTTAGCGGCATTCCCATTGATGTGGGACATGCGACCGGACCAGTATAGTGCACCTCCTTCTTTTACACAGATGCACCTCTACGAGTGTCAAAATGGTGACCGGAGTAGGTAAATGTTTGAATGATTTCGGATATTCGGATAGGATGACGAATCCTAGAAAATTATGCCAAGACTAGTCTTTCTTGAGAACAAAGTGCATTGTTTGGGGGCCACGAGAGAAATAGCATCTGAGGCAATCAGTGTGATGGACTATGGGCGTCGACAGGGCTATCACGGGAGGATGGCACCCTTGTATGCATACACTGGCGCAACGTTGAAATGCCTCCACCCTTGTGCTGCTCAGCCTCCAGTCGAAAGTGATCTGCCATCTCCTAGATCGGGGTCAATGATGAATGAGCGTTCAGGTTTCAATCCATTTTCTAAATACCGCATTAGGTTTACATTGCGTTCTTCATATTAAAGCGGTATATAATCTGAGTATCGAGGAAGATGGATCCCGTGACATCCATTGGTCTAGCCTCCAGTCTAGTACAGCTTATCTCCTTCACCGGGGATCTCATCTCCAAAAGCCGCGAGATCTACCGCTCCGCCGAAGGCAACCTCGTAGAGAACAGCGAACTATCCGTCATCGTAAAAACTCTCGAAGCGCAGAACCGTCGCATTGCCGCACAGGCTGCTTCGCTTCGGTTATCTTCCTCAGAACCCGCGAAGCACTTGCTCCAATTGTGCGACGGCGTGCGGAAACTCACGCAGGAGCTTATAACGACCATCGAGCAGCTGAAGCTTAACAGCGCGGGCGGTAGATGGGCTAGCTTTTTCCAGGCCTTGAAGAGCGTCTGGAAAGAACAAGACATCGCAGATTTACTGCGCAGATTAGACCGCTACAGGCAACAAATTGACTCGGTCCTACTAGAGGTGCTACAGGAAAGGCTTAGGGTCTTTACCGAAACATCTGAGGACAAGAATGCCAGAATCGAGCAGAACTTCTCGAAGATATTAGAGTCGCTGCAACCGGGAAGCCAGTGGCAAAGGCAGCTCGTCGAAACAGCGCGCCAAGCCGTACAGGCCCAGGCACCGCCGAACGTGATGCAGCTGGATGATTTCTCAGCCTCGCTATCAGCGGGTGCTAAGGACGACCGCGAGAAGCTGATCAAGCTGCGCATGCTGGAATCCTTGAAATTCGCGGACATGCGGGATCGCTACGAGCGGATCCCGGAGGCGCACCAGAAGACGTTTGAGTGGGTATTCCACGAGTCGGACATCAATGAGAGCAACGCGAAGAGGAGATGGGATAACTTCGCTACGTGGCTGATGTCGAATAACCAGCTCTACTGGGTCACTGGCAAGCCAGGATCGGGGAAATCTACTCTGATGAAATACCTCTCCGATGATACCCGCCTCCGCACGCAACTAAAAGTCTGGCGAGGGGACAGACCCCTTTACACGGGCCGATTCTTCTTCTGGAACTCTGGTTCTGCTCTACAGATGTCTAGGATCGGGCTTATGCAGTCGCTTCTGCATGAGATTGTCTCTCAGTTCCCCGATGAGATACCTCGTATTTTCCCTGATAGATGGCAATACCAAGTATATTTCGGTTATGACAGCCGGCCATGGTCCTGGTCAGAAGTTTCGGGCGCCTTCAAGAGACTTGTTGCGGATTCATCGAAATTTTTTTTTTTTATGATTGACGGCCTCGATGAATTCGATGGCGACTGCGCCGAACTTGCATCCTTTCTGCTTAAGACAGCCTCGAGTGGCAATAATGTTAAGCTGTGTATTGCTAGCCGCCCCTGGCTTGTATTTGAGGATGCATTCCGGCACCGACCGTCTCTGCGCGTGGAAGATCTCACTCTGAAGGATATTGAGGTATTTGCGTCGGATAAGCTTACAGAAAATGTGATGTTTTCGCAGCTGCAGGAGCACGACCCTAAAAATGCGCGCGCCCTGATAGAAGAGGTGACAGAAAAATCTTCTGGGGTCTTCCTCTGGGTAAGGTTGGTCATCAAGTCGCTGTTGGAAGGGCTACAGGATGGCGACACTGTAGATGATCTCTTAGCCCGGCTATACTTCATCCCCAGGGACCTCGAAGAGCTTTTTCAGAAGATCCTTAGTGACCTTGACCCAAGCTACTTTGACCAAGCATCCCAAATATTCCGGACTGTCAGGGCTTCGCATGTGCCGTGGGGAGAGATTAGTCTCGAGGCGGCACCCGTCACGGAGTCCGCCGCCACTAAGAAATCGACCCAGAACCGCGACGATTGGTCGCCGTTGACATTGCTTACACTGTCATTCATTGGAGAGGACCCCCGACATGCGTTATCGACAAAATATAATAAACCAATGAGCTGGGACCAGCAATGCTACAATGCGGAGAGAATGCGCCGTCGTCTTAACAGTCGGTGTAAGGGGCTCCTGGAAGTCCCTCAGCACACAGAGCAGGGGCCCAACGCGAAAGTACACTATCTACACAGGACTGTCAAGGACTACCTCGACGAAGACAGGGCGCAACTATTCCTCGTCTCCGGCTCAAAGAGCTCTTTCGATCCACATGTAGCCCTCTGCTCCTCTCTGATCCGGCACACCAAGGCTATCTGCCCCAAGGCAGATACGGAGGATACGAGTAGTATGGAAGCCTTCGGGGACTTGCTCAAGCAGTTCATCATGCAGTGCCACTGGCTGGAGCGACGCGACCAGCCAGATTATGTCCCGTATCTAGACGAGATGAACAAGGTCACAGACAAAATCATGGATGCCGGGGAGCAAGGCGCATACCAAGAATGGGACCTGCCGCACTGGACGAAGCGCATAGACCCGTATGTAGGCGCAACGTGCCGGGTGCACTCGCTATTCGACTATGCTGTTATTCGCTCCCTGACACATTACGTTCGGGTAAAGCTCATCAGTGGCTACTCCTTCGCTAACAACCCCAATAAGGAGTACTTATCAGAGCAAGCAACGAAGACCAGCCTGAAAATGGCGGAACTGCTGGAGGATAGCGAAAATGGTGTCCTTGCTACCCCGGGCACGACGCTGTATGAGCAGTCGATTGCAGAAACCGTCACACCGACTCAGCCTATGGAATACTTGACTGTACCCGGAAGTGAACCTATGCGTGAGCCGGCGAATGAGCAGAAGTGGCACCACAAGATCAAAAAGTCATGGATGAAACGTCTTAGTCTTGGGAAGTCTTGAACTAGGCTATCCGGCCTTGGTAAAGGCTATATTATATTGGCGCCGAGGGTTCATAACTGGCCACGCAGGCTAGTTGGATTGGTCCCCCTTTGAACGGGATACGCTGTCTGTTATTGCGATTTTATAAGAGCATGAATTGATCTAGGTAGCGTTTCAGATACCCAACTTCTATATTAACCATGCTTGGATACCTACATAGTAGTACATAGTAGCAAGTTATTATTATTTTCTAGTACATGAGAAATCGTTTGATCTGTAAACTCTTTGCTTCGTTGGATACATGAACGTTTTTCGGTGTTGTCAGGGCGGCGGGGCCTATATTTTATGCGATTTACGAAAGGAAAGGCGGGAATCATATTGTAAGAGAGGAATGGATAAGAGAGATGCCGCCTACTATGTATTTTTAACCTACTATGTATTTTTAACGTGAGCGTCAGTGGTCGAGAAGGCGTGTGCGCAAAAGTGAGGAACCATGAAAGGGTTTCGCTTGGGGCAGAACTTCCGGTGTTTTCACTCTTTTGATACCACAGTCCGTTCCCTTCTTCCACGGCCATGGAGTTTTCTTCAAATAAATGATATTTTAATCATAATTCAGATAGTGTCTATATGGGCGCACAAACCAGGTCTAACTTAGGTTAATATGCGATTATGAGGAAGGCACGGTTTGGCTCCAAAATAGTTGTATGAGCAAGAATCTCTAGTGTTAATAACAGCTAGGACAGCTAACAGCGACAACCTTCCAAGGTTAGAACTAAAAGCGAATCAACTCAATTAAGATCCCCTACATAAATCGTAGCCACCGCCTTATTACATTGATAGTAGCCGCCGCTTGCAATACCGACGTAACCGACTACACGACTTCGCTAAGAGTATGAAACATACCAGGTACTATCGTTTATCAGATTAATTGATATAACGAAAATACCACCATAATTTACGTAATATACTTTAACTATACAGTATAAGACGTGTACCGGTTAGTACCGTAATAAATCCAGCCTAGCAATTGAAGTGGGATGAATGGTACGCCGCCAATATCTTCACATCTCTATTTTATAAGACGCGACGCGACTAGAGCTTCCACCAGGGAAGGCAAACCACTCTTGTGATGCGACCGGCCCGACGATGACAAAGCCGCCAAGATGGACGGAGATTGGGACGAGGCAAGCATTTCCCCAGGATTTCAATAGCAAGAAACAAGCATTGTTCCAGCGAGGCTTCGAGTCCCCAAGGCTTCGCCGAGATATTGCGATAGATGTTCAATAGAACACAACCAATGGCTAACTATTCTCCCTGTATAATAGGTTGCGCGCATTCCTTTCCCGCCGCCCGGTCTCCGGGCCATGCCGACACCTGTGACGGTTCTAGCTTTCGATACGAGTCAAGAGCTCTTATGGACCGGCAATGAATATGTACGAGCACCGACGATCCCACCCTATTCCTTGAGGATCATGCTGATGGTTGCTTTAGGGCCGAGTGTCCTCCTTCTACGGCACCAAGTTGCAACCGTATACCTCATTTAAGGCCCACACGTCGCAAGATGGACCCGTACGCCAGATACTCTTCAGCGACAAGGGAGTTATCGCCCTCGGCTCTCGTGGCGTACATATGGCCTCGAGACGGGGTCCGCCTCTATGGTCGATCAGGTTGGTGCTACTGCCTTCGCGCCTGGGATATTCACGTCCATACTTACACGGGATAATAGACACGAGGATATGCAGGAGCTGCGATGCATGAGCTTCACGTCAAAGGGCACCGCCGAGATACTTGTCGCCGGCGAGCAGGACAAGATGTTTGTCATCGACACGGTCAAGGGCGAGATTACCAAACAAGTATGATCTGTCAGGTATTACAAGTCAATGTCGAGGTCATATCACTAATAGGGAACTTACTAGGTATCAACGGAGCATAAGTACACAATTATGAGAAGAAGCCGATATATATGTGCTGCAACTCCTACCGGTGCCGTCCATATCATCGACTCCCTCAATTCCCAGGTTATTAAGATCTGGAATGCCCATACGGCCGCTATCAACGATATGGACGCCCAACACGACTTCATCGTCACTTGTGGGTACTCCATGAGGCACGGAGGCAATTATATGCCCGACCCCTTTGTAAATGTTTTCGATCTTAAAAACATGGTCTCAATGTCTCCTATTCCGTTCCCGGCCGGTGCTGCTTATGTTCGTATGCATCCTAGGATGTCAACCACTAGCATAGTTATGTCACAGATTGGGCAGATGCACGTGGTTGATCTTATGAATCCCAACACTAGTAACGTACGTCAAGCGAACAGCCTATCGTATTTTTCAATGATAGAAATCGCCTCATCAGGCGAGGCCGTTGCGCTCGCGGATGGCGATTGTTATATCCATCTCTGGGGATCACCCAACAAGATACACTTCGCCGAATTCCCTACACCTATAGAAACCGCTGATTCCGGGACTGGACCCAGGATTGACTTCGACTCTCCTGATACGTAAGTATAGCCAGACAGGGTGAAATGATATTTGCTAACAGAATGTCAGACCCTTGAGCAGTGTCGGTATGCCCTACTATAGAGAAGTATTGCTATCGGCATGGCCGAGCAACATGGTGACAGAGGTCGGCGCCCCTCCCGTTAAGATTGATCCGCAATTCTTGGCAACCCTACAGGAAAGAGATTGGGGATATTTCGGCAAGAATACTCGTCCATTACGGAGGAATCAAGTAGAGGATACTCGAAGTACCGAGAGTCCCCAAAGTTCCCTGAAGCCGCCCAAGTTCCTGAGCGAGAAGGCAAGGGAAGCGGCCAAATCCCCTGCAGGAACGCCGGCGCCCGAGGAGGTTATCCCCGAAATCCCACAAGTTTTACATGACACCAAACTTGAAAGCCTCAAGATAGAAGTCCCTGAATTATATCAAAATATCGAAATCAAGTATAGCAAATTCGGAATCGACGATTTCGATTTCGGGTTAGTTGACTTAGCCCTATTATTGAAAGCAAAGCTAACAGATAATCTAGCTACTTTAACAAAACTCAATATTCGGGATTACAGAATCATATCGTTAACGCATACGCAAATCCACTACTTCAGGTGATGCATTATACCCCTTTAATTCGGAATATTGCTCTTCAGCACGCTGCAACAGCCTGCGTTGATGAACTTTGTCTCCTCTGCGAATTGGGATTTCTCTTCGACATGCTCTATAAAGCGGAGGGAGAGGCATGCCAAGCGTCCAACTTTACAAAGACATTAAGCTATCATCCCGAAGGTGAATAGTTCCTCGATCCTCTGTCGATGACATGCTAATGAATGTCACTAGCGGGAAAATTGGGTTTACTCGAAGAAGAGCCTCATTCGTCTCGGACGATGATGTTGCAGCAGTTAACTAGATTCCTTCTTCGACAAATGACCCTTAACTACGGTTTGATGGCACAGAACTCCCAACCGTATGCCACAGACACACCTCGACCTGGGGTATTAGAAGAGGTAAATATGATCGTTCAGTACGATGCGAGAAATCCCACTAACTAATACTCTTAGCTTTTTCAAACATCCGCTACTAGTTCTATACGGTGTATGAATTGTCGAAGCGAGACCACAAAAGCCGACCATACTATGGTAAACGAGTTGATGTACCCACAGAACGTAAGTGTAACTGATCGTCAGAGCTCTCGCCACTGCTCATGCTAATTTTATTAGAAATCCGGCCATCGAAACCCAAGAATGCGGGCAACGACGTTTTCTCAGGTGTTGAAAACGAGCGTGGAGAGGGAGACAACCAACAAAGGATGGTGTAACAACTGTCATAGATACCAAACATTGGCTACCCGCAAGACCATACATAGGGTTCCTAGCGTATTGATGCTTACGACCGCAATTAACACCAATGATCATCGACGACTTTGGGCTACTCCGGGGTGGCTACCAGAAGAGATCGGCGTCATAGTAGACAATGGTCAATTCTTCTGTTTTGAAGGAGAAGATCTGAAGTTACACTTGCAGCGAGGCATCCATGATATCACAGTATATTCATTAACCGGTCTAGCCGTTAATATTGAAGGCGGCCAACAGCAGAGATCCCACCTTGTGGCTATGGCAAACAGTAAGATTCCACCTTTAGAGGCCTATCACGGGACTAACATAAATCTAGTCGCACATTCCGCCCCATCACCCCCAGGCCAGAGCCAGTGGTATCTCTTTAACGACTTCCACGTCAAGCCAATCCCGCCCCAAGAAGCGTTGACGTTTAACACGTCCTGGAAGACACCTTCTATTATTGTGTATCAGGTAAAGGTCGCCAATAATCAACTAGACTCCAGTTGGAAGAACAATCTGGACTCCCGATTACTTTACCTAGACCTTCAGTAAGTTCCTACCTACTTACCTATACATGAATGTCTTACTAATAGCTTGTAGGGCTGATAGAGCGGATAAAACATACCGCACACTCGATCGTCAGACCGAGCCAGCTGGACCGGATACGATCGTTGCAATCGACACTGAATTCGTGAAGATTTCGCAACCAGAGGTCGAAATGCATTCCGACGGCGATTCCAAGATCATCCGCCCTACAGTACACGCTCTAGCCAGGAATTCAATCGTCCGAGGTGGCGGCATGGACGAGGGGCTTCCTTTTATTGACGATTATATCACAATTAAGGAGAAGGTCGTAGACTACCTAACCTCCTACTCCGGGATTACTCCCGAAGATCTCGACATAAACATGGCGCAGCAAAGGGGTCATAACCTCGTCCCTCTGAAGATCGCCTACAAGAAGATATGGATCCTGCTCAACCTCGGGTGCAAATTCCTCGGCCACGGCCTCAAGCAGGACTTCCGCGTGATCAACATCCACGTGCCGAAGGCACAAGTCATCGATACCAGCGACCTGTTCTTCATCAAAGAGCGCCTCCGCAAGCTCAGCCTGCAGTTCCTCGCGCACACCCTGCTGAAAGAGGACATCCAGCAGAGCACGCACGACTCCATCGAGGACGCAAGAACGGCGCTAAAGCTCTACCGCAAGTACCAGGAGTTCGACGAGGCCGGCATCCTGGAGCCCATGCTCCAGGAGATCTACGCCAAGGGCGTCGCGTCCAACTTCAAACCCCCCGCCAAAGTAGGCGCCGGCGCGAGTGTTCCCCGGACGGATACCCCGCCTGTGGATGGTGCCGCGCCGCTTGGGCCTACCACGCCGTCTAGGAAGGTTGGTGCGCTTGTGCCTGGGACTCCGGCTTCAACTCCGGGGAAGAGGTTTGATTTAAGATGAGGGGAAGGTTAAGGCTGCTGTGGCTGGGGATATGGTATGGGAGTTACTTCCGTGGCAGATGAAATAGGGACCGATCTCCCCCTCATTCCTCTAACAGGCCGAAGCTATTTAACGATTCCTCTCTTCACGTAACGAACGCGGTCCATGGTGGGTGGGAATAGGGCGGAACGGATGCGGTGGATTTATATACGCGTGTTAGGTGCTTCTAACATCTACTAGGTAGCAGGCTGGTTGGCCAGACAAAATAAAAAGCGGTTCAGTTGATTCTATGCCTTCCCATCACTTGTGGTTTGATTCATCACTCAGTATATCAATTCTATTACCGTCCTAGATACGTAAATCTAGTTTCTTATAGCTTATAGAGCTACTTATCTGTGAATAGTCTCGCTATCCAGAGATTTATGACCCTCAGTAGACACCGGAATAGCTAAAGCTCCATAGAGCAAGGCAACGTGATCCCGTTAGGTAACATAACGTATTGAAACGATATGATTAAGGTATATGATTTTCGCTAATAAACTTTAGCACGATTTCTAATCAGTTATTACCTACTAGGTAGGTAGGTAGGCACTGAGAACCGAACAAGCAGCCGCTTTTCCCTATTCATGTTTCTGTTGAATGTGTGTTTATACACGAATTTTTGGTTGAGTATATCATACACAGATAGGTACAACGCAGCAGCAGCAGCCAACACCCGCGTCCGCCCTCAAGCAGGCGGTAAGTAAGCAGCCTCGAACTCTGGTCCCGGGAGTCCAGCTTCCCCCTCCCACCCCTCCCCCATAACCTCCTCTAAGCGACCGCTCAATTGCTCCTACCTAACAGACCAATGATTCAGATTGGCACGGGTCGCGGTACCCAGCTTATGGACCTGGTTGCGCTTATCCCAGACGCCCGAGCGCCCCTCGACAACGGCCACCAGCTCCTGCGCGAACCGCGTCGCGAACTGCGCGCGCCCAGACCCCATCGACCGCTTCTTGCGCACCGCGTCTAAAATCCACATCACGGCCTGCCGCCGCCGCGCGCGCGCCGCCATCGGCTCCGGCAGGTCCAGCGCCTTTCCGCCGCCCGCCGCCCCCGGGACTCCGCGGATCCGGATTAGCGGTGCTACGGAGTCGATCGCGAGGGTTAGGTAGAGAAGAGGGTTGAGCGGGAGCTGGGCGGGGGGCGGGGAGCCGGGGAGGAGAGGGCGCAGCGGCGAGACTTTGGGCGGTGGGGTTGTGCGGAGGTAGTTGAGGATGAGACTCATGTCCTACGGGAAGAGAGGAGGCTGTTAGTTTGTTTTCTCTATAGTGTGCTTCGTATTTGTGCATCCGTGACTTGCGACTCGCGGCCCTCGTGGCTTTTTTTCCTCCGCTTCCTGCCGGAGGACGGAGCACGAAGGACGGGGGAAAGATGGGGATTAGTTTCAGGATGTGGACATGGGTATGGAATACGAAGAGGAAGATGACGGAGGAAAACGAGATGAGATGAGATGTGAGCGTACCCGCTGTGCCTTGCTAAGCTTGCCGTCCCGCATTAACAGCTTCGTAACCTGGTCGACGACCGGGTGGTAGCGGTCCTGTAGTTTCTGATTCTTCCCTAATTTCTCCGGCATAGCGAATAGCAGACCTTCCTCGCCCTCGCCATGGATGTCCTGTCCCGCAGCGGCCTTCTCCAGCGCAGCAATGGCCTCAGCATTGAGAAAGTTGGGTGCGAATACCTCAGGCGGTTTGGGAACATATTCGCCCGGCGTCTCGGATTGTGATGATTCGGAGTGTGGTGGTGGTAGCGGGGGGTTGGATGACTGCTCCGGTGGAGGTATCCTCGTTGTTGTGTCATCTGCAAGACCCCTCCTTAATATTAAAGACGTCGGTTGGTGTGTTATTTGTTGTGTAGTACGAGCTGTTGCTGTCGCTGCTCGTATCGTTGGTGTAGGAGCTCGTCGTGTTCGGATGCTGAGATTCCGTACGGCAGCGGCAGCACCCCAAGGGGTTAACTTGCAAGACATGGTGTCAATTCCGACTGTGTCGACACAGGCATCGACCACAATTCTTGTCCTGGTCCTCAATTCCTTGTCCTCAGCCTCGTCGTCCCCAATGCGATGCTCGTCTAGTTGATAATGATGCTCCTACAAAAAAATGTTATCTGATAATATTCGGCGATTATCTTGGCACAATTAATCCGAAGCAGGGGCCACCTTGGTCCGACATCCTTTAAGCGGGGCTTGCGGGTTAGCTCGAGCGAACCGTGGAAGTTTAAACGGAGCGCCATTAATCAATTTGAACACGTGCGGAATTACATAATAAATGCTGAGCCACCACTCGCGTGGCCAAGCCACATTGATTTGTCGTCCGACAAGTCTCAGGGGCTTGTCTGTCAGCGCCCCTTACTATATAATATAATGCAGCTTGTTCTTATTGGACGATCTCGCATGTTTCGCTATATTGCCTACATGCAGCTCGTAATCTTGCTCGTTTGCAGTATCGTCAATAATTATCTTATAATTCTCTATTTTCTTTTGAGGTTCTACCACATAGATCTTTAGGTATCTTCTTCCTTTTTAGATGGTCAAACATGTGTTCATGATCTGGCAGTCTAGAACCTGTCTATTATTGTGTGTCGATGATCATTAATCTCCGATCCTCTCCCTATTAATGTCACACCCACACCAGATCCGGATCCCCCATCCTCCCCCACGCGGGCCATGGGTCGCCGGATTGTAACAGGGCTACATATGAATCGTAGACCCCACCATGTCCACGTAGATCTGCATGGGTTACAGCAACCCGAGAAGGAATTCGAGTTCATGGATGTCCGGACCGCGCCTTATGTATTTCAGTTAGTAAGTAGTCTACTTAAGGTAGGTACCTAGGACTTGGGCCATCCTCGAATTCCTAGTGGTTCATCGTCGTTCCCATAAGGCGAAGGAGTATCCATCATCTATCTTATTACGTGAGAAGTGAGAATGGATGTCTTATAGAATTATGACCTAACTAGGGAGTCTTGAACTTTGAAGTCATTCAATGAATGTCTCGTCTTCAACCTTCATCAGGCCTGCGCTGTGCCGCCTGGGCGCCGCTGAGCTCGCTGTTGTCTCAGTCTCGCGCATCCTTCGGATACTACTTCCACGAGTAGTTGTCAACAGCGCTAGTCATGCGACCATGGGATCATAGCTGACAGCTGCTCGCCTATGCAACGACCCGTGTAGCTCATGGATCGAAGCTAGCTAGGGGGGGTTCGTAAGGCTAACATCTAAGCTTACTTGGACCCCGTCGGGCTTGGGGCCAGATCTGCGATGGCGTAATTCATGTACACCTGACCTGGCTTGAAACCAGGAGGTTGTAGTCCCAATTATCAGCTACTGGCGGCGAGCTGACGACGGACAATCTGCAGTCGAAACCCGTCGAAGATATTATGCGCACGCTTACACCCAGCCAGATCCTTCCGGCCATCGGCTCCCGGACAAGATACTCGATGAAGATAATTCTAGCGCGTTCAGCAGACTTGTGTAGGGCAGGTAGGGTACTGGTAGGGTAGCTAGCTTACGCCCGCGTCCCTGGCTGGCGTTGCATTGCGTATCTAGGTAGCCCTGGAGGTACTTTGTTTTTTATCAGACGAATTTCAGGAGTGCATGCATACGCATGCTACAGTAAGCAGGAACCTCAAAACTTCCAAACGCACGCACAAAATTCCTCGATAATACAAAAATTGTATCGATAATCGCGACGGACATCACGTCATTTGGGAGTATCGGTTTGGGCATCTCGGGTATTTATCTTTCTCGGTTCCACTGAAAAAAACGAGCAAGCAATGAAAAAAGTAACGACGGCATGAAACTTAGGAGATCGACATTATTCGTTACTCCGCCATCAAGTGATCGCACCCTCTCTGGAATTTTCCCTCGTGTCTTGCCTCCGAACGAGTCCTTGCTTTTTTGTCTTTCCTCGCCAGCCCTTCCGTGCATGTCTTAGTAGTTGTCCAATACACCAAATAAGCCCAGCCAAAAATCCTATCTGTGTAAACCAAAAAAGCATATGTAGATCCACGAATTGGATACAAAAAATCGATCGAGTTCTGTGTGTTTGTTGAATTGGGTTTCACGGGATCAAGTTCTGCTTTTTTTTTCTTCCGTCCATCCATCCATCCCATCCCATCCGTCCGTTCCGTCAATATTCCAAAAAGTGTTACCTTGGAGAAATTGAAACCACGAAGACAAGTAGGAAAAGGCAACGCAATCCCTCTCGCGACTCGTTCCCGAGAAACGGCAAAAATAGCGAAGCAGCCAAAGTCCTGCGCCTGGTCCTCCCGAATAACCCCTGCTTTTTCGAAGTTCCTTTCCCGGTGATGATCCCCCCCCTTCTTTCCGTTGTAGTGATAAACATGTCTCCGCTGGCCTGAAAATGCTCGTGGTGGACCGGAATACTAGAAAAAACCCCAAAAGCTGAGTCCATTGGAAACCAATCAATGAAACAGGAACATGCGCCGTATCCATAGATGCTGATGTAATTGCTTTCCCCCTTCTTCTTATTTCTCTTCTTCCCTCTTCTTTTTTCTTTACGTCTCCATTGCCGTGGGGCAGCCAGATCCTTTCCCAAACTCCGATTTGCTAGTATCGTACAGAACAGGAAGTTCCAAGTGCAACGCGAGGAGACATGAACCCAAAACACTCTCGTCGGAGAAAATAGGGGTGCTGAAGTGAATCAATCGCGCAGATTGGGAAGGAGATTAGGAAAGGAGTCACGCATATGTCGGTCGACAAGTACCAAATAAAACAAATGTATCGAGCAGACGCGTGGACGGTTGGGTTTGTCTTTTTATCCCTGTGGGAAAGTGAGTTTTACCAGCCCGTGGTGGTCAGGTTCGACTGGTTTGAGAGCCATGTCAGAGCCGCCTCCGCGGCATCCTCCCTGGCATTGGTGATGTTTCTTCCGTCGTACCAATAGCGCGCCTCGATCCGCTTGCCGTACACGGTAACTATGCTGGACCAGGCGGTACGGCCACCTAAGCAATGAGAATAGAGCCGGTTAGTAGTCACCAACTATTGGAGGTAAATGGAAACACCCAAGAGGGCCCACCTCGACGATCAGACACAATTTGAAAGTGAGGAGCTTGTATCTGATATTCACGGCACACCTCTAGCCAACGAGGTTAGTTATGTTGCCGCAAGCTCCGTGTGACGTCTCGTTGTCCTACCTGCCAGCCGGTCCTGCCACGGCGTACTTGAAGCCTGCTGTTGTGAGGACGGCATGATGATTGGATAGTTTGCGTAAGGCTATGGGAAGCTAATACTTCAAGCAAGCAAAGAAATATGGGATCCTCGCGAAGACAGAGCGCGGTGGCCAAAGGATGATGTTGTATTGTATGGTATAGATGAAAGAGAGAGACTAGCCCGCAAGGCCGGGTGGGAGATCGGGTTATGTAAATACCTTATATATTCGAAGTAGAATCCGTGTCCTCGTGTTTGCTCGATTAGGAAGGGAGAGACACGGCCAGCAGCATGGACGAAGGAGACTATCTACGTATAGGCATAGGCATAACGGGAAGGGTGAGTGAAATCAGAACCACAAGTTATAATAAGGCGACGGGTGATGTGGCAACAAGGGATTAGTTAACGGCTATCGAGCTATTTGCGCAACGTACGGCTGTAGAAGGAAAATTATTCGGCAGAAGAGGCGGCATGATGCATCGTGTATGTGTACGTGGTAGGTGGGCGACAGGTACAGTTAGTTCTAAGAGGTGTAGGCAGATGCGGTAGGAAGAGAAGGACGAGGTAGAAAATATACGACAATACTCATTGCCATATAAGCTACAATTGAGTACAGAGATTCCTTCTTGATTATAAACAACTGCTTACTAGGGCCAATGGGCCTAGGTAGGAAGGAAACTTGGCAAGCAAACACCTTGCGGTGGGCTGAAGGATCCCTCTTTACTTCTTTTTTTCTTCTGTCCGGACCCTTTCACCTCAACCATCTTCACCTCCGTCCCCACGCCGCATGAGGTGAGAGGAAGCTTTGGGGCAGATGATGTAGCCAGGTACAGTTGGTGTTTGCTCGGGTTACATCAATGCTATCCCCGAACGTGAGAGTGACAACCAATGGATTGCGAGATCAAAAAGGAATAAAAAATCTGAAGATACAAATGTGATAGACATTTGGTGACCCACTTCGTACCGAGAACAGTTCAGAGAAGAGTCAGGTATGTAGAGCTATTGATAAAAAGTAGACGGGTGTATGTGCATATCATTACATGCACCATCGATGCGGACTGATGATGGTACGCATTGCCCCATACACGAGAAAAGCAGCTTTTGAAACGATACAGATGGAAAAAGAAAATCGAAGAATACGGTACCGTACCATTTGGGACCCAAATCGGGGCGAGCTGGGGTGTACATGAGTAAATGCAGCTCGCGACAGAGGTTCTCGCGAACATGCGAGCAAGAAATGCATTGGCAGATGGGCTGCGGTATGCATTGTTGTCAAACTTGACGTACTGGCCAATGTCATACCACCCTTCCCCAGTTCGGAGATATTATGTTAAACGAGTTGCACTGCGCTGCCGTAGGTAATCAATGTGTGCGGAGTCTTATTACGCGGCTGTATGACAACTAAGCATTGGTGGCTGACCGGCTCTCGACCGTCTGTTTTAACCCGAGTCTCAGGCAGGTAGTCTTGCGTCCAATCAGACAGCACACGAAACCTCTCTGAGGCGTGTGTTATGAATAGTATGTAGGCTCGGAGCAGGTAGAAGGCTATTCGCTAGACCAGGTGTAGATGTATACTTTAGATAATTGCGTGACAATTCAGACCCAACAACGTGGTTGAGCCGCGCCACGACGGACAGCTGCCGCCGTTGCGGCATTCTGGCAGTTGTGATCAATAAAAAAATCCCCGAGTCTTTGAGGCGTACCTGTACCATTGAAGCACAGCCCGACGCAACGTCGAGTGCCATCCATATGTATCTGAGGCCGACTGCATGTCCATGTTTGCAGAGACGAAGCGTGCTCATATTAGGCCTGTGGTTTTCTACCCGATTCACCGCATTGCCTTGACGTTCTGACGCAACAATGACAACCGTAAACGCCTCTTTCTGCTTGCTGTGTCGTTGATGTTTGCTTTTTTCCCCTCCGACAGGGGAACAGTCAGGGGTCTCTCCAATATATTTCGACCCAATTGATCGGAACTCGGAGCTATGATTGGATGGGCCAAAACATCACCTTACATAAAGATTAAGGAACGGCCGGTAGCATATCGACCACGGTGGTATGTGCAAAACCTCGTTTGAGAAGTCCAGCTTGGGTGAAGAGAATTAGGCTGTCGGCCTTCCCTGGTAGGCTGTCAGGTTGGGGCACTCGTAACTTGTTAGGCATGAACTGAGCTGAAGGGTGCATGTCCTTATTGGCATCCGAAGAGATTTCGTATGAAACCCCCAAATGTAGGCATAGAATCTAAAAACACGGGATCAAGGATAGGTCCTTAGGCTATCTAGACTAGGCATCGCTTTCCCCCAGCGATCGTAGAGACCCATGATCATTGACTTCCAGGTTAACCGTCTTTTCGGCCAGGTACATGACATAGTGGGTCACATAAGAGGACCCGGTGTTTATGACTGGTTAGATGTCGAATATTCACCCGGGGGCCGGCCAAATAAGTCGGCCTGATGGGAAACGGTTTTATGACGTCGGCCAGGCTTGGAACAACGCGCTCTGACGCGGGTAGACGGACGGGCTCAGGACCTTGCCCTAGATACTTAGACATTCTGTTTCCGGGGTGAAGTGACAGCTAGGGGGTAAGGCACAGCCGTCTTTCCACAGGGTGTTGACATGACATAGACGGAATGCCTAATCTCAACACGCGTGATCTAGTATTCAAGGAATTAGAGAATGTAAGATGTGCGTCAAACGACCTCGCGGCGTTAGTGGGTCCCACCCGGGCTGCGAGTCATGATGCCATCGTGTACCTTGAAAGTAGATAGGGCGACTGCAGGTTCTTCGAGGGGGTTTCTCGTGTATCAGCCCTGCGTACATAAGTTGTGCTGCGATTCCCCGGTTTGTTCAACAGGTAGCCGTGTTTGACTGGCCGTTTGTATGCAAATCGGATAGCGCAAGATGTTGATTATAGGTGTAACCCCTGATTTATGACGGACCCACGAGGATGGATCGTCGGAATACAGAGCAACGTGGAACGGCGTCTAACCGGGACGAATGCAGTAGCCTTGTAGTATACGTAGGTACTATGTCCAAAGTAAGGAGAAAAGGTGATTCGGCCGAGAGAGAGACCCATGCATTCAGTGCCCAAGTGGTAATGTGGAGGGCGGAACATCCTTGTGAAGATCCATCTAAGGGAACTCGCCTTGCCCGGATATTCTTAAGGCTCAGTTACAAGGGTATGCGGGATAGGTGGAGCGGGTATTATTTCCATTAGCTTTATGTATCTTATTATAATCGTGGTTATGATAATTATTTCAGCTTCAAGATTACCTACGGGTGGATATATTGGCAGTATATTAGCTGCATAATACGTGTTGTTAAGATGCCAATCGCTTGTAGGGTAGAAGGACTCAGCTTTCATAGGATATAATTTACGGTGTAGTTCTCATACTCCCCTTGTCGTTGCTGATGGTTGTGAGCTAATAATCCAAAGCAGCAAACGGGTCGCAAAGCCAGGGGCGTCGAGCAAGTTGAGATAAATTGCAATTGGCGAAAAAGCTGTAATAGTGACGACACCAAGGGGGACTGACTAGTCCTAGCCTACCGTTGACAGCGAATTGTACATAATATCTAAGACCCTGAGATAGACGCTGTCCGTACAGACGCGTCTCTCCGTGTGGTGGGTCTAGCCAACCGACGCGGTTATGGTACAGGGCCGTTTAGACAGCCATGACCTATAGATCATAGAACCACTTATGCAGGAGATATTATCTAGGACTTGATTTGGATTAGAGCGCTTCATTCCCGTTGTCCTGCCGGGGCTCTACATTGAGTAATTCAGCGCGACTCGCGTCAGGACTAGGCACAGGACCTAGATCGTATGAGAACATTCGTATTGCGGCCCGACTTTCGGACCCATCCCATATGCTCGGGAGTGATAGTTGATGTTGAAGGATAGAGACCATCGATGCAGAATGGTAAGCAGGCTCTCGATAGGTCATCTCCTAGACGCACAGAACATTGCAGCTGTAAGACTAAGGGTCCGTGACACAACCAGAAAAAATAGTTCCCGTTGTCACCCGTCTCCGGCTAACGACCCGAGGCTCATCACATTTTTAGTTTTTTTCTGAGCTGCGAGTTCGAGTTTGGGGTTGGACTAAGGTATCGTAGGACACACAGCTGTGGAACTCAGAAGTGGGAAAGGGATAGAATTAAACAAGGAAGTAAATCTAAGACGAGATATCAACGGGGTACATGCCTGCTTATTACGAACATTGAAGGCCTAAGATACGTAGTACTATCGGGTCATACTCAAATCGAGTTCTTCCACATTAGACTCGAGAGTCATTCAACTCGAAAAAAAAATAAGAAAAAAATGCATCCATAAATTGTATGGAGAGACTGGGGAATACCCCAGCCCCCACTGCCAAGCTCGGTTACAATCAACCCCGGATTCCGTTTACATAGGCAGATCCTTAGAAGCTAAGTACTTAGGGGAATTTACCATATTTTTTTGCACGTGCGCAGAAGCACATGCGTTGTGCAACATTTTTAATCAAGCCCCCTGACAAGATTGGGGGAGGCAAGGTAGGCAATGTAGGCTGATGTAGGCTTGCCTGGTAGCTGGTAATCGGTTACTGGCTCAGCTAATGACAAGGTGACAGGTCACGAGTAACGAAGCCTCGGTGAACCAGGGGAATGTACATCAGTAGGGCTTATCAGGGGCGGGATTCAGTCAACTGATTCTGTCTAAACGCCGAATGTGGGCCTAAGAAGAGATCGATACCTCGGCATCTTTAGTACCTCTTTTATGATATGTAGGATCCCATATTTTGATTCTCATAAGCTCTCTACCACGATTCTATCATCAACTCCAATCTCTTCAATCCGGTTTCTTTAGATTGCCAATATAGCATCCCTCCCTCGTTCGCCTACTATAATCGTATTAGAATTTTTGTTTCATTTTCCAGCCCCCAAGTTAAAGCAAGTAGGCAAGGTGATCAACACGAGGCAACCAGTCTCAGCGCAAGGATGCCGTTCGACACCGAGCTGACACGCCGTCTGGGCATCAAAATTCCTGTCGTGCAGGGTGGCATGCAGCATATCGGCTATGCTGAGCTGGCCGCTGCCGTGTCAAACGCTGGCGGATTGGGTATCCTCACAGCCCTCACCCAGCCGACACCAGAGGACCTGAGAAATGAAATTCGGCGGTGTAGGAAGATGACTAAAAACCCCTTCGGCGTCAATATCACGCTGCTGCCTACCTTGGTCCCCCCCAACTACGCCGCTTTCGCCCAGGTTGTTATCGATGAGGGTGTCAAGATTGTCGAAACCGCTGGCAACAACCCTGGGCCAGTCATCTCCAAATTGAAGGCCGCTGGCATCATCATTCTCCACAAGTGTACCACCATAAGGCACGCCCAGAGCGCTATCAAGCTCGGTGTCGATTTTCTTTCCATCGATGGATTCGAATGCGCAGGGTAAGTAGACCAATAAGCCTCTAAACATCCTCTCTCCCGTCCCAATCGCTAAAACACGCATTGCGGCGCGTAGACACGTGGGCGAGTCAGACATCACCAATTTCATCCTGCTCAGCAAGGCGCGTCAGACACTCAAGGTGCCATTCATCGCCTCTGGGGGTTTCGCGGACGGCCAAGGCCTAGCAGCCGCACTGTGTCTCGGCGCCGAGGGCATCAATATGGGCACGCGTTTCATGTGCACCGTTGAGGCTCCAATCCACCAGAAGATCAAGGAGGAGATTGTCAAGGCCCAAGAGACCGACACCGCCTTGGTGATGCGCCGGTGGACCAACACCACTCGATTGTATCGCAACAAGGTTACTGAACAGGTCACCAAGATCGAGAAGGAGAGTAAGACGGGCGAATTCGCCGAGATCGCCCCCTTTGTGAGTGGCAAGCGAGGCCGAGAGGTCTTCATCAATGGAGACCCTGAATATGGTGTAAGTTACACAATGCCCGTCTCCCCGAATGAGATGGTTGACTGATAGGTATCTAGGTCTGGACCGCGGGGCAAGTCATCGGTCTTATTCATGACATACCGACATGCGCTGCTCTACTAACCAGGATCGAGAAGGATGCCGAGGCAACGTTGACCTCAAAGCTTGCTTTGGCCAAACCCCAAAGCAAGCTTTGAGAAGGGGTACATTTTGTGACATCTGATTACGATGATCGTAACCAGAGTAATCTCAAGCGAGACTGATGTTGGGATACCACGTACTATAAACTGTTAGAATATCAATGTAGATTTATGGGATAAAGACAGACGTACTGTCCAATAATTACGCCTTATTTCGTCGGTGAAGAATATGATAGCCTTTCGTAAATCTCCAAGCTATCACATCGTTCCACCACCAGCCTCGAGCTCAGGACCGTACATAACCTCGAAACAACATTGATAATGTAACGTGTTTCAGTGCCGAGAGTCACTTAAGTATCGACCCCTTAGTCACAATTTATAGCGATTTAGTCATACCGCTATCGTCCTTACCCGCCCACTCGCCGACGATACCCCACGCATCGTACAATATAACACAAAATCGAACGACGCTCCGCACACCGTCCCAGATCCTATAGGAACCCGCTCCTAGCGCTGATCGCCATGCACGACATCGAGTCCTCGCTTCACGAGGTAAAGTCGCATTCATCGGCCCGCAGTCAGCGCACACGCTGTGCCGTATGCACAAGACGACGGAAATAGAACCCCAGACGCAATAGACCCGTACCACCAGAACTAGTTCGACGGTAGTCGAACTACTGATCGCGTCAGACCATCGGATCGAGACTTGAGGCAACTTCGAGCGATCAGTCAGCAAGCATGCCAGTCACACGACCCACGATATCCTGCTACTGCTGCAGGTAAGACGTGTGTGTATCGCCAACTGTTGCCCCGTATGGAGCTTCCGACACTATCTCCCCATGCGGAGGATCGTTCGTACCATCATCGCCGGTGAGGCGATTAGGTGCTGACTGCCTTGTCCCATCTTCCCGGTCACCTATGCGCGGCCGGCCGTCTGACAACATCGGGGTGAGATCGAAGGACCCTAGACCCTCTAAGATATCTACCATGGGCGAAGGGGGGTCCACTACCGGAAACCAGTATCGTAGGAGGTTTGGTTCTCTGATGTGCCGGTCCTAGCTGTCGTGGTACCTTGGGAGAGCCCCTAGGGACCCGCCGGTCCCGAGTGCTGTCGATGCCTCACGTGGAGATGTGGATTTAGGTAGATTAGGCATACAGAGTGGATTCTACACAGCTAGTAGAAGTACCTACCGAAGGGGCTCTGAGTGGATGGATATACCAGAACCGTCGCGGCCTTATGTCGATTTTTACTAGGTAACACATGATGTAAATATTTACATATCTAACGATATAGCTTCACCGAGTCCGCATTTCCTAACTAACATCTTCGGGTACGTCGTGTACCAAACTAGGATTACTTAACGAGCTAGTATAAACTCGACTTCTCTATCTCTCCTCTGGATCCTCGAAGAACTTTCCTCAAAAATGACTTCATACACCCGGCGAATACTAAGCTGGTTCTTTTACGGATAAGAAACACATCAATATATAGTTAGACATCACCATAGGTGATCCTATGATCCTATCTCCTTTCTCCATACCTGAAACTAATACCCTACAGACAGCTGAGTAACTCCTCTAGCTAAGCCGTAAAAGAGCTAGCGACACTTGCTGTAGCGTATATAAAATGAAAAGTTCTCGTGTAAGTTCATGAGGCTGGCTAGTATGTCGAATATAAACAACAATGTGCTCTTTTGGAGAGAATGGCTTGTATTGAGTATAAGTCTATCTATGCCGTCGCATACTCTTGCTGCTAGCTCTAAATGCTCGCTTGTGAATACGAAGCATCACCCACAAACGGCTTATGGTCTTAGCCAACGAAGCCTGTTTCCCGTCCCCTGAGAGGGTGACGGGTTAGGCTAGGCCAAGACTCAGCCGTCCTGTTTAGACCTCATCGTAGTTGGATCTCGATCTCTAAGCGGAATCCTCGGTGATGAGCTTGGTGATCTTGCCAATAGCAATAGTTTGACCCTGAATTACGAGTTAGCAAATGAAGACGGATAATATGTGGCCGGGGAACGTACCTGGTCTCGTAGGGTGAAACGACCCATCTGAGGGTAGTCATCGAATCTCTCAATACACACCGATCCTGCACCGCCGGTGACTTCCATCCTGGCGATGATGCTGTCTCCTCTCTTCGCGTGGGTCGGAGGAACCTTGCTCTTCCTACCTGTTCCCTTTTGTAGCTTATGTAATAGCGCGGCGAAGGTAACCTCTTCGACGGCAGAGTGGACGTGCAAAACACAATTGAAGCCTGCACTGAGAATGCTCTTTAATTCGAGGATCCTGATCTGAGCCTCGAAAGCCGAGACATTGTGGACCAGGCGCTTCGGCGAGCAAAGCACGAAACCAGCCGAGATATCATCCTCTTCGATGCCTCGCAGCCGTATCCGGACTTGGTCACCGCATTGGGCAAGTTGGATCTCGTCTTCCGTCTCTCCGTAGAGGGCCGCAATTTCGACCTTCTCTTTGTTGGGCATCATGATCAAGCTCATACCCTTCTTGCAAACACCGGCCTCGATCTTTCCTTCAACCATGGTACCCATGTCCCTGTACTTTCCGCTGATAGCCATCATAAACGGCGCGTTGGTCTTTCGCTCAAGAGCCTGCATATTATCGAGATACTCGAGGAGAGAAGGTCCGTCGTACCACGGGCAAGTTTCCTTAGGGATACGGTCTTTAATGCCCAAGGTTTGCTGAGCAGCGATAGGCATGAAGAAGACATCGGTTTTCAAGTTGTATCCGGTTCCCTTGAGGAACTGTGCTAGTTTTGTAGTGCACTCCTTATATCGGTCTTCGGACCAGTTGACGGTGGCATCGTCCATCTTGTTAATAACAACCACGAGCTTGTTCACACCTTGCGTCTTGGCCAGCATAGCATGCTCACGGGTCTGTCCGCCTTTCTCAAATCCGGTCTCGTACTCTCCCTTACGCGCACTGATGACGAGAATACCTATATCGGCCTGGGAAGCTCCTCCAATCATGCTCGGAACATAGGTCTTATGACCGGGCGCGTCCAGGATGCTGTATCGTCGCTTCTCGGTTTCGAAGAATCCTCGTCCGACTTCGACGGTCTTTCCCTTAGATCGTTCTTCCTTAGTTAAATCGAGAGCCCATGACAAGTACCAGGTCTCTCGGCCTAAGTCTTTGGCTTCTCTCTTGTATTTGTCCATGGTACGTTCATCAACCATACCTGTTGCATATAGGATGGAACCACCTAGCGTCGACTTACCGGCGTCAACATGACCAATGAAGATGATGTTGATATGTTCCTTTCCGTAGATTTCTTTGAGCGTCTCATCATCGACGTCGGCGGCCTGTTCGTTGGCAACAGCATCGGCATCGCGAGCAGCGGCCTTGCTTCCCCTTGAAGGACTGGAGCGTCCGGAAGAAGGTGTAGGCGAGGTCTTTCCGCTTCCGCCTTTCGTCGATTTGGTGGTCTCGCCAGTTTTCTCGATAGCCTTACTTGCTGTCACTTTAGCACCAGCATCAGCAGGTGTTTCCTTGTCAGCGGCGTCGGCCTTGTCGGCCTTAGATTCTTCTTTAGGTGGCGCAGGAACGCCGATAGATAGAACCTTGGCGGCCTTGGGCTTCGGGGCATCTCCGCCTATGCTTAAGACCTTGGTACCCCCTTCTTGTTTGGCGACAGGCTTCGGCGCATCAGTAGAGGCGGCCGGGCCAGCAGGAGCAGCAGGAGAGTTTTGATCGCCTCGCTTAGCAATTGTGGGTACGGTTTGGGGTTGTTGATTTTGTTGCTTGGGCTTCTGTTGGGATTGCGGTTGCTGATACTGAGCATATTGCTGCTGGCCTATATAATGTTAGCATTGCGAAATTCCATTGGGGATATAGACTATACCATATGCTTGACTATAGTTGCCCTGTTGTCCATAAACATTGCCGTATCCCTGGCCGCCATACTGGCCATAGCCGCCGCCTTGGGCACCATACTGGGGATAAAAGTTTTGACCGCCGCCGTAGTAGCCCTGTTGTTGGTAGTTGGGCATAAAACCGCCACCATAGCCTTGGCCTGGTTGGAAACTCGGCGCGCCGGGCTGGAATGAGGCAGCGCCAGGTCGGAATGACGGGGCAGCGGGGTTTTGAGGTTGGTTGTTCAGATTCATTTGCTGAGTCTGTCTCGATAGGTTGTCATCCTGAGCGGCAGGGTCATCTTCCCACGAGTTGAGGTCGGCCATGATGTCGGTGTCTTCTAAGGGCTCGAAAGTGGTGATATTTAGGTACGCGAATCCGGGCGACGAATGATTCGAAATATCGAGGCTATGAGGAAGAAGCGTGAGGAGCGGGTAGGTTCGAAATTCAGGAATACAAAATCGAAATCGAAATTGTAGTTGTGCGACCGGAAGGTTTTAGGTCGAATGGAATTATAAGAGAAGTAGCCGTGTCGAGGGCGGTATTATCCAGGAAGGACAATGGTAAATGAACGACGGATGTAAAGGGGATATGAGTCACGACCAGGTTTGACCGGGTTTGAATCCCCTAGAAGCCTAACCAACTATACTGTCTCTCGTCTGACTAGATTGTGACCAGATTGATGAAGTTCAGGTTGCGGCAGAGGCGAAAAAAGGCGTAGAGGAGCGCAACTTTAGCGGGGTGAGAGTTTTGCCCCGCCAATGACGGAGGAATTTAAATACCTAACTTTTAAGGTTATTCAAGCGCTCGGTATAATACTGTGGTCGGTGGATAGGAATATGTATTAAACCGTGTGAATACTGTTATCCTAAGAATTACGTACTGGTTGAATGGATTTAAGCATTCAAGGAATTCTTTTTACGCACTTAAAAGCACTTAGACCTGTTTCATGTATATATACTATAGTATAACTGAGTAATTATGCACTGAATGGGTGTATCCATTGTCACCAGTTGCATGTTGCACGGCGTCTTTGAGTTATCGGATTACGTTCACACTTACACAACAGTCTTCCCAATACACACGTGAATCCGTATACATTATTTCAAGAACAGAATAAATATTTACTTCTCACGTGCCACTCAGCTAAGAACTCGTAGAATTTAGGCGTTCATTCTGATTGCCTTCAATGGGGCATTCGCGTAACTTCCCCCATGCATACTGTAACACTCAGATGTCGGCCAGAGCAAGACCGTAACCACCGCAATCACCAGCATCGGCCATGGACGCATTCCTAGCCAAACTGTCTTACCACGCCACAAGTTATGCTATTAGGTCCTGTCTCGCACTGACGTCGACATTTGTGATTCAACAAGGCTCTAGATTACTCAAGGTATGATTTTCCATCCGTCCATATTGATTTAAAGTATCAGGTATCCACAGAACATGGCCGAAGTTAGGTAATGACGGCCCAAGCTAACCATATCCTCTTTACCGTAGACCGTTGAGGATGACCCCATGAGGGCCGAGTTGAGCCAGTTGCAACGTCGATTAGCTCGTAAGATCGAGGTAAGTCTATCTAACCGGGTTAATTGAATGTAGGCTATTCACCGATAACCTCCCCTGAAGTATATTGAACTCATTAACTGGAGCTAACAACTTGGCTAGCTTATATCTCCTATTTTAGAGTCTATCGAGTTCCGGTATACACGAGGGAACTCGACTCTAGAAGCTGTAGCACGGGCAGCACAGGAACTACGCGCCGATGTCGACAGTCTAGGGAAGCGTCTCCAAGTTGCTGCCTTGGGGGACGAATCACAGGAGAACGGAGGAGCTAAGAACTCTACTACGACTTCTGTGAGGCGTATACAAATACAGGGCATAATCAAAGACATAAAGCAGTTAATTCTGGATATCGACGATGCCATACCTCTCGTCAACCTCTGGGTCTCTGCGATTGGAGGCATTCAGGCTCAACCCACATCCTTCTCACCCTCCCGCCTATTGCAGGCTAGCATGCTTGTGAATGTTGGGGACACCCAGTACATCTTGAACCCGAGCCAGCCCATGCAGATTGGTCCTGACTTCTTCTTGTCCCTTTATATGCCCTTTCGTGCCCATACATCTGAGGGTCCAGGAGAACCATATGGCATTGAGGATGGTCAGCGAAAACCAATATGGCAGGAGGTGATTCACAAAGCACGGGTCCGGCTCCGCCGTGTGCCAGCTGAGTGTCATTCCACTGGGATGAACACCCCATTTGCGAGTTACGCATACGAGCTACAAATTGTGGAGGATCTAGATGATGGGCGAGTCCATACCCTCGACGATGGCGAGGAACAACCCAGTTCCTACGACGGGGTCCCCGCTGCTGGTATCAGAGAATCAGTTCCAGTTCACCAAGTATCCAAAATGTTCTACGCAGATGTCGGGAGGATACTCAACATAAACAACGAGGATGGGGCATCAAGCAATCCTGTGCTCTTGCTCAAGAGAGATGTGAAGGCTCCACCTAGAAACGAAGAACTACAAACCGACGTCAATGATGCGCGCGAACCAGAGCTAATCCAGGACGTGGATAAAAGTGTTGTGTCTGACGACACATTAGAGGACGACTCCGAGGGCGAGATTAACCGCCAACTCCAGGAGGAAATCGCAGCTGCTGATATAGCGCTGTCAACAGAGAATACCCCACCGACTCCCCCTAATCCATGGAGACTTCCGCAGGATCTAGACCCCGAATGGATAGCCCTCGAGGTATTTGAAATAGATAATGACAGCAGTACCGACACGACGGGCGAAGACGACGAACCCACACCGGAGGAAGGCGAGGAAGGGCAGGCGGAAGAAGGTGGTGATGGGGATCATACGCACTTCATCCATCTCCACCGTCCGAAACACGCCCCCCGCACATCCGTTGATTCCAATCTCATCACGCAACTCAACCGGATGAGCCTAGCCTCCACCTCCCGGCCATCGTCCCGTGATTCCGGCGCTCTCATTCCGGATCCCGGACCCACAGCCTTCGACGAAAACCTCCTCTCGCGGTCGCCGTTCGGCGCGATCCAGACTTCGCTATCGTTGCTCGAGATGATGCTGCGCCTCACGAGCCTGCAGGAGTTCGAGCAGACGACGCATCTCGCCATTCCGGACCACGTGCTCCGGTTCTACCTAGACGAATCCGTATCTCGGACCGATCCTGATGCGCCGGTTCATCATGGAGCTGGGCTAGGTCGGAATTAGGATTGCGGTAAGAAAGGAAGAGAAAACGATAATGAGGGGGTCTAGCATAGCACGGATGGTGATGGCAATAGATACTGATAGATTGATACCCAAAAAATGGAGCATTAGGTCCGTAGACACAACTACGGCTCTTCGGAAAGGTACCTGAGCATGGTCCGGTATGGGAGTTGGGATTAGTTCCTTTGGGTGTACGGCGTTTGCAAGTGGTAGAATGTAAAGACAACTCGGGAGACGAATAATAGCATCGCGGAGCATAAGGATAGTCAGTCACGTCACGAATACCGACACTTGCTAATTTACGTATACGATATACGACCCCCTTTTTTTGGTTTCAGAATTAGGGTATTTACCCGTGCTACTATCACAGTAAAACATAAGAAGCCTGTAGTAGTAATCTTTCTTAGTCCCGAACGAAATCTAAGCCTATCCATCCGAAAGCCATCACAATTCGCATACACACTTCATCATCGTAATCCGATGTCCATCCATCCATTATGTCTAATGACAAAAATCCTGCCCGGGACCCTAGACGCCACATATTGTCACGTCCTCATAACCCGAGTGTTGAAGAGCGGGCACATTCATCAATCACTCAATCCCAGCGGCGTCCATAGATAGCGCTCTCCTTACCAGCCTTACGATGAGGCTTGCTGCGCATAGCAGCTAGACTCTCGATACGGTCGGCGTCGGTGAACCCACTATCGCCATCCTCATACGCGGGGCCGTCCTCGGCGCGACTACTAACATGACCCACATGTTTGAACAAGTCCATCATCTCCTTGAGGCCGAGCTTGAGGGACTCCTTGCGCGCGCCTCCCTCGATGGCCGCTTCGGCGAGGAGCCGCTTCTTCTCCTGCAGCTCGAGGATGCGCTCCTCGACGCTGTTCTCGATGGTGAGCTTGTACACGACCACGTCGACCGTCTGCGTGAGGCGGTGCACGCGGTCGATGGCCTGCTCCTCGACGAACGGGTTCCAGAAGGGTTCGAGGATGACGACGCGGGAGGCGGCCGTGAGGTTGAGACCTAGGGCGCCGCACCGGAGCGAGCAGAGGAGCACCCGCGTTCGCGGGTCGTGCCGCAGGCTGTTGAGAGACTCCTCGCGCGCGTCGTTCTTCATGCTGCCGTCGTACCGCGTGTACCGGATGCCCTCCTTGCGGAAGAAGGGCTCTACGAGGTCGAGCATACTGGTGAACTGCGAGAACACGATGAACTTGTGCTCATGCACCTCATCGTGAAGGATGGTGATGAGTTGCCGGATCTTGGCTGAGGCTAGGACATGAGGTGTCTTTTCCTTTCCGCGGCGAGAGCGGGAGTAGGGGTTTCCATCATCGTCGGATTCTGAGTCGAATTCGGATTCGGAAACGCCCGTGTCATCATCCTCGGAATCAGATTGCGACTCCGACTCCGTTTCTTCTCCTCCATCGGCATCGTCATCGGCGTCGTCGTCATCATCTTCACTATCCGAGAGCTTGGCTTTGCTCATCTTGGATTGAATGACGGAGATAGACTCAAACTCGTCATCTTCCGAGTCAGAGTCCTCCAACGCTCGCCGAAGCTCTTCCGGTTTCGTGTCCTTCCCATCGTTTACGATGAAGCTGCTCAACCGGCTGCCGTCTTGTGTCTCGTCGTCCTCTGAATCTTCCGAGTTGATAGTCTCGCCTTCGCCCTCGGCATTCTCATCGTCAGTACCACCAGCCTTGCCTAGACGCAGAGGACCTTGCTCGTCACCGGATACTATCCAGTCAGCCTCTTCCTCCTCGTCATCGCTGTCCAGAATTGCGCGGCGGTTTCTTGGCTTTCGTTTTTTGATAACCTCAGTTTTCACTTTTTCTTCTACTACCTTCTTGATCTTGGCCTTGCTCTTGGTCTTCTTCTTCTTCGTCCTCGTCTTGGGAGCCTTCAGGTCTCCGCCATCTTCGTGGTGTCTGAAGTACTCCAAGTCCTCATAGCAGTCCTTGCATTTATCCGTGCCCGGTTGACGAGTGTCGCGATCAAGTTCCCAGCCACATATGTCGCAGTGCTTGGTCTCGACATCTAGTCCACCAAGAAGGTCTGCGAGGGCATCAACATCGGCGTCATTTTTCTTTGCCTTCGTCTCCTCGGATAAGGCATCTTTGTCTTTATCGAGTTTGCCCTCAACTAGCTTAGGGTGATCGCAAGTCTGTCGCAAGCGCAGGAGGAGCACCAAAGCGCTGGCATAGTTAACTTTACCCCTCATCATCTTCTCGATACTCTTGTCCGTTCGCTTTTCCAACCTATCGTAGAATCGTCTCTCTGCAGGTGTGAACTGAGCGGCAATCGTCATAACCTTTCGGTCGGTGACCTTGAAGCTTGGGGCAGCACTCTCCTCGCCGTCCTTAGTTTCCTTTCCACCGGTGCTGAGAGCGCCGTCCGCCTTCAGGATATCCTTGGTTCTGCGCTTCATGAAACATTGCAATAGGCTGTGTAGGCGGCGCATTGCAACATCTCCCTTTCCGTTCTTCATAGGCAACTCAAAATGATCTTTCCATTCGCGTAGATCATCATAAGGCTTGATTCTGAGGAACTTGACCAGGCTTTGCAGTTCGTCCAGGTTGTTTTGCATCGGTGTGCCGGAGAGACACCATCGATACACACTTCGGAGATCGCAGCATGCCTTTGTGCCTTTGGCGTTTCTATTCTTGATCGTGTGTGCCTCATCTAAAATAACCCGGTACCAGTGTAGACCAAAGCAGCCAGTTTTCAGCGTCTCGGTAGTGTGGCCATGCTCTGATACTAGGATCTGGTAGGTCGTGATAACTACATCGTACTTGCGGAGATCCTCGAATCGTTTGGTACGTTGAGGTCCATGGTGCACAAGCACTCTCAATCTGTGGGAGTCGGCCACTTTCTCTTTCAATTCAGCCTCCCATTGTCGTATTAGGGCGAGAGGTGCGACAACCAACGTCGTCTTCTCAACACCTGGATGCTTATCTGCTGGCTTCTGGTTGGTTAGGATGAGTGATATTGATTGTAAAGTTTTCCCTAATCCCATGTCATCGGCAAGGAGACCTCCTTTAGGTACTTTCCCCTTTTTGACGGGACCGAGTTCTCGACCTCTCATCCACTCCACGCCTTCGACTTGGTGTGGCAGGAGCCGAACGCTGAGCCCCTCAATGTAGGACTTGTCTTCGCCGTCTTCCTCCTTTGCGGCCTTGTCTTCCTCATCTTCAATGGAACCTTCAAGCAGGGCTTTGATGTCGGCGGCGGCCTTCTTCGGGTCTACGTATGTGGAGAAAATGCCGGGTTGACTATATATTGAGACTGGGGCTCCATCCGGGACCGAGATCGGGTTACTAGCCGATCCAACGGCACCTGGTTGGGTATCGCCAAACATGGGGCCTGGCTGCGGCCTCTTATCCTTATAAGTAGGTTGCAAAGGGCCGTTTATTCGTTGGGGTCGGTGATGTTCTGGTCGATTTTTGGGTTGTATGAAGAGATTTGCGTATTTATCATCTAGATTTCCTGAAAAAGCTCGCGCTTTAACGGCCACTCTTGGGGCCGGAGCTGTTGTGGAAGGAGGGTTTGCGGTGGCATATCCTCCAGCCGACATGTTGGAGAAACCACGAGTCTTATCGTCGACATGATTTGACTGACTGAAAGGAGCGCTGCCATTTGTTTCACTAGATCCCAAAGGTCGCAAAGGCCCCTTGGGTGGTGCTTGTTCTTGGACCATGATGGAATGTCTCTCGTTCCGCCGTTCGATATAGCCAGCACCCAACCAGTTCTCTGAGTCCTCGTAGTTTTTCTTCACCCACCCTGACTGCCTGTCTTGTTGAGGTCTTGGATGATTAGGCTGCGACAGTCTACTACGGTGGGATGCGATCCGATTCTCTATTCCTCTATGTCCTCTATCTACCCATATATCTTGCTCGGCGTGTTGTGGCTTATGGAAGCCCGGTGTCTCAGTCGACTTGAGATCGTTCCTCGGTCGAACACCAAACTTATCGCCTGGCTTTCTGTACTGATTGTGAGTATTGGCTAGGTCTCAGACCAACACATAAGGCTAAGGTATAATTTAATTCAACCAACCTCATAGAACACTATGTTATTACAGCCATATACTTTCAATGATGGAAATGAGTTATAGGGAGAATTCAAAGAAGCGTCTTCTTTGCATATCGTAAGTCTACTTGGTACAGACGTTATGATGTTGTTTATTCAGAATGAAGCATGACTCAGTAGAAGAAGTTTGAGATTGTTTACTTTTGCATCTAATGACATAATTCGTCCGGCCAACCAACGTCTTATCGTTGTACCTAATCTAAGTGCTGACCGTGCTATGGTGCCACAACTTTTCAGCTTAACGCGTTGACCCCTCAGTGCTTCAGCCACTCGCCACCCACGTCTAGCCACTTGGCCGAATCCAGTTACGCATCAATGCAACCAGGCGGCATTGAACTTCAAAGCCGTACAGTGTAGCTGCCCAGTGAATCCCGATATTTTCACGGTGGTCTAGGGTTCTTATTACCCCACCTCACTCCGGGTCCGAAATCCCCACACCGTGCGTTACTCCCGCATATACTATCGTAGTGTACGGTCTGTGCCTCTTCTTAATTTAGGTGCCTTGGGAGCCAGCAAGGGTTGGGAGAACTTGCATTTGTTGCAGTGGACTCGCGTGGAAGCATTCGAATCGTTCGATTGGTATGAAATGCCGGACCCTAGGTTCTCGCGTGACACTGCCATACAACGTCGCAAGCCTCGTGTCGCAGGAATGCATCCAATAATTTCCTCTTTTCTCACCTTCGATCTAGATGTTCATCCGTAATGCTGGGTTCTTGTTGGATTATTATTATTCGAGGGGCAAACTCTTTCAAGTTACGCACGTATCGTTCCTCATGTACCAGGAACCGGATATAGGGGATACTGACCAGCCCGGTATACCTGGTCGAAATTGTACCAATACAGCCTAATAATTGAACAAGACAGCGCCGCCATCTGTCTCACCCTGGGTACAGTGTGCTGTGCCGTACTGTAGCAGCGTATTGATCTTGTCTGATCTGTCTGATCTTGCCATGCCGCCATGCCATGCCATGTAAAATGACCTGTCTTGTCTTGTCTCGTCTTGTTCTTGCTTACCTCACCTTCGTCGATATTCGTCCGCCACCGTCCTTCTATGAGTTCGTCCCTCCGATTGTTTCCTGCGTCTGCTAGCAAGCAGCCCTATCGCATTGCATGATCGCCGAAAAGGCAGTATCACCTACCTAATCGGATCGCCGTTCATTTGACCCGTCCCCGAGAATATGCAGGAGTAAATTGTTGGTGCGAAACTGCCTGCATCTAAATATCCCTTACCTAGACATCCGAGTCTTTCTTCGCGGGCCGAGAGAGTAAACCGCGAGTGTTGCCGTTCATAATTAATCGCATCACCAAACGACTTCTCAACCCTTCCAACAACTCTTTCTCGTTTTCCTAATTGTCCGACTTCAGAGCTGCTGTGCCACTTTCTCACCAATTACTTGCAACCCCAATGTCGAGTTAGCATTCGAGATTCAATCGTCCCTATTAGCGAAATGGCAACTCCCAGCGGCCACAATGGCTGGGCCACCGCCGACGATTGGGCGTCTCAAAGGAATTACATTACTACTCTCTGGTACGTGAAACATCGTAGATGAATCTCTCGATAGTGAGATGAATGCTGACCATCTCCTAGTATGTGCAACTGTCCCGCTGTTCCTGCATATCGTGTCGCGATAAGCCCCTCCTTTGTCATCTTCGATTCGTATCTAGATCTGTGTTGGCAAATGAGAATCCCCACGATCTGGAAGCTCGGACACTTCCCCCTGAGGATGGGTGTTCGCTAACATGTAGTTAATTAGATCGAGATGAGAACAGGACGTTGAAGGAGATCATGCAAATCATGCAGGAGAAATACCAATTCTTCGCCACGTGAGTACCAATTAGCAATAGTTGGCTCTATACCTCGTCGCGTCTGTCGCATCTAACCCGTCGCCAAAGTGTGAGGATGTACAAGGCACGCTTCCAAAAATGGGGCATCGAGAAGAAGATAAAGGCCGAGGAAGCCGTCGAGATCTTCCGCCAGCAGACGGCCCGGGCCGCAGCCGGCAAACCGACGGTGGCATATATTAGAGGCCGACGAATCGACCCGGACCGATTGCAACGCTATCGCTACCGTGCAGCGCCGCTCGTATCGAAGAAGATTATGCGCGCCGAAAAGGGGGCGGAGGACGACGAATCGAATGCCACAAGGGTAACCCAAGTTGTGTGCCGAACACCATCGCCGTCGCCATCACCCGATACCACGAATTCCGCCATATCCATATCTCCGCGCATGGAAGAGCCTACTGAGTTGCGCGTACCGCACGAGTGCATGCAAATCCTCCACAACTTCATAAACGGGGCTTTCGACAATGGGATATGGCAGATGGCGAATGAGGGCGAGCGCGCTGAGATGAACGGCGCCTTTACTTGGCAACACTACGTCGCTTCGTCACAGGGATTGATACGCCATGGTCGAATAAAAGAAGGCTTTTCGCTGCTGGGTATGTGCTTCGACCAATACAAGCAGCAATTACAACAGCCAGACTCTATGTTCTGGCTAGCGACATATAAGTGTGCGATGGTACTTGCCAGTCAAAATAACAAGCTAGGTGACGCCTTTATCGACTACGCCTCCAAACTCACGTCGTTGATCTTGCCTCCTGGACATCCATTTAACCAGCTATGGTCACGGGTTATGCTAACGGGTCTGAATGGGATTAAAGACCACGCTGGGGCTATATTCGAATCGTACTTAGATATGTGGGGACGACATGTCAACTCAAGGGAGACGAATACCACCAACGACATACAGGGAGCCTTCGTCTTTATCCAGCTCCACTGCACTGGGTTGCTCTCGTTCAACCTATTGGAGACCGTCATCCAGGCCATGATTTCCGGCGGCGCCATCTCAAAAGGATCCGCGGAATTCCTCTTACAGGAAGCCAAGTTCCGATTAGCCTTGTCCTGTCTCGCAAGGCGACGGACTAAAAAGGCAGAGACCACTACGAAAGAGATAATAGCATGGCTCGAGTTGCAAGATCCTAGTAACTACGCAGATCTCCGTTGCAAGACTGCTTGGTTGATGTTCGAAATAAAGGAACGCAAGGGGACACAGGCGGAGGCCTTACGAGCGGGCCACGACCTACTCAAAATATCACAGGAGATTTACGGGCCGACACATATCCAGACCTTGGAAGCCATGTCTGCCGTGGAAAATTACTGCCGGCAGATCGGCGCCATAAAGGGGGCCGAACAGATGGGCCGAGACTTCGAGAGCAGGTGGCGTATCTTCCGCGACGTGGCCAACTCATTGAATAACTTCCCGCAACAAATCGACCAACCGTGGTACTACCGTTCTATCGAGCTTGGCGAGAAAGTGGGATATGTCCAGGAGACTGTCGACATGTTTGAGCGTTGCTTGAAGTTGGCAGATGATTCTCCTTGAGGTGTTAGTGACTATCATACGATTATAATACGATAACGGGCGTGGGAACTATCAACGAGCCACGCTGAAGATATCAGGTGCCGATGTTTTCACTACCTATTTACGGCTTCGCATCTACAACTACCTAAGAAAAGAAAAGCAACCAAAAAAATAGTCCGTATATGAGGAGTTTGAGAGATACCCCGGGCGCGAAAAAGGGGTAGTAGGCAAACTAAACCCTCGTTCTTAGTCTTTTATTATGGAAATACTAGGCTGGAGTTCCGGATCTGTACGGCGGTCGGAAAGGGGGGTAAGGTGTTCAAAAGGGATAGCTGATCACGACTGTATATGTTGTATATGTTGCTATGTACCAGAGTATTTGTTTGCATTTGTCTTTTGCATATAGAATTCAACACTATGTAGGTAGGATACTATGTACTTATCACCGAATTTATAGGCATTACCCCCTAAATGCGGGTTTCCCGGAAGCGCATATACGGTACCTATATACCAAGTAGCCTTACACAGCTGTTCAAGCTAGACAATCCCCAACCCAGTCATACCTACATGTGAGTTCACTATAGCATGATATCCACTCATCAAGAGAAGAGGATAACGAGCTTTACTTGATAAGACATTATATTACATAATTCTATAGGTATATCCTAGTACAAATATAGAACCAGGCGGCGCAGTACTCCTCTTGCACAACTGCCGGTTCCCAGTATCCATGTGGCCAGCATTAACCACGGACCCGACTTGCTTAATCTTCTTCGTCAGGCAAGCTATCAATATGAATAACAACAGGATCCTGCACCCCGCTACACACCATGTTGTCGAGACCGCCAGAGTGGCAATAAGTGGGCACATCGCCGTAGCCATAGAAGCCGACACTATTCTTGTTAGTTCTCTTCCTAATTATCCTTACTTCCATCCTAGTCAAGACAGAAACTTACCCTGGTCCGAGCTCATGGTATACTCTCAACGTAAACGTCGCGGTATCAGGCCCCTCCAGCAGCGCGAAGCGGTACTTGGAGTCGCCGCAGGTAATCACCTCGGTAGGTAGACCAGAATTGATCGTGGAAGCCGTGGCAGAGCAACTGAGGTCCGTCGCGTTCTCGCCGCTTAGCTTGAAGGAGACGCCGTCGACAACGCCCGGTGATGTCCCGTTTGCGCCCGCCTTGTGCACCGAGAACGAGGCAATGGACACATCCTCCGACATGGGGTCGTCGTTGTCGATTTGCCGGGGTACGTGCCACGCAGGAGCGGCGAGGACGCCGGCACTGAGGAAGGCTGCGATCGTGGTAGCGATTGTGGGAGCGGTGAAGTGCATCTTGGTTTTGTTGACTGAGGTATTGAAATTAATTGAAGTTGGTAACGATAGTGTATAACGAATGGAATTTTGTATATATATGATGATGATTTTTACTGTCTGTATAGTAGGGAGCGAAAGTATAAACGAATGTGCAGTGGAATAGAAATGCCTTATATTTGCCTGATTCTAGAAACCAAGATATTGCAATACAAACCGCCACTCTGGGGTTAACGTCATCGCATGAAGCTCAATGGCAATACGGCACCCATGTGGGTAGGGTCATTGCCAAGACGGGACATTCCCCTCTCTCTGAATGGTCGTTCCAGCTTTTCCCTGATGGGGAAAATACGAACGTCTCTCTTGGCTAACGACTAATTATCTCTTCCGGGGAGCATCGACAATACACTCTAGGGAGGGGATACCTGATAGGGTAGATGAGGCGACTGGATAACTACATTGATTGGTCCGGTGCATGCTGAAATGCTACCATGAATTGCTGTTCTTTGCTCTTATAGATCATTCGCGTTCACAGCCTCCTAGATGATAACTATAATAAATGCCGGCTTAACCGACTCCGCTCTCGGGCCTAGTTTATATCAAGGCGGGCTATATAGTTGGGGAAGGAATATAATGGTTTGGCCAAGAGAGCTTCACCAGTCCAATTCATACTAGGTCCCTCGGGAGCTAAGTCTGAATGATAGATAGCTTCAACGCTCCGCGTGGGCACCGTCTAGGTGTTTACTATGTAATCCTCCGAGCGAAGGCTTGGCCATCGTCATTCTCCTGAGTACTAGGACGAGGGAAGAAGAAAATGAATGATACTAGTGTATATGGGAATTCAATACCGAGACTTAAAGAAACCAATGTGTTTTCAATTCTATTATCAACTACATGTATGAAGTCTCACGAGAACAACCTGTCTCGAGTTAGCAGCCCTTATTTTCGTGGCAAGACGAGTCTACTAATCTACGACGGCCTCTTATAATAGATATCACAACCAGAACTTCAAAATGGATTACTCACGACACAGCTTTATATTCCAATATCCGGTCTATATTGAAAACGCATAGACTACTTCTTCCAGCCTTCGGACGACGTCCTGCTTCATCTTAGTGCACCAAGAAGGTTGAGAGGGAAGATTATCTAGCTGCTGAGAGGTATAGAACCACACAGGTGCAGTACGCCCATTACTCCCATTAATCATGAATCGTAATCCAATCGCAAAGGGGGCAGAGGATTTAGGATTTAGAATCTTGTCTAGTTGTAGTCATTTCTCATAATACATACATATAACTTTTACGCGTCTTTCCAAGGACCAAAGTTCTCTCTGCGTAGTATATATACCAATCCGTTCGTGGATATTGCTACGCTGGATAAGGCTTTTCTGAGCCCAGAACTGGGTTTGGCGAAGGCCACACCTACGACGCAACCGACAACGCTTGGGAGTTCTCCAGCGAACTACCCATCTCCCAACTAAGCACGCCCCTCGAGTCCTGAGTATCCACGGCATCACTCTCGCCCTCCTCTTCCTCTTCATTGGACGAATCCCAATCCTCGATCTCCTCATCCTCACTCGCCACATAATCGCTATCATCCGTCTCATCCACGATGCCACTAAGATCCGTGGCGCAGATGGGTACGGAGTACGGGGACTCCGACTTGCCCGAGAGCAGCGCGGCGCGCACGTCCGTGCCGGGCCGCAAATCCATAGTCCCGCCGAGCGACACGAACAGGGACTCGTCCTCCGTCGCAGCCGTAAGCTGCTTTCCGCGGCTCTGCCACGCCTCATTCCTTAGATAAGAATGTATCAGCTCGTCTTCACTCACAATCTCACCCCCCGCGTCCGTGTTCTCCTGCACGATGCGGCCCACGAACGCGAAGTCCGCGGCGGAGTGTACGCCGCAGCGCCAGACCTCGCGCCCGCCCATCGTCGCAACGACCGCGAAGAATAGGTAGAAGTCGGTTTCCTGCGGTGACTTGAAGCAGATACGCAATAACCCCGATGTCAGCAACGTGCTCCCGCCCTCGAAGGCCGGCAGCCGCAGGAGCGATGTCGTCTCGTCGAATATGCCCGCCGGGTGCGTCTCGATGTCGTACCCGACAGACCCGAGCGGCGCGTCCCGCTTACCGGTCGATAGGAGCCGGGAGGCTGTTCGGTCGACGAAGAGCAGTACACCGTGTTTATAAAAAGGGGCGCTAGAAGGGTAGGGACTCCCGGATTGTGGTGATAAGTGCCCCAGTTGTTCAATAGATAGACTACACCGAATGAATAGGCTGTACCGCTCGCGGGTATCGGTGGCCTCCTTGCAGAGGATGGTCGGGCTGTCGAAGGACCGGCTTCGATCGAAGATGTTGGAACCGGATCGCCGTTGATTCGTGCGTTGCAGCGCGATGCAGGCGCGCATATCTGGGTCTTCGCGCAGGAGCCCCGCATCCAGGACCACGAACATCTGCGTGAGGGTGTACACAACCGGCAGATATATAGAGAGCCCGAGGTTCGTCATGGAGTACGGCATCGGAGCATCCCAGGCATCGACCGGTACGTAATCACCGGCATCTTCAAATGCGGCGGGTAGAGGCGCCACTGAGCGGTGACTGTTAGTAAGTAGTCATTCTTTGGGTACAGGCTTAAGGGGTAAGAGACCCAAGATACGTCTCGGGAGCAAAATGATCTCCCATACATATCAAATTAAAGAAAAAGTTTCCATCTCTTGATACGGTAGCTTGAGAGAAGGATAAAATAGAAAAGGAACCTCAATGCACATACACATGCTACTCCATCCAGCTGGCACACTCCCGTTGCGACTCCAACAGAAAACCGTATGGTCATTCGTCGTCCTTATAATCTCCTGCTGCAGCCTGACGAACGCCTTGGCGCCCTCGCCATATAGTAGGGGCATATTGACATCGAACAAGCCGAGCAGGCAGTATGCGAGGTCCTCCACCCTCGTAGTCGCCCGCCGCGCCGCCCACGACATCTTCTTCGCGACACTGACCTCCCTCAAATCCGCGTCGCCGGGCCCGCGTAGCAAGAACGCCGCCTCGATACCCGTCGCCGTGGAGATCTCATCCGCTAATCCGGAGCGGTCCCCGATCTCCGTCCATGCTTCCGAGAAGAAGACCACCCGGCGCGGCGCGATTAGCTCCTGCAACGTCCAGCCCCGACGGAACCATCTGCTGCGGCGGAAGTAGGTTAGATGCTCGAACTCTCCTCTTCCATGCTTTCCGTTCTCACCATTCAATCCCTTCTCCCTTTCCCTCTCTTTAACCTTCCCCTTTTCCGTCACTCCATTCTCATCCCGCTTCCTCTTCTTCCAATTCAAATGCCCCTGATCCGGTACATCCGCCAAATACGCATAACAAACCGTAGCGCTGCGGTACCAATTATACATAGAATTAATCGCCTCCGTGAGTTCCGCCGAGCTCGCCTTATCAATACAATTCGTATCGATCCAGATCCAGTCATAGCCATCGCGGCGCGCGACCGCGCACGCGCCGCGGATCTTGCGGAGCCCGGATTTCTCTCCTATGCGCGGGACGGTGGGTAGTAGGGGTCTGGAGTTGAGATTCAGATCCGAGTAGGACGAGAAGTCCGCGAAGCTCGCCTCTTCCCCCTCCACCCATGTGTGGCTCAGGATGGCGTACGGCGGGATCGCCGCGCCGTGGAACTCCTTGAGCTCGAGCGACGTGGTGTGCAGCAGTCGCATAGTGGTTACATCTCAGGAAGTTTTTTTTTTCTAAAATTTTTGGCCTTCTCCTGGATTGCGGGGCAGACCGCTACAAAGCGGGAGCTGAGAATCTAGGAGACATGGGTCTGAGTATAAAGACGATGAAATTTTGCACGACGAGGCTGTGGTGTTTCCGTAAGCAGGACTATGTTATGCCGATACGGATTGTAGGTAATATTATTCTTGGCTATATGTATATACCACTCATAGGGGTAGCTCCGGTTAGCTTGCATGGTGAAACATGTTAGAGCACTAGAAGCATCTAACATATTTGAAATTGAAATCTTGCTCAGAACAAAATATGCTTTTCGTATCAATTCTACATAGTATAATTGTGAGTTAGAACATGATCTATATCAAACAATCCAAAGAGTCATTTCGAAATGAGATTATAGCTAGTCCTGTATCTATAGACCAAGAGCCCGCAACTCCTCGATCCCTCCCCCCCCTCACTTGTAACCACCCTCACACCACTGCAGCAAAAAGAACATGAACAGCAATGCATCAATGATATATCATAACTTCCATTATCTACCTAGTACCTGCCAAGCTACTTTACGTGCAACAATTCCAGATCGTGGGGGAATCAACCATGCGTGCGTCCCAGTCAATGCCTTGGCCGTCTCGGCCTCAATCACCAGGGTAAGCCAAACCACAAAATCACTTCGTGCTCCTAGATTGCATTCTCTGCGTCTCACTGCCGCTTCTGTTACTACCACTTCTGCCTCACCACTTCTACTCTCATAGCCATAGTCACAAATGTCCTCGCCCTCACCCAACCGTTGTTATCACAGTCACACCCTAATAAGCAGCATTCTGGCGATAAAAGTCCTGCGGGGCACTCGGTTCGTTGCCAGGTGGTACATACGCCTTATACTGGGGGTGCTGGGGCGGTAACTGCTGACTAGGTAGCGACTGCCTGGCATCAAATGCGGGGCCACCGGGTTGCAGCGGCGGCGGCGTCATCACGTTAGCCGGCGGCTGCATCCCCTGGGGGATCGGGGGTGCGGAGCCCGTGGGTTGTGGCGGTGGGACTTGCGCATCATACGAGTCCTGGCGCTGCTGCGGGTGCGGGTTGTACGCGGAGTACTGCGGCTGCTGTGCGGGGGCCGAGGGGTGCGAGGTGATGGCGAGAGGTGTGGGGATGCCTTGGGGAGCAAGGGGTGGTGCGGAGGGAGCTTGTGCTGAAGGCGCGGATGGTGCCGGAGCGGTTGGGCTGGTGGCGTAGGGGTCTTCCTGAGAGTAGATGGATGCGGAATAGGGGTCAGGACGGCCTGGGTTGTGAGTAGTCGCAACGGGAGAGTCGTAAGCGGACGTGGCTAATTCCTGGGCCGGAGGATTATAAGTGCTTTGAGGTCGTTGCCCGGCCTGCGGAGGCGGCTGAGAGTAAGCTTGATAGGGTTGTGGAGGGGGGGATGAGGTCTGGAGAGGGGCCGGTTGCTTTCCCGCAGCTATCCGTGATGGCTGGTCTCTTGGCGGATATTGCTGGGGTGGTTGCTGGCCTGCTTGAGCGGGAACTTCTGCACCCTGCAGATAGAAAGGAGCAGGCGCGGGCGTTGGCCGCTGGAAGTTAGGAGGCGGTGACGTAGCCTGATATTGGTTCTGCTCTAATTATGCGTAAGTCCACTTCGAACAACCACACGCAAAGGTGTCTACGGTTTACATACCTTGTGCAGGCGGCCCTTGAGGGGTATAGAATCTCTGAGGTTCTTGCTGGGGTGGGGGTCCCTGAGGAGCAAAGCTCGGACCCGGACCCGGACTTGGACCCGGAGCGCCCGGGGCTGGGTAGCCGTGGGTCATGAGCGGTCTCGGCGCGTATTGGTGATAGATTGGCTGAGGTGGATGGGACATGGAGGATTCTAATAGGGATTCGTAATCTCTTCTGGCCTTAATGAATTTCTCATTCAGCTGCGTGAAATCCTCCTTCTTCTGGGAGTATTTCTCGATTAGCTTGATTAACTTGGGCCGGATAGCCAACGTTGAGTGGTAGAGTTTCTAGAATTGTTAGCGACCATGTACGCGCACACATCTAGGCAGCTAGAGACATACCGATATTTCTTCGTTATCCTCTTCCCTCGGTGACGCATTCGACGTGCTCAATAAAGTGAGAAGCTTCTCCACGTTCTTAATTTCAGCAAATACCTCTGTCTCCATTTGCGCCTCACGCTGGAGCTCGTCGGGGGTCGGGTCGGTAAGCTTTTCGACATAGTTGAGAGGGAAAATCCCTGTTCTACCCTTCAACGAACCCCGCCACCAATCCTTGTAGACGGATTCGAGAACAGCTATGATATCGCCCTTCTTGAATTCTAACTCGCCTGGCTCGGACGGCACAAAATCGAAAAGGGCACGAACTCGCGACACTGTAGCGGCCGTCGTGCCGGTCGGGTGTGAAGGCACTGGTTCTGGCTGGGCAGCCGCCGCCGCACTTGGTCCCGCTCCTGAGCTTGGTCCAGGAGGAGAACTGACGGACTTCTTCCTCTCTTCATCCTGCAAAGACAGTTTTAGCGCCATCTGAAGCTCTTCCTCCTCCTTCTGTCGATCCAGATCCGTAAGCCCAGTCTTCTGCGGTGCTGACGGTGGTTGTAATGTCGGATTGCTCTGCTTGAGGCGGTAGTAGGCATCGTACATGATACCGAGGTCGGCGTCCTTGCTAAACATATCGGACCACTCCTTCATTCTCTCGAGGATCTTCACCTTGACTTGTTGGTGGGTGTTTCGGTCGTTGGCGAGCTTAAGCAGGGAATCGGTAAAGGCGCGACTGGCGAGCTCGCGGTGCATGCCCTTGCCACAGTTTTGGGAGAGCGCATTCGCAAGCTGATGAGGTAGACGTGGTCAGCCGGATGGATATAGAGTAATAACGATAGGAAAGAGACTACGTAAGCTTGATTACCTACCTCGAGTGTGTAAAGCTGAACATTTGCATTGCGATGCGCCAGGCGCTTGATCAGGCTCTGGACTGCTTGGTTGGGACCATTCGGGTCGCTCGATACTTTGTCGCAGACCTCGAGGATGGCCCCCCAGTCCTCCGACGTAAGGTTCTCGTCGGTCGCCTTGGCTGAGAGGAAAGCTATGTTAGTGTGTGTGGCCATATTGGGGGCTGTATGTGGTAGCATTGCTTTCTTGCGTACCGATCACTTCGTCATAAGGTCCGACTGCTGTTCCCCGAAACATGGTGGGCAGCGGGTGGGAGAAAAGACAATCCCTATGTCCTCAAGCCTTTTAGCAGAAATCGATGCGGAATTCCCTCTTATATTATCTGTGACGTGGTGTTAGGTTTCTTGTGACAAGCGAATGGCTCAAACGTATGATTGTGGAAGTTGATGTAGGTAGGTAGTAGTAGCAAGGCGATAGTGGTGGTAGTTTAAAGAATCTCGGATCCTTGAATGGTGGAGGTATACAAGATTTCCAAGGTTGGTTACTGGGTCCTAAGGTGCAGCCTAGAGGAGTACATAATTGATGACGTTGGCTCGTGCTTGCTTATACCGGCACAGTTCCGTACCTAACTCTCAGCAGTCAATTGGACCTAATAGCCCCAATCGTCCCAGCCTCGGGGCAATGTACGCCTAAGCTCAGGGCCTAGGCTAGCTCGCAAGGTACCTAGCGAGGTACACCAATCCACCCATGGACCCTTTTTGGTAAAACAACACGCAAGATGGTGACGTTTAAAGAATTCGGAAGCTTCCAAGGCTCTATCAATATCCCAACTGCGCCCCAACCTTTCTATTCCAAGCCTGCAAGGCGGAGCTAAGGGCGAACTTCGGGCTTTGGCGCAATTTACAATCTGAAGATCCCCATAACTTAATATACATATATGCTATATAAACCCCGAAGATACGTATTCATGGATATAATAATTAAAAGAAGTGAATTTGTGAGTATGTAAAAAGTAGTTCGTCGCATACCAGTGATACCACATACTGAGCTGGTCTATATTCATCATCAGTAGCACCAGTTTGCTACGCATCCTTTCGTGTGTCACATACCTAGGTAGTGCAAGTATATTGGGCAGGTGATTATCTGACAATATCCAGTGATATGGTGCGATATATAAGACTTGGAAATGCATATGTATTTCGATTCAGCTCTTTAAATACCCATCTTCTAATATACAGACCCAGACTCAATCGAAATAGCATCCCCCAAGACACTTATTTGTAGTCGTCTGGGTATGACTCACTATAACTCGTTCTATCCCGTCTACTGATGCCCTCCGGACGGGCCTGTATCCCGGGCTGCCTCGCGTAGTCTCATAGCGCCTTATCCGCCGTTACCCTAAGCGCGAGACCAGGCGAGGCGGTGCAGAATACCAGATGTTCCGCGATGGGTCCGTCCCCCCCTTTCCGAAAAACGCCGGACGGTCTTCCTCGAGCGTGCCATGATAATGAACCTCAAAAGACCCGCTCTAGACTCCGGCCGTTATGAGAGTAAAAATCATGGTCCGTCCCAAATGTCATCGAACTCCTGTCAAATTTCCAGCCCATCCAAAAAATAAAAGCAATGGCAATAGCAATGACAATGACAATCTGTAAGTATAGATCTCTAAGGGCGAACCACGTCTTGTGGGATCGGAGCCCCGTCCTCCTCTGCTGGGGATTTCCTATGTGCCACTTATATTCATCGATTCGCGGCTGAAACGTTACACAACAATCTATGGTAATGACGATATGCAAACTCGCGTTTGGGTCGTAGGCGAGTGGTTATGGCGTGGTGGTGGTGTTGTATGAAGTGGTTACCAGCGACGGCTCCTATGACTGGTCTCGTATCCTCCCCTATCGCTAGTCGATCCTACGCTACCGCCGCCCCGACCTTCCTCGAGACTGCGGCGCGATTGCTCCCGGGTGATCTCCGACATATCGAAAAGAAGCGGCTCATCATCGGCCTCATCTGCAACAGCGCCGGTTACTCCCAAGCCAGTAGCGCCCCCGCGAGAATATCCTCTGCCGAATCTGCCGCTGGATCCAGCAAGACTGGCGCTTCCCGAATGGGGAGGCGTCATCCCTCGGCCGACGCTGCTGCCGTAGCGTCTGCTGTAAGGAGAATTGGAGTATCCAGTATAAAGCCCACCCGGAGGTCGGACTTCGCGTTCAGCAGACTCTGATACTTGTCCCATCATGTCTGGGGGACTCGTAGCCCTGATATCCGCTGGCGACTGTAGGAGGCCGGGCGCGTCTACCGCACCGTCTGCTTCTGCCGCGCCGAGACCTAGTAGAACACTAAGACTAGGGGGGTCGCGATCTTCTGCGCCGAGGCTGATGCTGCGATGAGCGTCAACGTCTTCATCATCTGCTAGCGCACGGTTCTGAAGAGCAACAGCAACAGAGCTAGATCGTCTTGCGTGTGGATACGGTCGCGGGGAAGTAGGAATGTCAATCGCACCCTCGTGGGTGGTTTGTGCGCTGACGGTCGGTTCTTCCGCGAGACCCTCGATGTTGCGCGATCGTGACGCAACCCGCGTGGTCGGTGCGTAGTCGACACTTGAGTTTTCACTCAAGCGCGATGGAATAGCTGGTGTATGTGGTGTGTGAGGTGATAAGGGTTTTCCAGGGGATGTTGACGTCGACATGCCTGGAACGTTGGCCAATTGTCGACTAGAGGAACTAGATGACCTATGCAGTTGCATAGACGAATTCATCGATTCTGTGAGCGCATTGTTCGACTCACGCATAAGGTGGAATTTGGAAAGTTGAGCTGCCGTTCTCTTAGTCGCTGACTCGCCTTTCTTGGATGGTTCGAAGCTCTGCAGGGTCTTCTTGCTTTCAATCATTTTCAAGAAACTTTGGATGCTGTCATCATCAGTTTGGAGTGACCCTGAGCTGCCGCCCGCGCCAAGTTCATTCAAGAGACCGGAACCTGGTTGGGCAACGGATGACGATAAACTTTGTTTGCCGCTGCTGTTTTGGTCATCATCTCCTCGACTAATTGAGGGTCGGTTGCGGCGATGACCAAAGCTACTACTAAATCGATTGGAGACGGATGGCCTGGGTGAACTAGCGAGAGGGGTGTCTGTTGCGGTAGGAGGTGGCGCCGCCCGTAAAGAAGCCGGCATACCAGCGGTGAGTGACGAACGATTCCTCACGTGAGTGTTTAAAGCAGAGGTTCGGTTGAGAGAACGGGGCGATGGTGGAACATCTTGGTCTTGACGAGGCACGGGTGACCCTGAAAGAGAACCATGTTTAAAGGGCGATGATTGGAAGGAGACAGATGGTCGTCTTGCTCCGTCCGCCTGTCTAAGCGACGGCCGGTGAGCTAAGTTAGTAATTGGGAGGGAGTGCGGAGGAGCCTCGACGCTTGAAGGCCTAGAATCGGGCGGTGAACTCGTATCTGAGCCTGGGGCCTTTACGGCTTTAAGGGCAGTCAGCGGACTCGTACCAGTAGGACCCTCGCCGTGAAAAGTAGACAAGCTGCCATATCGATGTTGGTTCTCGGTGATGTCTAACGTGTGCCGATGGTAGGGTAGCGATCCCACCTCTGGTGCGTATGAGTCGCGACGTCCATGACCACGATGGGCTAATGATGGCTTAAACATGTCGTCGGAAATAGCCATCTTAATATGGGAGCTTAGTAGAGATTCGGTCTCGACGACCTGGAAATTGCAATGGTTGCGGTAAGACACAGAAACGTAGAAGCGTCCCACTGGGACCTCAAGATCACCAAACATATAGTCCGTTGAGACATCTCCTCTACCATCGAATAAGGGTGTTCTCAGGGTATCTAAGGCATAAGAAGGAGGTTCTCCCGAGTACACCCGGCAGCGGGTCGTTAGTGCTGGATGACTGCCCTTAGTTTTAGAATTTCTGGCGAGTTTCCAGGCAGGTAAGATTCCTGTCGTTGTGTATATGGATCGCATCAAGACAATGGCCTTCTTGTACACCGTCGGGAGAAGGGGACCAAAGTCATCTAGTTCATCGAGCGTGGAACCCTTAAGCTCAACACGCCATCGCTCTAATACAACTTCGGTAATTGGCTCTCCGCGGCGCCCAGAGCTGCTATCACTGGACTGGTCGGAAGAATTGAGAGCGTCGAGAACATCCCACCGCTTCCCGTTCTCATCTATAATAACTAAGCTCTGGCCGGGTTTTAATCGAGACGCATCGAGGTAAGTTTCGATTACGAGGGGAGGTGGACGGTTTTCAAATCCGCCGCAATATTTCCACACACGGAACTCTTCTCGAAAGTCATCGATATCGTCTGTGTCGAGCTGGAACTACATGAGGACCCTTCTTGTGAGACACTGTACCTACTTGTGCAACGCTTTTCTTCGGGATCTAGACTTACCCATTTGCTTGTCCTCCTCTCCCGAGACCCACCTACAAGAATCGGGGTCACTTGTATTCGAGCTTGTAATATGACGGTGCTGGCTTTGGAATAGATGTTCTGGATTGGGGGTTGTCTGTGAGCATCGTGGTTGCAGTAGTTAGTTCAATGGGTACAAAACCAACCTGTATGATCTGGTCCAGTTTCTTCACAGAATCTCGACCAGGACCAATATCTCCACGGTTTCCTCCAGTTGTTCCTACAGCCATTCCCTCCTGAGCCCTAGAGCTTGGCCTCGACGGCGGGCGACCAACAGGACTAGACGGATCTCTCTGGTTGTTGGTTCGTGTGGGATTCGTTTGGGGTGACGAGGCGGGGGAGGCTGTACGCGGCGGGGCGCGGGGGATTTGATGCATTTTGAAGTCGTTGCAAGTCAGGCTACGGGCAGCCTGATGGACGGTTACGGCAGAAGGATGGCAAGGTCGATGGTCTATTAATCGAATCGGGCTATGTACAATCCCAGTGATACCTTGAAAACGAGTTGTTAATGGCGTATTGCGCCGGCGATATTGCTGGCAAGCTAATACGTCTCACAAGGAACCAACTAGCTTAGATAGAGGCAGAAAATGTAGTTCGATGCCACCGAACTTTGGCATCCATTGTTCGTCACCTCGAAGGTAGGGCAGGCAGATAGGCAGGCAGATGGATAGGCGGATAGATTAGGTAGGTATCCACAGTATTATACTAGAGAAAGTATCGAGAGGCCAACCAGAGGGGCGGAGGTGGCAGGTGGCAGGCTAGGCGGGTTGTCGAAACACGTAGGCAGACATACAGGAACGGTATAATACAGAACAAAGCACCGATAGTTTTTGAATTGTATTGTGCTGGCGTTGAGCGGAACTGTATGGACGGCACTCGGTAGGCGTAGAACGTGGCGGGCGGCTCTGCTAACTGGATGCGGGTGGCTGCAGGGTTGAGGGAGAGCTATGTAAGGGTAAAGGGTAAGCTAGAATGTTAGGCGGACTGAGCCATGGTGAGGGAAAAGGTTTATAGGTGCTTGGATGATTTGGATGGCTTGGATGGCTTGGGTGGTGGTGGTAAATAATTGCGCTGATACGTTCGTTTTGTTGTGTGTGCGTCTGGGTTGATTGCAGGACGGGGCCAAGAAGCAAATCGCAGATCGCAAATCGTAAATCGCAAACCGGGGAGAGGCTCAAGGTTTAGTGCGTGGTCATTGCTATCGACCCAATCCGTGCGGGTATATTACGATTAGTAGTAGCTGGAAAGGGAAATGGATTCGGGGTCTGGTCTGAGGGTTCAAGTCAGAAATTGAAATCAGAATCGAAATCAGGATGAAAGAACTCTAGTGAAAGTGAATGTGTGAATGTGAATGCCAGAAAGAGTCAGACGGGTTACGCCTCGTGATCTTCTTCCCAGGTTCTCAAGCAACCTTGTGGCCATCCGTCATCGGTCCGGACCGTACTAACGAAGATTGGTGGAGAGAGAAAGTATACCTATATGGATAGGGAGGTAGGCCTCTGTTCTGGGGCTAGGAAGCCGAAGCGAAGCAGCAGCATGAGATAGAAAAAGATAGGATGACGAGCCGACCGCCTGATAAGAGAACTACACTAGACAAAGTAAGCCAAGACCCTGTGACAGCCTGTTGATTGGCTGGCTATGACGACTTTGTTAGCTGTTTTTGTAAAGTTCCTAGAGATATCCTAAAGATACGTAGCTACGAATTGAGTTGTACCTACAAGGGAGTCCCTGTCCGGTATATTAGACTCTTATTACCGTTCAATAGATCAATTGTTCAGTGTTCGACGTTCCTATTGTTCAATGTTATAAGTCGAGACTCTAGAACTTCTATTCTAAGACAACAGGAACATTTAAGACGTAAGACTATTGCATTCTATAATTATTCGAGAAGCTGGCATGCGATTCTACAAAGCCGATTCGATAGGGACATATTAACAAGTGAAAGAAAACGACAAAACAAACGAAAGAAAGCTATTGATTGTTGCTTGGATGCATGCATAGGGGCGGGAACTTGCAGCAGCAACAATTCGTCGCTTTGATCGATTGACTCACTTGTCACTGACCAAATGCAACCCTGAGTCCTACGACGACCCTCTATTTGACCTCCAAGGTGCTCCAAACTACTCAAAGGTGCCTGGCGAAGCTTACTTGGCTTATTGCTAACCTGGGTAGCTAGCTAGCTTAGCTGCAGGACAGAACTGCAGCCATATAGGCAGGCCACAGGCACAGGGCCACGCATTGCCATCCATCTCCACAGGCGCCAGAGCCAAGAGACAGCGACAGAACTACTACTATGTATGTAGCTCTCGGTGTTCACCCGTTCATTGGCTTCCTGCAGGCTGCGGGACTGAAACATGACCTATCAAATACAAGTACATATTAATGGAACGCACGTACTTCCTCGGCGATTGGGGGATAAGTGAAGCTGGGGGATGGTGTTCGGCATTTGGCTCTCTTGATTGTCTCCGTCGATAACGTCCTGTTACTCTATGACGAAACTAGCCTACCGAAATGTGCTGAGGCTGACTGCTAGACCTCCGATCAAGCTAAATTAGTATGGTACATCCTACCTTATTCCAACCATGTATGATAGCAGGTATCATTCGTTATTATTACTTGCAGTTTACCAATCTCTGTCACCCTGATGGGAGGGTGTTAATAGGTAGGTCACACTTACACCAATACCATCCGAGTAACCTGTGCCCGTACCATACACACACCATATAACATTCCCTGATAAGACGGTCTGAAGTGAACTAGACCTCCGCGACTTATCTGTTGAGTGTATACTGCTCCTACCTGTGTTAGGGACTATTTGGTTAATATGCAAGCCAGGCTGCGTTGACATTTATCACGGCTAGCTCGGACGAAATGCAATTGGGCCACTTCACTCACTACACGACTTGCTTTTAGCAATCATCTGCCATCCGCCTGCATTATACAACGTGACGTGTCGATTAAATATAAATGACATCTATGAACACTTGCATATGTGCTTTTTTTTGGTCCTACTGGAAGCTCGTTTCGAGTAGATGAGGTTTCCTATCTCTCAGTCCCAACAGCATCTCACCGAACAATCCATTAGCCCAGGAAAACCACTCGCGCGTCCATACAGTTGCGTCGAACGTATCTACGGACTCGTGAATCAATCCCAGCCCATCGGTCGAGGAGACCAGCATCTGCAGCCCCTCGAGGATCTCGCCGTCGTCGTCGGAAGTGAGGAGGGACGCGATGATCGACATGGGCCACGCCTTGCCGGGTCCGACATGTGGACCGCCAGTACTGGATGCAGGTTAGTATTTTAGTGGCTTTCCATCGTGTTCTCATGATATAAAGCAGACAGACATACCCATTCAGTACGGGTCCGTGCATGTAATACGGGTTCCACGTCGAAAGGACGAATTTGCGCGTGTTCTGATACGTCTCGTCGGAGGCATCGAGATAGTCCAGAATCGGCGCAGCCAGCAAGCTCGGCACATTCGCATCGTCCATCAAGTTGCTCGATCCGAATCCGTCGATCTCGTACGCGTAGATCTCGCCAAAGACCGAGTGCTGCACCTTGCCGTGGGTTTCAATGCCTTCCCGCACGCTGGCGGCGAAGTCGCTCATCTGTTTCGCCAGTACGGAGTCGTGCGCCCGCATGATTTCCGCGCATTTCCCTAGGTAGCTCGAGAATTGCATGTTCGCCGGAATGAACAATTGGTAGATAGTCGAGTCGTCCGATGGCCGGAACGCGCTACGCACCAATCCGGTGCCGCCTTTGACGGGGTTGCCGGCTCCCGAGTTCGTAAGCGTCTCTGTTGCGCTGGTGCTTTGTCGTTCGAACGTGTAGGGCGACTCATTGACGGAGCCGTCATCAGCGTAAGTCCCAACGAGGAGGCCCTCTGCGACATTAAGAATTGTCTTGATTGTGTCAATCCATTTGTATCTGCCGAAAAAGTCGACATCGTCGGTCTTATCGTAGTAGTCATATGACAATTGGAGGAAAGCCGAGATGGAGTCAAGTTCGTACTTGCACTCAAAGACGAAGCTCGTATTATATGGGGGCTTCACCTTATCGGTGTCTGCATACCCATTGTTTTCCGGTGGAAGCCCGGACTCTGCTGGCGCTTGAAATGCATTACAGTATGGGTTCTTTAGGATATATCGTGCTTGTAAGTTGATCGCACCACGATATAGAGAAGCTATTGAATAAGGGTCATTGGTGACCTTGAGCAATGATTTATAACTGCGCAATTGGTTCGCACTGTCGCGAAGCCACATAGCCACGATATCTCCAGTCGTAATGAAGGTAAGCTTGAAATATGTCAGTGTGATTACCCGAGGAGCACGGATACAGATCAGCGTCAACATACCTCTTCTGTCGAATCATCGGCCGCAAAACCTCTCCATGTCACCGTAGTGTCCAGTGTGTTGGGAAACGTATTTTCAAATAGCCGGAAGAGGTCTGGGTCCTTGACCAGCTCCTTCATATCCGAAATGGTCACCTCAACATCTGATGAGTTGAACTTCCGACATCCCGTCACTGGTCTTTGCATTGAGAGGTGATACTTCCCAGTTGAGAAGGGCTCATGGGTTTCTCTCGCAAAAGCCGAGTAGTCGGGGCATTGCGCCGAAGCTATACGAAGGAACCCCGAAAGGAAACCGAACAGCAACAGTAGTAGAGACATGATACCTAACTCTAGGTCTAGGAGGGATCCCCAAGAATAGGTGGAGGTGAACAAGACACACATGCAGGTGTGACTCCCCGATTGAAAAGGGCGAGGCGCCCAGTAATATTTGAACTCATTGATCGGATCAGTCGTTTGTCTCTCAGGTCTTGGTTTCTAGACCGCGGATCGACGCCAAGCTAGCCCTGTCACGCTGTTTGCTGAGAGCTTTTCCGACTGGCCATGTTTATCCCCTTGCAGGTCTCTCTGTGCAAGCGGGCGTATGACGTTTAATTTGGGGAGCCACCATTGCAGTAGTTCGAGGGCACAACAAAGAATAGAGCCGAGAAAGGTATGAGAGAATGCGGGGGAAAGACGTGAGTGGCTTGATGCGGGATACGGACACTGGGCTCTTGAGGGGGAACACCACAGCGGCGGTAGCACATCGTCATTTGGTTCTTTGTTGAAGGGTTATTGGTAGGACCGTGTAGGACGATGACATGGGTTGGGCTATATCCTTCCGAAGCCTGATTCCTCTCTTTGTGAGCTTCCTAATGAAGCTTCAATGATCGGCATTTCCCCGCCTTTGAGGCTCGTGGTCAGTCGGGGTAAGATGCCTGTGAATCACATCGTATTGTACATGGGAAACCAACAGGGGCCGCAATTGGAGAGCCCAAATTCCCGGAATAAAGTTACCTCACTTGGCGCAATGGTTTAAGTAGCCTAGGTATGAGTTGACTCATTTTGATTTAATATGGTCCGTAGGTAATGTTTCCTTACCGCTGAAGGATTAATGGCATGTCGGAGCATTCTTCACAGCGATAGATACGTGTGCTATGTATTAATTAGGTAAAGAATTCAAGTTCAAAAGTCATAATGTGGAGATATAGATTTCGTATGATGGCTGCCTCATGTCATGCTTTATTTCGAATTAGGTGATATTATGCGATAACCGCATATATTCTCACCTCCAGCTCCGACTTTTCATATTGTTATCACATTCAACCTCGGAATCGTTGACCTACAAGGGAAAGCTACCTCGCCCAAACTGAGTGCGTGTTTGGTGGCTTTGGAAAAGGTCTTCGAGTTTTCTCATAACAAAAACGATAGGTAAGAACTCATCCCTGGTGTGGATATGCGGTGCTCAGGCGGCACAGCAATACCAGCGCGTTCTCCGTTGTTTTGATTATGTAAACATATATGTTTAATTGGCGGATAAATCGAATTGATTTTCGTTTAAAAAAAAGCGTTACAGCTTCCCAGCATCACGAACGTGTCCATCTGTCTAGCTAGTGGCTATTCGCATCACTACCCGAAAGAGCAGCCGATATGCTCCTTTTGCTCCATGTGTTAAGGCTCAATCTCATTAGTGCCAACTTACTTCATATTCCGTGGATTGAACCAAACATCGATTCCTAGAGAAGAGATCACATTCCAAACAATCCGATATGAGCTGGGGTAAAGTCCAATTGAGATTTGAGTTGATCTAAGTATTCTAGAAACTAGCTATATACATTGGAAGAAGTCTAAACAGAACCTCTAGCTTTCCTCAGATGAAGGCTATCACGACGCAAATTGCTCCCCACATGTCTGTCCCATTCAGGTTTCTGCCTTACTTAATACGTTGGATGAGCTTGTCACCAAGACCCTGGATGCTGGACTCGAATTCGTTATAGTTCTTCGCATCCCATTTCGCGCCGTTCTTGCCAGGGACCGCGTCGGAGCCAGTGAAGGCAATGTACAGCACGTCGTTCTCGTCGTGGCCGCTGTTTCCATTGATCGACTTCCCGTAGCACGCGGTAGCCAGTGAGATTGAGGCTTCTCCGACAACCGACTTCTCGCCATCGTCGCCGTTCTCGTCGCCCCAGACTCCGTAAATCTAACCTCGTTAGTTGGATGTCTATTTTATGATGGTGGTAAGTGTTTCTTACGAGCTTGTCGCCGCATACGACGGCCATCACGCTCAATGGCTCGATGCCGTGCTTCTGGGGGTCGAACTCCTTGAAGCCAGGCTTCGATCCAACATTTCCGAAAACGACGTACGGGTGGATGTTGGCATCCAGGTCCCTCACACCCTTGCCGTATCCTCTAACGGTGTCGGCGAACGAGGTGATCGATTGAGTATCGTCGGACTTTCCACAGCGACCATCGTCAGCGGCGCTGCCTTGGGTGCCGTCGCAGTCAATGTCCATATTGGCGAATTGGCCATTCTTGCCCTGGATGTAGATGACCTTGGAGTCTTGCAAATGGTCGCCACAGTAGGCAAAGGCTACAGAGCTTGATTAGCCTTGGATTTGTGCGTCTTGTCAAGGATTTGCCGAATACTTACAGTTGTCGTTGTTATATTCGCTGTAGAACCCCGATGCTAATTTGGAGCTGCATTGACCCTTACTCTTGATGCCGTTGTAGAAGTTCCGAACGTTCGAGGGCACGTCCCTTGCGAGAGATGCGCCTAGAAGCATGGAGACGCCGAGAAGACTTTTAAGAGACATTTTGACGTGTTCGAAGATGGCGGGTTATTCTAGATATCGATTGAAGGGCGTGAGTGCTCAGCTTGAAGATTTCGACCCATGATAGACCGGGCGATCTGGTGTTATTTATGCGAATCCTCATGGGGGCTGCTGATGGGCGTATGGCCGCTTGTAGAAGGAGCATCAATTGGCGATTACAGTTACAGGGCCCCAGTCCTGAGCTGGCCGCCATGTTAAGCCGCAAGTCGATCAATGTCTAGGACGAGACCTAGGTAGATCGGCGTCTATAATTAGGCTGGCATTCCCCTTTACGGCTCCTTATGGCGACGCGGGTAGGGCTGCGGCTGAGGTGAGTGACATTTTGTTAAGTAATTAATTAATTTGCGTAACACAATTCAAGAACTGGTAAGCCCCTGATTAGTTACAGCTGAAATATTTGATGACATCAACTTCTTGCATATTCTGACAGATCTGCCCAATATCATACCAATGCTTTCCATAGACGTATAAATGCCGCGCAAAGACACTCTATTCGCACAAAGCAATTGCCTATTTGAGGTCCTAAGTATGGCGACACAGACATCAATCATTTTAAGAAGTTACCTAACGATGATCTTCCATTTACATCGCCTCATTGGCCTGCTCGTACCCTGAACGTGCCACCTCCCAACCCACACATTGTACCTCCTTCCAAACGTAGAACTGCCGTGTTTAAATAAAACTCGGTTCCATACATGGCCACCGAGTTCAGGACCTTCATACTTAATATTAACCATGTCATGCGGCCTCTTCAGAGAGGCTCTTCTCCTACATCTTACCACCCGCAAGAAAATTGCTGACTTGTGCAACATAATATTCAGCTATATTTTCTTCAACTTAGTAGAAGTTGCCGTCTCATATGGAGACGTTAATAGGTCTCGTCGTATCTTCAAAATCGCAAATTATTTCTCATTAATATAAGATGTAGGCCTATTACCACCTACTAAGGTTACCTTGTCTAAACGAGCGAATGTTACCAGGCCATTATAACCCCAGCAATATGTTGACGAAATTGGACACCGAATACCTGATGAGCCATTCTCACACCGTATGTATTGTTTATCATCGAGTGCACGGGAGACAGGTAGTTGAATACCAATAATCGAGAATAAAAAGTAAAATGTTCCCGGAATAGGGGTATTCGCTGTAGCGTTTACCACCGAGAACATTATCGATGGTCCATTTTAACCAATTTTTCGAAAGCCTCGTCACTTTCATCGTCCAAGTCGCCTCCGCCATCCGGTAACGAGGCTCGCAGTCTCCGGGCTTCCATTCGCTGTCTCTCAGATTCACTCTGTCGCGAGGGGTCCGTTGCCAGAGCTTTCGAGTAGGCATGGACACATCTGGCTAAGATACTGGCTGGCACCTTGACAAGTTTCCCGATAGCTGTTGAGTTTTCTGTTTCTTTTCTAGTGGTGGCATTAGTGATAGCTCGCCGGGAGACCTTTAGTATTCACTCACATAGCCTCGTTGAAGCGACCTTGCTTCAGAGCGACATCGCCCGCCCGATACGCACAATAAGAGCTAAGCCAACTGAAGCGGGCAACTGTCCCAGACGTTTCTAGTAACTGCTTAGCTATTCCGGCATGGTTCTTGGCGTCGTCAAGGTTATTCATCCTTGTCCGAAGTGAAGCGAATGTGAGGTGACCACTAAACCAGGTAAGTTTGAAGTTCGCCTTGTGCTAATAGGAGTGGCATACTAAACCTGCATATACCAACTTTTCAGCCTATCCGCAGTCTCTAATGCCTTACCTAACACCTCCTCGGCCTCCTCATATCTACCCATACAGTAATAATTCCGCGCTATGTTATATCCCCAGACTAATTTTCTCGATAGGACCCCTCCGGCCGGGCCTTCATAAACCTTTTCGGCTTTAAGCAGCCACTTCAGACCTTCATCGTAACGCCCCTGAGTACCAGCAGCCATGCCAAGGCCGTTATACGAGAGAGCCACGAGCAAGTCATCTGGGGCTAGTAACTCCAGACGAATTTGGAGGCATTCTCTCATTTCACTTTCTGATCTAGCAAACTCAGAAGTACAGAAGTGGTACATGCATTTTAGATACTGCAATAGTGCCCATAGCAATACATCTTGCTTATCTTTCGAGCATCTATGATAGGCACAATCAGCGGTTTCGAGCAATTCAGAGACCACATTCAGAGTGTCATTATCATGTATCGCACTGCTAACTGATCAGTAAGCTATCCAATAGAGGAAGTCCGACATACTTGGCTGAGTTAGTGAGCAGTCTGACAAAATCCATGTTGGGCTTAAGGGGATTTTCCTTAGTCTGCGAGTCCCTGTAGTGTTTCGCTAGGGAAAGGACTTGTGGTATGTACCGCTCGTACATGATCCATTCGTCGTCGTCGAATTTGGTTGAACTTTGCGACGGTATCTTACCAAGTAACAATGTTACAGCAGCTTCGAACTCCTCTTGTGGGTTGTTCATTCTCGCTCGATACTCTGCTTGCACTAGTCGATGTACCCTAAAACTACCTTGTTGAATATTCTTTCTTAGCAAGGCGTGATGGGTCAGTTCCTCGATAGCCTCACCAAAGCTGTTCGCTATTAACGTATTGAACAACCCTAGAAAGTGTTGCGGCATACCTTAAGTCGTCTACGCAAAACGACAACACATCTGGCAACTTATTAGGCGTCACAACTGTGAACACTTCTATAGGTACCGAGTCAGCGGAGAAGAAGCTTAGGATTCCAAGGCAAGCCTGGGCTTGGTTACTGAGATTTTCAAAGGATATCTCCCACACTGTATCTAGTGCATGCTGATAGCCTAGATATTTCCACCCATTTTTCTTCTCCTTGTGTAGGCGCTGCTCATACCTGACGTACATGGTATGAAATTCGTCCATGGAGAAATTCCTCGCGTTGATGAGAGCAGCCATTTGATTGAGGGCGAGTGGTAGGCCGCCCAATTCCTTTGCTATCCTTTTTGCTGCTTCTAGCTCATCGTCGACGTGGCGTCTATTAGTCGCCATGTGGAGTAAAAAGGCAGCTCCTTCGGAATCGTCAAACTCATTGACTTCTAGGCCGATGTCGATAGGAACAGTAGCAATCGTGATGTCTCTAGTGGTTACAAGTATAGCCCCATGTTTAGACGTGGGCCAACAGTCCTCGAGAATATCGTGGTTATCAACGTTGTCGAATATGAGCAGCCACTTGGCAGCTGGTGTCGGTTAGCAACTTGCTGGTTCACAAATATCCTTCCTGCGTCTCACATGTGTTTTGCAGCCAATCTAGTACCAGTATCATATTCTGTTGATAGGCCTGGGGGCTTGCTTTAGGGTGCTTCAGAGCATCGAGCGCAACTCTGCTAAAGCTTTGTTGGATAGATAACGGATCTTCAGCGGATATCCAGAGGATTGTGTCGAGATCATCGACTCTCTGATACGCGTAGGCAAGCGCTATTTGAGTCTTTCCAATGCCGCCAAGGCCACACAATGCTATAGAAGACAGGGGACTACCAGTGTCTCCAGGCCTAAGGTGATCATCTAGCCGCTGTAAGATGTCCTGGCGACCATAGAATCGACGATTCTCTGCCACTGGGAGAGTATTGCATGGCAGAGATACTTCCTGCTGGAAATTCCTTAACGAAAGTAAACTCTGAAGAATCGAGACACGGTCCATTTGATGCGCGTCTCTATCCGCCATCTTGGCTATCTTTTCAATACGCCTTACCGCGTTTGCGATGTTCTGATATGTGACATCGTAAACGGCTGTTAGGGCACCCCATACCCCTTTATCCAGCCGGACTGCGAAGTAATGCCGATTAGTCTGCCATCGAAAAGGCATTGGTATAGGTATAGTATCACCATGTAGACATACTTTCATGTCCCTGCCCTTTATTACGGAACGTCGTAATGATTTTCAGCCAGAGGCTAACAATTTCCTTATTTACGGTAACTGTATCCCTCTTGACTGTTTCGAAATCGACAATCTTGCGATTACAGTTGTTCGAGTCCCGAAGTTCGTAGCCGATATTTTCTAGCCATCGAGTGATATCGTTCAAAGGGCTGAAAGGTCCCGTACTCGCGAGGGAGAGCTATTTGAGTTTATTATATCAATTCTAATGGATGAGAATAGTTATCTGCCTTGCCTTGAAAACGAGGAATAGGAGACCCCACATCATGGAGGTGTCCACAGGATTTGCCATCATATTGACGAAGTTTTGGGCGAAAGTCTCATAATGGTCTAGAGTAGGGCGGATGAGGTTGATCGCCTTCTGAGAGGACTCATTTGGGTATTCAATCAAGAGCTTCCGTAACTCGATGAGGAAATCTTGAAGGGATCTGACTAGTAAAGCGCGCTCGTGATCGCGTCGTTCTAGTGTTTTTTCGCATTCTTCTATTGCATTCTCCCATGACTGGACGTATATCTCGTCGCTAAACCGTATACATTAGTAACACTTGACTTGTTGGCATCGCCCGACTATTGACTTACTACATAGCCATTGGATTGCTAGTACTTGAGAGTGAAATAGGTATATGCATCGTGCTGCTTCGAGAAAGCCTAGTTATCTAGAGCTATTGGGCACATAACCATGGGGTGGCTCGGGGGCGAGCCTTATCACCTAGTTTGGCCTGATTAACGGAGGGGCACCCTCATGACGCCTGCAGAAAGCAGGCTGGGGAGGGATTTAAAGCCGTGTATGCCCGGCCGCGCCACGTTATCGGCATTCATACCCAAGCTCTGTAGCCTGCTTAATGATAAGTCGGCTCTCTATGCTTTCACCATTAGGATTCTTTTGGGCATCTTGGGATGTGTCTGGCCATCTGAGCTTTCAGACCTCATCGGCCCTCCTACAATGAAATGCAACCATCCTTCATGATTGAGCCTCAAAGCGGGGGCGTTGCTTTAATGATGTGTACGAGGCTATAACCTCGGGTCGGGAAGGGTCCTCTTCCTAGCGTCATGGGTGCTATCGAATTGCCGTTGATGTGTGCATCCGCTGCAGCAAGCCGACATACGTCTTAGTCGACCTGCTACAAGGATGGGTTACAACAAGCTACCTAGAAAGAAGCTACGCATCCCGAGGTTTACTACCGACAGACTACATGCCTTAAGCGAAGCAAGAGCATTATTCATCAACACTTGCTCTGGAAATGTCGATAAGCCTACCCTAAAGGATGGCATAAGGATATTCACGGATCTTGTGGAAAAGCGGATGCTGGGCTGCGAAAGTACTCTTACCGAACTAATGAAGAGCCTAGGGATGTATCAACCGACATCTCCTTATTTAGAGCGCCAGTTCCGATTGTGTACCACGATTGTCGGTTTTATTAGGTCTGCCACTGCTCAGACAACAATAGACGACATTTCGAAGCAAGTTTACGATCACTTCGACGTATCGACTGTCGACGATACACCCCATCAAGATATCCTTCGCCATCTAATATTTGCTGTTATCGGCTGGTCTACTATGTTGTACACGACTACACTCGAAGTGACGGATGCGGACTTCTCCACAGTCATATCGAGCCAGCCTACAAATGGGTCAGCAAGCCACTCTGTCATACATATCACGGACTTATCAGAAAGACCAATTGGGACCCTCCTTCGCAACTACGGGCTTATGCCAATAGCTTGCACGTCTGCATCTCAGAAGGTCCGAGCTGACCTCATTGTACCACATCTGAATTTCTACTCTCTATCGCGACTTGGCGATGTAACGGTTATCTGGGTGGAAAACCTCTCGGAACACTGCGAATTTGATCGATATGGTAAGAAGAAACAGTTGAAACTGTTTCGTCTACCTTCGCTATGTGCCAAGATTTGCCTGAGTAAAGAGGGTGATGCTCTTATTGACAGGTAAGAAGTCTTCTGATGGAAACTCGCCGTTGGGACAAGGTTCAGGCTTATCTAACCTCCTATTTCAGGTTATCCAAGTCTCATATTTGCCATAATGATTGCCAGTGGAACTCTGAGCCTGTTGCTAAAGCATACTTAGTTGAGGTTCTGTTGAGTTATCGATTATTATTCGGACAACATTCTCTTTCTCGTCGACTCTTCAACAGACGGGAGCGGAAGAATATAATGCGAAGTGGAGCTCTTGACCCTTTACTTAGTGCGCTTTGCGGCTCCAAGGATATTGATGACTTTGATGATGTCGGGCAACTTCTCCGTGAGCATGGTGTCTACGGTGCACATGTCAACTTTCCCCATTTGGGCCCACGACTCATAGAGTTGGCCGAATACAGCAGCAGTCAAAGGCCAAGGAATCTTATTGAGGTTTGGAGTGATCAACGGGACCCTGAGAGACTACTTACATTTAGAGCGGTTATTATTATAGGAGGTGCCACTATTTTCTTGGGCATCCTTCAAGTTTTCGTAGGGATAGCACAGATAGTTGTGGCTATTCAAGATTAATCACTAATCGACAGATCCCTTTCTTTGTTATCTATTATATAGTAATCCATAGCTATACCCCGGGGAGTGGGCGCCGATTTGGATTGTTCTACGTATGTAAATCTGTTCTATTTGTGAAGTCTAGTAATTTCATTATAATAATCCTAAATGATATACTATGTATGTAGTCAGAAGCTAATTGAAATGTACAGTAGTGACTGGTTTGTATATATGATTAAGACCTAGCTCTGATATATGAAGCTATATCTTACCTACCTAGGTACTAGGCACGTACATATGCGCTTATATGATTACACACTTAGGTCCTTATATGTTAACTGATTGCATGGAATAAACTAGCACATTTCGTTCGAGTTGATTTGAATCTAGAGAAAATCGAGACATTTGATTCCTTCGAAAGATACGCTACACTACTCTAGTAGAGCGAGTTTCAATACGACTCGGCAGGCTAGCCCCTATTCCCTCCGAAAGCAAGCCGTAGCACCCATCATACTAGAAACAGCCTGAAAACAATGACAACAGGTATCCAAACACTCATTTCGTCAATGAAATGCTGTGAGTATTAGTGTATCTAGCTATGGAAGAGATATCCCAGTACTACGTACAACTTGAAGACGAAACTACTCATCGTTGTCCCCCGAGCGGACCGAAGCTCCAGTACCGGCAAGATAAACCTTGCCTCCGCGAACAAGGGTTCTTGCCATTTCTGGGTGATTGGACTTTTCGTTCAGCTGGGGGGGAAATGCAAGATGGCTCTGAGCGCGCCAAGTTTGAGGCTTATACTGGATTGGGGGATAGCCAGAACGGTCCATCACCGTGCGCATGTCGAAGTCTCGGTCGAGACGGAGCAGGTTGATGACCTTTGGGTCGCTGATTTGATGTGGGCTTCCAGACATGTTGTCAAAGATATGAGTTTAGATTGAGATGGGGTAAATGTATAGCGAGTATAGATAACGTGGCCTTGTCCTATGTTGGAAATAAGACAGGGACTTGGTCACATTTTGTGGTTCTTATAGAATTTCTTGTAGTTGATACTACTTGGTAATTGATAGCTGGGAGAGAGCCTAGCTAGGTTTACATACATCCTTACGATCCTTCTTGATTCTCCTTTCGGGAGGATTTCAAAATGCATATCAGAGCACCGAATCTTTCCGGGTGGCTATGGGAGGAGGTGATCTAGTGATAGGGTTGAGGCTCTGCCCCATTAGCCAACGTCGGCTAAGCCATCTGTGTGTTCATATGCGGTATAACCATAAGCAAGTCATGAGAAAGGCAATTTTAACAATATTTCACGTACAATTGGTGTACGATTGCGACCCAATGCTACCTAAAAGGCCGTTTAGGCTGTTGCACAGGTAAGATATGTCGTGTAATAGGTTGGGCAGAGATCAAGTGGTCCTTGTCGGTGAATAGGAGTCAATGCCTATTGACGCGCATTGGCATCTTTGGTATACCTAAAGAATCTGAAGCAAACAGAAAACCGATACAAAAAGGCGAATGATGAGGCTGAATGATGATGACTGCATGGGGATGTGTACTTGAACCAAAGACAGAGCAACTAATATGTAGTATTATCCCCTCGGGGACCAAATCGGGGGCCGGTCAGTTGAGTCCATTTTTTTACTCCATTATATTAAAATTAACGAAGTATCTTATTGTCATTTCAACGCGTTATTACCTATATATTTTAACACTTCTTTACTTTGTTTCCATAATTATTAAATAAGGTTTACGCCTTTTAATTCGTTAACCATATAAGATATTCGAAGGTAACTGACCGGCCCCCGATTTGGTCTCCGAGGGGATAGCACATTTAACAACCAGAAATGCATGAAATACGCGGTCTATATCTGCAGGACAATCAATATAGCTATTCTGAGGCGAAGAAGCCTGCATTGCTAAGCGAAGAAGTAGTCATTCTTCGTTTGAGGTTCTAGCTCATCAATCATCGAACAGATGATAGACGCTGCAACCTTTGCACCCACTTTGATATCTGGCTGTGCGGTTTTCTTTCCAGGGTGATGCAGAAATAAGACCCGAGACAACTGGTTGAGATCGTAGAGCGTAGCAAGTGAAGTGTAGTAAATGAATTCACAGTACAATAGGCCAGCGTCCATGGAAGTCTTGGTTGGTATATCCTTAGTGAAGGCTATCATCAGTAGGTTTCTTTTGGATAGCAGTGTATTTCTTACCGGCAGCTCTTTGCGTAGCCGCTGTACAACATAGTCGACATTGAAGCAGGGCTTTAGGACTTTAGGTAATCCTTCCCACTCTCCATCCTTTCCCCCATTTTTGGGCAAAGGCACTCCATCATCACCGACCCAATCATAACCATCGCGGCGAGCCCTTTTTTCAACTTGCCAATAGTCGACGAAGCTCATCCCCAAATGAAGCATTGCATCGATGTATATCTTTTGGCCATGCTTGCTGTGTGGCTCATACACATTCTTATTACCATTCCAGAGTGTTGGAATTATATCCATATCTTTGATGACGTTTCTGAAATCGATCGGATATTTGATGATCCTAATAGGAATGCGCCCATCACGTTCGATACGGTCAGGGAGCTCCATTTTGACATCTTGAGTTGGATTTCTCTCATTCTCTTTGAATGGCTATTACTAGATATGAGCGAACATACAGTAACATATCGTGCTGGGTTACATGCTTCCTACTTACAGCACATGCCGTAACAACTACCTTGTATTCTTTCTCGCGAATCATGATGAGGTATCTTGTTAGGAGATAAGAAAGGCCTGATAATAGAGGAATAATACTACCTAGTAGGTATCGAAACTAGGTACAAGCTTAGATAATAAGCCTTCGGCAAGTCAAGGTAGTGTGCATTGGGCCTTGATATAAGGCTCTGCATATAAGTATGTTTTATAGCTGGCGTTGGTTTACGGCTCTACGAAAGGTTGTACTACTTTATAAGCCTCAAAAGATTTTGATTCGATCCACATACACCGCCATCCATGGAGTGCACATCAAACAAGTGCAATATATCAAGGTCATCTGGCTCCGGCGTGAGTTGTCGTAACTATGAAACCTTTTTGCTTGGCCGGGTCATATGCATGTCTCCCAAATAGATAGACCCAAGTACGTAAATGTCGCGAATGGAGCAAGGTGGCAGATGCCACGACGCATGCGGCTCAAAAGCATATTCGAGACCATGTCCCTGGTCGAGATCAACGGCGGCAACTAATAATAATTGCTACACCTATTGTTTCGTATGACGGGGGCGGAGAGGGCTGGGGACGTACATATGTGATAGGGTAGGAATTGAGAGAGATATGAGATCACGTCCAGTCTATTCGATGGTATGTCGGCTGGAAGCATGTATTGGGCCATATCGGTCAATTTCTCCAAAAGGTAACCCCAATCGATTGGATCTATATTAGTTGGTGGCGCGGGATTTAGGCACCTTCTCTCGTCTCCCAGTATAAATGATATCATTCATTGTGCACCTAAGTAGAAAAAAACCTATTGGTATGTATATCTTGATGGTGTTATTGTGCGACGTTTGAATGTGCAAGTTTAAGCAGGCTCCGCTATCTATATTGCTCAATACTTTCGGAGAAAGGTAGCGTTGTGTTACGGAATCACATTTTTACCTACCCTGATAGGTAATTAATGAGGCTCTGCGGGGATTGCAAACATCCTTCTCGGTGAGTGAGCATCTAGGTAGGTAATCGGTGAGTGCAATCCCCTGCTGCTTCTGGTCTGATTTCCGAACCATATGACGAGTGAACCCACCAGTAGACTTTTTCCAAAATGCATATCTTTTGATGCAGCTACGTTACTCAGCAGTCCTGATAGTTTCAGATTTGGGCTCCGATGGAACAAAAATGCTTTTTCTGATCTGGCTCAGATGTAAAACACGGGCCGCAGGACGCTAGAGGGGCTGCCGTAGCCCTGTTCGAGCCGGAAATAAGGCTCTACGATTAGTCTTTTCGACGGTGTCCATAAGACTCCATATACCACATCGTATATATCATTTTGAAGCGTGGCTTCAATTTCTTGATCTTGGATAAGATGAGGCATTCGAAACCACTGACCTAGCTCTCACAGTCTACGGGGTACCCAAACATGGTTTCGAGTGGAACTGATATCCAGACTACAGTTGACTTTATTGCTAACCTTCCCGAATATGGAGCGGAAAAGCCTTTCTTTTTACACCCTTCAGCTTCCGTCGACATCGACGATACTGATATAAAGACCACCAATGTTGAATGGGATAATAAGTCTGTGACTGTACATGATATGCGGGGCAATGTCGACATCAGTCTAGAGAGGAATGGTTTCTGCTACATTGAACATGAGTCGAAGTATATTCCCGGATTTGATATTGATGACGGTGTAGCCAAAAAGTACCGCAATGAGACCGAAGACGTATTGCGGTCTTTTTTCAATGCGGAATTCGTCCACTGCTATGACTTCAAGGTAAGCAGACCCATGCCACCAGCTTCGGATTACTGATAAATCTTAAGATACGGAAAAACGCACCGATGACCCTTGACAGTTATGACCCGAGCGATCCGCTTCTTGTTGAGCAAGCTGCTGTGGGAGCACACGGTAAACCACAATATTTCCACGCTATTTCCTATATAGTATAACTGATATCTTGTAGTTGGTATGCAATTCAACTCCGAAGCAGCGAGCAACTTTCTCATTTGGTAGATATATCTCTTGATACGGTGCCACGGCTGTTAAAGAATGTCCTGAACGAAGAGCAGCTGGAAACATTCTTCCAACCAGGCTATCGCTTCAGGCTCGTTAAGTAAGCACGCCTAAACTTTGCTTAGCATACTGTGATTTTGACCATTATTCATAGTACCTGGCGCTCAACATTACCGGAATGCGAGGTCCGCCCTCTCGCATTGTGCGACTATAGCTCGATCGATGCCGATGACCTCGTCGCTACAGACAGAGTGTATCCAAAATGGAGCCAGGAGATATACTACTTAAAGTATAACAAAGACCAGCGGTGGTATTGGCTGCCTAATCAGCGCTCCAACGAGCCATTCTTGTTCTTGACGTACGATAGTCACTCGGGTCCAAATGCCAGGCGTAAGAACAATCATATCAGGTCTTCTATGTTGAATTCCTCGTTAATTCTAGTTTTAGATTGTCCACATGTATCGGTTGAGAACCCTTTGGCCTCGTCCAAGGCTCCCCCACGCGAGAGTGTTGAGACACGGAACCTAGTTATTACGAAACTATGATGATTGCCGGTTCGGGGTTGGTGAATCACGGTGTCGTAGAGAACGAAAGACTACGGGAAACGAGGTCTGGGGTTTCGTGGAATTCGCACTAAACGGTCTGGGCAAGGCGTGATACAATATCTAAGGTCTAATTTCTCTCGATTGCCGACGTTGTAATTTGCTATTCGCTTGTCGGATCACGCGCTTGGAAGGGTAAGTGGTGGCGTTTGTTGGGTACCATGATATAAGAGCAGCTACCTATTCAGTAATATTGGTTCCTCCTTTTGATTAGTAAAGTAACGTATTTCTCTATGGTGACACTTATCTGGAAACATTCAGCTTCCGGAGAGATGATATTAACCGGCTTTAAAGCCGAAATGTGCAGGAATCGACCCGATTATTAGATGCAAAGTAAGAATTAATTATATCTGCAGATCTGATCAAATCAATCAGTTTAATTGATTGTTGCTTGAAGGACTAAGTGGCTAATCGGGTTCCGTGGCTGGTGCTTAGCCACATTTCAGGGGTAGAAACCAATATTGTGGCGCACAGCTTGGCAGATAGCTCGTGCTGAATATCGAAATAATAACGCGGCTCAACTTCGAAACCTGCGTTTGAATTGATCATCGACCGAGGCACCATTCTTCTTGCGGGCACACTATGTACCGGTATCATACTCTAATATTATCGAGGTAGATATCCACTTATTTCGAGATAATAACTTGCTACACCAGGCACTACGATACCTATTTTACTTCTCTGAGGGTAGGAGGAATCGGCACATGTGCGATTTGTTATGCGGTTGATGCATGGGTTAGGTACGGGTAAGATCTCACCTACAGCAAACTGGTGGGGTTGTCGGATGTAAGCTGTATTAATTAACGCGTGCTCTGTTATTCCTGCGGTTAGTGGACCCCTGTCTTCTGTTTTGACGACGTGATTTTATTCTATCCTACTTGATCGATTTACGAGGGATATTTCATCGTCTACTTCAACATCATCTCTGGCGAAGGGATGGTCATCACGAAGCCACTCGGGCTAACAATAAGACTTGATGTTAGAATGGCGGCTATATTTCACCCTAACCGATGTTACGTACCATCATAACCACCAGCGTGTGATAAAGGCATGTTGCCCCTTACAGAGTTGATGACTAAACCCCGCCAGCGGTCCCTGAATGCCAAGATATTGGTACAACCACCTTCCTTTCTGGATGCCCTTGGGCGCGGTTAGAGGTAGTTGAGGCCTGCCACTTAGGACTTTTTGTCAGATGCTTTAACAAGATGGACTTTTCGTTATTGTTGTCGTTGCTTGAGGAAGGTCATGTTAGAGGAGACCCTCCGGAAGGATTCGCCAGAGCACGTCTAAGCTGTTTGCACTCATGTTGCTTACCCCCTTACAGAAGCTCACCAATCTAAATGCCTCTATTGCCCCATTTTCAAATTAACATTACCCCCAGCCCTACGGATATTTCGGTCGCAATATGGAAGTAACGCTACAATGTCGACGGCCAAGCCGCGCTCGTTGCCCGAGGTCATGGGGGTAATGTATAAAACCTGGGTAGCTGGCGTTACGACGTTGAGCTAACCCGACACTCTGAGTTGAGGGCTTTCGTCTTTTCAAAATGAAGCTCTCCAGTGCCGCCCTCGTGGCTGCGGTTCTTATCCCGGCGGTACCAGCATCTCAGTTCGTGAATCTCTACAATGTTTCCGAACCGACGAATCAGGGCTTCATTATTGAACTAGACCCCGGCTCGTCGCTCGGAAAACGGGATGTGCACTCGGAATTCCACATCCGGGCTCGCGAGGTAGCAAATTACTCGGTCCGTCATGAGTTTAAGAATGCCGAGTACTTTTACGGCCTGTCCGTTGACGCCAAGGATGTCTCGGCCCTCATCACGCTTCCGGAGGTCAAGAACATCTGGCCGAACAGAGTACACGATCGTCCCCGGCCTTTCGGAGCGTCTGCTGTCGCGCCAGGTGACGAGGCGTTTTCCTTGCATAACGACCTCAAAAGGGATGACGTCTCGTTGCCGCATATTACGGGGAACAGTGATGTTAACTCCGCCTTAAAATTAACTAGCGTCGATGAGGTACACAAGTTGAACATCACCGGGAAGGGCGTCAAAGTTGCCATTATTGACTCTGGTATCGATTACCGTCACCCAGCTTTAGGCGGCGGCTTCGGCCCGGGGTTCAAGGTTGCTGGTGGCTACGATATTGTCGGCGATAACTATAGTGGAACGAACGCGCCGGTCCCGGATAGCGATCCTTTGACGGTATGTCTGGAAGGAGGTCATGGCTCGCACGTCGCAGGTAGGCAATCTCAGCGTATATTTCCCACTACGTGAGTACTAATTGAAGAAGGCATAATTGCGGCTCGCGACCCCGAAGGAGTTGGCTTCGGCGTCATTGGAGTTGCGCCTGATGCCGAGTTATACATGTATCGAGTATTTGGCTGTGTGGGTAGCGTCACTGACGAAATTCTGATGCAAGCTCTCCAAATGGCCGCGGAGGACGGTGTGGATGTCATCAGCATGTCTCTCGGTTATGCTTCGATTTGGGAGACTGCGTCCCCCTACGACACGCTACTTACCGGCATACGAAATAAAGGAGTTGGCCGTATGTAACTCCTATCTTATTATGAAAGTACGGATACTGATCTTTTCCTAGTGGTCATCGCAGCAGGTAATGATGGGGAGCGCGGCCTGTACTTTACCTCCGAACCCGCGCTTGGTCCTTCGGTGATCGCAGTGGGATCCGTTAGTAACACCAAGTTCGCAACTGTGTATAATGCTACTGATTCCACTGGCGAAACGATCGAGTACGCCAGGATTTTCCCAGTTGACGATGAGACGCCCTTCAACGTCTTTACGACACCTAACGAGGAAACGTCCTGTGATGCTACAACCTGGACAAACATCACCCAACAATTTGCAGATAAAGAGCATGTCATTGCTCTGATTTCGGCAGCGTCTCAATGCGCTTGGAAGGTTGATCGCCTATCTGCGCAGACCGGTATCACGCACATCCTGTGGGCTGCTGATGACGATGAGGACTTCAGACTCGAAGCGCCGGGGGACCAAGTTGGCTTCGACGTCGCTCGGCTCCGAAATGCGGCGGCGGAGAAGATTCGCGCAGGAATTGCAGCGCAGGGCTCCAACTACACATTGACGTTCAACGGGAAGTCCGTACACGATGCACAGCAACCTACAAATGGGACCGTTAACTTCTTCTCCACCTTCGGCCCTACAATGGAGATGTCAATGAAGCCTCAGCTTGCAGCGCCCGGAGGTAACATTCTCAACACATGGCCAATGACAAACAACACTGGATATGCCCTTATATCAGGCACCTCGATGGCGACCCCACACGCCGCCGGCGTATATGCTTTGATTAAACAGGCTCATCCAGAGCTTACCCCTGAACAGATTGCAAACCGAATGCAGGCCACTTCGAACCCGTTAGTTCAATTTCAAACCGACAGCATTCTAACTAGCACCTCACAGCAAGGCTCGGGTCTCATCAATGCCTTGAAAGCAATCACTTATGAGACCGCCGTATCGCCGACGGAACTCAACTTACGTGATAGTGCTTCCCCGGCATCCCAGAAGATAACAATCGAGAACAAGTCTCAGAACCCCCGCACCTATAAATTGGGTCATCGTGGCGCTGCATCTATTGACGCTCTGCCGCAGCTCTACTCCGAAAACCTGAACAACATTTGGCGTTGGGCGGCGAACAACAACCCCATTTATGCCTCGGCGAGTTTCTCTTCGGATAGCATTGAGGTCCCCGCATCATCCACAGCCACTTTCGAGGTAACTGTAACCCCATCAACAGAACACGACGCGGCCAAATTGCCCGTCTACGGTGGATACATCACCATTACATCTGACGATGAGGAGCTAGTGGTTCCGTATGCCGGCGTGCCGTACGCACGTTCAAGCATCGAGGTCCTCGACACGACGAACTTAACGACAAGGGCCTCATCACCGGCACCACCAGCGGGTGTCCCTGAGCTGCCCTATGTACGGAACTCCGATACAGGCAGGCGCATCAACGGCATCACGACATTCACGTTCCCATCGCCAGGCCGCGGTGGTATCGAGGACAACCCCGTTTTCTTGGGTAGCATCCGGCAGCCCTGTTCATACGTACGGTTCGACGTAGTTCCCGCAGACACGGCGTTCGAGCCCACGAACTACGGCTACGACACATCCATCAAGGATAACACCGTCTCGCCGCCAGTAGATGGACTCGACGATTTCGCTGGTGTCAAATCGTACGGAGCCTTCGCGACTATCGTCGGAGGCCACGACAAGCCCGTGAACCCGTGGCAATGGTACTGGCGTGGGTACGGCACCTTCGGCCAGGAGTGGCAGTGGGCTACGGTGGCTCTCGACAACGGCACCATCTACCAACTAGCAAATGCGGACTACCGTGTTCTCATCCGTGCCCTGCGGTTTGACTACGACTGGAAGGATCCCAAGGGGTATGATAGCTGGCTTAGCCCCGTCATTCGGGTCAATATCACCGACCCTGGCTACCCCAACCCAATGCTTAATCCGTGATAGTGGCGTCGGGCTCCGACGGATGAGATAATGTAGATACATACGTCATATTGTATATATCATTTTGGACACGCATATAGAATGAAGCATAATAAGATCCTAGCAATATTAATCATTGGCGCGTCCAGCGCTACATTGGGATACTTCATATCGAGATTTCTTTTATTTTTTCTTAAGTTCTTGGGTATCTAACCGTCTCCCAATGGATGGGGCGTTACCTTCTCCATCTTCAGTAGAGCCGCGTCTCGCGATCTTTGTCCGCACATATTTCTTCCTGTATTATTCTCCCTAGGACTCACAGACTCTATATCCCTCAACTGATGATGGTAGCTGTAATCCGCGGAAGTTAGGCCATCATTAAATGTACGCGACCTATCCTCTCCAAGCTCTGTGTCCCGAGCCCCTGAGCGATGCAAGCTCCAGGGGAAATTGCGGATCCCTGTCAGCAATTTGTTTGGTTTCACGATGCCCTCCGCCACTAGATCTGAGTAACCCCCACTCCCACTCGTATTATGATTGCGAGGAAGTCTCGCATCAATCCATGAGCTGAGAGAACTGCTCAGTTGCGTGAAGCGACCCACGAAAAGAACGAACACCACGGGCATAGAGAGGCACATCAGTCCGGCATTGAGCTCGATGAGACTAATGATCCAGAGGTCAGTATTTTGATCCCTGATTCCATGGCTAGGTCATATACACCAATGACCAGCTAGTTCACGCACCTTGTAACATATAGAGGGACTATGGTCCATGAGAAGTCCGACTGATCGAACATCTTGCTGTCAGTACGAACAACCACGTTTATCAATCCAGCAGCGATAGCTCTGTGTGGTCCGGTTAGGTAGTGATTTCTCCCAAAGCCAAATTCTCACTTACAGTAAGCCCGTGAGGAAAACGAAGCTAACCCCAATTTTCTTCTTCCGGGAAAGTTTTAGACTCGGCAGCTGATGTATCGGTATGAACAGTATATAAAGGTCGGCGACAACACTGAAATATACGGCGGCAGTGACTAGATTCGGGGCGATACTGCTACAGCGTGCGAGCAACGAGGGGTCCATCCAACCGCCGTGCTCGCTTGGCCAGGGGCAACAGGCCACCAGGTACACTACTATAAAGAAGACGGTGAAAGTAACCACCGCTGTTACTCCAGCCCAAATCATGATTCTGACGTGCGTAACCGGATAGAATAGGCGATAGTAGAAGACGAGGAATGCCACCTTGACTAAGTTACTGGAAAATCGCATGAGCAGCTGGTCGGCGAGGGAGCCCTGAGAAAAGGTTAGGCTTATTCGCTAAGCTTTCAATACGTCTGGGACAGAGAATATACCTTCGAGTAAACAAGGTAATGTGATATGGGCACATCCCAGAGATGGATACCGATTACGCCTCCGCCTGGGTTATACGACACTATCGAGCGTTATATTAGCCCCAGTCTGTATATTCCCAAAGGTTCAGTCGCTACCCACGTTTAAGGACGAGGCCGGAATAACCTATGGTGGATATCTAGGTCGCATAAGTACATAGATTGTCAATTAGGAGGGGTAAATTGTGGCTTACAGTCGCCGCAATGCAAAGCCCTGAGCATAGTTAGTAGGCCGCGTAGTGAAGTCGAGTAGTGAGAGCCTTACAATCATCAAGACCAAAGAAATGGGTCACATAAACGCGGGCGTAGATGCGTAATACCGTCAATAGAATTACAAGCGGAAGGGTTATAGCTATGACCAGGACGATCTCGTCGGACCTCGATACGGGGTTGATAAAGTCGGACGTCTGACCCAAAGGCGGCGCCGTCACTGGAGTGATATCCAGATCTTCGGATCCCATACTCCCAGTATCCTTCCGATCAGCCACGGGGCTTCACGGGATTTTATGAAGTTGAAAATACACGAGGACGGACAGACAGAATCATACCCACCTGGGCATGCGCCCGGATATAAGTGACCCCATATGCCCTGCAAGAGCGCACCGGCAACCAGGATCAAATTATGAGATGAATTCGCCCACAGCGGTACGCTCGGAGGAGTCAAGGCTCTGTGTAAGCTCTAATATCTTTTCTGGTTGGCGGGTATCCGCAAGTGGACCAATGTCAGATGGCGCAGCCCAATTTGGCTTGCGTACCGGACCTTCGCCACGCTCGATCAACACATGAGTAGGGTTGAATAGAGTGGAATTTACGTTACTAATATAACGGCCAATTTATGTTTAACCTTGTGTCCAATGGATGGTTGAAGGGAGGTAATGGAGTGACAAACGCATTCTGCCATAGTTTATCGAAATCGACAAAAGCCAGATGCAGAGTACATATGTAGAGCCATATTCTTGCAGTAACGAACAACAGTATTATGTGAGAGTCACCAGGGATTGACGGTGGGAACCATGTCCACGGGTGGTAGCGGTGAGCCACCGTACCACCCACTAATTAGGTCTCACCTTGCTATATATACCAGGGTTATAAGAGGCTTAGCCCCCATACACACGTAGGTCAGTTCATTTGCCTATTGCCCAATCGTGAGCCAATGCCCACCTACTTACGTGTAGCTATGGTCTAGCCGCAGCATTATGTTCTCATTCAGTAGAAACTCGATTAATTGGATTATAGTCCGCGCATAGGGTATCTCGATAGCATACGATGGGGTCTTAAACAAATTTATAGACGGACCCGAAGTAATGCGAATTCATCAAAGCTTACTTAATAGGACGGCGCCTATTAAATCTTTAAGACGCGAGGACTTAGGCCAGCACGGCGGCTCCGCGTGGAGAACTTAGTCCGGTTACAGCGATACAACCCTCCGCACATAACCACCGCATAATCAACCACTTCGACGTTGCATACCGTACCGATGATAAGAAAATGATGCAACCTACTAAAGAGCCAACCCCGCACCGCCAGCCTTGCCCGGTGGCCGTCATACGGGAGTTGAGTGCCCAGCATAGACCTATACCAGACACGCGACGTCGGGTTCCGAACGCGTATCCTAGACGGGCGTAAATGAGTCGATAAGTCGCCCTATCCCCCAAAATAGGGGTATGATGGAGTTTAAGACCCAAGAGAGTTATTGGCTAAATTGACTGCGTCCTAGTCCCCCACAAACAGACCTTGTCACAGCGGTCGCTGGGCTTATGAGGGAAGGCGTTTAGTTGATCTAATAAGATCACAACATACAAGTCATACAAGTAGGCAGCGACCAGAGAGGCATGGGGTATGTTTCTCAAGCCGTAGAGACTACCCAATAGATCACGAAGATATTTTTGATTAATTTTAGCGACTATCCACCGCCGCTTTTCGGTCGTTCGAGTCTTCATAATGGAGGAAGGTTTACATAAGGGGAACACCTCAAGCTACGCTCAGAGGGAGGAGAATTTGCGAAACGCCAGAAAACCAATACGCAGGTCTCAGCTGTCTCAGCTGCCTCAGCACCCTCCCCAATACGCCCCTCGCCCATCCCCTCCTCACCACCATTCACTGTCTCCCGTGCAGGAAACCCCCGAAGCACCTCCCAGCCCCCCTCATAATCCCGGGCCTGCCGTTGAAGCAAGCGCGGAACGACCCAGTGATGATGGGAACGCGGATAACTATATCGCGGACCCGTTTTATACACGTATCTTCAAGAAAGCGTGGAAAGACGCTTTTATTATTCTCCGAGACCCAACCATGCAGACCATTGTCAACTATGAGGTGAATATCGCAACGCTGCAGCGCGTAAACATCCATGCGATTCAACGTGAAATAGTTCAGTTGACAGGTAGATTGGTAAAAGATCGCGAACTGAAGGAGAATGATATTGTGGTGCTGAGGACTTTGATGAGAGACTATTGTAAGCATAATCCCACATCAATTACCTCCTTCAATTCGAATTATAGACTAAAAGGGGTTATACACTAGGTACGGCGTGGCGGGACTGGGATCTGATGCTTGAACGTACGGCCACAGCGAATAAGGACCCGTTCCGGATATCTACAATTAATCAACTTTATCAAGACTTGATGGGCGAAGCTGGATTATTGAACAATGAGACTATCACGAAAATCCTTGCTAGCGAAAGATCGCAGCCACAGATTGCGATAAAAAAGACGCACTCCAGCTGGCTTCCGGCTGGGGGGAGGCACGCCAAACTGCTAGATGAACAAATTAAGGAAGCGACCTTACGATTCACTTGGGCCGTTGGAGCGGGACTTTTCCTCTTACTGCCAGTCCTGATAATGTCGTTGCTTCCAAGTCTCACTATTAGTCTGATTGTCACATCGCTCTCCGTGTTTCTGTTCGCATTCACGGCCTCCTTCATATCCATGGGTCTGGTACCCGGGCTTAATTTGAAAGACTTCGGAGTAAAGGATATACTAGCTAGTACTCTAGCCTATGCTGCTGTCCTCGTCGTTTTCGTTGGCTCAAGCGTAGAACTGCAAACATCTAGTACTGCTCTAACGTGAGAGATAAGGTAGAAATCGCACCGAAATAGCGATGAGGATTGGTTCCCTTGGCGCTGAGTCACTGCGTGTTATGGGTCGCATTAAAATGGACTAGAAGGAGAGATTTCTATAAGTGATTCTGCAGCATGCTCTCCCTATAACAATCATTACTACCCTTGAAAGTACTCTGAAAGTCTTCAAGCAGCCCGTAGACTGAAGTAGCCCACAGATAGGAAGACTTAGTAGGGGCATTCTATAAGGTTTTCATCGGGGCCAAAGAGCGTAGCCCGTGATACTCGCCTCTGTTGAGAGCCTTGTAAGGGGAAATAAATATAAGCAATTCAAGTAGCATGGATCTAGTACAAAAATTGACTCCGGTACTCAGTCGGTAGTGAGCGCATTGAATCTCTTAAACGCACATTTTTATTAGGCGCCCCCCAACAACGTGACTAATGAGAGAATGATGAGATAAAACCTCTTTATCGTCCTAGTCACCTACATAGAGGTAACATCACGGGAAGTTAATCTACCCCATATCAACCTATTACCCCTATTCTATAGCCGAGTATATGTCTAGTGATAGAGCCACATAGCTTCTCCACGAATGGGTATACACGTAGATAAGCAGAATATTAATGGCGGATCGTAGGGGCACCAAGTTTCGGCTCACCAGCAGGTTTGTATATGTACTAGGCAGGAAATGTAAGCTATGAGTCGATGGCCCCGGTGCTCGTCATGTCTTGCGTGCCGTGAAAAGCGTATTACGATTTCAAATGATTCCATTCATTAGTCAAATGTCACTTTCACATGTACGCTATGAGACTATCTTGTTGTTTCAATGAATCTGGGGTATTGAGAATCTTACCCCTTTTCGATAAAAAGCTGCTATGTGGTCCTGGCTCGGTAAGCTCCAAGGCTGTTGGTATTACAACGCCGCGACATACTTCCTCGCTCATGCCATGGTAGCCAATCGTTGATCAATGCATAGCTTTTAGATTAAGGACTACCATGAAAACTTGATCTCAGTCATATTGCCTAGGGGATTTAATTTGGAGAGTATGTTACTGTTTCGTTTCATCTGAAGACTTAACTGGTTCCCTACTCCCCTCTACTGCTCGAAGTACATGATTTCTATCCAACTCTTTAACATCGACCTCGCATGAGCCCCAGGCCGTCGTCGGTGAGGCTGGCGATTCATGGGGGCCGAAATTAGGACGGCCTCCAATCGTGGGGGCTGTGGCTCATTGGGGTCGCAATATATGGGGGGCCTTATGCACAAAACTCGCAACAACAGTGAATAGCCTTGTCGATCGTGAATTACGAGATGCAACCGGAAATAGCTAATATATCGGCAGTTGCCTGGTGGTCGTGAGCCATGTACGAATAGCGTACTGCTGCCCCAACGGTGGTATAAACCCATTAATGGCTGGGACTAGCACCCCCCACGGTCAAGAGAACCACGAATATAAAAGCTACGGCACTGGACGACGTCCTTGCCATTCGGAAAATCCTAATAGATCAGTAGGTATATCGTCCATCACCTAGCTAATGCTTCCCATCTCAATCGTCTAAGATGCTCTCGCCACAGGGGCACCAGACAGCTAACAATTCAGGGTTGTTGTCCAATATTGACATTTCCCAAATCCCCTTCAAGCCTGCTCCGCCTGGCACGGTATCTAATTTCAACAATCCAGAGTCAGAAGGTCCTACCGGCAAGGTTATCATTTATTTGACATGGCCCTTGATGATGTTGTTCCTCTTTTTGAGGATATACACCCGCTCCCGTATAACACGATCGCTCGGGGCAGATGAATGTAAGTTCCCAACTAGTATTGTGCATATTATCCGTTTTTATATTTGCGCTGATATATAAGTTTTCCTCATATAGTCTTATCCTTGGCCGCGGCTGTGAGCAACCGGTTTCAACGATATGATTAGCCATTACTTATCTTGACAGGCTTCTATCACCGCTGAGGGCTTCATCACCCTATCCCGTAAGCTCGGCCCCCCTTTTTACAGTTCCATGATATAAGAGAAGTCAAAAATTGAAGAGTAACAAATACTAATATTACCTGGTAAATAGTTTTAGATAACCCGCTCGGTCCGCATCCCTGGAATGTACGGCGTATATCCGTCCCCCCTAGGGTCTCAGAGGTGGGTTTATTCGCTTATACAGTATGATTGGAAGGTCTAACGAGGGTTTCCAGTTACTTCTGGTCATAATTTGCCTCTATCCTGTGGCATCGATGTTCCTCAAATCCAGCCTTTTGGCTTTCTATCTCCGAATATTTCGGCCCAAGAAGGCTCCGAGAATAACCATATGGGTTTCGCTAGGGCTTATTGTAACCCTCTACCTCATACTAACTATTTATCCCTCAGCTTCTTGTCACCCATGGAACGGTCTGCCAAGTTCAGGTGCCCTCAACATACCAGGGCTTTCGCCAAGTTCTAATGTAACTCAAGTTGTTGGAGCAGGAAGTTCGGTGAATCCAAACACATCACAGGACGTCATTAACTTAGTAGCACAACGCCTAGCGGACGCGACAGATTTGAGTCGATGTTCGAAGGTCCAAGTTGATCTGTCTGTAGCTTCGGGGATATCCAGCGTTGTCACAGATTTTTACTTACTTTTCTTGTCTGTTGGGTTGGTACTTGGTCTTAAGCTTCCAATGAAGCGTAAGATTGGTGTATGTGCTATCTTCCTAATAGGAATCATGTCAGTACCGAATCAATCCCTATCCTGCTAAGGTACTGCAACTTATACTTTTCAATAGAGCCTGCATCTGTTCTGTCATCAGCACAAACTTTCGCGTTCGCTCTCTCGAGCTACGTGACTACACCAGGCTCCCCGCCCTTACTTTACCATTAGCGTAGGTGAAGCTATGAGATTTTTATTCTCTTTTCTACGTAACTGTATGACAACGGCTAATTAGCGTTCAGTGTTGCGGAGGTTAACGTGGGGATAATTTGTAGTTGCATGCCAGTGTTACCGATAGTTTACAAGCGCATCGTGGGCAGTACTGTTTGGTTATCTTTGCATAAACTCGTACCCGTAATACGGAGACCGAATGCAGAGTCGGATATAAAGACTTCACAAGAAACCTCCAAAAGAGCTTGGGTGAAGATCCCGACAGCCACTCTCACGGGACTGCGGTCCTTTATCTGGAAGTCGAATCAAACTCAACCTAGTCAAGTAGCCGATTTGTCGGCATATACCGAGACGAGTTCGGTCAACGACGAGTATCATACTCACATTCGAGCAAGGGACAACGTGTCACGGGATGGGCCATGAAGTTGGGAGTGACTACACCGTGCCGAGCTCTCCCGGTATTTTCGGTGTTAATACTTCATATATTGATGTCCGACTATTGAAATCGATGGAATTGGTTGAGAGAATTGGTTCTATAGGGAAACGTTGGTGGCGATGTTGCGAGATTCTTCGTTGCCAAAGGCGGATGGTTATTGTTCCCCTACTTACGTGCTATTCAGGGGTAGTACTATGCCATTTCCAAGGTTGACTCTGCTGATTTCCTTCCCTCTATATTCCACAAAAATTTGAGAATAGCATACTACCTTTACTAATAGTACGTTTTCTAATATAACTGAGTACATACATATGGCCTTTTCACGTTTTAATTGTCCTAGGATGCAAGCTGTTACTGAGAGGTGGACGATCTCGAACCAGATTAGAAGAGTTGCGTTCCCATACTGTTGAAATGCACTGTGCGTACCCAAGGTCAGCCGCCGCCCAACCGGCGGAAGAGCACGCTCCTTAAAAATGCTTAGCAGACCTAGGGCCAAAAATAACCCCTATTAGAACAGTCTAGCCGGCGCTATGCCCCCTGTCCCAACCACAGCCAATGGTGCCCTGTCGCCTATAAATCTACGAAAGCGCAGTGCCGATGTGACCCCGTAAGGAAAACCCCAGCCAAATGCAATTCAGCCGAATTCCCCTAATTGCCAAGTCGCCAAGCAATGCAGACCGCAACCCTCAGTTCAGGTTCTGGGCGATCGGCCACCTACGCGCAAACGAGGGTAGCTACCTAAGAATATCTAAGCCGATGCATCTCTCGCTCGAGCTCCGATGAAATCTTTACTACTCCAAGGTGAGCCAGACTAGCAGAGCAGAAAGAAAAAGAAAACGAAGGTTTGAAGACGGTCGTCGCTAACTTAACTCATGCTGGAGCTTGTGCGGGATTGAAGTTGCGATTCCCGGTACCAATGGCTTTGGGGTCTCCATTGCCATACACAAGCGATTCGTGACATTAGGCTCTGCGAGCGAAGCAGCGTCGCGGCGCGGGCATTTTTTCGAGACTCCGCCATGACGCCGTTCCTCACGAGCATCCCGCGGCGGAGGCGCTTTCTCGTCGTCCTCCCCGTGCTGGGGCTGCTAGTCTGGGCTCTGCTCCCGCCCACCAGGTTGAATTCTCCGAGTACGCTGTTTGGTGCTATCAAGGGCTCATCAATTAAATCTAGCGACAGCATCTTGCGATACATCGACCCGCTCATCGGCACGGTAAACGGAGGTAGGTAGCAAGCACCGATCGAGTCCGTGTGTGCGACGGTTGACTAAGATTCTCACAGGCCATGTCTTTCCCGGTGCGACCTTGCCGTACGGTATGTTGTTTGAATGATCGGGCATCTGAAAACCCAACAGGGCTGATAATCTACCCAGGCATGGCGAAGGCCGTAGCGGACACGGATAATCGAGCCGAAGCGGCCGCGGGATTCGTGTCGGACGAATCAAAGATTCGAGGGTTCTCCCATTTACACGATTCAGGTATTTATGCGTTAAGTCATTTCATTCGGACGCGTTGCTAACCTTTTATAAGGCACTGGAGGGGTGAGTTTGATAAACACTTACCAATTGCGTAGATCTAACTAGCATCAGAGCCCCTCGCTGGGGAACTTCCCTCTCTTCGTGCACCCGGGATGCCCCGAAGACGATTTCAGGAAATGCAAGTTCACCTCTATAGAAAGACCCGTCGTGAGAGTCGATGGCTCCGCAACAGCACGGCCGGGCTACTTTGCCATCGGCCTAAATAATTCGGTATATGCCGAGATGACGGCGAGCGAACACACTACGCTCTACAGATTCAGCTTCCCGAAGGCCGCCGAAGTGTATTCGCACGGCGAGATGGTACCTAGCAGCCCATTGATCCTACTCGACCTGATCGATTTAGGTAACAGTCGAACTGGAGGTGATATCTTCGTGAATGCTTCCACAGGCAGGATACAAGGGAACGGGTCCTTCGTCCCGTCGTTCGGAAACGGGGCATACACAGCGCATTTCTGCGCGGATTTCAGGGGCGCCGAAATCCGGAAATCGGGCATGTTCCTGGACACTAACTCGACCGATGAGGTTCATGCTCTTGGGAATGTGGGAAGCAACTTTTATATCCCATCTGGCTCGGCTGGTGGCTGGGTCCACTTCGCGCGGCCACCCAATGACCAGATCATGGCACGTGTCGGCCTGTCGTTCATATCCCCGGACCAAGCGTGTCACAACGCGGAGACCGAGATTCCGGATTTCAACTTCGAAAGAGTGGTAAAGGCTGGCGAGAAAGCATGGAAAGAGAAGCTAGACGTGGTCAAGCCTGATTATTCGGGCATGAGCGAGGAGTTCCTGACGACGTTTTGGTCGGGGTTCTACCGTGCGCTGATTTCCCCGCAGGATTATACGGGGGAGAACCCGCTGTGGAAGTCTGACGAGCCATACTACGACTCATTCTACTGTATCTGGGACTCGTTCCGCGCCCAGCACCCCCTTTTGACTATCATTGATCCCGCAGTCCAGACCAAGATGGTACGGTCGCTTATCGATACGTATAAGCACGAAGGCAAACTACCGGACTGCCGCATGAGCTTCAGCAAGGGATATACGCAAGGTGGATCCAACGCGGACGTGGTGCTCGCCGACGCATACATCAAGAACCTTACGGATGGCATCGACTGGAACCTCGGGTACGAAGCCGTAGTGTCGGACGCCGAAGTCGAACCTAAGGACTGGTCGACATCTGGGCGGGGTAATCTCGTGGCTTGGCACGATTTGGGGTACGTGCCGTACGACGACACGGACCGCAACGGTACAGGCCCGATGAGTCGAGGTATATCTCGTTCGGTAGAGTACGCGTACGACGATTTCGTGATCGCGCTTATGGCAAGAGGCCTAGGTCACAAGGCCGATGAGACGAAATACCTGCAGCGCAGCCGGAACTGGAGGAACATGTTTAACCCACAGCAAGAGGATCGGTATCGCGACGAAGAGGGGAACGTACATAAAACGCAGTTTAAGGGATTTATGCAACCGCGATACCGTAACGGCACCTGGAAGTACCAGGTTAGTATTATTACCCCTTTATATCTTCATCTAGAAAGGCTTACTAACTCGCATCGTAAACCAGAACACACGCCTCTGCAGTCCCATCTACCAACAACACAGCTGCTACTTCGATACACAATATGATACCTATGAGGGCAGCCCGTGGCTATACACGTTCTACGTACCGCAGGACATGGCGTCGCTAATTGAAGCGCTTGGTGGGCGCGAGGCCTTCGTGGAGCGGCTCGACTACTTCCACTCGTCAGGAATAAACTACATGGGCAACGAGCCCAACTTCCTGCCGACATTCCAGTTCCACTACGGCGGACGCCCCGGTCGCAGCAATTACTGGGTGCATCAGTACATCCCAGGCCAGTTCAACAGCAGTATCAACGGCATTCCCGGTAACGACGACTGCGCCATGGGTGCCTTTACCGCCTTCGCCTTCATGGGCTTCTACCCCGTCGCTGGCCAGGACGTGTATCTACTAACGGCACCCCTATTCCGCGAGGTTAGTATTCGTACGCCGTCGGGCAAGAAGGCGATACTCCGAAACGTCGGTGGATTCGATGCGCCGCACTACCGCAATATCTATATCCAAAGTGCCAGATTGAACGGCAAGCCGTACACGAAGAACTGGATCACGCATGACTTCTTCGTCCATGGTGGTACGCTGGAGTTCGTGCTGGGGTCTACCGAAAGTGAATGGGGAACGAAATCGGAAGATCTACCGCCAAGTCTCTCAACAGGACTACAGAACTGAAGGCTAAATACTGGGATAAACAGCTGGTTCCATGTAAGGATCTCAAAAAATTAAAGGAGGTACCGAATCATATACATTAGAAGATTGGAAGCTATCAGAGCACTGTACAGAGCTGGGTCAGATTGAGGGCTTGAGGAGATACCAACATTGTAAATGGACATGATCTTATGACATAACATTGAGCATACTGGGTGGGAGTTACTGTAGATACGAAATTAAAGAAAAAAAGGTCAAAAAGAATCTCTCGATCGGGGAATCGAACCCCGGTCATCGGCGTGACAAGCCGATATGCTAACCACTACACCAATCGAGATGATGCGATGATGACATTGCTTGTTCGTCTGAACGCAAAAACGGGTTTAGTAGGAGGTAGAGGTAGTAATCGTGGAAGGCAAGACTGTACCTACCTATGTTTGCCTGCACGGTAGCTCTTGCCATATATATGAGATAACGTCCACGGGTAACTTCTCGATTAAAAGGGGGGAGGCACGCAGTCTGGTACCAAAGCCTGGGCATGTAAAGGTTCATTCACACTTTCTTATGCATATATGGTCTACACAGTATATAATAAATATGATAGCCCTGCAGTATGGATACTCTTTATTAAACCCGAAGTTAAAGCAATGTATTGAAATTTGGAAATATAGGGGTAATTATGCCAACAGTGACGCGGGAGGCTATGATGACTAAAGCCCCGGTTCTCATGCGCTATACCGGCCGGCCTGCCTTAGCGTCAAACTGTTCGCTGTTCCGTTTTCGCCCCGGCGCTCTAGGCCTATTTAAGGGGGGTGTTTTGCGGGAAGGATACAGGCTAACCGACCCGGCCCGTCCCGATCCGAGTGCGGCTCCTACTTATGAATTCTTAACTCCCAATTGCATATATACGTACCTCCGCGAGGTAAGGGCAAATAGAAGGGTCGGGTAACACAGATTATTTCCAAGTCATTGTGCTTGTGGTCCCAACGGAGGGAGGATACCGTCATAATGAAGCTAGTAGTAATATATCCCTTTCATCTAACCAACATCCCCTCAACTCCGCACCGAACCCACTCAATTCATCATAGCTTCAAGTCTCAAAGTAGAGCAGTCCAGCATAGCACCTTACCAGCCATGCCGATATCTAAGAAAACAGCACTTATAACTGGGTGTAGTGATGGCGGCCTCGGAGCCGCTATGACCAGGGTCCTCTGCGAGAAAGACTACCACGTCTTCGCAACACTACGCGATCCTTCCAAGGCTGGAACGTTGGGAGATCTTAGCAACGTCGAGATTCTCCAGCTCGACGCCTGTTCGTCACTTCATTGTAGATGCACGCGAGGGAGAGTTGATGCCCCCAGGGGCACCCGTTGATATGATCGCCCGGGCCATAGTGAAGGATGTTCTCAGTGGTGCAAGGAGCTGTACGTGGTGGCATGGTGCAATATCTAGCGAGGCGAGGTAGTTGAGCTCGTAGCTCCTCCCTCTCTAGATATTAGATATACTTAATAATGGTTCGAGGGGTATAACTGAGCTTAAGCGTTACTCCGCAAAGGGTTCGTAAGGGAAGGGATAGACGATGAAGCACGGATTCAAGTGTGTAAGTTAATAATCGATGTTGATTTTCCTGGGGTTGAATTTCATTATGCGACCTGACTGCTCTATAAAAATTTAGAAATTCGAAATGCTGTCTAATATGACCGAATATAACGGCCACGTATAATTTTGGCGAGGTGGAAAGCTCTGTAGGATAGGGTATTTATTCTATGTGTGGCATATGAAATAGGGGATGCTAATTGTAGATCCTTGAAACCTCTGGTCGTGAGGGCGTCAATGGCGTGCAGGCATCATTGGTGTATGAATTGAATTGTCTGTGATAGGTGGTGGCTAGAATGAATGGTTCGAATATTCGAATATAGGAATTCGGGGGGTTTCGATGGACGTGCAGTTATTTTGAAGATTGGGTTGATTATATATATAATAAGCCATTGATTGATTAGCATGATATATATAAAAAAAATTACTAGGTGTTGTTGATATAAATAAGTATGGTGGTGTAAAAAGAATTAAGAGATATAATTAAAAAAGAATGGCAAAAAAAGCTCAGTACGAGACCGGGCCCGAATCGAATCTCGTACCTACGAAAAACTCCTTTGAAAGTGTCGTACTGTCGAAGTCACGGGCGTCCTTTCGGACTAGTACCGGTCCAGCATATGACACTCCGGTGGTAGTTTTCTCTAGCCTCTTGTCACCCAGGGTGCTTCCTATGTCGCGGGGTCGGCTGAACGTTTGGTTATTATTACGCCCTATAACCCTCCCGTACGTTGTACCGAATTTCGCCGGGCAATTTCCGGGGTTCCCCCCGATAACGAATTTAAGTTTCGGCAGATCGCCGGCCTGCCCGGAAGGGAAATTCGTACCTGTTATCTACCAATGAAATGCACCACCTAGAGCTCATCATCGCTACCTCCATTTTCTTCCTCGGTTGCCTCCTCCTCTTCCTCTTCCTCCTGCTCCTGTTCTTCTTGTCCCTCGGCACCACCATCAGCATCATCAGAATCGCTATCGAAGCCCGGATCCGGCATGACGACGTTATTTAGATACGTAACCTGCACACACGCCAGAGTCAACACAGCAATGAACTTCTAAAGAGACCACGCAGTACTCACGAATTCAACCATAGCACCAATGATACGCATAACCCTCTCCTGGGAATCCTCAGCCACAAGATCCGCGTCCTCGATATAGGTGCCGACGGTATAATTCCTCAGCTTCAAGAGCTCGACATCCCTATGATCGGGGTTGAAGCCCTACTCCAATCAGTACCTAGTACACATACACGCCGCTTACTCAAACACGGCCCAATCCCTAATAAAACACGATGCATACACTTCCAAAAAGGGGGGAAAGGAAAAGAAAAGCACACCTTCGGCTTCGTCTTAAGCGCATTCTCCCGATTCATCCTCAACTTCGCAAACGCGCCTAGCACAGCCTTCTCATTCGGCTTCGCATCGGGCAGGAACGTCTCCCGGAACGCCGGGTTCATAAGCACGCGGCGGATGCGGTGGGGCCGCTCGTCGATATTAGCGCGCAGGCGGGCCAGCGCGTCGGCCGCCGGGTGCCACAGCCCCCCGCCCACCATGCACCGCCCGGGCTCCGCGTGCACGTAGTAGCAGGCGTAGGGGCCCTTGCGGCCGGTGCGCGACCACGCGGCGGAGTAGTGGGGCTGTATTACGGCCGTAAGCTTCCATACAAACACTAATTTCCAGCGCTGCGGGACGGTGTTGGGGAGTGGAGAACGGACGGGGAGAATAAATTGATGGGGACTCACCTTGTACGGAGTGGGGTCCTTGCTGAACCGGATGTCGCGGTAGATCCGGAAGACGACGTCCTTGATGGGCAGCTCCGGGATCGTCTCGTCGGCTTCGATGATCTTGTCCGTGAGGGTCGTAACGAACGACTCCCAGTCCTTGAGCGACCTCCTGTATTCCGCATCGTGGGCTGAGAGAATCAGCATCGTATCGAAGTTAGAAAGGGGATGTGCAGTCCTGTAGGGCCTTGGGGGAGGAAGTAGGTGCTTGCTTACTTTTGAGCCAGGCCCTCTGATTGTTCGCCTTGAGGTCCTTCAGGAACAGGAATGTGTTCTTGTGGAGCCGGGTATCTTCATAATCGACACCACCGGTATCTCTCAATTTAGTGGCTGAGAAAATCTTCGTTAGCATATTACACCTTTATACGCTAGCGCATAAGAGATTAGGGCTATATGATAAGTACGCGTACTTACCTGGGATAAAAGTAATGCGATCCTCTTCATCTTCATCATCGTCATCCTCGTCCTCGCCATCTTCCTCAGCCTCCGGCTCTTCAGATTCGATCTTCTTTTTCGGCTTCGCTTTGGGCTTGGCCTTACTTCGAGGCGTATCTATACCAACGTCGGAAGCCCGGGATTTAGCGGCAGACTTTTTCGGGGTGGCAGCACTTGTAGCGCGGCTCTTAAACGGCCTCCCGCGTCCGCGCTTCTGCGCCGGAGGTGGTGTCGCTTCGCTTTCAAAATCATCTTCGTCAGATTCGTCTTTATCCTCAACAAAGCCATCATCTTCGTCCTCGTCCTCGGAGACCTGCTCCTCGTTTTCATATTGCAATTTATCGTCTTCCTTCTTACTCTTCTTTCGTCCCGATAGTGAAGCCCTAGGCTGAGTCTTCATCGCTTTGCGAGGGGGTGGCCCCCTGCCCAATTCGTCATCGTCGTCGTCATTATCGGCTTCGAAGTATGAGCTTTTCTTGCCGCTGGAGCTAATGCGGTGGGATCTGCGACGAGAGCTCCCGGAGGTCTCCGGAGAAATGGCCTCGGCTGCGGTGCGTTTTCTGGCTGGCATAGTTCGAGTTTACGCACTGTATTTCATTTGTCAAGTATCAAATTGGCTTCATTGATTTTGGATATAGCATACAAAGAGTCCATTTCTAATGAGAGGTTAATGACGCGTCGAGAAGGATCGCGGGGCGGGAGCAGGGTACACGTTGTCACGTGATCTCCCCATCCCTTTGCGACAAGTTCAAATTCTCCAGTTTGGTTCCAAAAATAGATGGTCTCATTCTTCAACTACGTACACTGATTCAGGCTTATGGCATCGATTGACTATTCTTGGTACTATAGAAATCTCGATATGCATGGCCTATGTAGCAGCGACTACTATATTTCCTTGCTTTACTGTAACACCCCTGCGGCAGTTCCGTCTACATGCATTCCCGTCAATTTACTAACTTCCGGGGTGTTATTAATAGTCGGAACATCTCGTTCCTCCTAAATACCGCTTCTAGATCGGGTCCATGCTAGGTAGGTACCTCCATATCCAACGTACTGAGAGCGACTTATATCGATCAAGTTTTCGGCATTTGCGATGCTTGATGTAGTTGCGTGCTTGTACATATGTGCTTTCGATATTGTCGGTAAACAGTACGGGTTGTCGTCGATTTTTGCGAGCCTTAAGCTCTAGAATCGACCAAGGAGGTACTTAGAACGGCGATGACTCCGTTGGCGAAGTCATATTCGACCGGGAGCGTCCTATGCGACATTTGACATATTCCTAATATCGTCGAGTGACTTAGTAGGCGGGATTTGTCGTAGCCATCTCAACCTAACCCCGAACTAGGCGCCATGCGACCTAGGGGTGTCCTATCCCGTGGCTTCTCTAGCAAATCCGCGTATCCTTCTAACCCAGCACCAATCACTTTAACGATGTCGAATATATGGGATCCCTTGAACGTCTCGGCCCAAAGTCGGATGACGGCCACCGCAAGTTGGCGCAATTTGGTGCCGTCGTTCGCAGCCATGTCCATATTCGAGGGTCCATGCCCTGGGCCGCCTCCCGAGAGCGAAGGATCAATTGGTACTGCGTACTCTGTTTCGTCTAACATGTGGCGCAACATTTCGAGAAGATTTCGTTCGTCCGGTTCGGGAGGAGCGCCCGTCGCAGCCGAAGCGAGAGTCATCAACCACTTCGAAAGGAGGATGGCGCATTCTAGATTGCATACTGCGCCGAAAATTAGATCGTGCATCTTTCCCCAGGTTCTGAGTATAATGTATTGACTTACGCGAATGCTGCATACTCCATTCCGACGATTTCCTTCTCGCCACGTAGTTTACTCCTACCTTCACCAACATAGATAATGCGTGTATAGCTTGGAAAACAGCTCGGTTAAGTCGTACGCTGCGGACAAGATACGGAGCATCATAGAACGCCTGACCAATCTGACCAGCATCCCTCGTTTCGAGCGTTCTGCTGGGGCTTAAATCGGTGTACAATCGAATCGAGGCGAGTCGCCAAAGTGCTGTTGAATTGTAGGCGACAGGGCCGCCAGGAAGCACATCTGAACCATTCTGGTGGCTTCCTTCAGTCACGCGCGCCTGGTGTTGTTCAAAACTCATCTGCCAAATTCGCAGGGCTTGGGAGCAGTCTTCGACATCGTCTTGCCGGAGGCCGCCAAACATCGAGACGGAGTTAAACGATGTTTGCTTCAGCAAAAAGATATGCTGCAATATGGCATGGATGAGAATGTAATTGCCAAGGGAGGACATGTACGCTGGTGGTCCCTGCGGTGGCCGGCTAAATAGCCTCGAAAATGCATCCTGAAGAGATATGTCCATACTCGGAAAAGATTGTCGAGCTTCTTGCCACTGCCAGGCTGTTTCTGCTCTCCATAATTTCGAAGAATGAGGGAGGATGAGATTGAGTTCAGATGTGAGCAGCAGAGGCGGCATATTGTATGCGATACTGCATAAGTTGAAAAAACAGTATGTGATCAGCTTTGTGCGGTTGGCCCCTTCTATTCGAACCCATGCCTCCCAGTCAGCCGTTTGAGTAGACTCCGATAAAAACCCTTCTTCCCGCACGAGAAGAGCCAAAAGGCTCTGCAGTGACAGAGCCTCGCGAAGTATCGCCTTCGCGCCCCATAGGCCGACAGCGAAAAGCAGCAGAAGGGCTTGTATGGTTTCCATCCGTGATTGGGGGGTATTAGGGGAACTATGAAACCCGAGAAAATTAGCTACCCGCTAAGGGGAAAATGCAAGTTCAATTTGAACAGATGAAATCTCTTACTATGGCTCTCGATGGGTGTCTTGGGTCATCGGGCGCTCCTGTTGAACGGAGCTAAAAGAATGGCGGAATCCATGGCTCGGAGACGGTCGCGTAGAATGTGGGCTGTATGCTGCTGGTGTTGGCAATAAACCATGGACCTCGTGACTATGACGGCGTCGAATTTGCTCTAGTGCTACGGCTTTTGCGGCATACCAGAGCGCATTTGATCGGTGGCTCTCGAACCTGTATTGCGCACCAACTGCTAAGACCGCCAACAGCAGCTCCGGCGCTAAGTCAGCAGCCGTGATCGTCGGGAGATGTAGAATCGGCAAATGCTCGTGGAAGCCACTGACATACCCGTCCAAGAAACGGGTCAGGGTATGCCGAGATGGAAAGACGAAATCGTTGGGTAGTACGGATGAAAATTCATCGAGACGGGTTTTGATGACGGTATGATCCATACCAGAGACCCTCAAGGGCTGAGGTCTCGTTGATTCGTCGTGGTTTCTGATACCGCTGTCCGATGGGTCCCTTGGGTCAGGGGCTAACGACGGGAAGCGAGAGGGAAACTGTGAAGACGGCTTTGAGAGTCCGCCTCGGTGGATGTCTGAAAGATGCCGTGGCCACATACCCATGCCCTGATCCACCTCAAACGCCTGCGGAAGGAAATGGGATGAAGTCGCGAACTCGTCCAAGAAGAGGTTGTAGTCGTCAAATGCAGGCGGCCCTGCTGCATTAGGTAGCCCTACAGACATAGGCACCGGTTCAGGCTCGCGCCCACGATCAGCATACGGCATACCTTCGTCATAGGATTTGATGCGCGTCAAACCACCCCCTGACTGCCCAAGATCCGACATCATCGGTTGCATCGAGTGGCCCTCGTTGGCCGATGCGATTTGCGTCGCAGCATCAGACAGGAGATCAAGATTGCAAGCTGCAGCCCTGGCAGAATGACGAGGGTCAGGAGCAAGCGGGGGAACTGTTACGGAAGATGTCATGGAATCTGAATGATAGTGTTGCGGATGAGGCCGGGGCACACCCATCATTTCGGAATCGACATGGCTCTCGGCTGATAACGGCGGTTGGGCAGCGCCGGCCGTCGATGGTTTCCGAGGCCGGTTGCCATCTTTGTTTGACCCTTCATTAAGGTGGACGAGTTTCTCGTGACGGACAAGAAGATCCCTGATGTCCATATAAGCATATTCACAAGGAGACGAGATAGGGGTTGTGAGTCGAAGAGCCGCAGTTCATGGATTATAGAGAGGGGGAGGAGGCTTTAGGTCCATGGGAATACGTCTAAGTGTGATATGCGCAGCAGGCTTGAGGGGGGAACGGGGGTAGTTTAGCGCGAACGAAAGACGGTGAGTGGTCGACGTGTGGGTAAGGCGAAGTTGACCACCACACATACGATTTGATACGATTTGGTAAGCAAGAGACGAATAAAAACAAATTAACTGACCGGCGCCCAAATGTCTTCCCACATCTCGCCCACCCACAGGAGAAGGGCTTCTCTTTAGTATGAGTCCGCTCATGGCGTTGGACATGCTCCACGCGCCTAATTAGGAGATTACCGTATAAGCAAATTACCAGCGGAGGGAGACGGCGCTGCGAAGAGATAGATAGATTTTGGGGGTCTTACCTAAAACGCTTGTCGCAAAACTTACACGGCAGGGTCTTGGGCTTCTGCTGCCGGCCCTCCACGCCCTCTTCGGCAGTACCGGTGACGCCAGAGCCCTCTATGGACGGCATGGCCTGCATTTGGGGTCAGGATAAGTGAATAATAATTAGTATAAGGTATGTCCCTGTAGGGAATATGGGTGTAATGCAGAAGAAGTCACGCAACACCTGGAAGTGGGGGGTAAGTTGGAAGGGTAGAAGGCCAAGGGATAGGAGGTTATGCCGGAAAGAGGAATGAACGTCTTGCGGGGTGGACGATTGATGGATGGATTGATGGATGAATTCATGGACGTTGGACAGGATGTAGTATCAGTCGATTGTAAGTATATTCGGTACGTAGCGCAAGCTCCCACCGCATTCGTCCTCACTGCCTCCCCCAAGAGATCGACCGCTCGCCAAATTGGCGGCCAACGTCGTGATCAACAGAGCTCGTAACCTGAAGGAGTGAGAGTCCAGAGGGCTGCGGATGGGCTGTACGGAACTAGTAGGGCTGAGGTAACCCGTCGATGCTTGATAACCAGCAAAAGGAGTGGCTCAACACGTTTCTCACGTAAAGCGTACGAATCCGAACCAATTAACCGAGACAGACAGAACTTCTACTGGCAGGCTTATTGGTCGACGATGTTGACGCGGAGAAAATGAGAGAAAAGGAGGAGCGGATGTGGAGATTGGGGGGAGAAGGCTAAGCGTGTTATGTATTATGAGATTCCAAGTTCTACGGCTGGGGGGAAATGTAGGAATTGGATTGCTAGCCCCTAATGGGTAGATGTACAGGCCCAAAGGGGAATTGAAGAAGTCCGAGGAAATATTAGCAAGGTGGATGAATAATACCGTAACCTAGAGCGAGAGGAATAGGGCGACGACATCGATGATGGTCGAATTCGGGGTTGAGCCAAATTGTTAAGAGTGAGGTGAGGAGTTAGGAGGAGAAGGGGGAAAGGAGGGGACGAGAGGAGGATGCGGAGATGGGGAAACCGTTAAGTTAGTAGGTCCTGGTAGGCCTGGCCTTGTAGCCCTGGAGGGTAGGTCTAAGGTGTTTTAGTGGGAGAAAGCACCTGCAGTAACAAGCCGCTGTCACTGTCCTCCTGCCCTGGTGAGTGAAACCCGAACCTTGGAACCTACTATTTTCATAAGGGAACGGTAAAAAGTGGCGCTACCTACTAGGTGTACTGGTACTATCGGGTACTATGTCGACACTGGTAGTTCAGAAACAATTTCCAAGGTTATGTAGTAGACTTACACCTGCTCGACCAATGCTGTCCTTCCTGACAGGTAGATTTTATTATATTTTACTTTATTTTATTAGTTCCTTTGGGCGGCTTGTGGATGTCTGGTGGCTCGGACTGTTGTTCTACCCCATCTTATCTATCTATACGTCCAACACGAGAATAGGAACCGGTAAGCTGATGAAGGATGGCTTTCATGCTGCAAGGCCAGAATTAAGTCTCACCTACGTACTTACTCCTCGCTGTCTCTCTCTCTCTCTCTCTCCTCCCGTTGATGCGAGACACCTGACATACGTACATGCATTGCGCCTATAAAAAGCGAACTGCAACATTGAACTCTTGGATAAAGAAAGTAGGTATGTATATTTACGAATGTGGGCGGAACCAGGAATCACTAAACAGAGCAGCCTGGAGTGTTAGATTTTGAGGTGCTTAGGTGCATTCCCCGCCCCCAGACATAAACAAGCATTGCTAACAGCCCACGGAGATGGAAACCCTGTCAGCAACGGTCAACCCCATACTTGTCCACTGTCTCCAGCCCTCCTCGGTACCATCTCCGCATTGGAGAAACTAGCTTCACACATATGTGGGAAAATGTGGGGGGCGGGGGGAACCAATCAACTAAAGACGATGTACATGTAAATATGAAGACCACCTTGCCTTGGAACCAGGCTTACCTGCTTTTTTACCTGCCTGCCTGCCCGCCTCCACTCCACATATGGTGACATACCTGTATTTCGCACAGACGACAGGGTACAATATTGCTGCATTCGAGGTTATATATGCCTACATGGAACTTACTCGCAGGGTGCCTGCAAGTTACCTAGTATGCAGGTTACTTCGTAATCGTAACTGTAACACCGGAAGTGCGTACATATCCATGGATGTATGTACTATGAGGCCAGAGAAGTCTACGCAATTCGACGGGTACCTGATACTACGAGGGGGCTCTGACCAACACGGATGTTCTCGAGCAAATGAGTAACGCTATCCACCATCACCACTAGAAGCTCGGGCTATTAGAAACCCCAAGACTACTAGTGGTGAAGCGAGAGGTTTAATAAATTGAGACCAGAATGTGGGGAAAGGCAGATGGTGGAAAAGAAATACGCGTAAATGAAATGAATGAGACGCAACTGAAAAGAATTAACAGAATACTCTGTCTTAATCGGGTATCATCTCATTGCGGTGAACATCGTCGTTGTGATTTTGTCGCATGGTCTATATCTCCCTTGTGAGAACGGCTGGCTAGATGTAGAGTAAAATGGTAACACGGCTCAGCACGGTAACACATTTTGAAGTCCATAGCGCAGCCACTGGAACTCAAACGGGGTCATTGCACTCGGAGGGCGCTGATCACGGCCTCGATGAGGACAGCTTGCGGCAAGGATCGGCGTAGAGCAGACCTAACCATAGGTGTGCTTTGCCGGCGGGCTAGTCTAGGCAAAGAGGGGGAAATATTGATGATGATGGCGGGTATGGATCCAGCGGGCGCTAGATGGATCAATCGATGGATGTCGAGGGTGGATCTGTGGAAGGGATTCGGGTCACCTTTTGGCCTTCATGCAACCTGTAAGAAAGAACGAAAGAGAAAAAAAAAGGTGATAAGCTCCATCATTGCATGGGATGTTAGTCTAGACTGGGTTATATTCTACATATATGGAGGCACAAATCTGGAGTTCGATAAGAAGCTTACATACATATGTATGTACATATAGTTCCACAAGCCGAGGCCTAGAAATCTCAATCGCGATGACCTACTATTGGATGACACACGGTTGGGATCTCTTGTAATTTTTGTCCTCACCCGCACCCGCAACTCGGCACCTGGGCACTATGGGCTTCTTAAAGGGAAGGACAACATATTACCCGAAAGTGTGGAGTTGAGGAATTGGGGTACCATGGGCTCAAGGGCCTTCAAAATGCGGAGTACCCAATCTAGGTCGTGTAACATGGAGTGCGCTCGCTAAAAGTACCTCCTCCTCCGACCGTGTGTATGTGTGTATCGAGACTAGGGGCAGATTCGTAGAAGCTATTTCATACATATGTAGATTCACTTACCTAAGATAGTTAACCCAGTCCCTTAGTTAGATTTCATACTCTCCAATACAATACCGCCGTAGAATTTTTCAACAAGCTTACTCTAAATAACAACTTCCCCCATTTTGTAATATAGCCGCTCTCTTCCCGGTGGACATTCAGGTTCCGGTGACTCCATACAACACCTCTCACAGATACCGTGACAACCACCACTTAGCGAACCCCAGATTTCATCAAAAGCTGCAGACCAAGAACCGTAGCGCCAAGGTCCCACCGCAGCAATTACCATCGGCGGGATCAGAGATGGTGGGTCTCGAAGCGTTGTCCTTGGACGGATAATCACAAACAGAGATCCAAAATGGAATGTAAAATGTCAAAGCAAACCGAACTAGGACCGGGTCTTGGAGAGCTCCATAACTGAAGCCATCGCCATCGTCAATGGCTCACATACTGGCTCACATACTCCCACCATCACTCACTTCTTGGCAATTCCGAACAGGGTGGAACCAACCCGCCTCATGACGGGATCTCATGATGGTATCTCGGCGACTCTATAGGCAGGCTAAAGAAAGGGAGGAGAATTTTGCGACTTCTGACGTGACGCGATACACTAAGCTTCACTCTCTTGTTTGTTGGGTTAGGTAGACACGTCGGAGCGGAGAGCAAGGCAGCAAGCGGAGGGAGACGTCGGCAGATGATCTAGGGGGCAGACGGATAATTCAAGCCTTATCGCCAAGACTCTTGACGTGGATGAACATGAAGCTTGATTGTGTCTTCTAGAAGAGGGGAAAACCATTCGTGCTCAACGGAGAAAGAAGACGTACGGATGATCGACTCGCATGGGTTAGGGGAACGGGAGAGTCGGTGGAGTAGTTAAGAGATCGGCTCCCATTTACTCCGAGAGGATTAGGTCAGTAGCTACTTAGGTAGGCAGGTATGTAGGTAGTTTATTCTAAGGTGAGTCCGAGTTTAGGTGGCGAGGGTTTGTGCGTGCGCACGGAAAGATATTTCGCGTATAGAGCCGTGTTGGGAGTTGTCGGAGGACGAGCGCGAGTTGATCTGAATAGGTTACTTTGACCTTACCTAACATAACCAACCCCCCTATCTCCTACCTTCTTGCTGACGGACTTGAAAGTTTCGATGAAATTGGATTGTATAAAAAGGAGACTGAATCAGTTTCCTTTATACAATGTGTTCTACTACAATATGATTCGGCAACACAAGAGTCTTAATATCATTTCTAATGTAGCAAGGACTTAGACAAGCCGATGAACTGACGAACCACATTCAGGAATAGAATGATCAGAGGGAGGGATGAATAAGGTTAGATGAGATGAAGGAAGATCATAGAAACAGTGCGCATAACACAGTCTCGGACATAGCAGATTACTGTATCCTATCAGGTAATGTGCCTTGCCTCTGCAAGTCATGCTTTGAAACAGCTTCCAAGGATGGCACTTTGGAAAACCCCCGAGTTCCCCCAGATTTGACCGATCCATCACCTTCCACTTATTAGATTGATCGTACCCCAATCGGGCCGCCCCCTGAATTCGGAATTCCATCCAGTGGAAATCGTTCTAGCTCGGCGCTCGCCTCTCTTTTCTATGCGCCTTTACTTGCCTTTAGTTTTCGAACCACTGAGATGAGATGAAAAAGCTTAGCGCCAGGGGCATCAACGCTACCGGAGTGACAGATAACTGCAATGCAACGCAGTAGCGACTTTACATTTACCTAACGTTCACCTACGGGCTATGGACAGCGAAAAAGACTCAAGCCGTTAGACTCTTGGACCGAAGCGGTTGGGCTGACTTCTCGCAAGTTATTACTAAACTTCGATTTTGGCCTTAGGCCCCAAGCCTCAAAAATCATCATGCAAACCCACCTTCTGACGATATGCATATTTAATTCTTCAAGACCCAATGGGGCGGATTCCATCGCGCAAAGACGCGTCAGATGGTCCGGGTCTCAATCGATGACTTACATGTGGCTTGAAATGTCTCGCGGCTCCAACATCACATGCTTGAAACAACCAACTTACTTGGAACACTCAGACTAATTTAGGATGACCGGCAACGTCCAATCTCATCTTAGCTTTCCCATCCTGCCCATCCCATCTCGCATGGTACCTGAAAAGGCGTTTCCATTTCGAGTAGGAGGCTACCATACCATACCATGCCGCGGCCGAACCTGACCCTGGGGATACCCCCCAGTCCTGGGTGCTGCCGCAATGAAAGGATGACCTTCGATGCATTCGGCCCCACATCGCCACGGTTAGATAGATTTTTGTCTGGTAATTTGAAGCCTACGTGAGCATACGTGTATACCTAGTTTGAGATCTTGGTGACCTCCAAGACTCTCCCCCAAGACTCCCAAGGCTCCTCCAAGGCTCCCCACAATGCTACAATGCTACTTCGCTGGATCGTTTCCTCCAGCGGGAATGCCGTGTCTTGGTACAGTTCAACAGGTATGTGCTCAATATGCTTTATGTGAATGGCCGGGTCCTTCGCCGGCCAACCACCCTGGACGTTGTTGTCATGCTCATGCTCATGCTCGGTCGAATCAACCCAGTTTGTCGGTTTAGCATGGGCTTATTGGTAAACCAGGGGGGTTAGTATTGCTCTTGACCTTTCCTGTCCCCCGTCTTGTGTCATCCTGCCTATCAACCTCAACGGGTTGGTGGTGCACGTTACCTTGCGGCGCTAACACTACCGGTTCTCATCGTCGGTGGATGACTTGGCCAGCCGCGGGCATGTATGCCTTGTGACGAAGGTGAACCCTGTCGACTTTTTAAGTTATAAGTCCCTTTCCCGTCCATCCCGACTTAGGACTTCTATGCATCTTGCATTCTGTGCCTCTATCGCCCGGATTTCAAAATGCGGTTCCAGTCATTCCTTACGGCAGTTATCAGCCTCACTATAAGCGTAAATGCTTATTGGCTCCAGGACATCCAGCGTATGACTACCCTCAAAATAAACTCAAAGCGTTATCGACTAACCTCGAAATAGACCAAGGTGTTGCCCCCTTTGCGGGTTCTGGATACACGGTCTTCCGTAACGTCAAGGACTTCGGTGCTAAAGGTGATGGAGTTACGGACGATACGGCGGCTATCACTGCCGCTATGAACACTCCCAACAACAGATGCTTGCAAGGATGTGTAAGTCGACGTCGAATAGATAGATATCTGCTTAGGGTGCTGACATGTATAGGCGTCTACCACGACGAAACCGGCAGTTGTTTATTTCCCGTCCGGAACCTATCTCATCTCGAAGTCTATCGTCCCCCCTTACTTCACTCAGATGGTCGGCGACCCGAACAACCGCCCGGTATTAAAGGCCTCAGCCAACTTCGCCGGCTTTGGCTTGATCGATGGTAACCCGTACTACACCGAGAACTTGAACTGGATATCGACCAATGTGTTCTACCGTCAAATCCGGAACTTCGTCATTGATACGACCGGCATCGCGCCGGCTACCGCGGCGACAGGTATCCATTGGCCCACCTCGCAGGCCACCAGTCTCATCAATCTTGAGTTCAACATGCCTACGGACCCTAGCGTCGTTCACGTCGGCTTGTTCATTGAGAGCGGTTAGTTTGTGTTAAGGTGTATACCCTAGTAGTTTATATACTAACTTCTACAGGATCTGGTGGATTCATGAGCGACTTGACCTTCAACGGAGGCGCAACAGGAGCATCCATGGGTAATCAGCAGTATACCATGAGGAACCTGGTCTTCAACAACTGCCAGACAGCTATCATTCAGCTGTGGAACTGGGGCTGGACCTACATTGGACTCCAGATTAACAACTGCGGGAAGGGTATTGATCTCACTGCTGGCGGCTCGAGCGCGATTGCCACTGGTTCGATTACTGTTATCGACAGCACTTTCAAGAACACACCAGTTGGTATCACATCCGTCTTCCAGTCTGGTTCCAAGCCCGACACGGCCGGTAGCATTATCTTAGAGAACTTGAAACTTGACAACGTTCCTGTTGCCGTCCAGGGTCCCAGTGGTACAGTTCTGGCAGGTGGCTCCACGACCATTGCTGGTTGGGGACAAGGTCACCAATACTCGCCTGATGGACCTAAGACCTTCCAGGGATCCATCACTCCCAACAACCGACCTGCCTCCCTTCTGGGCGACAACGGCTACTACTCCCGATCGAAGCCTCAGTATGCCAACCTTGCCGCGTCCGACATTGTTAGCGCCCGAAGCTCAGGTGCTAAGGGTGACGCTTCAACTGATGATGTAAGAATTTTATTCCACTTGTGATTTAATAAACTGCTAACGAAGGTGAAAGTCGGCGGCACTTCAATCTGCTATCAACAGCGCAGCTTCCGCCGGAAAGGTTCTCTTCCTCGACTACGGTATTTACAAGGTGACCAAGACCTTGAGCATCCCTGCCGGTGCGAAGATCGTCGGAGAAGGCTACCCCATCATTGTTGCTAGCGGCAGCACTTTCGGCGACATGAACAACCCCAAGCCTCTGTTGCAAGTCGGCGCAAACTCTGGTGATGCCGGACAAGTAGAGTTCTCGGACTTCGTCGTAGGAACTCAAGGACCCGCCCCCGGTGCTATTCTCATCGAGTGGAACCTCGCCTCCCCTTCAGGTACTCCTAGCGGTATGTGGGATGTCCACGCCAGAGTTGGTGGATTCACTGGCTCTCAATTCACGGTCGCCGAGTGCCTTAAGCAGCCCGGCTCTGGTAACATCGACTCGAAGTGTATCGGCGCGTACATGTTGATGCACGTCACGTCCAAGGCCTCCAACCTGTACATGGAGAACACATGGCTATGGACTGCGGATCACGATATCGAGGATGCCACCAACACGCAAATCACCGTATACTCCGGTCGAGGTCTCCGTAAGCAACACCCAGATTTTTCACTTTCAATTAGGCTGCTAACATAGAGATAGTCATTGAGTCTACCGTCGGTAACTTCTGGCTAGTCGGCACTGCTGTCGAGCACAACCATCTCTACAACTACCAACTCGTCAGCACGAAGAACATCTTCGCCAGCATGCTCCAGACAGAGACCCCGTACTACCAGCCTACGCCCAATGCTGTCAAGCCATTCCCTGCTGTTGCCGCTTTGACTGACCCCGATTTCGAGGCATCGTGCAATGGTGTTTCAGGAAACTGTGCCAACGCATGGGGTCTGCGAGTCGTCGATTCGACAGACATCTTCATCTACGGCGCTGGTCACTATTCCTTCTTCAACAACTACAGCACTAGTAAGTTCCCATTATCCGATTTCTTAGCGAGAGTAAATCCCGTATTAACTTTTCTTCCCTAGCTTGCTCCACCGTCGAAGCTGGCGAAAACTGTCAGTCGCGTATTGTCTCGCTCGAGGGCTCGACTAAGAACGTGAACATATATGCGCTCAACACGATCGGCTCCCTCAGCATGATCGACCGCGACGGCACGAGCCTAGCTAAATGGCAAGACAACGTGAACGTGTTCCCGGCGAACGTGATGCTGTTCAGGACGGGCTAGGAGGCGTCTGGACAACCATGCGATTCGAAGGGGGCTTCGCGAAGAATAAGAATAAGTAAAGTTGCTGCATTCCTGCGGGACTACTTGGGTTACGAAAGATACGATCATGGGCATATGGAGCATATCATGGGTTGTTTGGGCACGCTCACATACGTTTCGCTGTACATACTTTCGCTTGTGTAGGTAGACCATCACCATTTTTCGTGTACATAGTAGGTGTGCATCTTGCCTATAAATTGGATCTAGCATTTACAGGTCGATCAAAATTTACCTGCATGTATATACAATCTGAATCATTACCCAGTCAATGAGTATCCTACCTCGCCGCTCTCCCTCCCTAACTTGACTAGCCGCGCGCGCATCCCTTCTGCTCTGGTTCTGGTCTTCTCGTCTAAGCTGCTGAAATCACAGTCGTCGACCCACTACCACCATATAAAGTCAGCTTTACTTCACATAGATCTATGAGGCTTTGATCAATCGAAGAAAAAGGGTTAGATTTATGAGCTTGTAAGTAGTTACTCACCTTACCAACACCATGCTGCAGCACATTCCTAGCCCTCAACCTACCACCCGCCACATGTCCCACAGACCCATGCAGACTCAACCGCTCACGACTGCCATCATAGCGGCCGCGGTGCAGGATATTATTATTATAAAACACGACATCGCCAGCGTTTAACCGGACTACCAACTGCCCCGGCATATCCGGCTCGAACGGATCCGCCGCCCTCTCCACCTCGCTACACGCGCGCGCATGCGATCCCGGCACCACAATGAGGCTCTCGTCGTTATCACACAGCGCAAGGTTCCACTGCGCATGCCACGCCGGCTTCCCCAACCGCTCGAGCTCCTGCTCCGGGGTCGCGGTCGCGGGGATATCGTCGCGGTGCCAGCGGAGCTCAAAATCCTTCCCATCAGACGGCCTCACAAGTAAATTATACAGCTCCATAACCAACTCCTCATCCTCACACGGGCCCAGCAGTTCTTTCGCTACACCCAGGATCTCATCGCTGAAGTAACTCGCGGTGAACACGGTTGAGTCCGGTAAGGATGGGTTCAGCAGGTGCTGCACCCCCCAGATCCCGACCCCGCGGCTCCAGGTCCACGGCGGGAATTGCTTCCCCACGGTGCGCACGTGCGGCCACGCGCCTTCGGTCGCCAGCGCCGTTGTGCGCGCTGCCGCGCCGCGGAGCTGGGTTAGTTGGGCTGCGGGCAGGATCGAGCGCAGGACCACGAAGCCGTCTTTTTCCAGCTGCGCGCGTAGTGTTGAGGTGGGCATTGTGGATGCGCTTGTGTGTGAATGTGTGTGAGCTAGGTATGCAGATATGCAGTCGAGTCTCGTGGACGGCACAGATACCGAGCCTCACGTAAGGGGCGCGCTGGCGCGGAGTAGGAGTGCGACCTCGTGAGTTCTCTGCCTCCCTGCGTAACGTCGCCTTGGGTGACGGGCTGCCAAGAGCGACTTAGTTTTTGAGGGACTGCTGTATGTATGTAAGCTCTCGTGCTTGGGGTCGCGAGGTTCGGACCAGCGAATTGTTGCTGCTAACAATAAAGCCGAAGTTGCAATTGCCTATGTAGGTAGGTGAGCGTGTATTTGTGATGCAGTCTTGTGATAAATCCGAGCGGATACTAGGCCGTTACGTTGGTAAAAAGTTGTAAGTTACGTGACCGGCGTCTCGTGCAGCGCCGTCGATCTTTGCCTTGAAGAAACGAACGGTTGGTGGCAGCTAGTGACTGATGGCGATGGTGGAGATGATCTCATTGCTTTGCGGGGTCGCCCATGTGCAGTGCAGCTCGAGCTATTTACCTCCACTATGATACAACGTTGCGCGCGATCGGTACGATTCCGGTCTATCTGGGTTGGAGTAGGTTGGTGGGGGCTTCAACGCACCTAATGTATGAATAGAAACATCGAATTAAACATCAACGCCCAGGGGTTTTCGACTTAGTAAGGATGGAGATTACATAGGAATAGATGTCGTGTAAGTAGTGGCCTCTTGGATCTTGGTATCGTATATTGTCATGTTGAATTATATTCTAGACTTATTTGATAGATAAATGCCGGACCATGTGTACCCGCTATCCAGGAAACTTTTAGTGAAATATACCAGACCTGACCGAACCCTTGCGCCGTCGCTCATGAAACCGTAAGAGATCACCGCCCGTTACCTTGGTATCAGCACATTGCAATACACGTATAAATGTCAAGTTACATATCCTACATGCCCATCCCGGAATCTTTCATGTTCTGCGCTCGGGTCTCGCCTTTGACGTACTCGCTGAGTCGCATCTCGTTAGACTCGTCACCATGTCCGTCCATGAACTGGCCCCGGGACTGGCCGGGTGTGTAGGGCGGTAGCGATGACATTCCTGGATGCAGATGATGTCGGTACCCGTCGGTTATGGCAGCCTCCGCAGCCGGATCGGGTTCCGGAGAGTGATTTATCATTAGGCCTTCCATAGATGTGTCCAGCACAACCGGGGAGACGAACGATCCATGCTGGCGTGCGATTGGAGAAACGGGAGACACTTGAGAGACTGGCGAAGCAGCGGAGACCGGAGATACCGGGAGAGGCTGCGACTGTGCTTGCTGACGAAATGCACGTTGTCTTCGCACATCCTCGGATGAACCGAATCCTTGGGTTTGTATGGACGGGTTAGTCCTGGATCTCGGCGTAAGGACGCCCTCGGTCGACGGCATTGCGTTCTCCAAGTCTTCAGTGTGGTTGGAGTCATGAATTTCCGACCTCATATGACTAAGTGGATAGACATTATCTGTTGATGCGAATAGCGGATCCTTTCGGCTATTAATATGGTGTCGCTCGTAGATACGTAAGATGCTTAGTGACACCGTAATCATATAAGTAAACCTGTCAACGTCAGCGGATGCATCGGCAGAAGCTAATAGGGTCCATACACAAGAGCCGCGGTGATGAAATAAAACCCTCGTTCAAGAGAACAGTAGCTATCAAGCTGCCCTTTTATGTTGCGTGATTCATCGCCGAACCGGAACGTATCGAACCCAGATCCGGGAGGTGGTTTGTCTTCGTTGTCTGGTTCCATTATGTTAGAGTCGGCGTTATCAAACGAGCAACGATGATTGAATCATACCATCGTCCTGCGTCAATCCGTGACAATCTGTAGGTAGTCCTGTGCGGGCGAGTACCGTTACGATGCCGATCATCATTCCAGTGAATATCACATCGCCAGCGATGAAGGTCGCGATAATCGGCGTGCTAGCTCTTCTTCGTCGATCACCGGAATGTTGCATCAACAATACGAGGCCCGAATAGATAAGGGAAATGCAGGCCTAAAAAGAAGCCAATAAGTTAACAGCGTTCGGGGTTTGCTAGAAGCGCAAGTTCTACGGACCATCATTTCCAAGGTGAACATGCTAGGCGCGAGGCCAAGACGGTGGTTATTGATATACACTAGGAGAAACCCATTCATCACGGCGGTAACGAGCGTGCCCGACAGTTGTGTTAGCCTGGCAAAAAGAAGCCATCTCGACAAGCTCCATCGTGACGATGCCCATTTTAGCGAATTCCATGCCATCAGGTTGAAGTGGAGGCTATTGTCGCTAAGGAGTCCGTTCGGCACGATCCGACGACGCCAGTGTGCTTCCGTGAAAATGGAAGATGGGGAATTAGAGGGCAAAATATGTTTCAAGATGGAGGAGGATGAATAAGGAGGGTCAGGTATTTTTGTTCTTCGGTAATCGGAATGAGGCTATGCCTTACTCTCTAGCTGCAAGCCCGCACAGTATGCAGCCCAACCAATATTTCCCAAGTTCTGCAAGTTAGCTGATCACTACTGGCAGACCAGAGTTATTTCCGGAATAGCTCGCTACCAACTTGAGTCATTCGAGATTTATCTACTCTCTCGGGATGCTTGGCACATGCTTGCCAATGCCATCAACCGCGGCTAATAATCATGTCAATTCTCTCCTCGGGTTAAGTTACCCTCAATTATGTCGATGAGGAGCGTGTTATTGAGCAATGTTGTGTTCAGTAGGCTCACGGAGAAGTTGGGACAGTGAGAAGAGTGATAGGCCTACAGACTACATAATCAACACTTGCATGCACCGCCTCCTCACAGATCCACCTAGCGTAACCCAAAGGAGGCGAGAACTGAGGAATGGGGAATGCAGAATTTACTAGGATAAGCCAAGGGCAGGACTACCCGCTAGACGCCATTGGCGTTTAGCGGCTTGCCCTGTTTCTTATATCCAATTGAGGCAGGAAACCTTGCAGCCCTAATATAAGCTCTGCACCAAACCGCGGCAAGATCAGCGATATCGAGTTCTCGACACCGTTGGGGGTTGCACAACTGATGGGAAGAATGGGCGGTGAGATTGGCGTCATTTCGACGGGCATTTGTGATGTATGCATGGATGACAATGGAAGTTCGCGAGTAGGTGAGGCAGCGTATAACCGGCGAATGTCATACGACGATACTGCCCACGTCGCTAACCGTCTGACAGAATCTGGGGAGATTCTGGGCGATCCCGATGAAAATAGCAATAAAAGCCTCCGCCCGCTCGTGATGCACACTATATGCACTTTTCATCTGGCCAGCGTAACGTGAAACATGTTACCGTCTTTCGAACCTCCTCATCGCCTGGGTCATTTTCAAACATAGCCTTATCCATCTTCTCTTCGAGAATTTTCTCGATAAGGAACCCTCTCCCCCGCGCGAGGTCGAAGAATGCGAGATCTTTGTGTTGCAACCATGGCCGGTAACTTGTAAAGCACACGAAGGCTGTGCTAGTCTTCTTTCTGCTCATTGTCGCTTCAATAGATGAGATCATATTGCCATGCTCGGAATGTCGAAATAGTAGGTCAGCCAATATGAGTACATCGAACTTATCCTTCTTGATAGGTTCGAGATGTTTTAGCAGATGTGTCGGGTCGGCTCCCCAGACGTAACCATCCGCGACAATTGGAGAGTCTTCGGCGTCGCCGTTTGTCGTCGGTATGAGTTCGCAACCTAGGATGTTTTTCCTCATGTTGGCAACTAAATCTGGATCCGGGAAGTCCGTGACCACCACTTTTTCGGCCCCTAGGATAGCAGATACAATGCTAGGGAGTCCGGCTCCGGCTCCGAGCTCGAGGACAGTCCGGCCCTGAACCTCGGCTACATGGTTCTCGAAGTATTTCGAGATAATGCGGCTGCCATTCCATAGGTGGTGTGCTTCTAAGGGACTATGACCTACTAAGTGAAGAGTAATAGTCTTTCCTGAGTGAAGGGTGTAAATCTGGGATGTCGGCGGCGGCGAAGGAGGGTAATAATCGGCTGGTTCCTCAAAGAACCCCGCAGTATCTGGCTCCATAGTGTCGGATTGTAAATATACAGAGTCTAGTTTATCCAACGAGGTTTTCTTAAACGATCATGGACCTGTAATCCTTCGCTCCATTTGCATACCAACATTGAATGCAAAGATATAAAAATACGAAAATACATTTGGAACCCTAACCACTTAGGCCGAAACCCCACACAGTCTTTTAACTCCTACTAGACTGTAAGCTTTCACTGTATTTTAGTGGCTACTGAGCTCGCTGAGTCTACGGCCATTTGAGTTCGTCGCGTCTACGAAATTGTTAATTGACTCTTCAACTACAATTGCCTAGTCAAGTGCAGTGAAGTCTCGTGTAAAGTTCCAAACAAGCCTTGCGTAACTAGTAAGTAGGCCTCTACAGTTAAGCCTCTGGTTAGAATGGCAGCGCTCCAGCCGTCTAAGCATATGCCTGCCTAGCCCGTGCTCTCACAGAACGGGAACAGCTACGCCACTCTGCTGTGCCATCATCTACTCGGTGAACGAAGCCAACTGTATTCAATGCATCCGAAATGCACCGCCTTCACTTCATTCTGTTTCAAGTAGACAGTCCGTCTAAGGTCCTGATATCATTGGCGTCTCGTGAAGCATGACTAAACTGATATATAGCAGTGCTTACATCTTGCAAGGCAGAATACCGAACCAACTCCTTGGCAATTCAGGAGATAAACGTGGGGGTGGAAGCAGATGTAGGACGAAGCTGGCGAAGCTTCGCATCGAGAGACTTGATCATTTGCGAAGCCATCAACGATTGTTCCTGAGCACGCGACGCTTAATTGTTATAGCAATATCTTACATTAAGGACAGCGATCTCTGTTTATTATATACATCGCAACTTACCCGTACGTGACAGCGAATGGGAACCCCTGGATTACTTATACTAATTAATAGCGTGCCAAGTTTGGCTCAGCTGTCCCCCACAATGTAAGCCGTCTGCATAGAAGCAGGGTAGCTAGGTAACTGCATTTACTGATGGCATGGCATGATTTCGGCCAAGAACGCGACTCTCTCGGACCGACGCTTTAACCCGTCGCCGTATCTCCGTCTTGGATCGGTAACATGAGCTCGTCACCCAGAGGTTCGCGTAGTTCCAGAATGATCTACTATGGTTAACCCTTCTTGATGCCTTCGAATACGGTTGATCCGTATCAAGAAGACTGTAGCGACATCCTCACTCTAGCTTCCTAAACCTCACTCACAGAAGCCAATTCAATATCGGGTGAAGACATTGCTATTACAGCAAGATGCGCCCCTCTCAGATCCTTCGAAGCGATGAGCTCCCAATTGGCAAATATGGCCAGTAAGTGAGAATAACTCGACCTTAACCCCTATTCTTGATAGGGTTAGCCAATTTTACGTATCACATCTGACTTAGCCATATAGCTATCTCAATAAAGACACATGGGGACATCTCGGTGAGTTCTACTAGAAATATCATTGTTAAGTCTACAGTTCCCTCTGGGGCTAACGTGACCTCGACGTCCTCCAGGTTGTGTCCAACCTCAAAAAGGCATAATCACATACACTCTCAGCGCGAACCGCCAGAATCCACTTGCTGGTGCCGCGAACGCCGCCGTATTCAACACCTGGCGTCGGTTCAGTAAGCAGGTTCTGTACTGGGCACCGCCGCTTATCGCTGCTTATTATGCTATGGAATGGGCCAACAAGCGGTAAGTCGATAGTAGGGGATAGTCGTCAAGAACACGAAGAATAATAACTGGACCACAGAAACGAATATCTCAACAGCAAGGCCGGTAGGGCAGAGTCAAGCGACTAATTACGGACGAGTTACCGGTTAGTGAGGACGCATATATATACATGTGTAGCTACGACAGATATGCATGTACTTATCTGCCCCTAAGAAATTTTTCTGTTCTCACCTTAGGTCAAAAGGCACCTCTAAAAGCATGAGCTGTTATTTTAACATGCGATAAGATCTAAATAGTATAAAATAAACCAGCCGAGGCACCACAAAGGAGAGAGCACACACGTAAATATATGTATATGCTACCCAGTACCTAAGTACCACCAGATAGTCACGTGGTATATTCGAGTGCCAACACCATTGACGCCCTTATACCAGACAGCATTTCTCACGCTGAAGTCGGTCTTCATAGAGATTTCATGAGAGAAAGTGTGGTGTCTCGGATTCCTAACGGATTACTATCTTCTTAAGTATCGCCAACTTCCTAGCCTCGTTTGGGGGACACTATCTACGGGCTACGGATGGAATTTGTTAGATAAAAGACCATTATAAAAGGTATGCATAATGGTAAGTGCTAATACAAACCTTAAAACCATCCAACTTTCATCATAAAATATGATAGAGAATATCCAGCATAGGGCATTGCTGTCAGCCCCTTTTACGCTGCCCTACTTCCTGGGATTCGACAAGCTTAAGTGAATCTACGACTTAAGCACATATGTAATTCTCATTTAATTAACAACATAGCCTAAGAACGATTCCTTGGAGATTTAATGAATAGTGTAAGCTAACAAGGTTGCATTATAGGAGATAATTTCCGCCACGCCTTAAATTAAGTGAACCAATTACTTGATAAAAGCTTAAGCATATCATGAAGATCATGTTCATATAATGTACTCGGTACCATGGATGGAATCATCATCGCAGTGAGAATAAACCGAATGAGCCACGTAAATAACAATCACTTGATTTTAACGAGTTGTCTGTCCGAGAATACATCGGCTCGAATTCATCTCATCACAACAAGCATGTACACCTAGTATGAATGATATCTAACGATTTTTTAGTAGGGTTAACATCACGTCCTCCGCACTCGGTGTAAATAATTACCTAGGTACGTACGTATATACATGATTGGATTTATTCAAGAGTTCAACTTTTATGCCCATAATCCCTAATCTAATGATTAAATGAAATTGATCGATCATTACGGCATTAATATTAGATCCTCTTGTATCATCTTCTTTAGTTTTGCTGCTCATTTGCTACTCAATTAGATGACCAGCGACTTAAGGTATCGGTTTATTACGAATATCCCAAGATGTTGAGCAACCAGAGCAAATCGCGGCATACTTGTCAGACCCTTCATCAGCCCATGTGGTCGTGTTTAATTAGTGACAAAGCTAATATCATTAAAACACTCTCCAGGGCACGCTCCGCAGATGCCCCTGCTGTATCACGTGCGTATATTAAGTGGTTACGGTTGTATATATCTCAGTACCTTATTGGACCATCCCTAGATCTGCCTCATTCAACGCCGTACATAGCGTCCATGTCGGATAAGGGCTTAATTAAAGGACTCGGAACAATTCTTAGGTTTCGAAATCATTCGAGTAGCGTACTGTGATCAATCAAAGCCCCTTTTCAATGACGTCTACTTGTACCACTTATGCAACGTCTACAGCCCGGCTCTAACCGTACTAAAATCGTTGAATCAGTTGATACAATGAGTGTTGGCCGATGGAATAAAGTCCGGCAACGTGGCGCCTTCCGGAAAGCCGTCTAGTGTGACATATCTGCGCGATCTTGTATATGCCACGAAGCCCCTAGCCGTTATTGGGCTATGTCATTCGACGGCATGGGACTAATCATGTGTCAAGGAACGCGTCAACTCCAGAATCGTGGCAGTGGCAACTTAATTGATAATTGAAAAAGGTATCAGTAAAATTTGCCATAACTTTTAGACGAGAGGATTATTTATTCGGAAGAGATAAGGTAGTTGATGTTATTCACTGAACACCTCGCAGCCGTGTCGTTAGGAGAGTTCGCGGAATGTACCCCTTCGCGAATATAATTCAACCTCATGAATGCACCACAAACGTATACGCACTATTATCAGAAGTCTATATCATATGCCCCTGGCAGGGGATTTGTCTGTTGTACCCATTGGTCCCGGAAGGGAGATTTCTCAGAGAACAGCGGACACTTGGACCATAGTCCTGGTATGTATATATGAGTTGGGGTCCCTCGCGCAACAACGTACTTGTTCCCTGAACTTCTTGGTCTGCCTTATGACACCCGCGTATCACACTGTCCGCCGTCTACCTTATAAAAGTAAGGTATTGATAACGAAAATCTAGCAAGTACATCTCGTGTGAGATACCAGTACTGAGGAATGTTTTTCACCGCGGTAGTAGACATACCGTAGATGTAATATATATTTGCGAGGCGGCCAAAATATGTATATATTAGACTAACCCCTTCGTTCTAGCCTTATAGAAACTTGAGTACCATTAGCAATTCTATCAACCACACTCATATTTATTGACCTGGCTACTAGGCATCGCTTGGCTTCCATCGGTCTACACTCACTTTCGATGGCAACCCATCATGTATTGGAGGATACAGATAATCCTGGTATGAGTTGGCTACGTACAGTACATTAAATATCTAAGGAAAACTGTAATTTAATCCGTCTCACATACGGAGCCCTTTCGAAAAAGCCGGCTTACATTATACGGCGCTCCGTTACTACTTACCTACCTATTAGGTAGACATATCGTGCGAGCCTCCACGAAATCATCATCTCCTTTTCCTTCAATTCGTTGCTTATATTCGTCTTCCGTCCTTATCACTCACCTTGACACTTCCAACCATTTGGTTTCCGACCTACCATTCTCTTAATCCGGCCGGTTTATAGTGTCGTTGTTTACTGTCAAAGAATGGTGCCAAACACCATATACAGCCGACTACATGGACGTCACCGAACACCTTTGATCATATCGCTGTGCGCTGTATACACAAATCTGTCTTCTTGAACTAGGTTCGAATGGATAATCTAGAAAATACTACTGTAGAACTGAAATATATCAACAGATTCCGATTGCATCAAATACACAGTGTCCACGTGAACCTCCTACCCCCCTCTCCGCCCCTTTTAGATCCCGACCCAATTTCATTTGAGAAACGGGTCAATGCGTATGTAAGCGACCTCGTTTAATAGCACCTGATAAGTTCATTCTGAGAAGTCAGACGGAGTAAGCTCCTCCCGGGGTAATCGTTCCGGTCTTACCTTGGTCAGTCGTCGAGGAGTAGATATCGAATAGTTATCATTCCTAAGCTTGGCACCTGGTTAGTTAAAATGCCTGAACGTCGGGTATTTCAGAGTGAGTACCTTCACTTTATAATTGCCTTTGAAACTTTCCTGCAGAAGCTCGACGAGATTCTTCAAATTTATGAGATACCCGGGGATTCTATACTCCACAAAACCTGTCGTACAGGCTTCCGTAGGAGCGGAGGATCTAACTTTATGTATCGGCTCTGAATTCGCCATGAGATCTGATTGGGATGGGGCTATTACCGCTGTAGGCAAGAGGGGGAGACAGAATAGAGATACTGATGAAGACTTAATGAAAATGTAGCTTGGTGAAACTAGACAATCCTCCAGAGGTCCGCCTTTCTCATATTTATATTGTAAGCTGTTCAAAGGAGTGGAGAGTAGTCTGCATGCTCTATGGATCCATGCGAGATGCGATGTGTTGGCAAGAGATGAGATAGCATGTTTTAGGTAGGTACTTACCTACTTTAGGGGTATGCCTATGGAGGTAGGTGTCTAGCGTGAATTTCGCACCGCAAAGCTGGGCAGATGAATCGATAGAATGGCAGCCTGCATTTTGACGATATTTGACATTGTGCCTACTATAACCGATTATACAGCAATATTTCAAATGGCTGGTTACTTACTATCGGCTTGCGTTACATACTAGGTAGCGAGCTTCCTAGAATTTTTCCGTATGGAACGCACTGCTTCACACTTTCTCATTAATTTCGGGCTATATTTCTGCGGTGGTTCCAATGGTAAGCCACTGGGCCGGAGCCTGCAGCTGTTGGAGATAATGTGCGCCCCCTTTTTGTTCTCTAGAAGTATCGTCGCACGATTTTCCATGAAAACTATCCCAACTAAAGATAATTCATACATGAACTCATTTCACTTTAAGTATTAGCTCTTAGATTACTAATTATTCTATTATAGCTAATCCCTAGGGTAGGTAACCGTGGCTTTTTTTTTTCGGTGTATAAAAATTGTTCGAATTCCATCACCGATCTCGGCTGATCTACCGTTGCACAACAGTTGGCCCGAAAGTAAGGTATCATTTATCACGTACATATATGTATGCACTTAAATGTATTAACTATGTCTAAATTCCCGAATAGGCTCTCCTGCAGGCAGATTTCTCGCCATACTTGATATTGAGGCTGGCTGTATCTGCTTACCTCTCACCTCAGCATTATGATATAGGAAACATTGTGGTTTCACTTGGGAAGGACAAACCCTCCACAGCACTCATGTATCCTTGCGCAGAATTAGATTGATGCATCGCACCTGGTGGTGGGTAGTACAGGCCTTTTTCCTACTCACCTATTGCTTTTTTGGGACTCATAATAAGCTTAATCTTCTGTGTGGGTAGATAGAGTGGTAAAAAGAACACATGAGCTATTAACCATTAACCATACTAAATGATTCGAAGAGATCAAGACTTCGCTGATGTCTATGATAGCAAGAGCCTCAAATTCTTTCTAGGTATGCCGGCCGATTACTTCAGCGACAGAAGTTTTCTATTTATATCATTAATACCTGAATACTCAATGAAGGGAGGATCTATATGATATCTGTGAGGCTGTGAAGCTGAAGAATTCGTCATCCTCCCTGTATGCATGTGGTGATAGGAGGGCTGCTGCCTACCAGGGCGTTGCCTTAAACTCTCAGGGGACCTAGGACTGCTTGGTTGCCTCTTTTCATACCTGCGCGGTATGCATGCTATGCGTATATATATCTATAAGTGTCTGATGAAATCCGAGGATAAGGCTACTCCCGTAACTACTCACAATTTACACCAACCACGTCGCACAATTAGCATTACAACAAAATGAGTTATCATTTGCGTTATTACACTTAGACCAAGATCTTTATCTGGGCAAGGCCGTTACCGATTTTTGGAGAAGAAAGGAATTTTGGTGCCTAGGGTGAGCTGCACAATCTGGAGTATTAATTTGTACGTTCAGTGGTAAAAGATCCTGAGACAATAATCATAGATGACTTCATCCAGAAACAGCCCAGGAGGAAAGGAGTTCGAAAGAGACCATCTAAACTGCCACGACCGAGGCGATGGCTTTAGGCAGAAATCCCGGAAGTACACTTCAGAGGGAGATGTTCAGTGTCAATCGTCTGAAACATTGTACGATATCTTATGGGGTCGCAGAATCCTGCCAGCCAACAACAACAGCAATAATCACATATTCATACCTTTCCATACGCTCGAAATGGTTAGGAATCATGCTCTCACAAAAAACGCCCTCCTAGAGGATGGGGTCGATCAAGAAGATATTCCTGAGTTGCTTCGCAAAATCTGCGTCTATCCAACCCCTGAGGGGGAAAGTTCGTATTTCAGGATATTCGCGATCTTAGTGTTGTGTGGAAGGGCTAAGTACATCAGCAACTTTATCGAGCAGCACATCGACGACTCTTATCTTCCTCTTCCAAAGGTAGAACGAACCAAGGATACCCTTACAGCTGGCACAAACAGGCACGGTCGTAATATTAGTCAAGACAAGCTAGCGGGCCTATTCCGGGACCAGAAAGATTGGAGGCCAGCGGATCTCATCGCGATCAACACCCTTCAATGGTGGACCTTAGCGCCTTTCTTCCATCGACCAGATAACGCTATTCCTCACTATATCCTAGAAGCTAGCGATACATTGCCTTTTACGGAGAAGAAGGATCATACAAAGCTGGAGATAGAGTCACTTGATCAAGATGTCCAGGAAGTAGTCTTGCAAGGGGCATTACAGGGGGGCTTCAGCGATGTCTTCATAGTAAAACTACACGCATCACATAACGGGTTCGACAACCATCCTGTAAGTTCCCACCTGACGTACTGTAATGAGTCTATCACTGAACAAGAATCAGTACAGCGATAGCTCGGGTTCATTTGCCCTCAAGCGCCTGAAATCGCCGAACAAGCATGAATTCGAGTTAGAGGTTAACGCGCTTAGGAAGTACAAATACGACATCGATGACCATCTCATCCCGTTACTAGCTACGATTGAGAAGGAAGATGACGCAGGAAAATACTATTTGCTGTTCCCAAAGGCTAATGGTAACTTACGAGACCTATGGGCAAAGGGCTTCGACGGGATTGACCCTAGCGAAGAGCTAGTAGTTCGCTGGATGGCCGAGGAGTGTATCGGGATCGCCAAAGCACTCTCCATGCTCCATAAGGACCAGGACGCTGACAGGGGGGAAGACTTTCCTATATATGGCCGCCACGGAGATATAAAAGCAGGGAACATCTTATGGTTCTCTAAACCTGATATCAAGGGCCCCCTAGGATGGCGCCTGGTCCTTTCTGATTTCGGGCTGATGAGGTTCCACCGAGCCATTTCGATATCGGCTCAAACTGCGAACAAGCTCAAGAAAACGTTAACTTACCAGGCCCCAGAGTTTGACATTGTAGGTGCGAAAATCTCTAGAAAATCAGATATCTGGGCTCTTGGGTGTACGTATCTGGAGTTTGCTACCTGGCATATCTCGGGCTACGAAGCTGTGGAAGAGGAGTTTCCTAGCCGCCGAGCACAAACAGACGACAACCTTTTTGGTATCAGTGAGGATAAATTCTATCGTGTACTCGACGACGGAAAATCCGCAGAACTGAAGCCACGTGTTCGAGAATGGATTTCCGACCTCCGTGGACGCCCAAAATGCTCTCCATACCTTTGCGGTTTCCTTGATTTCATTGAGGATAAAATGTTGCGTATTGAGCGAGATGAGCGCTCATCAGCATCCCAAGTCGTCAGTCACCTAGAGTCTCTCCTCGGGAGGTTGCCAAACCAAGAGTGATCCTGGAGTGTAGTCTGTCTTGGGAAATTGCATTCTGCCAATCTGCGCGGCCTGCTTACGGCCCTGCTTATACGCGAGTCTCACTACATATACGATAAATTGGGATTCTAGACGAAACATTCTTTAGGGATATTACTAAAGGGGCGTTTTATGGGGAAAGGGGTAATTCCGTCTTCGTTGAGTTTATGAGGAGCGGGTTATACGATACAAGCGGCACTCGTAGTCCCCTGAGGACTAGAAAGTTTTGGAGACCCCTTGACGGGAACAGATCAGTCCATCGTTACACAGTCCCCACCAGGCAGGATACCCGTCGCGTCACTCGATCAATCTCTGTTCCGTGGACCGGATTGAGAATCATAGTGCACATGTGCATCTCCTTCGAGTTTCGACTCATCCGCCTTCGAACGTTAGATTTCATCAATGATCTCGATATTTATTCCTTTACGTACGGTACTCAATTTCCTAGGTGCCCACACAACCCAACGGCCGGTACGATGCTTGGAGTGGTTAGTCGTTTTTCCACCGCAGCGTTAGTAGATACGCACCTTGATAACATAGTTCTTATCTCCGAGGATCCCGTCTAGACCCTTTTTAATAGTGCGGCCATCGTTGTACGTGCATCTTAAAACTGAAGGGACCCAGTCCGGTGGGTGCTTGTTCTTGTTTTTGAAGAAGTCAAAAGGCATGATTGCGGAACATGTATCAAGGAATGATGATGTCGAAAGTGCAGCTAATTATATTTAGGTCTTATTTAGAAGCGTTAGATATTGCGCTCGTCGAAGTCCGGAGGTCGATTGATACTTATTGCGATGCTACCCCGAATCACACATGCATCTTATCCTCTCACGCATAGCTATGATAAGGCGATGCATAAGTGGCTTATGTTAAATATGTCAAGATAAAATGATTGGGTGCTCCCTACTCTACGATGTACGGCCGTTCAATGAGAGAATACCCCAACTATATCAGCCAACCAACAGGCGCAGTCCACGTCTTGATATCAATGTAGCGATTGTTAACGAATTGGACAACTGCCGAATCCGGCTTTCGTGGAGAAGGTAGTGAGACATGAGGCTCTTCGATCCATTTGCCGGTCATGTTAACCCAAAAGATGAATCTACATTCAAAGCTTGGGGGCCAGGCACAAGCATCCTTACATAAATTGCACTTCACGATTTCAGGAGAGTACTAAGCGTTAGTATCTGCGAATTGGAATTATTAAGCGGAGATACCGATAAATTTCAAACCACGGACTCTTTAGATGGACTGGCCATGTGCTGAGGCGTTCTTTACTGATAACCATTTCGATAACTTTCAGTATGACAGCAGATCGTTTAAGATCATCAGGAAACTACAGTCAGACCAGGTACATATTTCCTAGCTTCTAGTCTTAACATTCACACTTAACTGTTTAATCCCTACACGGGAGTTGACTCGATCATTAGGAACTAGTCTGCTACGATGTCAACTCACCCGAAGACTTAAAGCAATGGATCAAGGAGGTATGTTTACCTCGAACTCACAACTCGTACGAAACATGATTTATAATATATAGAATAAGCCTCTAATATGTCAAAAACATGAACCCGGGACGTTTATTATGTAAGTTTATCCTGAATGTCTACTAGTATGTACACATATAAGTAAGAGTTAATCAAGTTATGCCAGTGTCTTCAGTCGCAGCCACGATTTAGACGTATCGTCTCCGTCGTATCTTCCGGTCTCAATCGGGAACTTCGCTGAACTGATAAAACTGTTCCAAATCCATCAGACAATCGTTCGGGCCATTCGTCGAGGAGTCACACACTTTTCACGTATGCACCTTGACACAAAAGGACATGATGGAAGCAAAATTGGTAAGAGTGTTAGGATCCAAACACCTGGCGGATAAGACTAACATCTCAAGTGTACGCCGCAAGAATGAGCTCAATATGGCCCGACGATATTGCCATGTCCTCGACTTATATAAGTCGTAGAAGATTAAGCCTCTCCGTCTTCTACGGCTGTAACGGAGACCAACTATCCAAGATTGAAAAATGCCTGAACAAAGCCGGCGATGCTGTTTATCATCCAATGCTAGCTTCCGGAATTTTTGCGGAGCTTGAGCGCGACCGCCTCGTAGGAAAGGTGAACCTAGTCCTGGACCCATATGTACTAAGTACCGAGTCGCTTTCCTGCACCACGCGAGACCCGCAAAGCATCCTGAACAGAGACGGCGAGAATCCTGACGAGCTATCATATCTATACCACTGCACCGCTGAGCTGATAAAAGGGATCCAACGGCTACAACAGCAAAATTCAGATATGGTCAAGCATACATACGAGCTCGAGATGACACATATGGCGGCTTGCAGGAAGACCAAATCACGCAAACGACTTAGCCTAAGGAGTAAGCCGAATGCAACTCTCGGGATAAACCTGGAATACTCAAACATTGGAGTTAAATTCCGTGAGCGTCTCTTAGACCTCAAAGCCGAGTATGATGAGAAACTTGAAGAATGCGAGATGGCTCTCAAAGACTTGAAGTTTACGACACGAATGGTAATGTAGCTTCTTTAGACGTACCATCCATTTTCTAACATTAAATATGTTTATGTAGGCATCAGACCTTGTCGCAAGAAACCAGAATTTTGAAATGAGGAAAGAAAATGCGCAGATGAGATCAATAGCTCTGGTGACAATGGTGTATCTCCCTCTGACATCAGTTGCGGTTAGTGTGTTCCTAATATCAGACGCTACCGGCAACTGACTCCTCTAGTCTATTTTCTCGATGGGTGTCTTCAACTGGAACCCTACAGCAGATCAGAACGTATTGTCGTTTTACTTTTGGGTATACATAGCCATTGCGGGCGGCTTTACGATTTTGACTGTTGGGTTATGGTGGGTATTAACCCGGACACGTCAAACGAAGAACGATTCAACAACAGATGTGGTATAGATGGAATGGCACATATCCGGACGCGACGCAATGTGAGGAGCTTGGATTTTTGTCGGATTGCGCTGTCAAATGGCTATGGTAATGGCCCGTGCGCAGGGGTTCGTCTCTCTTACCCGGGAGTTGGCCCCTTTAACCCACATAGGGAGGTTCTTCTCCTGGCCCACAGGAGACAAAGAGCAGCTCGGATACATGGACCCATAATTCCAGCTGGATAGGGGTTGGGACAACACTAAGCTGTCCCCTGGACTTCTTACTCCGCCTCGTACCATAACTATCGATTGATGTATGATATAATGTGATTCTGGACTTACCGCCTCATGTTAGTCAGAATTGAGGAATTATAAGTATTATGTGAATTCAAATTTTACTCGAACGCTTTGGATTGTACATGATTGATGATGTTACAGGTATCCTGTTAATCTCGTTACTTTCTTGTAACCTCCTTCCCTTCTATCTTAACTTAGGATTGACACTCTAGCATGTGCAATAATGCGAATAAGGATCGCCGCCCCCAGCACCACATCCCGGCTTCGAACCGTCTCTGCAGGTATAAAAACTACAGTCATCATTGTTTCTACAGTTTGTGTTTGGAGGCGGTTCATTGACCGGGGGCCGAGGTGGCGGTGGCGGTGGAGGTGGTGGAGGGGCAGGTGAAGTGGGTGGCGGAGTAGTAGTCGACGAGGGGGTGGTCCGTGTCGGAGTACACCCGGTCGTCTGGGAACCGTTATCCGTCCACGTGCCGATGGGATACATGGAGTTGTCGTTGCAGGTACAGTACGGCTTGAGACTCGTTGTAAGAGTAGCTGCGGTGTAGCTCTCGATGCGACAGGAAGTCACTTTACCCCCTTGAGGTGCTGTCAACGATACCAAGACAGTAGCTGTTGGTAAGGCCACGTAGGCGCACGGTGAAGAGGGCGAGTCGTTGGTAGGATAGAGTCGGCTTGTACCGGAGCTGTCGCACACGCACCACGAGGCCGGCGACGCGGCGGGCTTGCCATCGAAAGCATTGCCGTGACTGTTGACGAAGCAATCCGCGGTGGCGGTAAGGATCTCGGGGTTCGCGATCACAGACGCAATGGCGCCTTGTTGCTCATCCCACCAGCTTTGATCAGGCACCTGCTTCGGTCCTCCTCTAGCTCGAAGGAGACAAGGACACTCTTTGTTCGGGTCTTCTGTGCATCGTTGGATATCATGGGGTCCCTTGCAATCGCCATCGTCGCATGGCGGGGAATCTGGAAACAACATGTTAGATCATCACTATCTATCTTCTCGAGCTTCGCGAACTTACTTTTCGTTCTCTCGCGTTTTTCTGGAGGGCAGGTATCTTTGTCATCACTTGTGGTCGAGCCGACTCCGGCGGCGGGTATGTTGATCGCCGCCAAGGAATTGTCACCGTTATCATTAGGTCCCTCCAGGACGATAGCGGACAGGAAAACGGCCAAGAGAATTAGCGTCTTCTTCTTTTGTGCCTGGCTCTTTATGACAGCGATCGCGTCCTTGAGAACACTAGATGCGTTTTTCGCGACGTCGGCCGTAATTGATTCCCAGAAATCGTCCGATGCTGCACCATCGAGGGGCCCACCCTCTCCACTGGCAGATGATGCCGCCTCAATAATGCAAGATGCCACTATCGAATCGATATTAAGTCCGAAATGCGTAGACGAATGCTGGAGGCTTACCGTCGGAGCGCTTCCTTGTTACGCCGCACTTCTGAATAGCCGCTTCAGCAGCCTTTCGTAAATTTTCTGCGATGTCCTTGGAGAATGTGATACCGAGCGCACCAGCTTCCTGACCCGTATCACCACCAGATGTGGCAGTCTCTACAGAGACCTTGATTGTCGACGTTATGGTTGTTGGGACATTGTTCACCGTGGTGGTCTTGGTCTCGATTGTCAGGTAATTCGTATGTCCTTCGATGTACTACCCGGCGACTGTCAGCACTCCGGATCTATCTCGCCATGAAATTACTTACGTGGTATACCGATCCATCCCATGTCACTATTGGATTGCTAGAGCCAAGATTCGTTAGAACATATTGGTATGGGTCTCCAAGGTCCGATGTGACTGGGTTAATGCCGATTTGGCCGGAGGAGGTGGGATTAATTGCGAGAATGTTCGGATTTGAGGGAGGCGCCGTGACTTCTGGTCCATCAGGAAGCGCTCTCGTGGCTACCGCCAGTATGACGCCTACGAGGAGCCATGTAGAACTTGGCACCATTGCTACAATCTAATCTGGAAACTAACGTTGGAATAGGGGGTGGTGCAAGTCAAAATGAGACGTAAATTGAACCCTATTGCTTTCAAAAGCAAAATAGAATCATCGCTATGCGCTAGAGTCTAGAAGTTTGCGATTGTAGTTTATATTATTATGGGGAGTATGCCCCTATCATACATCTACTTCCCCCGGTCCGTCTCCTTGGCCTGGCGAACCCGGGCCGTCGACGTTGGTAAAAATTGCTTATATCTCATGACACTAGGTATTTAACTATATGCGAGCCCATCTATTGGACCCAAGATAGAGAAGGATTCAAAAGAGGGGTGGTATAGTCCTATTGAGCCGCCGATGTTGGTGAGCACAGAGTTCCATGCGGGTTTCGCTTAAGCATGGGGGCGTATGCCACAACCAATACCATTTCCAGAATTGGGATTTGAAATCTTAGGTATATCAAGTATCTTATGAAACATTAGGTTGTTGGGTGTTTTTTCGCAGGTTGGTTGTCCCTTTGCATAAGGTGATTCCAGACTAGGCCTCGAGCCCCGAGCCCCGAGCCTCGATCACTTAACAGCTAACAACCAACAACCAAACCAACAGCTCCCCTAAAAAAGAACGTCGCTGTGAGCCGCCACCGCCACCAAACTACGTCAAAAGGCTGAGGGTAAGGCTACGAATACTGTGATGAAGCTGGTTTCGGGGGAATGCGATGGCATGTCCAGGTTAGCTGAGAGCAATTTTCAGAGACCAACCTACGTTGGTGTTGTTACGAAGGAGGCACATGACGATCCTACGAATATTCTTAAAATACATCTATACACTTTAGGAGTTACTGTTGCTTTCATGCTCTCCTATTCTAGAGGTAGAATAGGAGGTAGTTATAGTTGTTGCTTCTGCTTAAGGATGTATGCTCTTAATGGCATGGAAGACTTCCGGTCACTCTCACGTCTCTTCTCATATATAGCCCCTTACGGCGTACTTCTTAGGCCAGACTGAAATTCTATATTAGACTACTCTTCTCTTAGCAATTTTTTGATACCCAGACTCTAATAAACCCCATACGCAATGCCGTCGCTCTTTGGCATTGTGACATTCTGCGTAGTGCTATGTTTAGGGGGCACCGCTCAAAGCTATTTCATCGATACGGTGTCATGTGGCAGTATATATACCACCTTATATTCTCAAAAGATTCTACCTTCATATTGACTTATTTTAGACGACGTCGGATTAGTTAGAGAATTAGTGGAACAAGCGCTTACGATGGCGAGCGCGACTGTAAAGTAAGTAGTATTTAGAACCTTTTCTTCTCATTTCAGAATGAATCTTAGGAATAGGCTGGCGGGCACTGCATGGTTCCTGGAGAAAGTAGCTCAAAAGAGAAGCAATCATTAACTTCAGTTGCTACAGTGCCGTCCAAGCCGAGCCCTTAGATCCCTACACGACTTTCCTGTTTGCACAGTTATTCAATCCTCCCAACGGGAACGCGCGTGAGAAGATCCAAGGTGAGCCCTGAGGATCTATAAGCTGCAGAGCTTTGTTACTAAGCCCAAAGTCAGAAAAATTCCAGGGAATCCTCTCGTACCGAGAGGAGAAGACGGGAGACATACTACCTCTACTATCTGTATCGAACGAAGTAGTCATCTTCTGCGACGAGAAACGTCTTGAAAAAGTCGACTGGCACGAGGACTTATTCGACAGCGTGATAAAAGACTTGCATAATATGCCGAACGACTGTATTAACGCCTTCATGTGGACGGATGTATTCGAAAACAAGCCAGACGCGATCCAGATATGTCCATGGTTCCTCCAATATGTGAAATCTAAGAAGTACCGCACGGTCAAAGATATAACCTCGATACGCGCCATGCTCGCAGTGGCCGGCCTCGACAAGCTGCTCACAAAGATGATATATAGACCGATTGACCTGCTAAGTCTCTGGGATAAATGCATGCTCCATGAGATGATGCACACCAAACCGGGTAGCTCAAAGAAGGATATAGAAGGGTTCAGCGGCTACGGATGGAAAAACTGCAAGAAGATTTCCACAGAGGCTGACAAGTGCTTCGAGAATGCCGATTCATTTGCGATCCTGGCCAGTGCTCTGTATTGGAAAACCCAGGGCAGGGAAATTGACAGCGACGGTAAATTCACCAACCCTCCAACCGTACAGCAGAGTAACATAGGTTTCGTGGGTTCAGGGGCTGGACGTGGTACAGATACCATAAAGAATGATGCAGCAAAATGGTTCATGTAAGATGCCGTACGAATAATGTGCTTAGTAGGGTGTATTATAGAAGGATTAAAAAGACGACATGGAATTTTTATAGTGAATAAAAGTCTCAAGACTCTACCAGTCGCTCAATTACCCACTCTTTCAGTATGTCTTCAGCGGCAGTACCTTGAGCCGCTGGCCTGTCCCAGTTCACCGTCAGCTTTCCATATGTTCCGTCTCTCAACAGACCTCTCAGCGGGGCAAGGACCTCCATCTCGTGCTCCCGCCACCTTCTGGGCCATGTACCATTCGCGTAAATCTTGACATGCAACCAGCGCAGGCCCTGCAATTTCCGCATGTTTTCCCAAACCATTAGCCATTGGCGGCGCCAGCGTTCTTCTGTCCGGATGAATCTGCGGTTCAGCCTTCGCTCAATCCAGCCCTGATCCTGCCATTTCCCGATGACGGGCGGCGAGCCCGGGAGAGTGTTGTACTCGAGCCGCTGAATCCACGACGCGTATGATGTAGCAGCCAACAACACCACCGTATCGCGGGTGGGTGCGGAAAACGTATTGACACTGTAGAGCACGGGGAGCGCCTCGGCGTATGCGCGAGAGCACGTCAACAGCAAGCTGAGGAGGCGAGCCTCGCGCACTGCGGTAACCTGCTGCCCTCCTACTACGGGTCGTTGCAGCCCGACGAAGCGCGGGAGACCCTGCGTTTCAACGGAAATAGGCGAGCAGTCCAGCGCAAGTCGGAAGATCTCGAGTCGCAGTTCGAAGGGAAGCTTGCCGAAGAGCGGCGATTGGCTTTGCGGGTGCCGCGGGATGGGAGGTTGCTGCTGCGCCCGTGGTGGAGGATAGATCCATTCGTAAGGTATGGCTTTTTTGGGAGGAGGACGACGGCGACGTCCGGGACAGAGTAGAAAAGCCATTTAGCTAGATTGATGAATATGGTGAAATTGCGTTAATACAAATATCCCGTAAGCGGGGTTAATAGACAACGTCCTAACCGGCGAGACTGAGTATGTTGCTACCATGTAGCAAGATGTGGTGGATGAAGCTTAAATTAGTAAGTTAAGCTATAAAGCCGGGTGCGGCAATCTATCTAACTATAACGCGGACCATCTTATAACATATGCGCAACACACCCCCGTTGGCGTAACTGGCTATAAGGCTATCATAAAACTCATTATCTTTAGAAATCAAATATTTACATAAATGATTTTTCATCATATAATCTCTTTTCCTCTTAATTAATTTTTTCTTACCACTTATCTCATCTTATTATATCTTTTAAAAATAAATTTAATTATTTTAAAAATAAAGTTTTATTTTTAATAATCATATAAAATTTATATAACTTACTTTCTTTAATAATTTTATTAATTTATTTACCATCATATCATTTATTCCCATATATTTTAAAAAGAACTTTTTTTTATAAACTTAATTAATTATCCATTTATATTAAATATTAATATGTTTTATATAAGTATAATTAAATAAATTCATGATATTAATTATAACATTTATTAAATTTATTATAATTATCATAAGTTTAAACTATTAAAAACCTAATTTTTTTAAGATCTTTATGATTTAAATAACACTTAATACTGCCGATATAATATTCGTAAACTCCATTTTAATATTATTTAAAATCATTAAAAACTATTTTTTAATTAACTAATATATAAAAACACTTACGAAAATACATATATAAACTTTTATTAATTTTCTCGAACTTAAATGGTTTATAAAAACAACATCTACCTACATAATAAGTTTTAAATCTTAAATTTTATAATCACCACTTAAAATTAATTTAAATTTTTATATAATATTTAAATATCGTTATAAATATTTCTTTAATTTTAAATGAACTTTATTAAAGCTTAAATTTCCTTTTATAAAAACATATATAATCTTAAAAATATCAGGTTTAATATTAATAACCAACTAGTTTAATAATTTAATTTATTATAAATAATCGGTACATTTAAATTTAAAAATCTTCTTTTATATTACCAGGATTTTAATATTAAATCTTTAAAGCATTTTAATTAATTTATTTAATTTAATACCATATTTTACTAGAATTTTTCTTATAAATTTAACTTAATTTAAAAAGATTCATTTAATTTTTTTATTTTATTTAATCTTAAAGTTAAAAAACTTAACCACTTCATTTATCTCTTTTAAATTAAATTTAACTTTTAATTTTTTTTTAATTTCATTTACATTTTTATAAATAAAACCAGCAATTAATAAATCATTAACATATAAAAATATCATCACTTTTATTTTATTATTTTTAAATAAATAACATTTTATTAATATTAATTTAAATCTTAAAATCTACATTACTTTATTTATGATATTAAATTATTATATAAGAGATTTTTATAAATCATATAAGGTTTATAATAAAAGCCACACTTTTTTAATGCCATCATCATATTTAAATGATTATTTATAATAAATCTTAGTATTCTCAGGTATTTTAACATTAAAAAACATAATGATTATATCATATTAAAAGCATTTTAAATTTAAAATAATTATAATAATAAAAAATATTTATATAAACATTAAACTAACCACTGCCACATAAATATCTTAAATTACTTAATTATTTTCTTTAAAATTACCATATATAATAAATTTAACTTAATTATAAAAAAATTTACTTATAAGATTAAATTATTAATTTATAACTCATTTTATAAATAAAGTCTTTTTTTTAAAAGATAATTTAATTAATTTAAAGACTTTACAATTAATTAAGCTTTAATATTATTAATTAAAAGCTAATTTCCACTCCTTCCAGATTTTTAAATCTTATTTTACTTATTTTATTATCTTAATAAATAATAAAATAATCATTAACTCTACTATTATTATTAATAATATAATTATTCTTATTTTAATTAAAATAAATTCATTTATTATAAAATATAAAATTCTTTTTATTATTTAATTTAATAATATAATAAATAATTTCTTAATAATCTTTAAAAATTATACTAAAATAAATTCCTTATATAAAGCTAGTTAATTAATTTAATAAATAAATTGTTTAAAAGCTTAAATAATTTATTATTAATTAATAAATAAATTAAGGTTTTAAACAATTTATTATTAATTAATAAATAATCTTAGATTTTTAACATCATCATTTTATTTTACTTTTAATATAAAATCATCATTTTAATCATTTAACTTTTTAATATCTTTTATAATATTATTTTCATCTTTTAAATTATTTTTAAAAAATTCCTTATTATCATCTTAATTATAAAATGAATTTTTAAAAGGTATAAGTGATTCCCATTAACCATATCTCCTTAATAATAATTTTTTAATCATGATTTTTAAAACATTATTAAATTTAAAATTAAAATCTTAAAAATAAAATGTATTTTCTTTTTATTAAATTATTTATTAAATTTAAATTACCATTTAAAAAATTAATAATATTATATAACATTATATTATAATAATAAAAATTATAAGAATTTTATTAATAACCATTTCTTTACTTTTAAGTATTTTTAAAAATACTTTTATTAATATTTTTAATTTTTTTAAGATATTATTTTTATCATTTAATTTTAAAAATATTTTAAAATAATATATAACCTTTAATTAATTTAATTCCTTATATTTAAATTTAATAAAAATAACCTTATAATTTAACTTCTTTTTTTTACTCTCCTTATATTAATTTTTCTCATTTATTTATACATCTCTTACCTTAATAATTTAATATAATTCTAATATCCATATCTTATATATTTAAACTTTTTAATTAACATATTTAATCATATAACCTTTCCTGGCTTTTAATATTTCTTTTTAACTTTTAAAAATATTTATATAATAAACTTATACTTTAAAACTAAAAATATAAAGATATAACAGATAATCCTTTTTTACCTCTTCATAAAAATTTAAATAATTACATAATTAAATATAAAAAGATTTATAATTAACATTAAACTTAATTAATAATAAATTAATTATATAAATCATAATTTTTTTAACATATAACCATAAAAACAAAAATAATTTTAACTTAATTATAATTAATTTAATTAAAATAATCATTAAATCATTTACCTTTTTTTTATAATTATTATATTTAAACATATAAGATATTATAACTTTAAATATCACGCTTTTATTTTTATAAACTTTAATTATTTTTTTTTATTAACTTTTAAATTTATTACCATTATTAATATAAATTATTTAAATTTTTAATTTAATTTATAATTTAATTTTTATAATTTAATTTATTATAATTATTATAAACTTTTTCTTTCATTTAAAACATATTTAATAATAATTAAAATAATTATTTATATAAATATAAAAATATTTTAAACTTATATAACTTTTAATTTAATAAACTACAACATTTATATAAATAATTTATAATAATTTTAATATTAAAATTAATAAAAATCAACATACTTAACATTTTACTTTTAATTATACACATATATCATAAAAATAAGATTTTTATAATAACTTAAATAAAATACCATTCCTTTTACATACCATTTTAACTTTATTTAAGCCCACATACATCAATTAATTATACATTAATTTAATTATAACTACTATAAAAACTTATAATAATTTATAATATTTATTAAATATCTTAATTAATTTAAAAACTTATACATTATTATATTAATTTATTTAAATAATCTTTTTATTATTTATAACCATCTTATATATATTAATCTTACCATTAAATATAATTCCATTTTTTTTAATTATCCCACACTAATTAAATTAACTAATACTATAAAAAAATATTAAACATTAATTAAATTTAATTATATAATAAAACCATTTAAATAATAAACTTTTAATAAGATTTTACTTACATTAAAAATTAAAATAATTTAATTATTAATTATTTAAATACCAATTATTATAACGAAAAGCTTATAATTAATAAACCACTTTAAATCATTAATTATATATTTTAAACAACTTATATTTATAATTATTAAATCTTTAATAATATAAATACTAATTATATTATAATTAATATATACATTTATAAATGTTAAATTAAATATAAAAAAATTATTTTAAATTAAATCCTTTTATATATATACTAAAACTTTAATATTTATATTATTAAAAGCTTTTTTAAATACCTTTTTATCTTTTAATTTTATTATTAACTTACGCTTCGATAAATTCTTATCTTTTTAAAAATTTAATTTCTTTTTTAAATAAAAAATCTAACATTTATTTATACCACTTTTATAATAACATTTATAATAATCATACCATAATAAATTATTTTAATATAATAAAAAACATCTTAAAATATTATATTTAACTTTCTTCCTTTTTTTTTTTTTAATTTTTATTTCCACCCCCATTAATTTTATAACTTATCGCTCGAAAACTAATAAATATTAAAATCATATCTAAATCTTTATTATTAACTTTTTAATTAAACTTTTTTTAAAAGATTTTTTAATTAAAAATACTTTTTTTAAAATCTCTTTTTAAAAATTTATATTAATTAAAATATCGATCTTTAATTTTAATTATTATTATTATAATTTTTAATTTATTATAAATAAATATTTTAAATTTATTAAATCGATTTATAATCTTTTAGAATTTTATATTAAAATCTTATAAAAATTAACCATCTTTTAATTTTATATTTAATAATTAATAATATAATTACATCATTAATTATTTTAAAACCTTAAAAATAACTTTTAAAACTAATTCATATAAAATATAAAAATCTTCTTTTTTTTTTCATTTTAATTAACATTAATTAACTATACTTTAATACTTAAATTACATAATAAATTTATAAATAAACTTATATAATAAATTTTATTTTATATTCATTTTATTTTTTTTTCATTTAAATAATCTACTATAAGTGCTTAAATAATACTTATAAAATAATCATTAATTAAAAAATAAATATAATATTTTTTTATGATTTACTTTTATTCTTTTAAATTACTTTTTTTTTATAAAAAAAGTATAAATAAAAATTAAACCATAATTTTTATTATATTAATAAAAAATTATTATAATATAAAAAAATTAAAAAAAAAATATAAATAATTTCATTTAAAATATATTTTAATAAGATTCCTTTTTAATTTAAAAAAATATATTATTATTATATAATTTTAAAATTAAAAATCGCTTTATAAATTTAATTATTTTATCCTTTCATTTATTTAAAAATTAATTAAATATTTTCTTTAATTTTCTTTAATTAATTAATTACTTAATTAAATAATTTAAGTTATTACCTTAAATCATAAATTCATTATTTATAAATTTAAATTTTACTACATTATAATTAATTCATACGCGATTTTTATAAATTTTATCGATTTATAAGATATTTCCTTAATTTAAAAACATATTATAATCAATTATACCACATAAAATTAATTTATTAATTCATTTCGATGATATTTGTAATACGTAAGAAGCTAGAGGGGTCATAACTTATTGTTACCATATAGTAAGATATAATAGATAAAGCTTAAATTAATAAGTTAAGCTACGAAGCCGGGTGCGGCAATCTATCTAGCTGTAGCGCGGACCACCTTGTGGCACGTGCGCAACAGAGTATTTTGAATTGACACGAGGTCGTTCTTAACGAGCATGGGGACCTATCAGCTGAGGGTATCGTAGATGGGTTCGTTCCGCGAAAGAAATTTCTAGTGTTAAGTATCTCTATTACGTTCTGGGCGTTGGTGCAAGTATTTATGCTGCGCCTCACCGAAAAGGGGGTGTTGGTTATAAGCCTCACACGTACTGTAACGTATAGCATAGGAGGAATCCCTTTCGAACAGAATTTGCTCTACCTCGATGCTAACCTCGCCTATCTTAGGAAAAGTCAAAAACAAATACAGCGCGGATAATAGGTAGGTAGTCGGTGCCAAAAGATACGGTATATGAGCTGATTACTAGTATATTGACCTTGTTTTCTAGCTGTATGAGTAGAGGGGGAACGCCTGTCTTATACACATGTTCCAGCCAAGATCCCCTGTACTGTACATAGAAGCAGTCCCTTGACCACTAATTTAGCAGTCGGCTGCTCCATATTCAAGCAAGATGATTCCTTTGGTAGGGCTAAAGTGCCAGGACTGGAACGGAAGCAACGGGTGGTGGAGTACTGATGTTAATCATTGGTTATGGCGGCGGATGACGATGATGATGAATTTATTAACATCCATGTGGCATGGACGGTCTGTCTATCTACCGTAGTCTATGGTGCTCTATACCCGTCTATCCTGTCGCGTAATTGGTTTTGGCGGACATTGTAACATTAGCTTATGTATTTTTTAAGCTAGCTGCTGGAGATATACGATCCGAACCCATCCGACCATAACTCCCACAATACCACTCGACCATAAATCTTCGTAATTAACTTAAGAATCATCAGCCTCGTCGGTAGCGACCTCCGCGGCGGCGTCCTCGGCGTTGGCGGCGTTGGCGGCGGCACCCTCCTGGTTCGGTGTAGCGGCCGCCTCCGCCTTGGCCACCGCCGCGAGGATTTGAGCCTGGCAAATATGCATTAGTTTTCGTACAAATTTAATAAGGCTTTTTCTTCATCAGTCTATTACCTCTAGGCTCTCTTCTTCTTGTGCCTATCAATGATATTAGTAAAAGATATAAAGTAGACTTTTCCTATTTACCTTCTTAGATCTCAAGGCCTACAGATGTCCGATCCAATGATTAGTCAATAGTACTTTAATGGATAAATATTAATTCCCAACCTTTTGCTGCATGATCAGTGCCTATAAATCAAGTGATTGATTTAGCTTTTTTCGTAAGATTCTTGGGGGGCTATGAATTGAACGTACAGCCAGCTCCTTCAATGTCTTCTAAAATTGAAGTTAATAAAACGTTATAAATCGAATGTTGATTAGTATATAACTTACCTCTTTCGCTTCCTCTAGCTCCTATTTAGATTATGTTAGTCTAATCTCGGTTGAATGGTAATATTAATTAGAACGTGAATGATTTACCTTCTGCTTGGCGCTGATATTCTTTGATCGTATGATCAATCAGCTTTGTTTCGTCCCATATCGTGGATTGATGGCCCACCTCGAGCTTCTCTTTCTTTGCCTGTAATGATGAGTCAATTACGAATTAATTCATAAATTAAGTATTCGTAAGACGTACGGCTATCTCCTCTTCGACATACTTCTCAGTCGTGTCTTGTCACATACGTGTGTACCTAAGTAGGTATGTACGTAATCGTAATGGGATGTGTTTTCGGACTTGGGCGTGTAGACTCTTTATCAAGTAGTTGCTGGCGCCGCAATAAATTAGACATCACCTTCGGTTTCAGGCTAGCGTTGTGAGGTGAGGTGTATGGTTGATTGAGGTGGCATAATATCTTCTCAGCGCGAGAGATGCACATGTAGTAGAAAGGTTAGGAATGATGTCCCGACGCCAGATGAAGGAGACATCCCAGGTGCCATTCCTAGTTGCCCGACGTGCTTTGTTCCTGTAGAGTCCTGTAGATAGTACCTACCTAGCATTAAAGTTTCAAGTACCAGACATACTAAGGAAAGTGACTACATAGTATAGTGTAAATAGAAAGAGCCCCTTACTTGAGGCCTTGGTTTGGTTAGTGCGTGACGACGACAGCTGCTTATGTCTTTCCAGATAGTTTCGAAAAGGCTGTCGACCGTCCGCCAGCACCTACCAGTTCAATATTACTGTCGGAAGACCATCCCAGTGGCCTACGCGTAGGGAGTTGTCCCGAGTAGCCCTAGCCCGGAATAGGAAGGCTCTTCTTCCTAGATAGAAAGGTCTATTAGAGACAACAAGCCGCTTATAGACTCGTAATTCTAATTAGGTAGGGGTCAAGGCTCCTCACACAACAATAGAGTTATTCCCTAGACTTCTTGGCCCACCTCATGACAATAAACAGTTACTCTATTTGCGTAATAACTACAAATGTAGCCCTGGTTACGATAGTCGCAGTAGTAGCTACCAGACTCGAAACCAGATATCCAAGCCAGGCTATTCAACCTCGGCACCGTTCTCAAGCAAGAGTCGACCGACAGTGCCACAATGGCAGTGACTACTGAACGCCAGTGCTCTCCGTGAACGCGTGTTTTCGCTATTGAAACTGGCCCCGTGGTCGTTTAGTAGTTGAGCAATGGGTACACAACTGCACTTCCTCGCGAACGCGAACACCCCCTTGGAGTGCCTGTCTCTGAGATTGATGTCGGCTCCACGAGAAAGTAGGAGCCGAACAATTTCCACGTAGTTATGCTCCGTCGCCCACATCAATGGCGTCATGCCCTCGGAGTCTCGCCCATCGATTTGAGCACCGCGATCAATCAATAATCCTACTGTGTTGGTATACCCATTGACGACTGCCGTTATTAGTGCCGTCCAACCTCCTACCCCTCGATAGTTGACATCAGCATCCAAATCAAGTAATAAACGAACCATTTGGTCATTTCCCGATGCCGCCGCACTCATGAGCGGTGTCACGCCTCCACGGCCTCTGAGGATAAATGAAATATCACGACCGATGGATTCTACCTTTGCACCCCTATCAAGCAATATTTTGGCTATGTCCCAGCATCCATGCGATATCGCAAATGCTAGAGGAGTATTTCCCTCTAAGTCCCTTGCTTCAATATCAGCACCGCTATCAAGTAATAGCTGCATAACGTTCTCATATTCTTCTAAACGAGACGCAGAGCTTATAAACGATGGCCCGAATCTCAATGCGCCGGTAATACTTTTCCCCGGGTACGAAATGACGACGGGGCTACATCCCATCCTTGCCGCGTAGTGCAGAGGTCTCTGCCCCAATCTATCAGAAGCCTCAATATTAGCACCCTTCTCGAGCAGTAAACTGACAGTATCGCGGTGACCCCCCTCGACTGCGCTATGAAGCGGGGACGGCTCCTCATAGTCTGTATCTTTAAGACCGGCACCTTTCTCGAGTAATAAGTTGACTATAGAGCTGTTTCCGAACCCGACTGCGATATGAAACAAATATGACCCCGGATATTTCGTAGCGTTGATTTTAGCTCCTCTTTCGAGTAAAAGACGGACTATAGGCTCGTGTTTTGCTTTTATCGCTAATTCTAGTGGTGTTTGTGATCCATCGGCCACCTCATTGACGTCAACATCCGCATCGAGCAATTTCTCAACGGCCACCGCATTCCCGATTCTTATGGCCATCCCTAGTAGTGATCTTCCATCTCTTTTTTGGGTAAAAAAGCGAGGATCAACATCTTTCATAAGTAGTAAATTCTCCAGTAGTACATCGATTCGATGTTCGATAACGTAGCGAAAAATGTCTGGATTGCGTGAGAATTGGAATCCGCGCTTGAAATTAGTAGTTACGCGTTCGTCTGTAGCTAACTTTCCACTTAGGCCTTCAAGGCTGGAGCGTAGTGCCAGCTGGATCTCGAATAACGCTTGCACAGCATCGTAGCTTTGAGTCGCAAGCGCAGCAAATAGCGGGGTACCATATCGACCCGATTCCACTGTGATGCACGACTGCTCAGAATCATGAATTCGAATAAGGTCCGGCAAGTTGCGATCGGCTAATATATATAGAAGAGTCGTATCGGGCTTATATCGACGGGCCTTGCACTCGAATATATTGATACACATTATCCAATCCTTGAGTGAGAATGCTGACATAAAATCCTTCTGGCTAATGTTATATTTCTCGGCCTCGTTAGCATGATATAAAATATTGTGGCTCGCGTATTCGAGGAAAGGGAGCTTATTGGTTATGTCCTGACGGATATTTGCGGCCTCGACGGTCGACATTTCAAGGTTATCAGGTAGGTCAAATTCAAGTATAAGTTTGTCCCTCATATATGTATGACAGCAGTCCAGTAGTTGCTCGTGGCTTTGGCCTTGAAGATTAGACTCAAAACTAGGCCAAATCTTTTGTAGCCCATTGTCTTTAAGTAGGAAATCTCTCACTGATTCATGGATAAATTGAACTCTCGGTGTCGTGGACTTCGTTGATTCAGCGAGTCCTTTAGAATTGTCAAGTATGTATCGTTGTATGTCCTCCATCGACACTCCTTGTTCTGAGTGACAGCTGGACAAGCAGTCGGGCTCAAGCCCCGACATAATTGCAAAATACAGCTCGCCTGGAGTGAGAGGGCGCGAGGCAAAAAGCACCCACTGGATACAGAGGAGAAGCCCATCAGCATTCTCATTGTCTCGAGTCAGTATGTTGTGAAATAGTTCATGAAGGTCACTGGGGATTTGTTGTAACCTTTTCTTAAGGCTATGCTTGCGCCCCCGGTCATATTCTTTATTCAGGATATCCACCACAAGAACTACCCACATGAAGATCCCGAGCGCTTTTTCGCGAAGAGCGGCTCGAATCTCTTGCGCTAATTGGTCCTTTCCAATACGCAATTCGGCGTCCAGATACGTAACAATGTCTTGCTGGTGTTCTTCACGCTCCTCGACTACTAGAGTCAGTCCTCTCTCAATCGTGATATGTGGATAGTGTCTGCTGGCAAAACACACATGAAATCGGGTTCCGAGCAAGATTGCTTCTTCGCTAGCGTTTTGTAGGAATGATAGCATGTCGCGAATCTCTTGCTCTTCACATTCATCCAATGCGTCAATGAAGCAAACGAGTGAAGTTTCTCCCATAGCACGAATTGTTTCTTCGAATAGGGACTTTAGTGATTCTATAGTCCATTGGTGACCTGTCCTAATAGAGTCCAGGACGTACGAAACATCTGGGCGTGCCTCGAAAAGTTGCAATAGAAGCGATCTGTAGAGGCCGATTGTAGACTTTTCTAACCCGTCTCCTCGTGCGTTAAAGAAAAAGGAGACGACAATTTTCCCCCGTTTCTTCGAGGTCCGGGAGTATACGAATTTCATCAAAGTTGACTTTCCTGCGCCAGGTTTACCCTTTATCCATAAAAAGCCATTGTGGTCACTGAATTTGCTGGTGTCTAGCCACTCAAGGTATTGTGAAGTTTGTAGAAGCCATTTGCAGGTTTTTATGTGCGCTTTTTTGATGCTCGTGTGACGTGCATCTATTTGGGAGAACCTCAGCGACTGTAGTAAGTTACGTCGTCCTTCCTCCTTAGATATTGTTGCATTTGTACTTTGGGTAGCGGTCGTAGCGTAGAAGTGGTTGTTGTTGGTGCCATAGTTGTGCGACACTGAACTACAGATTAGTTCAGAACCAAGGTATTTCAGAGTAGAAGTTTCATACTGATTAGGTCCCCGCCATTATTGAATTCCCCATGAGCGACCTGGACCCCTTCGCCATGGTGCTGAACAGATCCTTGGCCTTCGACTTGGGAAGCCTCGGCGTATTCGTGAGGTACTGTATGATGCGCATTCTGTTCTTTATGGTGATTACTTATCTTAATCCTCTTGCTCGGCGGTTCCATGCTGATCCTGAGGGTTGATATTTCGTTTCTTGTCGTGCTATACCATAGGAAGTTCGATAAATGACCAAATGATCCGATCAATCCTAAAAATCGGATTCCCTTGGGATTGGGGTACGACCGTTAAGATGGCAGGTAATCGGAGTGGACGCGGAATGCTTCGCCACAGGGCAGGGTGGTGGTTTTAATAGCGCATGCATATGCAATATATGCGACCTCTATCGCCTATACGGTAGGGGCGCAGCATACCTAGATAGTTTGGGCTGTCCTACGTAGCCTACTCGAAGCCTTATCCCAAAGTTCTTGGGCGCTTGGGCGTTTTGAAGGACTAATAAGAGGTGTATACTCCGTTATGATTGGGCTAAGCACGTCGATATAATATGAAGTGGCAGCTTATTGACCCCAATCTTGTCTCACACTATTCAAGCCTGCAGAGAGATTGTAGGTAAGGCTGCCTAGCAAGGCATTTTGGACTAGTTAATAGATGTAATTGATCAGGTCTGCCACCTTGAGCGACCTCTAAACTTAGTCTTCCACATTACGCCATGGAGAACTTACGTCCTGAGGACTACTATATTGTGTGGATTGCGCCGTTGGAAATTGAGGCTCGTGCTGCGTTACACATGCTAGATCATAGACACACTGGCAAATTTCCCACAAGCCGGGGCGACGATTATGTGTTTCAGGCTGGAGATATGTGCGGGCATAATATTGCAATCGCAACCCTTCCAGCCGGCCAAGAATATGGGACGGGGTCAGCTGCCGCTCTTGCTAGTCAAGCAAAAAGGTTCTTCCCGAATTTCTGGTTTGGCCTTTTAGTTGGTATAGTAGGTGACAACTTCATAAAATCCCACTTTCGTAATATGCGCTGAATGTCCGATCCATTGCTTACTCCAGTGTCTCTAGGCCGCCGGTATCCCCAATCTTGAACTAACTCCACCACGAGATATTCGCCTCGGCGATATCCTAGTCGCAATTCCCGATATGGACAATCCAGGGACTGTGGCATATGACTTGGGGAGGGATAGAGGGGAAGGCGAGCTCCAACTTCTTCGACAAGGCCATATCCTAGCTCAGACTGAGCCCATCGTGAGATCCGCAATCGGCAGCATCCAACTAGATCCATCGAGCGCGGCCGAGATTTCCCAATATTATGAGAATATGAAAAATCAGAAATATCGTGATGGAACGTTCGCTGACCCCGGACAAGAACGGGACGTGCTGTATCGGATTGACGAGAGCGGAGGCGAGCAGACGGTGGAAAGACCACCTCGCCCAGATTCACAGCGCACGGCCGTTTGGTATGGTCCGATAGGGTCCGGCGAGAAGCTCATGATGAATGCCGCGAAGCGAGACGAACTTGGTGATAAGTACGGTATCATTGGCTTAGAGATGGAGGCAGCGGGAATCATGAATCGCATCCCTGTGGGCGTCATCAGGGGCGTATGTGATTACGCAGACAAGCGTAAGAATTGGGAATGGCAGCCATATGCCGCTGCGATGGCCGCGGCATATGCCAAAGTCGTCTTGTCTCGAATCCATCCGAGCAGTACACCCGGTCTTCCGGAGCCACCAAGACGTGGTGAGTAGCGGTTATGGTAACCCTTTCAAGAGGTACACAACATCCTACTGACACACCCAATAGATGAGTCCCAAGTCAGTAATAGCAAACGAAGAAAACGCCGCCCAAGGAAGCCGGTAGATCGAGGCAATGGTATCAGAAAACAACGGAACTCACGCATAACTGGTGAGAGTGATGCTGGCAGACAGAGTATTATCTTTAGCGGTAAAGGTAATCAACTGGTCGGCTCCGGAAGCATTTCTATTGGGGGAAAACAACACATAAGTTAGGTAATAAAAGTTACTGTAGGACTTCAAGGCGTCTCGCTAAACGTCGGTTGGCAGTCGGGACTAGTAGGCTCAGGAGGCGACGATAATCAGATTTTAGCCATAGCTGCACTCCAATCATTCGTCAAACCCTTTCCTCATCCAGTCGCCCGTCTAATTGTATCCGATATCTTGAGCTCGTTCCTACGGTCGCGCGGTTTCAATCCTTTGGAGTCTGCTTCATCGCCTCGGAATATGGCCCCCCAGTGGCGGAGAAATTTCAAAATTAGGTACCTAGTACACATGCCTAGCTTAGCGCCTTGGAGGCTAAAAAGGAAAACACCTAGGTAGCCGGCCAATGTCGCACACAATACGTAGTTCTGTCATTTTCTACGTCAGTTGGCCGTTTGTCATATTGATAGTACTTATGGAAAGACTCGGAAATGTGAGGTCTCGAAGGTTCCGTCGACGTTTCACAGCGTACGTGCGACAACATCTGCGCAGGTTTCCGGGGCTAGTCTGCGCCGACTCCTATTTCTCGGGGCTCGATGGCCCCGATGGTCCCGAGAGCTCCGTGCACCAAGGCACAGATGGGCTACAAATATAACACGATACGCTCTATCTAGGATACGATTCATTCGATAGTATATTACTAAAATATATAAAAATTCCCCAATCATGTCTGTTACCGTTGGCATCGCCGGAATCACCGGCAAGTTCGCCCGGGAGCTCGCGTCGGCGCTCCTCCAATACCCCAACATCACCCTCAAGGGGTACTGCCGCGACCCTTCCAAGGTTCCCCAGTCTCTATCCTCCAAGGCATCGCTTACCAAAGGAGATGCATATGATGCATCGGCCATCCGCTCCTTTGTCTCCGGCTGCGACGTCGTCGTCTGCTGCTACTTAGGCGACCCCAAGTTAATGGTGGAAGGCCAGAAGCTCCTCATTGACTCCTGCGCCGCTGAAGGCGTTCCCCGCTATGTCGCCTCGGACTGGTCTTTGGACTACACCAAGCTCGAGCTAGGCCAGCTATTTCCTAAGGATCCTATGATCCATGTCAAGGCGTACCTGGATGCGCAGGACAAGGTCAAGGGCGTACACGTCTTGGTAGGCATGTTCGCGGATGTCTTTTTCAGCCCGCCCTTCGGCACATATGATGCTGCCTCTACGACTTTCAAGTACTGGGGCACGGGCGACGAGATCTGGGAGGCGACTACGTACAAGACCGCGGCCGAGTACACAGCGGCCGTTTGCGCCGATAAGAATGCTGTTGGTATCCAGAAATGTGAGTCCCTTGCATATAAAACCAACACTTTCGTTTTCTAATATGTGGATCGCTCGTAGTCCTCGGTGGCCGGGCAACGTTTCGTGAGATAGCAGAGTCATTCGAGAAGGTTTACGGAGTGAAGCCTAAGCTCGAGTGCAAGGGTTCAATGGACGACCTGTTCAAGCACATGAATGAGCAACAGAAGGCTAATCCTCAAAATCTCTTCTCGTACATTTTCCTGTGAGTATTTCCCACTGGGGGGGTATTGCCCTCGGATCGGAGCTTTAGACCTAACGCGATGCAGCTTCTTCTATTACTACATGGCCAACGGACAGACATATCTGGGGCCTGAAGTCGATAATGCCAAGTATCCTCAGGTGAAGCCTGTGGACTGGGAGGGGTTCATGAGGAGTGTGCCGAAAGACCAGTTACCCATTGCTTCCTCCAGCGTCGGCCAGAATGTCTGAGACGGGCGGTGGGATTGACGAAGCTATGGGGACGTACTAGGTATCATTCATATCATGACTAGAAAATGACATCGGTACTTAATGTTGTATCTCGCTATCCTGTTGGCCTTCTAATAACTTATTCCCTTACGTGACCTCCCCCTTTTCTAATATCGCCCCTATTCAGTCTAAATGGAGAACGCCCCTTTTACGCGCACATGCTTAACATGGTAATTGGGTACCGACATATAGGTATAAAAAGCATCGTTTCAGACTTAGACTGTCATAATATACCAGGTACGTGTACTTGTAGCTCGATTGTCACATTTGAGGGGTTGCCCCTAGCTGTAGATGCTAAGCTACTTAGCATGATAGATTAGAAGAGTTTCACCTAGAGGCGCCCCCATATTTTCCGACTCATCAGTATTAAGGGCCATGTAGTCAACCGTCATCTAGACATGCGTGAGAATAATGAATATTGGCGATGGTAGAATTCTATATGCATAGTAACGGTGAAACAGGTCTATTATACATAGGGGGACAGTTGACGGAAATGTGTACACATTACAAATTACAGCTCCGTTTTCCATACACGATTTTGCTTTTCATTCAAACCAAATCCTTAACGAGTCTTGAACGGACTGTCTTCATCCAACCACTTCCGGAAGTCCTTAAGGTCGGGGTTGATCTTCCTCAAGGCAGCGATATCAGCCCCGTAGCCAACATTCTGGAACCACCTAAACATATACCCCATCTCCTTGACCATCCACAGGACGATGCGCGCGACGAAGTGGTAGGTGAAGAAGAGGTCTTCGCCAGTCTTCTCCTTGTAGATCGCCTGGAACTCATCGAACGTCAACTCATCACCCGCCAGACTGATCTTCTTGCCCTTGTACTCCTCGGGGTTCATGAGGGCCTGCGCGGCGAAGAATCCGATATCGCCAGTCGCGATGAGCTGCAGCTTCCTGTTCTTCTCTAGAACGATCTTGTAGCTAGTGGTGAAGATCTTGCCGAAGAAGTCGGGCGTGAGGTTCTCGAAGAAGGCGACGGGGCGCAGGACAGTCCAGTCCATCTCCCCCTTTTTCGTCTTGGCGTACAGGTGTTGCTCGATATTGTGCTTGCTGATGAAGTGCGGGATGTCGGTCGGGTTTTGGTCAGACTTGTCGCCGCCTCGGTCAACAGAGCTGTAGACGAAGTGCTTGACGCCATTCTTGATCGATGCATCGATTAAGGCTTTTCCTTGGACCTCTTCGGTCCTGTGGTTGGCACCACCGCCAATTGCCGTCTGCGACATGGTTAGTGCTCCGAATATAGTGGAGGTACCGCCTAGGAATGCCTACCTGCACGCTAAAGACTCCCCACACGGGTGTCTTCGTTACCTCCTTGGCCTTGGCGAAGATATTATCGGGGGCGTCCATGTTACCGGTGACCATTTTGATCTTAGGTGATTTTTGTTGTAGTCGTTTGGCGGATGCCGATTGCGCATCTCGTGTGAGAGCGAGGATTTCGAAGTTGGCATTGGCTTTCAGCAGTGCGTTTATAACAGCGCCGCCTTGCTTGCCTGTCGCTCCTGTGATGAGAACTGCTCGTGACATTGTAATGGGCGATTGGCGTTACTGAGTTGCAATATGGTAAGGTTAGTGGTTACCAAGCTGTGGAATAAGGATTAGAATGATACTACGGAATGAGAGAAAGCAAAGGGAAGACGACAAGAATGGTATTTAAAGCAAAGCATTTTATTATTAGGCCAAGCTACTAGATTCGCGTTTATCTACAAGCAAGCGCGATCGCTCTAATCCGACGTCAATATGATACAGCAATTCATGGCATGATGACCAATGTTGGTTGATCTCGGAGCTCTCTGGCACCGGGACTGCTACCCTTTGACGGAATTGGAGTGACCGAGTAAAGACACGCCGGTGTGTGTTAACAGTTTTTGGGGCATCTAGCGTCGCATCCCTCCGCTAAATCAGCCGCTTCAGCGTGCCCAGACCTGCTAACCCCAGAAAACAAAAAGATCTCGGTGTCAGTTGGCCCCGATTATCAATCTTCACGCCACCGTCGCTGCTCTTGGGAGAATCTCCATGATTTCCATGGTTACCTTCGAGGGTAGGTAGAATTACAAAGACTGACATAATGGTTAATGATTCCCAATTTCCCACATGTATTTACAATCCCATAGTCCTGCTTATGTAGAATGCGGAGACCGAGACCGAAACCACACATTTCCGGAACGTTCCCGCATACTAGGTAAGCTATCCCGTATGTTACATGTATATAGGTATACTAGGCACATATCTGGTATAATATCGATGTGAATAGAAGGCAGCTTTCCTTACCAATCAAAACCGTTCATTCAATGCAGCTATTTTTCGAGGAGCGTCCAATTTGGGCTGTTTGGGTCTCCTCCAGGGCTTTTCTGGTACCCCTGAAAGTGGGGACAGTTTACAATAGAGACCATAGACCCCCATCATCCGTCTGTGTCATGAAGTTATCGATGTCTCTCATATCGTTAAGGTCAAATCCAATATCCCCTAAGTCATTGGTAAAGTAATTGGAATCATATGTTGAGTCGAAGGTGGCGTTCGTAATAGTCGCGTCACCGGTTGTGATTGGGTTTGTAGTCCAATCAGGGGCTTGGAGTTGAGATATTGCGTTCGAGCCGTTTCGCGTAGTGTCTAGCGCAAATTGATCGCTGTGATTCCCAATTTGCACCTGGGTCGGCATAGGAAGCTCTGTATCCAATGGAGACATCGGAGGAGTTTGAGTCCCCATGAGATCGTGAACGGGCTCGCTGCTTCCTTCGTCACAGGTGCCATTGTTGTTGAGACAGACTATTTTCTTCTGCTGGACCCATATGTTGAGTTTCTTGAAGGCGACTATAAATGGCCGCGACTGTGGGAAGTAACCTTGTAGAGATAGCTTGATGAGTTTTTGGACCATTGCTTCGAGGATCAGTGTCACAGAAGGGGGGTCGTAGCTATCCTGACTGCTCGATGGGTATTGTGATATATTCGAAGAAAAGTGGCTTAGTTTGATAAGGGAAACCGCCGCACAGAGATTCCAGATCAGGAATATGTTGGGAAGAGAGCGCGTGGTGGCGTCGTCTAGAGATAGATAGATATTGAAGGCTCTAGCGATTACCTTCAAGCAGTGGCAGAGTGCGTCTATGTGCATCACGCTGAACACTAGTGGTGATTGGTTGGGGCCATGTTGCCCCTTGTCGCTGAGTCGCGCATTCGTTTGATGACAGTAGACACGAATGGCTACCTGATGAATGTATAAATCAGCTATTGATGCCGCGTGATTTTTCAGTCCTTGAGATAGTGGAGTTAGTATAACAGCAGGGACTCGGCGCCGGTGACATTATGCTTACGTTTATCAATATCACCTGATGGGGACGACTTCCAATCATCTAACCTCTGCCGGAAGATTCCTAGTATATGTTGAGTTCTGAAATCGTCGAAGGACTCATCTGTGCGACCGTATGCGGTGTTCAAGGTCTTCGAAGCATCGTCGAAGATCTCTTGAAGAGCAACTAAGCGACATAGCCATTGATCGCCATTTTCTCCTCCTCCAGTTCGTGTAAGAGCCTCTATACTCTCTCGATGTGAAGACGTGAATAGTAGTGGCTGATATCGACGTAGAAAAGTGGCAGCGCTGTTGATATCAACGAAAATTAGCCCACACATACACAGTAGCCTTTTGGGCAAATACCAACCATGATGCACCAAAATAGACTGCTAATAAGGTCCTATATGTCTCCTGTATTTGCTCTTCATTTTCTTTCTCTTTTAACTTAGGTATTGTGCCCAATCCAAGATCATGAGACATCACCACTGCGCAATACATATGTTGGGGAAGTGCGAACGTTCCAATCTGTGGAGGCTGCACGTAGTATTGTGAAAATAGGATGAGGGACTGCAATAAGTCGAGAGACTTTACACCCTGGATGAAAACATCCTGCGCTAAGATGTTATTGAGCCGCGCGAGGAGGCTTGGGACCAGCGAAGGCTTAATCGCAGTACTGGCTACCATCATGATAGTCAGGAATAAAGTAGGCTTCTTCGCTCGAATGGTATACACATCCTCGCCGGTAGAGAATTGGATCACGGGCATTATTGGCCGCATGTGCGTATTCCAGTGATCGAAAAGTATTGTCGCAGTGAACATGTCAACCAAGCCTTGATCAACGATGTCACCGCGGGTAGTGGCATTCATTCGACCATCATCGACGATGAGTCCCAGCTCATGATTGCGCTGTTCAATGGGTGACAGGTAATCATCTCTGGCATTAGATTCCGGCGTCTTAGACCATAGAGCGTCCGCCTTCACTTGCTTTACTGTCTGCTGATTCCGTCGTCGTTCGGCATCCAGCGCGCTAGTCAAGGCGTCGATCTTTTTTTCGAGCTCAGTGAACTTCTGAGAAGTCTTCATGCGTGCTTTTGGCGGCCCCGGATCTTGGCAAGGTCTTGAAAATCTCAGACAAGACTCGCAATCTTTGGCACCGGGTACGGAAACACATTTTATCTTCATGTTACGGCATGCGACGCATGCTCTTAGCCTCTTCTGACCCTGTTCGGACTCGTTCGTAGAGGTGCCATTTTCGGAGAAATCGGAGGAAGCATTTACTGCTAATCCCGCACTGTTGCTGAGCATAACGTATTTGGTAGGTAGCTGATGAGATGAATCGGTGACCTATTGGGATTATTCTTCGTCAAAATGAGCATAGGCTTCATCAGACGCCAAGTTACACGCCTAACCAAGTACATATATGTCGGCTCGTAAAGTACGATGATTTAAAATCAACTATTCGTCGAATTGGGGGGTCTGTTTTCATATGATGTCGCTTCTCCGATTTATGTTAGCATCACACTGGGGTCCAAATAGTGAATGCATAAATCTGCAATTAAGTCTATCTTAGCCTTAGGCAGCTCCCCGTAGCTCTCCACAGAAGCTAGCTAGCCCTGAATTCTAGAACCAGGAAATTTCCTCAGCACGCTACCGAAGTGTTAGAAACGAATACAGACAGGATTGCAGCATAAGCTGCAGTGACAATTATCATCTCCAAATTTGACGCCCTCAACATGCTCGTAACAACGCCCGAAAAGATGAGCACAGATACAGATATGATAACGATCTGAGCGCCTTTCCGTGGCTCGGTTGATAATAACCACAGAGGAACGATCAGAAAGACGACCGTAATGATCGCCATCGCCAAGCGACCCAAAAAGCTAGAAATCAAATCCGTATTTTGGTATGACCATTCGCCCTTCCCTATACGGGCTCCGTGGCCCTCTTGATCACCTCGCAACTTTTTCGACAATCTCCAGTAACGGAATGAACGCAGGCGTTGGTGGAACCATCGTTGCAATGGGTCTTGACGAGTTCGTGGTCCCCGGTCAATCCGCAGCAATCGGGTCTCGTATTTCTCTTCAAGAGTGAGGTCGGTTCGTTGGATAAATTGTCTCTCGTCGTCCAACAACGAGAAAGTATCCATCGACATGATCTTATTAAAGGCGATCAAGGCATCGTCTATATCACCATATTTCAGCAATTGGTCTGATATAACTGAACATAGTACGTACCGTAACGTTGAAGCAAGTCTCGCAGTCTCAAAACGAGATCCGAGGTGATGACAGTATCAAATTGAGGAACGTTTTCGTCCCTCTTGCCATGCTTCAATTTCAACCTATCCTGTACTGAAGGTGCGATATCCAGGCTCAGTCCAGCCTGGTAGACGGCGTGATCTAATTCGGCGATTTCGGCCTCTAGAAAACGAAGATTGAGCAGATGCGTGGTCTTGAACCGACGAAATCCATGTAGTGTGAGGTTATTATCAGCAGTGCTATTTTGCCAATGTGTGGAGAATTGTCTCTTCAAGTTTTGAGGCATAATACAGTCAATAGATGAAAGCCGATGGGCAGGTGAGATAGGCCAATGCCAAAATTGACTAATATATTTTCTACCTAGGCGCCACCTTCTACTTCAGCGTTCTTATAACCCAAGAATTATGGATAAAACCGCAAGAGGATTTATGTCTTAATCCGCGACAGGCGTTCACGACGCCTTGCTGGATGCCTCTGGTAGGCTTTGCGTGGATCTAATGCGACTGAGGTGAGGGGCAGTGCGAAATTAGGACATGAGTACGTGGAGGTGGTGCTGTGGCTATATATATGCCTTAGTCCTAACGGATTGCGAATAATAAGAACGCAAGTCTTACATATATAATATACTTACAGTTATGATTCGATGTTTATAATTGATCGTTTCCTCCTATAGCGAATTCGTGGTTTATTAGAGAATCTGCGATCGATCCATTGCATTCATTGTTACCCGACTTGAGTTATCAGCCACTGATGTCGGCATACCTTACAGCTAGACATATGGCTTGGATGCATGGCGTCGTGGCAAACAATAATATAAATGTCGTGGAACTTATTAAACACTCAGGTATCTACATTGTAATATCAAGCATTGTCACAAGGACACCAAGCATCCGTGGATGAGGCTTTACATGCTAGGTGAGACACATTTAGGTGGCGGGGCACCAGGCTCAAGGCTTACTCGACCCTGACTTTCAGGGGCAAGTTCAGGATGCAGAAAATTGCTAGTAAAAGCGCAGAGGGATTCTGTCCATAATATCTCATGAAATAATATATTTCTCTAAGTCATCTTCGAGAAGAAGAACAACTGAAAAATTATATCTCGGCGCATATTCTTATTCAATCATCCCCTCCGTAGTTGTATTCAGTTGTCGTCTGCTGAGAAAACGGGTACACTTTGAAGTTTTAGGCACAAATAGGTACATTGGCATGAAAATCCAAATAACATATGGAGAAACCTCGTAAATTACACTTATAAGATGCGTTTTTTCAGTCCTCTTACGGAGCCAAGAAGGATTTTACGGAAGATGCTTGATGCTCACAGCCATTTCTACCACATGATGAGTTAAGTAATCTCATTTTCATCCCCTATATAGCTCTGAAGCACGTGACACCCCTGCCATCAACGGGAAAAACCGGCGGGTGTAGCCTCATTGGTCAATTCCGTGCCTTAGATGGACATCAAAACACTATTCGCTAAACATATGTATCAGTCATACCGCTAGTAAATGCATGGGATCGAGGTTGCATATACCTACATGTAGCTTCCCGAGATATATATGTCAAGTATTCCGTCAGGCTATATCCTCACATCAAATCCCATGCGTTCATTACGCAAACCCGATATAAACCCAGAGTAGACTCAGCAGAACAAGTGATAGATAGGACCCAAGATGGAGACTCAAAAACCTTTTCGTGTTGTCATCGTCGGGGCCGGTCTAGTTGGCCTCACCGCAGCGCATATCTTCTCAAAAGCCAGCATCGACTTCATAATCCTCGAGAAACACGACACCCCGTTATCTATTCAGGGGGCAACACTAGCTCTCTGGCCTCATACTCTTCGTATATTCGATCAATTAGGTCTCCTCGAGCCCGCCCAGTCCATTTTTGATACCTTCAAAGAAGTCGTAACACTTTCGACCGATGATGCCTATATCAGAATGAGAGATGAGATGCCCCTGCTCATAGAGAAGAAGTGAGTCACAGTATAAGACCCACTTTAAACATACCCTGCTAATTCATCCCAGCCATGGCCACGGTATCAAAATAATGTACCGTCCAGATATGGTCAAGTTCCTCTACGAGAGCCTGCCGGAGACTGTGAAATCCCGCGTGCTACTCAAGAAGCGGGTTACAGACATCACAGTTTCGGAAGATGGTGTGAAGGTCGTCTGTGCCGATGGGAGCACGCAGGAAGGCTCCATCGTTATAGGGGCTGATGGCGTACGAAGTCGTGTGCGGCCACTCATGCAAGCCCTGAAGAGAGGAACAAGTGTAGAGGATCTTCCGGAGAGCCTCACTCATCCATATGTCGCATCATATCGTCTGTACTTTGCAAGCATTCCTATTCTTTCTAGGCTAGCTACAAATACGAGGTACGACGGGACGGGTGATGGGGTGTCAACACAAATCGTCAATGGCACCGACACGTCCTTGTTTGGGCTGTATGAGAAGATCGACCCCCCTACATCGAAAATCACGAGATATACCGAAACCGATAAGAAAGAGATATTAGATCGATGGGGTCATCTGTATATGGCGCCAGGGTGGAAATTCCTCGACGTGGATGAGAAAAAGATTGGAGAGGCGGGGCTCATCAATCTTGAGGAGGGCCTGATAGAAGAATGGTCTCATAAACGCATCGTACTCGTTGGTGACGCCGTTCGAAAGCTCGAGCCCCATGCCGGCTTGGGGTTTAATGATGGCGTAACAGACCTCGTGGTGCTTGTAAACGGCCTACGACGGCTACTACGAGACAACGAGTCCCCAAGTACGGCGGCGCTAGAAGACTTATTCCAGACTTATCATAGGGATCGCCTAGAAAACACCAAGAAGATGATGGAAATGTCGATGCAGACTCCTAGATTGCTTGGGTGGCTGAACTGGAGGAGTAAAATCATGGCGAAGTATATCTTGCCTAATTTTCCGTTAAGCAAAATGCATATCAATGGAGTACTTGGGCCGGTGATTAGCGACACCCCGGTATTAGAATGGCTAGAGGAGAAGGCACTGCCGAAGTCTCTCATTGCTTGGAAGCATCATCCCGTAATAGATAGCAAGTGAACTAAGTAGAGGGCGAAGGTTCATGATGTACATTAGATTAGACGATTAGCTTCTCACGAAACTCAACTCAATAGACATGCCAACATACTGTATTATAACAAGATACTATCTCTACAAAGTAGCAGAGCAGCATCAACATATAGGCCACTTCGAGACTAGTAACCCCCCCATACCTAGGTACACATCTAGAATATGAAAGGGAATGTGTGTTATTGGTTTATCCTATTTACATATATATACTCTGCCTTAGGCTACCTCAACCAAGGCTCAAGCTCATTCTCCGTCCAGTCCCACAATCTCTCCGCGAGTTGCTGATCCAGACACCAATGTGTGTACCCCTGAGTTAGCCTGCCAACCGGTTCATAGAACTCTCCCTGCTTCGCTTGATCCTTAGGCACGCCAACAGCCCATACTTGGTTCAAGTGTCCTTGGTCATCTTCCAGAAACTTATTTATATTTCCTAGATACACGATCATCTTATCCAAAAGCCCAAGACTTGAGACTAGCCCCGTGTTGCTCGGGCCCGGGTCGATTACCAAGGTCAGAATCTCGGGGTATCGGCGAGCGAGTTCCCGGCCATAAAGCAAGTTGGCGAGCTTGCTCTGGGCGTAGCGTTGCCATTTTCCGAGTACCCAGTAATCTTGGGTTGTCTTGAGATCGTCGAAAACGATCCCGTGTTGTCGTGGTGCTAGGATCAAGGCTAGACTGGAGATAGGCAGGATACGTGCCTCGCCATGCTCCTTAGCAGTTTTCTGCAGTAAGCCGAGTAACTTTCGGATGAAAAGAGCATGCGCGACATGATTGATCCCAAACTGTATTTCGTAGCCATCGTTGGTCAGACCGGGTGGTAGAGCCATAACACCGGCGTTGGCCATGAGCACATCAAGGCGGGACTCCTTTGCAGAAATGGTCTCTGCGGCTTCCTTAACGGAGGCAAGATCCGTGTGATCGCAGCTTATCCACACGATTTCAGTGCTTGTATAACTAGTCTGTATGTCCGTTATGACACGCTGCGCTGCGTCCCTGTTACGCCCAGTAATATAGATCTTGGCGGGATTCCGGCTGGCCAACATCTTGGCCGCGGCAGCACCAAGTCCTTTTGTGCCTAATGCATAGAAATGTAAGCATATTATTTTAACGCATGGGATCAAAGCGATAGATATATAGGAAGGATATCGCAGCAGGTCATATTATATGCTTACCACCGGTGATTAAGATGACCTTGCCCGTGAGCTCAGCCACGTCGCGCTCGAGGTCGAAGTCCAATTCAACCATTTTGGGCTATCTGTGTAAGTATTCTCTAGTCTACTGCCGAAGTGGATTATACGGAACCCCGAAGAAAGAGAGATAATACAAGAACACTTTTCATTGACTCAACGATCACCTTGAGTTAGTAGCGGGTTCTTATATACTAGTCTGTGCCGCAGTGATAAGCCGACCTATACCATCTTGGTAAGTATGCTGACCAACACTCGAATGTTTCCCGTTAGTGGACCCGCAAGTCTTGGGAGTTTATTTGAATAATAAAACCTATGGATTTCCGTCTTTATAATGGAATTATATCATATTCGGCCGTCGCTCTCATCGCGGAATGCGAGGCCTGAGGTGGGCGGCCAACAAACCCCGGCTACGCGGGTTCCGCAACGGCCGACGTCGAGAAGTCTATTTAGGCGTGAGAGAGTCAAATCGTGAAAGATTCCTCGCCTGTGTCGAAGCTACCTTAGGCTTGGCGGCTTAGTCTTTTGCTTGATTAGATGGAGTCTAGGAGAGATCGTTCACATTGCTGTCAAGTAAGTTGGTGTCCACATCGTATGATAATTCTAAGGGCCGAAAGAAGGTGTCCTCACTGAGTCCAACACCGGGGATTGCTGTGGATACATCCGCTAGCTTCCGGATCCTGGTCCGGCGAATTGCTCGAACTGTTCGTCGACCACCCGAATGACGCAGTTGAGGCGCACATGTAGAAATGTGTTACGGTCCGCATCCTACAGACGGGCCGCGAGGAAACCGTCTAAGTCAATGACTGCTCGGGAAAGCTTATGCAAACCAGATGGGTTACCTCCGTCAATCGCGACTATAAGACTGCCTGGGTTATGCTTGTGTCATAGCACACGTCTTGTCAGACTTAGAGGTGGCAACAATGGACAGAGTATTGCATCCGTTCCCATGAGATACTTAGAATGCCCTCTTTCGGGGTTTGAAGGTGGTTTATACGTGGTTCGGAAGCACATGGGAGACGTATTGGAGACTAGCTTCCAAACATTCTTTAGGATGAGGCAATAACTAAATTCTCATCCGGAGTGATGAAAGGCGCTGTCGGGGACCGTGGAAGTGACGGTAGCAGGGTCAAATCCTTTGCCCCTTTTCGTCCTCCTTGCGATAAAAATTCCATCGGGGGCTGGAGACTACCAGATTACAGTGTACACCCCCCAAATAGTCATCCCTTCATATAATTATCATTGCGACCCCTATATTATCAGTTAAACAGTGGCATCCAGTTCTCTTTGCACATAGGGACCACGTCTTGTATACTAAACGATGGCTCCACAAGCTAATGCGGCATTCTTTGAAAATGGTGCAAGGTGAGACTTCAGAACCAAGAAAGGCCTACGTCATCGTCAGATTCCTGCAGCAAGTTATTTAGGGGGCCAACTCAACTAAGCAAGCAAGCAAACAGATTCGGATCTAAGCTTATTTAAGCCTCAATTCCGTCACATTTAGATGTTATGCTCCGGTTTTGATCGTCCAGAAAATGCGACACTCTTCAATGCAACAGCAGTAGATCACAGTCTCAATCATGCCTGATTCCCTTCAAGTAGCGCTGAAGAACAACAGCGACTCGGACCAAGTCTTCGCATACATCACCGGGATCGCGCTCCAACATGGCGGCCAGCGCTGCATTCTGAAAGCCGACGGGCAAGGCCTTTACTTCCCACAGAATCCACCCGCCATCGGCTCCCCGCTAACCGAAGACTGCGCCATCCCTCTCGGCGCGCCGGGGAACACCGTCACCGTCACCATCCCGCAGATGGCCGGGGGTCGGATATGGTTCTCGCGCGACAGCAAGCTGACCTTCTTACTTAACCCCGGCCCCGCGCTCGTGGAGCCCAGCGTGCTGAACCCGAGCGACCCGAACGCGGACGTGGATTTCGGGTTCTGCGAGTTCACGCTGAATGAGGCGCAGCTGTACGCGAATATCAGCTACGTGGACTTCGTGCCTCGTCTTCCGATCGCCATTTCACTCGACCAGGCAAGCGGCGAGACGCAGCATGTCGCGGGTATGGCACCGGACGGTGTAGACCGCATCGCGGCGGGGCTGCGGGAGCAAGCGCAGACGGATGGGCGGCCGTGGGATAAACTGGTTGTCGAACGAGACGGGCGGATCCTACGGGTGCTGAACGCGACGCACGGGGGCGCTGTGGGCGCGAGTTTCGACGGGTACTACGAGCCGTATGTAGACGAGGTGTGGGCGCATTTCCACGAGAAGCAGAAGCAGGGCCAGGTCATGAAAATCAACACGCAAGCCGCGCCCGGTATCGTGGATGCCGAATTCACGGGCGCGGACGAGGTGAGGATTGGCGAGGAGACATTTGGGAAGCCTACCACGGCGGATATCTTGGGGTGCAACAGTGGGCCGTTTACCACGGGGCCGTCGCCTGCGAGGAACGCGATAATACCGCGTTTAGCGGCTGCATTTGTGAGGACGGCGCTGCTAGATGCTGATGAACACCCATCGCACCCGCATACGTTCTATCAGAGAGATCCGACGAATCATTATGCTCGCCTAGTGCATGAGCACAATGTGGATGGTAAGGGGTATGCTTTTGCATACGATGATGTGCAGCCTGATGGCGGTGATGATCAGTCCGGCAAGGTTAATGCTGGGGACCCCGTACTGTTTACAGTGACAGTTGGGGGTAAACAGGTAGAATAGGGGTAAGTTGCAGGTCACTTAGCCCTTGAGGGCGGTGAATATCCAGCGATTACAGGTCTAGGTAATAGGGTCCACGGGTACATAACGCCTGTGCGCAGCCAGCACCATAGGAATTTTTAGGGGGCACTTTAGACCAGGGAACCAACCTCGGAAATAATGTAATTATGGGCACAGTAAACCTTATCTATTGATCAGCGATGCTTCTGTCAGCCAACACCTATATGTTACCTACATGTAGGTACTTGATAGAGATGTTTCAAGTCGAACTAAATAAGTTAATCGGGATTTCTTACTTGATAGCTCAAGTATGTTCGGCCCTCATTTAGGTTAGTTGCACCATCTCCAGGATCAGGGGTTACCAGCAAGACGCATGGCTACACCTACATTCCAGACTCTTAAAGTCAGGTGATTGTATTGACATACAGTCATTTTCTTGGAAGGTTTTAAATTACCCAGCTATATGGATGTCATGTGCGAAAAGTAACTACATGAAGTCGATTTCTAGATCGTGAGGTATATGGGGTTATATAGCAAGATGAGTTGACAGCACATTATCCCCAGCTATCCACTCACAACACCAAGTCTACTCCCAAGATCAGTCTTGTCTAACCATTATATCAACCCAGGTAACCCAAAAGCAACACATGGATATCGACGCCAAAACGCGCTAAACGATGATTATAAGGTCTATGCTAAACCAAGTCTACCCAAATAACTATATGATGTGGTCGCTCATGGCGATGAGATCTACTGTCAGGGCGTAAGCGAACTGGAATTTCCGCACCGGGACGGAGGAGCAGAACTTACGCAAGTGAGATCGTAGAGCGGCGAGACCGTGTTCAGGTCGCCTGCCGGGTAGATACCGAAGTCGGGCTCGGCCTGTCCCCACTGGGACTCTTGCAGGTCGTACCACCAGAGGTTGACACCACGGGCGACGAGGCTGCAGGCGATATCTTGCCAGTAGATGCGGGCGTTCTCGGGGCTGGCGACGGCGGCGCCGTTGGTCTTGCCGGAAACGGGCCATCCGGTCTCGGTGACGTAGACGGGCTTGTTTCCAGCGAGGGCCAGGGTCTTGTTGAATCCGTCGTAGAACCTCTCGGTGGCATCGCCAATGCTGTTGGGCTTAGTCTGCTCCCAGTAAGGATAGCCGTCGAAGCCGAGCCAGTCGATGTTGTCGATAACGGCTCTGTTGGTACCGTTCAGGAAGGAGTCGTAGGTGTCGACATGGCCAATAGGAGTTCCGGCAAGCGGAGTGCCGGCAATAGCACTTCGGACTTGGGAAATGCAGTCAATGAGCTTCTGGGGGCCGATACCTACTTCGCCGCTGGCATCACGGTAAAGATCCTCGCTACCAACCGAAATACCAACAACCAAGTCTGTGAAGGCTGAGCCGTACTGGCTAATCGCGGCCTTGAGAGCGGCGATTTCGTTCGTAATGGCTTGATCACTTCCTGAAACCCAGAGGCCAAGTAGCAGTGTCGTCTTGGTTTCGATCGCAGCCGGAATCGCACTAATAACATTGCTCGCAGTTCCCCATTGGACTATAAGGGACAAGTTAGTGGGTATTGGCATATTCTAGACGGAAATTCTAGCTTACTCATCGAGTACAGACGAGCACTCGTCCATCCACTGGTGCCAGGGAGGTTCTTGGCGCGGTTGAACTCATAAGCAAAGTCGGCCTGTTGCTTAGCTGCTTGGTTCAAGAAGAAAGCGCCATAATTGAAGCCCTTGATACCGGAGTTTGCGGCACTAGCAGCGGCGGTAGCAGTGCTAGCGGTGGCCGCGAGGCCAAGAAGGGACGAAGAGAAGCGCATATTTATTAGTGTATTAATAAGTATCAAGCGAAGGGACGCAAGAAGCGATAATAAGCGAGTGAAAGCGACGGAATGCAGTAAAGAGGCGTCGGGATAACGAGTGAAGGGCTCCAAAAGGGCTATTACTGCTGTCTATGTCTAGTCTAAAGTGTAAGAAGGAAAGGGAAGAGGGAAAGAATAAATAGAAAAGGGATCAGCAATTCTTCTAGAAGCAGGAGAAAGCATATTCACTGGCATATCCGGAAAAAGGATCGAAAATCGGATCGCATCATATCCCTCGTCCCGACATGGTGGATTCATCCAATGGATTCGTCAGAGGTAGGCCAGAAATAAGCCATTAACTCCACCAAGTCAGTGGATATGCCGGCGCTACAGCTCACTATAACCCCTGACTTCGTATTTTCGACCCACATGCCGCTCAGCCTCAATTCTTAACTGGGAACAGCAAATAAAAAATCAAGGCAACATGCAGCTAGGGTTGGAGTGACTACGCGGACGCGTATTCAAGCTGTTAAGCTGCTTATTACGAGAACAAGTCGGTAAATTATTCGTCACTTGATATTAAGTACATTAGACTCTTTGAGTTTGAGGTATATTTCGCATTCTCTTCAGTTGTTCCACATGGAATTAAAGTGTTGTTAACATAAAGCTCCGTCTGTCAATATTTTATATTATCTAATGACATGCATAACACCACACCACTTCAATCCTGGAACTTTCCCTACGCTGGAGGAGCACTGACCATAAGTGACCCTTATTTAGCAAATCAAGCATATGATTGGTCCACTCAACTGGGAATAATATTTACTTCTGAAATTGAGTGGACAACCGCTAATCTTGATTCTTGACGCCTCGCAACAATTTTGAATTCAGGAGTCAGGAGTTAAAAGTGGGACTCTTTTCCGCTCCTAACTCCGTAAAACCGTTCGAGTCCTGAATAGATGCTTGGGATTGTATACCACGGGAGCACTCTTATAACATATGACAGATTAATATAATATATTCAACTACTACAAAGTGAGGGAGCTACCAATCCGTGGGCGACCCAGGCATAGAGTCAACGAATCCATACCAATATGGTTGCCAGTCCTCCCACAACACAACTATAAAGTTTAAGACTCAGAAACAGTTAAGTTAATCAATAAAGTTTACTAATTCAATTAAGACTCACACATACCATATCATAATTAACCTATTCACAGCGAAACGTCAAATCCATCAATAGTTTAAAGATGTGAGTAGGTAAAACTCATGCTACAACTACAGAGCTATAGCGTGTACCTGAATCGAAACAGATATAATCTGCTATGAATCTTATAATTACAACTCAAATCAAAGTCACCAGGCATCAGATAAGGTAATATATCAAGGAAATAAATGTTGAACCTTCACGATACAAGATTACAACGCAGTCAGGCTATGTTCCTTAACTTTAGTTTGAGGTTCTTCTAGGTAATTATACATGAATACTCACAGTACCACAGCGTAAAGCAAGGGCCAAACCCATCCACATAATAATCCTGGATTGTTAGACATTCTCGGTCGAGGTTAATTAGTCTAAGGTCACCCTAAGTGAAAGTATATACGCCTAACTTAACATCACTATTTCACGGAAGGGTGTAAGTACGTTTTCCGTAACATAACCAAAAGAGAACTCGAGACATTGATGTGATACATATGACACCCTTGCCAACTTTGGAGCGGATGAAGAGTGGTGATTCGCCAAGCAAGCTGTCAGTACTGCCCATTACGTAGTTAGGGATTCCCTTATACCATAAAAGAGTCATTCTAGATAAGAGCGATTTGATCTTCCACCTCATATTTTGCATGACTACGGTGTTCAACCGGAGGGTGTAGGATAGGCCAAGCAGCGGTAGGTGGACCTGCTTAGGCAAGCAGGACTAGCCGTCGTTAAGATCTAGCTGCCTACTGACACGATCTAGACGGGTACTGCCACGGCACCCATGACAGTCAAATCTAGTCTTGGCGGTTGCCGCTTCTAAGTTCAACCCTTCTAAGATAGATACATACATACAGTACGTACATGTATGTATTGACTGGAAATTTCTGTGTAGCAACAAGACTAATGATAAATTTACGAATTCGGTCGAAAAGGCCAGATATATACGGATATATTTTCTATCGAGCAAGTGAAATCATATCCGTCATTATGTCCTCTTGACGTCAACATGACCATATCTAATTTTATGGAGAGTACTTTGGTTGTGGAAACCGAGGGCTTTCTTGGGGTTAGGATAGAAAACGAGGAAGATATACTTCGGGGCGGTACTACAGTAGATATTTAGATAATCCGTATATCCGTGGAGACATCTGATCTTAGGGTCCTTTACCCAGCGAAGAGATCTTAGATCTCAGAGACGTGGAAGACGAAGCACGTGAAGCATGATCTTAGGTATTCTTGCCCCTATTCCTGTATTGAGATGACCATATCGCTACAGCCATTGAATCATGAAAAGCATCGGAGGTATTCCCTCACATACATGTAGTTCCTGCCAAAAAGTGACAACGGTACTGTAGGCCAAGGAAATTCGAAGCCCCCTCTGAAGGTGAACCGAGTCATCGCAGTTGCCCAAAGAGTAGCCCACCGTAATCATGACCTCCAGCTCACTTCTTACCCAAGGGTTCGCCCAGCGATGACTGATCTTGCCCCAATCTTTAGCATATAAATACCTGGACATCGTTTGGAGGATCGAATCATATTCTGTTCAAAAACAATACCCACCCATCCAAAACCGCTGAGAGCCGGGTTCAAAGATCGATCAACTATCATCATACACATCCTATTGACCATCGGAATATCTACAAGGGAAGCCCATCAAGCCAGGCATCATGTGTAAAGCATACCCGATAGTTCTCAAATGCAGCAAATCCGGCCAGGCGTTCAACTGCTATGTGAGCGAATGGACCACTTGCGGCTCCGACCCCAATAGGCTTGGTGTTCTCTGTCCCAATATGAGGATGGGCGAGCCGATAAAGAAGACGGTCGACTGTGAGGGCAGCTGTAAGGAATGCAAGAATAAAGCCTCAGAAACATCAGGGACATCGGGAACCTCGGCAACTTAGCAATGGGGGAACCTATGGACTTCAACGTCTGAATAGTCAGACTTAGTGTGCGGGAGGTAGAATTCCCCGGTCTTCGTCAAAATATTAATCGTATTGGGTTTTTTTTTCAGCGTTGCACTCTGCTACGGCTACCTACTCTAACCGGATTTGATACAGGTGTATACGTAGGTTACTAACATACTTTTCGGTATCAGCCCGGACTCTGGAGTACTTGATTAAATTATGATATCGTCTTGTGAATATACGGGAAGCCAAGTTTGGGTAGTTACATACACATACGTGGATGAGTACATTAAAATGACTGGAATCACAATAACAGCTCCCCCTCCCCCATACACACTCATGTTAAAATGGACTCCTTGTATATAGAGTCAACTTCGTAGACACCGTTTTACTCATAGGCCCAGTGATGTTGCTTATAATCTTACCTTTGCATATTTACCTAATCCAAATCAGTTGTCCTCTGCTCTCCAAGGCTCCTGGACTCACGTTGGATAACATACTCACATGACGCACTTCTTCTATTTTAGAATGGAGTTGCTCGTGATTTACCGCTGTGTCTCGAGTGAATTAGATCATGTCCATCCCTTCTGTGGGCATCCGGGTTATATATATATCTTCCCTCGAATATCGAAAGGAATTCCGTACCCAAACACCCCAACAATCTAAGAAAGAAGCTTGACGGCATAACACCAATACCTGAAAACCAACGACCACATACAGAAGCACATACCACCAACGACGACCGTTTAGCCCATCCGATGTGTACCTACGTGGATGATATCCTCCTCTGCGGGCACTGCCAAACGGTTTTATCCCTAATGAAAGTCGACTGGGAGTACTGCGGTCCCCAAAGACCCGGGGGCTGCCGGAAGATAAAGAGAAGCGAAACGACCAGCCTCAGTTGCTGTAACGCCTGTAGAAGGCGAAGATAGCGGGTGTGTCGAGACTAATGTGTGAATACACAGAAGTTATCCTCTTCTGCCCCGGTTGCGACGACTACGTGGGAGTGGATATCGTGGATTGGCGAGATTGCATATACCGTAGAAACGGATACATCTGCGGTCCAAGACGAAGATCAACAATGCATCTCCCCCAGCTCTGCAGGCGTTGTGGCCGCTCAAGGAATTCATAAAGCACAAGCATCGACATCGAGACATAGCCGCCTCGGAGCTGAGAGGACGGTATGGCATAAACACCATGTGTACGATAGACTAATACATATTGTCCATCCCCTATCTTGCCCTGCGACTCGTGATTTGTTCCGTGTGATATTAAATCAAGTACGGCGACATGGAAAATGGGTGCTTCGATATAATCTCCTATAAACCTCTTAATAAAAGCGTATCTGCTCGTAGCCAGATAGCAAGGTACCTAACCCCCTACTCGACCCTTCAACAAGATTACTCTAATCCTTCTATTCCTCCAACTAGACTTCTCCCTACTACTCAAGCCTTCCCCTCCAACTCCCTAGCCTTAATCAACTGGGCATAAGTCAGCGCAACCGTATCCTCCAGGGTACCATACTTCAACCCCAACACCCTCGTAGCCTCCGAGCCATCAATATGGTACGCGGGCTCCCACTCGCCCTCATTCCCCTTCGGCAGCCTGTCCCGGATCTCGGGGAACTTCTCCCGCGCGACATCGACCGCGCGCTGATACCTAAAGTCCTGGCCAACCACGAACCTCTTCCCGGCCGCCTCCGGGACCTCTAGGGCACGGACATGCGCGAACGCAACCTCCCTTGCGTCCGCATACCCGCCGAAATCAAACGGCAAGACAGACCCCGCGTCGATCATGCTATCAAGCAACATAACACTCTCACTGAGCCCCTTCGTGGACGTCGGCGCGATGGCATACGGACCAAACACCCACGGGGGGCAAATCGTCGTAAGCGCGAGCCCAGCATCGCCATGCGCAGCCATCCAGTCCCACATAGCACGCTCGGCGAGCTTCTTGCTGGCGCAGTACGCCGTCACGCCGTCGGCGACGGCCGCCTCGTCCCACGTCGCGGGGTTCCAGTCTTTCTCGCTGTACGTGTACCCCGGGCGCTTGCCCTTCCCGATATCGACGACAGACGCGAAGGAGCTCGTGGCGACGACGTGTTTCACTTTGCCGCTGCCGTACCGCAGCGCCGCGTCGAGGATTGAGGTGGCGCCCTTGACTGCGGGCTCCAGGAGGTCGCGCACGTTGTCCTCGGGGGCGAGCACGAAGGGGGAGGCGGAGTGCACGATACCGACGATGGAGCCGTCGGCGAAGGCCTCTGCGTAGGAGTCTGCGACGGTCATGTCGGGGATCACGGCCGTGGAGAGGGACGCGACGTGGGCAGGGTACCGCGCCACGGTGCGGGCGGCGGAGGAGGCCGTGCGCGCTGTTATGCGCACGCTGAAGCCGGATTCTAGCGCCTCCCGGATGATTTGGCCGCCGACGAAGCCGCCGCCGCCGGTGACGAGGATGGTGCCTTTGTTCTGGGGAGCGGACATTTTGGAGTTGGTCGCTTGAGCTTTTGTGAGTGGTGCGAGTACGTGTGAGAGTTGAAGAAGTGGATCTGGTTCCGGGAATGAGCTCCGGGTTGTTATGGTGCGGCAATTATCCACGAATCTGTGCAACAAGGACTAATCACACTCCTTTAAATTCTAACAGGTAGGCTCGTAATGGGCTTGAAGTTGGACGTCGAGGCTGTAGTCTTATAGACTCCAGGCCAAGCAAGCAGGAAGTGCACTTGCTAGTAAGAGACGACTTGGTTGGTTGCTAGCTGGAGGATAATGCTTGCGCATACGTTGTGGCGTGGTGACACTGGTCTTGACTGGCTGGGACTTCATCTCTATGACGGACGACGGCTCTGCGATCTATATATAATGAAAGTGCAGAAACGTCCGCGGAAGGAAACAGCGCCGACCGGACGCGAGTCAATGATCATGCTCAGTGATAGACCTCCATTGAAGCATGGTAGGGTGACGATGGCGCTGGGTAAGCAACCATGGGCGCTAAACCCATACAGAGTTCCGCGTCGGCTCCATACTTGGCATACATCGTCACTCAGCTTTCGCCGAGCCTCTCCGGCGCCCGGGTTTTTTGGTGTAGGCCTAATTAGACCTCCGAAACTAGCGCGCTTTAACATCGGCGTTTGTGCCGGTTGGAAACTTCGTAATCAGGGCCGGAACACTGCTAGAGAGATGATATTTGCGCTAGCTAGGGGCTTAGTGAGTATCTAGGGAAGATATCGTCGACGGAGTTTAATTTAACACACCATACAACAAGCAAGCTATCGACGCTGTAACACCCATCTCCGAATATGGCCACCCGTGAAAATTGAAACATCGCTGCAAGTCGATTATCTAAGGGGACGCTGTGTATTGGCGGAGTGCCGGGCTAAAATATGACCGCATGCATATGTAACAGAGAGCAGATAATAATCAAGCTGCAAGTTCTTTCGACTTCTTCCCTTTCGGATTAGAATCGAAGACTTGTCGTGCTTCTTCGGCGTTTCGGTCTTATGGTCCGGACAACCCTTCTAGAAGAATGGCCCTATCAGCGACGGCAACCCCTGTCGCAATCCCTGTCTCCGAAGCCGATGGACCTGCCGCCTGTATCTACACAGATCTCGAGATAGCCTATTCCAATACATGTGAAATACAGTTTTATACAGACGATGTAGTAATGTTGATTTAAAAATATCTATTACAAGCCGCTCGAGCTGTCTAAAACCAATGAACACGCTTCCACGTTGCTGCTTTAAACAAGCTGGCAAACCTCATCGCGCATACAGGTACACCTCGAACTCCGCAGGACCGCGCTCGGGTCTTCGGCCTGTAGTCGATGCGTCAACTCTGCGCATAGAAGTTAATAAAGGCGGCTCTTGGTATTGTTATTTGGCGGTTGCATACATGCAACGAGATGTAACGTACCTGTAAAAGCAACTCAAAACTCCGGGATACCCAAAACCGCCATCACTTGATGAGGAATGAACCTATCCTGTCCGCTGTAGAAACGCCGTTTGTATGCCTCATACAATGCTCCCCATTTCCATATCAATCCTGTCAATCAAATATAACGTGTATGTTCGTCGATGAGTCTCTGGTTCCCCGCAATACTAGTCCGAGTACCGCTGCTGCCGTACATCATCTCTATGAGCTTGCCCTTCTGCTTCTGGCGCAGGCCCTCGAGGTACACGCCTACGTCTTCGAGACCTTTGATTTGGTCCTCGAGTGTAAGAGTGCTGCTATTGACGCTCCGCACCAGTGGCGAAACGAGCTTGCGTCTTAAGATCTCGAGATTGGCCTTGAGGCTGAGCAGTTTACCGTTATGCTCTACCAGGACTCCCTTGTTGCGCACCGTCCTCTCGCGTACATTTTGAAGTAGCTTATGGTTGCGCTCGTATTTCTTGACCTCGCTTACTTTAGGACCTAAGATGCGCGTCCACAGAGATGAGAGGAAGTCGGCATATTCGTCGTCCTGTTGCGATGACTCGCGAACCACAACGCGCGCAAGGTTCAGGAATTGCCGGTCGATAGCTTCGAAGAGGTGAAACAGCCTCAGAGAGTGCTGTAGCTCGTTTTCGATCGCTTCTTCGAGCACCGATAAGAATTCCGTGAAAGTGCGCTGCAGCGTGTAGCGGGTTCGTTGTGTATGTGACATCCCGAACACAGTCGTCGCTATATCCCCTAGTCGTGTTGGCGTGCCCGTGCCTGGATTCTCAAGGACACCGATCGTGCAGAGCAGGTTGTGAATATTAGCAAATGCCGTGGAAAGTGGTGGGCTCGGGCCAGTTTGTAATTGCGCCAATTCGCGCCGCGCCCAGTTCATTACAATTAAGATACCATCAATATCGCCGTCCACGTTAGCGAAGAATTTGGTGAGTTCGATGGCTAATGTCTTCAGGCTGTCCGATAGGTCGTCGAGGGACTTCACGATAATAGGGGCTGACGTCATATTACTAGATCGCATGCTCTCTCCCAGGTCCCATACAGCAACACCGGTAGCCTGAAGGTCGCCAACTTGGGAGACACCATTCTCCGAATAGTAGATCAGCGGTTCGAAGGAGCGGGCAATACCAGCCACCTTGACGAGATCTGGTGAGGGCTGTGGTAAAGTTGGCTGGAAGAGCGACCGGAGCGCAGACATCGACAGGAGCGCGATGAGGACTGCGACAATGATGTTTCCCCATGACTTGGTAATGAAGCTCAATCTATCCCGTAAGAAATTGATAGCGGCCTCTATAGGCTCCGTCCGTTGCTGGATATCAGCACGTAGTGCTAGTCGGATATCTGCGATAGAGTTAGCATTAACACTCATACACCAATAATTAGAGCTTACAGTTGTCCCTGGCGACGTCGGGTAGTATGGAGGCTATCATATCGTCGCCTCCTGGCGACAATGCTCCCTTTTCCGTCGACTCGCTCTTCATCTTGACGAGAGTGTCGTCCTCGGTAGTAGCATCGCGTTCGGGCGTAGGCCCCTTATCAGGACTTAGACTTCCTGTAGGCAAGCGCGTCCTACGAGCTGCCTCGAAGATGTCATTCTGAAAGAGACCGTTGGGGTTGAAGGTATTGAAGCTTGAGCGCTTAGGCAGGTTCAAGTCTCCAAAAATATCTTCCCTCCCTCGCCAGTTACCATAACACCGATCGCCGTTCTGGAGCCTCCTCCAGGCTGGGGGGCTGTAGTTACCGTTGGACACTGACGTGTCGTCCATGTTGTCGTCGCTCTCGTCGTGTGGATCGGGTTCCTCGTCCGAGTAGCCAAAGCCTGAGTGGGCTATTGGGTACTCGAACGGTCTCTGTGGTGGAGGCGACATCGGGGTCGCGAAGTTTATGTCGTCTAGGCTGTCCTCGGAGTATAGGGATGTCATGCTCTTTAAGAGCTTGGGTCGTTGATCCCTCAATGCGCACTAAGCTTAACTCTGTACTTGGATTGGGACTTGAGCTTGGGAGCGCTGGTCTGGCGCGCAAGGAGAAGAATGAGCGAAATGTCCGAGTTGGTGTTGATGAGGTTCGCTGAGTTAACCGGACAAGAGCCTTCCCCGAATTTGTGTCTATTTCTGGTGCAGGTAATGCCGGCAACGCCTTCTGTTCCCGCGGTCCTTCAATCGCCGGCCGTTGCGCAACAGCAGGGAAGAGAGTTCTGAAAGTAAGGCGAGGAAAACGAAGAGGTAGGATGTTGCGCAGTAGTATATGACCAGTCGAAATAAGGTAAGTGTAGATAAAAGCGAAAATAAAGATTAGCGTGACGAAGTAGGTTCCCGGCGCAATCGTGATGCTGAAAAGCGATATGTGATTGTGAGTCTCGATAGACACCAGGGGTTTCATCGAGATCGCAAACGACCAGCCAGGGAAGCTCTGGGGTCGTCTCGAGCCTGTCACTTTCTCTATCTCGGAAATTATGTGATCGAGAGTCCACGGGTGTTTGCGACGGAACCTTGGAACCTTGCGGGCCGGAAGACGGGGAATCGGATACGGTAAAAGTAAGATTGGCGCTTCGATTAAGCTTAGAGGCGCCTGTTTGTGAAGTGCGATAGTATTAAAATTGTTATTCGCAGGTGGTAGTTAGAGTAAGGTACGGTGTGGTAATCGAGTCACCGCACTTGTAACATTCGACTCAATCGAGTATAGTTGCGAGCTATGCGCTTAGCTGTTCGGTAGTCGGAACCCTATCAATACAGGTAATATTGTCGCAGAAGATGGATTACAGTATGTAAGTGACAACTAAACTCAAAAGAATATGAACGATTTGAATCGAACTAAGCGACAACGAACTTGAGGTTAGGTAAACCAACAAGTTTCGGATCGCAATGAGGTTTGCGAACGAATGAACGAGCAAACAGATCGAGTCGATATCGGGCGTTGGTAAGAAGGAAGTAGAGAAACGGAGGTGCGAAATTGAGAGGCTGGGACACTCTGCACCGTCTCAACTCTATGACTGTCTCCTTCCACTCAGATCTCGCCCTTTGCCCCCCACCTTCGGGAAGTTGCAGCAGAGTCGATGGGAGCCAATAGATTTGCTTCGCTCGGGTCGCCGTATGACAGACCACAATGCAAGGGCCAATACCTTCGAGTTCTATAATAGCCGGCTTGGGGAATGCTGTTGAATATTGTTTAAGGAGGCTTATAAAAACGGAGAAGTTACTCTTTCTTTTCTCTCTGATCCGTATGTCTGATCAAGCAAGTTTAGGTTAGTTTGGGTCTCGCCGGGCGATTTTATCCTCTCTAGTCAACAGTGAGTCAGTGGCTTATAGTCTCTTACTTCTTAATCCCTTCCCCCTTTTACCCCCTAGTCAACGTAGTGTCAGAAGGAATACGATCATGAGTGTTCAACCAATCATGGTATATTACTCTCTGAGTTGTCGTGGAGTTAAGTGCTTGCATGAGACAAATCATAGCTCGTTGTCACCACCAATCATAGCTTAGTGTGACTCCAGCTGCAAGCACTTAACGCGTTTTGAAAACAAACCATAAGAGCCCGGAACGAAATAGTAAATAAACATCAGATCTATGCGTTCTATGATTGGAAGATTAGGGTTGAATTGCACCTGCTGACCTGTTTCGGTAGATAATGTCATTAACATGTAGGATCCATTTACCTACTTAGGGAGTATAGAATGTGTATGAGGTAGGCTCAAATGTTGTTATACTCTATCGTACATACCCCGCACTTCACATCAATTGATCCTGTCCGTCATACCAACTTGGAACTTCAAATGGATCTTATCGCCCCGTCACAGCACCCACTTATCACCCCGCAATTGGCCAGACCGTAAATGTTTCGGTCAGTTCCGGCTGTTTTCTACCACCGAAGATATCAATGTTACCTAAGCCGACATTGATGTGTATGCGATTGGGCTCTACATGGTCCTTGAGGACTGGAGAGATCTAGTATTACCTATGTTTACCTGAATCTAATAGGTAGGTATGTAGGTATCTATCCAATAATGTCCCAATAATCAAGAGTGAGACGATCCCTAGAGACAAGAGTAGACTGATTTTGTTTCCTATTGCTACCTATTCCTATCGCTGCCAACTCGATTCAATTCGCATCGTAGAAATACTTCGTAACTTCATTAAAGAATCCTCAATCACCAACAGTCCTTACATGCCGTTCCAATCCGCATGTTGTGTACATACCGGTACATCGAATAGCACGTGCCTAGACCTCGTGCCCTACTTGACAGGCAATCGGATTGAGACGACTTAGAGGACTTCGAAGACGCGTTATGATCTATGTTGTTTATCGCTGCCACTTCTTCGCTAATGGGACTCCGATACCCGTTACCAGCGGTGCACGTGCCAACGAGATCCCCGTCGGGTCACCAACTAATCAACCCTCGCCATCTCAAGACTTCGGGCTGACGGGTTCGCAAGGTTGTTGACTTGCTTCAACGGCGGTGGCTGATACTTGCTCTTCTTGCGCAATCGTTTGCGTGCAACCATGACTGGAACGGAGCTTTTAGTCACCAGGTAGTTCGAGAAAGAGCCCAGTAGCGTGCTGGAATGTCGTATTAGCCTTGTCATAATATTTCCTTGATAGTAGATCCGTATGGTAACTTACCCTTTCAACGCGCTCCTGCCACGGCTTCCTAAGATTACCAATGTCGGATTTAGGATATCAATCACCTCCGTGATGAGGTGCTTGGGATTCTTGCAATGTATCACCTCGACAATCACCCGTACCTGTAGCTGTGTCTTCCGGAGGAGTTTCGAAACTCGTTCAGTAATATCCTGTACTGCCCGGTCCCTCTCCTCCTGCAGCCTGCTTTTGCCACGCGAACTAGGCGCTGGAGATGGATTGTTACTCCCGCCGCCGTCAAGTGCCCGGATATGGGGTGACATGGAACTCCAAGGGCCGGGACTAGCGGTACGATTCGGCGGTTTGGCCGACATCCCCTTAGAAAGCGCACTGATCGCCACTGCCTGTTCCTTCATCGCCTTGGGCTCGTCTGGAACCATATTACCGGCGTCAACCGATCCACTGGCCTCCTCGTCCATACAGTACATCGCTATGAGTGTGTCGCCGTCGCGAAGGACGGTACCAACGGCCCATTCCAAGGCGTGGGTCGACTCATCGCTCAGGTCCGTCGCAACGAGATATTTACGGAGGCGTCGATGTTCCTCCTCTGCTTCCCGCAGTATTTTATTAAACTCACCGCGGTAAAGAATGCGAAGGGAGCGATGAACGTCGGGAGTAGAGAGAATTGGTGTGGAAGATAGCTGCAGTTTCTGTGCGGCCCTGATGGCATCGACATCGGCGTCGAGATCTGGATCGAGGGGAGTTTGTGTTCCAGATAGAGGTTCCTGATCGAAGCTCGTCGACGGTTGGACTACTTGCTTCCCACTCTTGTGCGGCTTCGATTTATCACCCGAAGGACCCGTCACTGTGATTTCTGGTTCATCAAATAGCGACCTGTACTTGGGTTGACTCGCATTGACGTGTTTTCCTAGCCATACGATTAGTCTCGCAAGAACTGCCGCACTCGCATCCTAAAGCAAAATAAGAACTCACTTTCATCTTCGATGGCAGCGAGAAGACTTTTGGCTGTATTCCCGTCGCCGCCGGACTGCTCTTGCGACTCGGCACGTGTAGTGAGTTTCCTTCCTCGCTGCATTTCCTCATCGGAAGAGTTCGCAATGTCGTCGTCACTCTCATCTGGAAGCAACTCTCCGTATGGACTTAGATTATCCTTCTCTATTCTGCCGTGTCCGTCGTTCTCTGGTCGCTTACGGGCCAACGAAGCCAAGCTCGAGCCACCGTAGAGTAAATTGGCGTCCGACAGCTTCCTGTAGGCATTGTTCATATCTAATACCTGGCCATCTTTCATCCTGAGAACGTCCTGTTGTGGGTTACGCCCGGAAGGGTTGAATGGCGAATTTGACCGCATATTAAAACGACTGCTAGGCGACTTGGATTTATTCTTTCTAGAAAAGCGGCCATGTTCACCGGGAAGCACCAAATTGGATAGGTCTGGCCCGCGAAGAGCCTCGCCTATGGAACTTGATCGCATACCACTCGCTTGACCACGTTTTCCCGGCATAGCTTGCCCGACATTGGTCGGTAGGATATCATGAAACTTATAAGCAGACGTCGGGTCATTGTTCCTTGGGCTGGACAAATTCATAGCTGGTGGCGATCGCGGACCTAAGTCTATGATGGGATTTGACGCAGCATCTGACATACTTCTAATACGATTCGAATTCTCTGCGGCCGGGGCCTTGTAAGAGAGCGTCGGCGAAGTATGTGTACTAGTCGGTACATTCGCAGAGGTTCCACCAACATCTAACATGCTTCTTGGTTGCTGGACTGGTCCATCGATATCTAGCATACTACGGACGGGTGGTTGTGCGGTGGGACTCCGAGGGCCATTGTTAGACACATCGATGTCCAACATGCTCCGGACAGGCGACCGTGGGCTCGTGAATGGAGAGGGAGATCTATGGTCGGCAGCTGCAGCTTTCTTCCTGGCCTGCATTACTATCAATTCTTCGACCTCCTTCCTCTCCTGCTCGAGCGCCGCCTCGAGCGACATGAGCTTCTTTCCAGACATGGTGGAACAGATACCGGACACGGTCGCACTGATGGAGGTATGTGCGGTAACTTAATTTTTCCTTAAATGTGCGGGTGTCGCGTGAACAAGTCAGATAGCTACCTCTGGTAAATGCGACCCGCTCGAGCAACAAGTCCTGTCTGTGTCACGTTGAGACGGCCGAGTTCGGTAATATAATTGATTCCTAGGATAATAAATTGTTCAAGTACTGTAATCGAGAAACACCGGATTAATGCTATCGTGGGATAATAGTCGGGCGTCTTCGATGGAGACGGAGGACTAGCATTGTGCGTTTAAGAGGAACCCTTCTTGTGACTTCGTTCTTTTCTCAACCTGACCCTTGGCCTCACCCTCAGCTCATGGCTAGCAGCCGGAAAATCGGGACTTTAGGTTCGGGCGGCAAGCTGGGCAAGCTGGGGAAAAAGCTGTGAGTGGGAATTTGGAAACCAACCGGGGAAAGTATGTCGAGGGTAAGGGATGACAGCGAGGAAGTCAAGCCCAGACAACGTTGGAACCCAGAATGATGGTGTGGGGTTTTAGTGTAAGGTACTGGGCTGGGTCAGGATCTTCCAGGCAAAGGTTTGCGAACAAACACGGTATAATGTGGACAGTACGAGCGCAGAACGGCTACTCGGAAGATGGTATTGGGAGGAGGCCTCACTGCCTTGCTCGCCAAGACCGTTAGGGTGCAAGAAAGATGTCAAAAGACAGAGGTGATGACCACGATGGGCAAAAATGAGGGGGGTCTAGAAGGATGTTATGAGAGAAGGGGAAGAACTTGGTCTCAAGGTGGAACCCGGGCCTCTTTTTTTTTCTCTTCTTTAGCAAGGGTTATTAGTTCAGTTGTTTCTGTTTTCTTAATAATGCCTAACTACTAAGTGAGGTCAAGCTTTATTGTTACCCGCACATGTGTTTTTGTTTAGCTTCCAGATTGTGCGTTCCCTCCGAGAATGCGACGGCGAAAGGCGCTGCTGAACTTTATTTTTTCTAGACTAGCTAAACTATATGTCGAATAATAAGGCCAGCCGGAGAGCTGCGAAAATAAAATTCTACCTATTGACAGTACATGCACATGTGGTAGTACTCAAGTACCTACATATAATTGACTGCGCAGTGATGTACCTGATCAATGATGCAGATACGTCAAAAAGTTGCCTGTACGTATTCGGGAGGTTTAGGGAATCTTCGACAGGCAAGTGAAAGTACCAGGCTACACTTGCTTGAGTGGGATATTCGTTGTAATTTCTTACTCGGCTAAAGTATTGGATACTTTCTGATTCATGTGGTATTCGATCTTAGTACGCAGATCACCCTATCAGGCCATTCAAGTATCCACATAAGCCCATGTTAACCATGTTGACCTCGCCAGCCACATAATTTCTGTGCGTCAGAGGCTCATGGATGCCGTTACTCATGTCATATCGGTGCCCTGATGCTCTTTACGCTGCTATCTCGCAGCATGGGACTAAATGACAGCTAACAGAGCTGCTGTCGTCAACTCAACCGAAGTCTCGCTTAATTGGCTTCAAAATTCTCTTTATGTGTCTTGATGCATCCATAGGTTTTACTACATACACAATACAATAAGATTTGATAGACTAGAATGGATGGTGTCTATTAATAAAGGTGGGTGTGACTTTGTAAAGCTACAGAGTTCGACCCCGCCAATCATTGGTACATTAATTGAGATGCTTATTATTATGTCTATTTTATTATATCTACTATGTATATACAACTCCACACTATAGATGCACTCGGGTAGAAAAGGGCAACCGGTATAGAACATCCTTTTCTTTTTCTCACCCCGATGTATTATCTCTATACCGTTTTCTTATGTCGGGCGTTTCCGGTTGATCGTCTTAAATCCGTACGGGCATAGTCGTAGGATCCGGTTGATAAGTGCTTCGTAATCGCATAGCACAAATTGTTTGTACGGCAATGTCTACGTAAAAAAAGGGGTCGCCTAAGATGGTTTCAAGAATCGAAGGATAGAGTACCGTAACTCAGACAAGCAAATTTGAGTAGATTCTCCGGGTAGTGGGTATGCCGCGATGCTCTAATACAAGATATTTCGTTTGCACAACATATGCATATTACCATGTCCAGGTCATACAGATATCCGTACCTGTGCTGCTATGTCCCCTGTCCTACGGTTCTAAGATAGAGGAAAGAGGTCGCGTTTCCTTGAGGTAATGGGAACCTTGGTGGTTGGTCCGAACCGCTTCCCCAGCTGAAGATAATCGCCTTGGCATATATAATAACTTACTCGCTCCAACAACAGCTGACGATCCTCTCCAGCATCAGCGTCCCTGCGCATTCTCTAACCCCTTCCTCCACCATCTCCGTCTTGCCGGCTCCTCTTCCCTCTCCGAGACGTGTCCAGTCGAACAGGCATATTTGCTGTACTGTACGTGGACCTACATGAAATGTCCGTAATATGCATGGGATGTCCACCCAATGATACTTGGTCTCCTTGTTGTTCCGGTTGCTTGCCTCCTTGCGACACTTGCTACCTACCTAGAATGCTTTGGTAGCTACGTACGTGGTAGAATCTTATATTCGAGCTATTGGGGTTGTACAATTCGTAATTTCAGCCTCTGCATTCCGCTTGTGGCGCGTGGCCCGGCATAAATAATTCCGTGCAGCGTAACGGCGGCTGTTCCTCACTTGCGTCCGCGAGCTCGCCAAATGAACCACCCCGCATAATATGTAGTGTGATAAATCCATCAACCGACGGCAATAACTGGGTACCTACATATCTACTTGGCTACTTGTATGGTGCCTAGGTATCTAGGAATGGCTAGGGGCCTCATTAATTCACCATCGACTACGTATAGAGAATTTCACAGAATAGACTAGGGTCGAGTCACACTCGGGATTGTGCAAAAAGCAGTTTTGTTCATTATCAGAAGTTCTTATTTAGAATAACCTCTGCTTCATTCTGGGATGTCCTTATTCGGCAACCTTGAGGGGGTATTGTGTCAGAATCATTGGTGCCGCCTGATTTCCGTTCGGTGCCGGGTATGAACTACCTTGAGGCGACCGATTGTGACCACGAACGCCTGATGACCGAAACCCTGCCATCCGGCCAGTGCTCTGAGCGAGGAGCAAATAGTCTATCAATACATGCAAATGGTGCGAAGAGACCGTCCCTTGAGCCAGACCCTAGATGGAACGACATCTAGAGTGGGAGATCCATACCGAACGTAGAGGGCATACCGGGTCGTGGGAGGGTGAAATGCGGGAAGAGATGCAGAAATCAATACCGAGTCGTCCATTTCTGGACGAAGAAATAACATCATAACTTTTCCGAAATCCGTCGTGACAAAAAGAGAAAGGGACCATTCATATCATCATTGAAGTCTATGCCGTGGAATAAACGGTGCGTCGGAGGAACCGTGTATAAGTAAGCATATACACTATCGCTTATGCTTTGTCCTCAGCCTTTTCCTCCTTCTTTCCAGACTCGCTGTCGGAAGGCCCTTGAGCCTTGACATATTCGTCATAGACGGCCATGGCCTCATCCACCTTGGCTCGAAGGGCGCTGTCATCCTCGATACTGTGACATATTAGTAACGCTATAAGGCACAAAAAGACTTCGCAATAACTTACAGATTGACCAGCTCTGCGTTGTCCATCTCCAAGAGCATACCCGTGATTTTACCTGCCAGCTCAGGTTGGATGGCTTGGATCTTAGGGAAGATAAGTTCACCGAGCATCTGCTTTTGCTGTTGAGGGTTGTTGGCTTGGGCCTGTAGCTGCGAGTGAAGAAGCGATGTCTGAGTCAGGTCCGGCTGCGGCATGGTAGGAGCACCACCGATCTGCTGGTTGGGACCACCACGTCCACCCTGAGCAGGGAACTGTCCCGCCTGGCCATTTCGCTGGTTCATTCCGCCGCGACCGCCCGGGCCACCCTGTCGCGTGTTGGGAGGGTAGCCGGACATGGCGCCTGGACCACCTGGCATGGCCATGTTGCCGGGCATTCCTTGCATCGGTCCACGGCCAGCCGGGACACCACGGCCACCTCCAAGAGTCGCCTGTTGTACCTGAGCCATCGCAGCCATGAACTGCGGGTTACCGGTCGGGGGGTAGGGAGCGCCCGGCGGGAATTGTCCAGGTAAGTACATGTTGCCAGGAATCTGCGCCATGGGTCCACCACGGCCGCCTTGAGGACCAGGATAAGCATTCGGGTTGAACTGACCGGGTCGACCGCCCTGACCACCAGGCATACCAATTCCGGGGAACGGCATGCCACGACCACCCTGGGGAGGGAAAGCCGGTTGTTGGCCGGGAGGATAGAAGACAGGGGGTTGCATGTATTGCTGGGGCATACCCGCCGCCGCTGCCGCTTGCTGCATTCGGAGTTGGTTGCGAGCTTGGATACTAGCCTCAAGCTGGCTCTTACGAACATCCTTGCGCTGAGCTAGCGCGACATAGAGGGGCTTGTTGTTGAACATGCGCTGGTTCATGTCGCCGACCGCCTTCGTCGCATCGTCGGGGTTGGCGAAACACACAAATCCAAAGCCCTTGCTCTTTCCCAGCTTCTTGTCTCCCTTCTTTTCCTTCTTTTCGCCCTCCTCCTTGGCCTCATCTCCAGACTCCTTCTGGTTCTCCTTGTCCTTTCCTTCCTTGTCATCGTCAGATTCGCTGATCGAATCGCGCATGACCTTTGCGGAAGTGATGGGGCCGAACTCCGAAAACATCTGGCGAAGCTTGTCGTCATCGACATCGTCATCCAGGTTCTTGATGTACAAGTTCACACCTTGGTACTTGTTGGCCTTCTCCTGACGAGCGGCTTCGTAGGATTTTCGTAGCTCCTCTTCACGCTCATGCTTCTTCTGGGCGCGGCCGACGTACAGATCCTGGCCGTGGAAGTCCTTGCCATTCAACTCATCGCAAGCCTTGGCCGCGCTCTCGTGAGTAGTAAAGTTGACAAAGCCAAAGCCACGAGACTTGCCCTCACCATCACGAGCCAAGGAGGACGATGTGACATCTCCATACTGCTCAAAGAGCTCTCGGAATTCGTCATCGGTAACATCGGGCTGAATATTCTTGATGTAAACGTTGGTGAAGTTCGCCTTCATCTCCTCGAACTTGCTTTGGCGATCCTTCTTGGGGATGTGGTGGCCGACGTAGACCTTCTTCTCGTTAAGCAGCATACCGTTAACATGCTTGATAGCTTGGGCAGCAGCCTCGTCGGTCTCGTAGTGTACAAAGCCGTATCCCTTAGAGTTGCCGTTCTCGTCCTGAGCGACCTTGCAGCTGAGAATGTTGCCAAAAGCAGCAAAGGTGTCGTGAAGGGCCTTGTTGTCAATGGCAGCATCAAGATTCTTGATGAAGATATTGCCCTGGCCGCTCTTGCGCAGGTTGGGGTCACGTTGGGACCACATAATACGGCAGGGACGACCCTTGATCTGGGTGTAGTTGAGCTCCTCGAGGGCGCGCTCGCCATCAGCAGTCGTATTGTAGTTGACGTAAGCATAGCCGAGGGAGCGGCGAGTGACGGCGTCACGGCAAACGCGAATCGAGGCAACAGAGCCTATCTGCGAGAAGAGCTCGAAAAGCATGGCTTCGGTGACGGAGGGGTCAAGCTCGCCAACATAGAGGGAGGCAGATGCGGCCGGGTGCGGAGTCTGAGCGGAGCTAGGGGTGGCACCAGCGGCATCGCCCTCGTCGCCGTGAGCATCGGGGGAGACATTAGTGTTGATAGTGGCAGGCTTGGCATCACTACCGTTAAGAGAGGTATTGCCGAGGTCGGCGGCAAGCTGGTCAACAGCGCCGGGGGCAGTAGCAGCAGACATTATTGCGACGAATGTAATTAACTGAAAATTTGTAAAATGATGTTAGCGAAAAAACTGAAGCAGAAAGGTAGACTGCGTCTGGATAGAAACAAAAAATTGCTAGGCAACACTCGACGAGCGCTTGAGAATGCGGTGTAGAGGGAATCAATGAAATGGGAAATGCGAACCAGGCAATTGAATGGGCTGCAAAGTGATTATGTCCTCGAGATCGCAAAGTCACGATCGCAAAAGAAGAATGAAGTCGTTCTCGGACAAAGATCGTCGTCGAAACTTCAAAGGATCCCAAGGGTACTTGAGGCTCAAACGCACAGTTTAACCGCGACGTGGAAGGAGGATGAATAGGTGAAAGGGATTGACAAAGGTGCCTATTCAAAGGGAAAGGAGGACACGAGAGAGTTTGTCGATGGATGAAGTGAGGATGTGAGGTATGAGGTATGAGGTTGGTAAGTAGATAGTAAAAGGTGAGGGTGGGATTTTTTATTGTTTTCCGAATTTTTTTGTTGTTTTGTTCCGAATGAATTTGGCGAGAACAGAAACTCAGTACGAACAGTAATGACCGTACTTAATAACTGAATCTCTTTTTTTGTTTTATGGGGGTTTCTTGGGTGACGAGTTGGCGGATAAAGTTGTCAAGTCGTTGGAAAAAAGGAAGAAGGAAGAAGAGGAGGGTCCGCTTGTTCTTTTGAGATCTTGAAGATTTTTTGTGCCTCTGCCTCTTGGTTGCGATCAACCACACAAAAAATTTCAATCATTGAAAAGTGGGTCTTAACCAAGAGCTTAAGTGCCCAGTTGCTCAGGTGCTACTCAAGTCTGGTGCTACTACTACTACTCAATCGGTACGGCGAACCTAGTACCTTCCTACTGTACTACTGTACTGTCAACTGGTACCAGACTACCGGTGGACTGTATGCATATTGATCACTGTATAGGTATACTTTACCCCTCGGCAAATTCTATCTCTCAGTGCTGAGACGGTGTACCTTAGGTGCACTTGGTGCCTGGACTGGGTATGGACGAAATAAGTTTGGAGCCAATCAAATCTGAACGAGCACTGAGGCGCCTACCTACTATGTAAGTCGGTACAGAATATTAGAAGTCTACATAGTAGGAAGGAGACATGAAACTTTGAGTCTATGCGGTGGAACTGCGCTACAAATGGGCTGAGTCTGCGAAATCAACATCCATGAATGAGTAAGGGCTATGTCAGGTAATTACCGTCGGTAGACGTGACTACTATGTACTGTATCCCAGGTGCTTCCTCTACCTACATACCTATGTAAGGTGTAAACCCTGATATCTATACCATAGTACATAGTAGACATTCACTAGGCACGTCAAGTATCAGACTCACATGGCAAGTCCCATGCTATTCTAAGATTGGGGCTTATGACAAACCTATGACTTGTAGCGAGAATGCCAGATGGGGGCCAGGCCAGACATCAATATATCAATCAGCCTTACATGAATGCGACTTCCCTATGCTGACATATCCATAGATGCGTACGGTATGTATTAAAGACAAGTAGTTTTTTAGATTCAAACTATATTACTATATTTTCCATGGATGTGATACATGTAGGGTTCAGTCCCCAGATTCTCAAGACGAGGTCCATCTCCGAGGTATAGTCGTTCTCCACTTCCAGATAAGATGATACTTCCAGCCAGACGCCTTCAACATTGAAAGGTTCAAGGTTTAAACGTCTTAGACGTCGTTGGTAACATAGCATAACAATATTTGACAAGCATAATAGCGATATGAGTACCCAGAGTATATTCACGTATAAGGAACATAGAAACATCGTGTATAGTGGAATAGATATAGCTACCTAGGCAGATAAAGATTATCTTCAACGTTTTTTTGGTTCTTATAGATCAATCTATCGTCAATCTTAACTCCGACATCCACAGGTAGCTTATCTTATCAGTCCACGGACAGATATCAGTTACCAGGGGGCACCCCGCCTGCCTAAACCAAACTGCTAAAAATGGTGCTAAGAAGGGAAACGGCGCAGCCCTGTCTTCCTGTCCTGCTAAGCTCTTGCCTGTGACGTGCGTTGTTCGGTACAAGTTGGTGGCGCCCAAGCTCATGGGTCGTGGAGCTTAGAAGGCGACAGAAGTTACAGAAGAACTTCCATGCAATGCATCACATCACTCACTAAACGGCTGACTGATCAACTTTAAAACAATCAATCAATCAATCAAGCCATACGCACCGTCCGGTACCGAGACGCCATAACTACCAGTTGGCCTACCTACCTTACTTTAAGGTATCAATCAATCTCACGTATCAGCACTATTCATAGGATCTACGCAAATGCGCAGACTGATTTTGCGCAAAGTCCAAACTCGGATACCGAAACCGAATTAGAAAAAGCATACCTAATACATAGTGAATCTCGCTATTTCCATCCTCCCACGCCGTGCACGACTCCTTCTAAGTTCCATAAGCAAGCAAGCCTATCGTCCGTCAGATACAACTACCGTTAACTCGTCCGGAACTTTCCCGGTCACGATAACAACGACAGCCGCCTCATGTCGATCCATGCAACCTAATAAAGAAAGCATGATCGACTACATTTTCCTACGACGTAGTTGACTCATTTGACGAGCAATTAACCACATCCTAAGTTCGAGCTGCGAACAAGCCACCGAGGCTCCTACATATTCAACATGTTCCCAACATTCACAGGCAGTTCGAGGCGGCCCCGAAACGTGAACCTAAGCGGGCAACGAAGTACGAACCCTTGGGCAACCTCAACATGGTCCCCATCTACATCTGGTGCCTCCAAGACTGTGGCACAGGCTCAGGCCGAACGTGAGAGGAGACAGAAAGAACGTGAAGAGCTGAATGCTGCCAAGCGGCTTCAGAGAGTATGGAGAGGTCACAAAGACCGACGAAACTTTAAGCAGAAGTGTCGAGAAGAATATGATGCCTTGTACAGCCAATATACAGACCACAATCCATCAAGTCGAGTGACTAGCGCTCTACCTCTTTTGCTAGTGCTCTTCGATCCTGCACGAACAGATGATCATCACCGTTTAGATCTATTTGTCCGGGATCTAGTTAGCTTGGGGCCAACTCCTACGAATTTTGACCTTTTCAGTCCGACCTCTTGGGATCGTCTAGCAGGGCTCATCGTAAAGGCTCTAGAGAGGTATATATATACCCAAAGCCGTAACCGCCTCTATCATTTGCTTACATCTAGTTATAATAGGCACCCTAGTAGCTCATCCCAAGCTCTTAGTATCCTGGTGGATGTGATCAAGAGGAGACCGATTTCCATTTCTCCCATATTAGACCGATATTATAAGCTCCTATCCAAGTTGTTTGAACAGAGCGGCGACAAGGATATTTCAGTAGAGGAACAAGAAATCCTAACAGAGGCTGTTACAGCTCCTTTGATATCTCCAAGACAAGGTACGTAGCGACACAACCAGGAAAGAGACAACCCATCCGCGACACTCCGCGAGGCTATACATCTATTTCTGAACTATTCTACCGCATAATATGCAGAGCATAAGCACAAAATAAGCTAACAGCTCCTAGGGGATATTTCCTTGCGAGCATACCAAGCATTTGCATTTTCCTTCCTCACATCCCCAGGTCTATTGTTCTTGCAACGCAACCCTACGCAGATTGCAACCCGTATAGACCTACAAGCTTTATCCCAGAGTGTTATCTATGCCTACTCGAGGCAGGGTCGTGTTGACCCATTGCCTAAGAATCGTTCACTATGGTTCTTAGCCCATTTCATCGCTTTGAACAGGGCAGCGCCTACGTCTCAAGGGTCTAATTATCTCGAGGCACTCTATATTCAGCTGTCAATCCTTGTTGATGATATCCGAATACGATATGGTCGATACGGTCCCCGTGGTGAGGTCGACAGCGCAGTGGAAGATACCCCCCAGCAAACCCAAGATGATAACGAGGATACTACACCTTTGTCCAGCTGGGTCATTAACCAACTAGATTTCCTTGTAGATGAAGACGGCATCTCGGAGCTATTAACCAGATTTACATCGTTAGTATCCTATTTACCGAAAGAGTCAGGTCACCAGCTAATGCAATTTAGAACTGCACTATCCCCCGATCGCCTCTCAGAAGATGCAAGCCTCCTTGCTGGTTACACACTAGTACTGTTGAGATGTTTCCCGAGCCATAGTGATGACATCAAAATGCGCCTTTTCCAAGGTGATATCTCTACGACTGGTCCCGCTGGTTTTACATCGATGCCATCCGTCAAGTATTTCTGGAAAGCTGCTTCAAATACCGATGTATTCAAAAGGGTCCAGCAACAACCTACATCGGTTGTATCCCTTCTTCAGCCCGATTATGTTCGTGATCAAGAGTGGCGGACCCTATTGCTCTTCCTAGAGCTATACAACTTCCTCCTAAGGGTTACTGATGACGAGGATTTCCTACCAGCGGAAAGCCAGATATTATCACAACAGAGCCCGGCGACTTTACGAATACGCTCAAGCGGCCTCAGCCTAGTCGAGTTAAAACACCTCATCACATTCCTCAAGAATCTCTCATTTCCGTTATACTACAACCTATTAGATATCATGCCTTCAGACTCGCGACCCACTCGTCTCAATAGTCTTATGGGTGTCAGTTCTAAAATTCCAAGTGTACCAGTGGAAGACGAAAAGCCCACCCAATCTTCATTCGCAGGCATTATCGGGATGGACGTCCTAAGCTTAAGGAGCGCTTCAACATCTACTATGCGTTCCCTATACGAACGAGACTCTCGTCGGCGTTTCCTTCCGGCGAATTTCTGGTTAATGACTTCTAGGTTCGACATGGATGGTTTCATTACAGCAGTTGTCCTGGAAGAACAACAGAAAGATCAAATGGACGAGGATGATGACGATTCGGATGACTCTGACGCGGACAACTTTGATACCTTTCACACATACACTGGACAGCGTCTCTCGCGTGCGGCTCAGCTTGAAAAACGCCGTCGGCTGAAAAAAGTCCAGCGGGAACAACTTTTGGCAAAAGTTGGACCCAAACTTGAGATTCTTCGCAATATGCCGTTTATTATACCATTTGAGGTCAGAGTTCGGATTTTCCGCCAATTTGTGTACCTGGACAAGTCTAGGCGCCGGGGCGGCCACGTAGACCCTGACCGATGGCGCTTGTCAGTGATATCGAGAGAAGGCATGTTCAGTGATGACAATCCTAGAGGTAGGGATATCATTGGACGTCATTCAGCCAGAGTCAGACGCGGAAAGGTATTCAATGATGCGTATGAACAATTTTATCAGCTGGGTGAAGGCCTCAAGGAGCCTATTCAGATAACCTTCGTTGATCAATTTGACCAGCCCGAAGCCGGCATCGATGGCGGTGGCGTTACGAAAGAATTCCTGATCAGTGTTACCGACGAAGCTTTTACACCAGGCCCTGGTGGTCACAACTTGTTCGTTACCAACAGCCAGAACCTACTATACCCGAACCCAACAGCATTCGACGATCTTGCAGAGGGCCTTCGTCATCAATTAATTCCAGAGAATGGGATTATATGGAAAGAGAGCATGGCGGTTCTTGCAAGACGATACGAATTTCTCGGTCGAGTAGTGGGGAAGTGCATGTACGAGGGTATCCTAATTGACAAAGCTTTTGCCGGTTTCTTTCTCTTGAAATGGTCAGCATCAGGGCAAGGATCACTAAATGAAAACCGTGCGAACCTCAACGATCTACGGGACCTAGATCCGGAGTTATATCAAGGCCTCATCAACCTCAAGAATTATCCCGGCAAGGTAGTCGATCTGTCGCTAGATTTTACCATCACGGACCAAGTAACTGCCCCGAATGGGGAGATTCGCACTATTACTCGTCCGCTCTGCAAGAATGGCGAGGACATCCCCGTTACGAACACGAACCGCCCCCTCTACATATCCTACGTTACGAACCACCGTCTCGTAGCCCAACCCTTTCGACAGACCAGGGCTTTTCTCAGGGGTCTAGGGTCTATCATCAACCCGGCTTGGCTATCCATGTTCAATCAGTCAGAACTCCAACGTCTCGTCGGTGGTGACAGCTCAGAGATCGATGTTGATGACCTACGAAACAATACCCAGTACTCAGGCCTATACGCTCTTGGCGACGATGGAATAGAACATCCTACAATACAGATGTTCTGGCAAGTGATGCGCGAATTCCGGGACTCGGAACGGAGAGAGGTGCTCAAGTATGTCACATCGACGCCGCGAGCGCCGCTGCTAGGCTTCTCGCAACTCAGCCCTCATTTCAGCATCAGAGATGGCGGCACCGATGAGGAAAGACTACCTAGCACTAGTACCTGTGTCAACCTTCTGAAGCTGCCCCGATATAATTCCGTAGAGACACTGAGAAGTAAGCTATTGTACGCCATCCAGTCCGGGGCAGGTTTCGATCTGAGTTAGACGAAAGTTACCATATCTCCGGGCTAGGTGCGACGTAATACCAGACTGGGCCAAATCATTTGCACTGCGGAGGCCAAAGGAGGTGATAGTGGGTATGTTAACTGAACATTGGACAGACGACATATATGCTCAAGGTTCGGATGACGTTAAGAGCACTCCTTACGTGAAATGAGGCAAGGGTTTATATTGTCCGCTGTAGAGCTTCATCAACCCTAATAAAATAAGTTGCTCCCGCAAATAGTATCGTAGATAATTATTCGATAATTAAGTCTTGATTTATTGAACCCAGGCCAAGCTTATTAGCCAGGCATCCTTCCGTATACCGGGCGTCCTCGAAAACCACGGAGGGACGAGCGAACGTACTAGAGGGTTAACTACCCAATGAAGGCCACGCTTCATATGCATGTTTGATAGAGCAGGTTTACCATGAACCCCGCTTCTCAGACTAGGACCACACAGCTTGGAGGATAAGAGATGAGAAGGAGCATGCCTCCTACGTATGAAAGTATTAGTCCAACTACTATTTATAACTCGATAAGCAGTATAAGGGGTTCATTGCCGTCAAGCGGCTTCTCTACGTCCTTACTGCCTCCGCGACTGTAGAGAATCGAATAATTCTCGTGATCCCTCTCACTGGCCATACTAGCACTCACCATTCGCAGTCCTAGGCAGCAAGTAAAAACTAGAATCCCCAATCACCCCACCATGGCCCATCCCCCTTCATACCTGATAATCGGCGCGGGCTGCTTCGGCGCCTCCACCGCCCGCGCGCTGAAGCAGACCCGCCCGGACGCCGACGTAGTACTCCTAGACCCGGCGCCCTTCCCCAACCCCGCCGCCGCCGCCCACGACTACAACAAGATCGTGCGCGCCGAGTACGACGACCGCCTGTACATGGCGCTGGCGCTCGAGGCGAAGGCCGCGTGGGCGGGCGCGGACCCGGTTGTCGCGCCGTTCTTCCACCAGGTGGGGGCCCTGTGGTCTATTACTGCGGACCGTGTGGAGAGGTTGAGGCGGAACTATGAGGAGCTGCTTGGCGAGGGGAAGGCCCCGCTTGAGGTTCTGGCGTTTGAGGATGTAAGGAAGAGGTTTCCGGCCCTGGGCAGTTGTAAGTATGACGGCGGTGCGGAGATGTGCATCCTGAGCCCCGAGGCTGGGTGGGCGGAGGCGGCCGCTGCGCTAGGGGCTGTGATTCAAGCTGCCGTTGATGCAGGTGTGAGGTATGTGGCTGAGACTGCGTATAAACTGATGTGGGGAGACTCTGATACTTGTGTTGGTGCGGTGACACTAGAAGGCCATACGTTTGAGGCGGATCATACTATCGTGTGTGCTGGGGCGTACACGCCATGGCTCCTTGCGGAGAGTGCACCTCTTCGCCCGGAGCTCCACGCTGGGGAGAGGATGTTGGCCGCGGCGGTGCTGATGTGTTTATTCAAGGTCCCAGAGGGGGAGACTGGGCTGGATAGATTTAGGGACCATCCCGTAACCGTGCATCCCTTTGGGGACTTCCCGGGTGAGTGGCCATCCAACAACTTATGATGGCTATAATTTGTCTCTATTAAATGGCAGTGAGGTCTGTTCTCCTACTAATCGAGTATCCCAGGCGAATGCATACCCCCCGGAAGCCCCGACGGTCCCAACCTGGCGAAGTGTACTCACGAATTCCCGTACATCCGCAAGGTATACCACGAAGCATCAAAGCAAGAGATCTCGGTGCCACCGCTCTCTCAGGCAGAACAGATGACTTGGACGAGAAACCTGCCCGACTCACTGACAGCAAACTCCGCGGGCGTCCGAGATATGTTTTTCGGAGATTCAGTGCAAGGTATGACGCCCGAGTTATATCGACTCTGTTGGTACGTTCCCCTTCACTACTGCATCATCTATACGCATGCTATGTTGTGATTCACGTTGATCATTATATGCGAAAACAGGGATGCAGCAACGCCAGACGAAGACTGGATCATCTCTCCTCATTCCGCGTGGAAGAACCTGTATATCGCGGGTGGTGGGTCATTCCACGCATTTAAGTTCTTGCCGATTATTGGGAAGTACGTGGTACAGATGATTCACGGAGAGCTGCCTGAGGAACATGCGCGGCGATGGGCTTGGGACCGAAAGAGTGAGTCTTCTTCTCCAGTCCATGGGCTATTTTCCAAATATTCCCCTTTCTCTCCCGATGCGGTGTGTTTGAGTTTATGAATTGCGAATTCGCGGAGATGAGTATTGATGCGGTATAAATATTGGGTTTTCTAACTATGGATGTCTCAGTGGTTCCTATTACGACCCCTTATACACCGCGTGGAGATCTACGGGAGATGGTAGGATACCAGAACTAAGGGAAGGAGTGATGGGATGATAGGATGCGTAAATTACCATACATTCTATTGCAAAGTTCTACTTGATTGAATCTAATCTTCAGGACTTCAAGTTGCCTTTATGGAAGTAGATGTATCGGTTTGAACTATGCACACGTGGAGTTAATAGGCGGGTTAGACTCAAACGGATATCCGTATCAAGCAAACAGCTCCTATAGTCTAGTGGTTAGGACGTCGGATTCTGATTCCGAAAACATTGGTTCAATTCCAGTTAGGAGCTTCAAATGGACATCAATATTTTTCCTTTCTAGGATTTTTTTTCTTTCCCTTTTGCACGGTGTGTGGTCCCGACTGTGAGGGTATCGTGGCTAAGTGGAGTTGGCTCATCTTAGCCTTGGGAATGGAGTCGTGATAGCCCATCAAAGTGCGCAGATAGTAGGTAGTGGATATCATTGATAATTTGGCAGATTTAGAAACTCAAAATCGCAGTCGGACTCAATCAAGTGCGTTGTTAATTCAGTTCAGACTACTGATTCGCTCGATGCCTTTCGTATATGGATATAGCACACGGGAATATCAAGATCAGCAACACCATATAAGTTTAAGTTCACTTCGCTACAAGTAGGTAGTGTATGCTTTTTGAATATCATTCATGGATAATGCCCATATCTCGTTATAATGCGCGATTCTAGGCGTCTATTTTAGATAGTGTACCGGAAGTCAGCAAGACCATCAATGATTTTCTTCCCTTCGTCAGCGCGCTTATTCTCCCATCTCAAAACCACTATGGAAATGCAAGCGGCAACGACGGCAGCTATGCAAATCGCCATCACAGCTATTATCCCAGGGAGATAATCGGGTGCGTCCTATGACATGTTAGACATTCCTCTTGAGTGATCTTGGCTATGGGGATTTCTCGAACCTGTTGGCGGAAGACTAGAGACGAATAGATGCCACCAAGCCCGCTTAGGGTGATTAACACGGCTGTAGCGCAAGCGCGCTTAGCATCGCCGCGAAGATTGTTGGCTTGCCACGCAAGAGTCGTAACCACAAGTCCATTGACACCTGCCTCGCCCAAGAAAGTTCCGACGTATCGTGGGACCGGATGCTTGACGAAACCAGTCATGCATAGGCCGATGATAGCGACCACTCCCTGAACGATAACGAAAGGGCCACGCAGACGCATCTTATCCGCAAGCCACGAAACAAACATGCCTTCGACGACCGAGAATAGAGCAGGCGGGGCCGATAGCACGAACGCGAGTTCCTGTGAATAACCCATGCCGTTCTTTAGGATGATAGGCAGGAAGAAAAGGAAAGCGTAAACTCCAACAGCGCCCGCGGCGTACATTAGCGAGAAAGACCAGACCTTCCAGTCGGTAATGGTCTCGACGAAGATAGCCCAGGTGACCTTCTCGCGCTCCTCAGACCCACGGTCCTCCGCTAGTCGCGCCTGGACGAAAGCAGCCTCTTCCGTGGAGAGGAACGTGTTGCGGTTCGAATCGGGAAAGTCGACAATGATGAACCAGGATATTATCGCGGCGACGCAGGTGATGATGCCCTCGATGATGTAGATCCAACGCCAGCCCTTGTAGGTTGTGTGTGTCTTGGAGATCTGGATGAGACCTAGCGCGAGGATGTTGGCGAACGCCGACAGCGCAGACCCCGTCATGAAGAAGGTCGCCAGCCGCTTCTGGACTTCGTATCGGCGATACCAGCTCGAGATTAAGTACACGCATCCGGGATAAAAACCGGCTTCGAAGACACCCAGGAAAGATCGAAGTACAGCAAGGGCAATCCAGTTGTTGAGAAAGCCTATGCCCATCGATACCAAACCCCAAGCAAAGGCGATGAAGGCCAGCCAGTTGGCGGCGCCGACTCGGTGGATGATCATGTTGCTTGGTAGCTCGAACAACATGTAACCAATGAAGAAGACAAGCAGGGCAATAGAAGCTCTGTCTCCAATATTGAGGCCGACATCTTCGTCGAGACCCGAGATACGCGCCACGGAAATGTTGCTCCTGTCGACCATGGCAATGGTGTAGAGCGCACCGAGGATCGGCAAGAGCCGCACGTCGACCTTGCGAAGAACCCTCTTCTCGAACTTCGCGTCGTGGGCGACGTCATCGGACGGCGCGACAGAGAGCCCATTGTCGGCCTTCTCGTGCAGCGAGATCGACGCTTCCTTCTCCGCCATGTGGAATGATCGTGACCGGGACGAGTAGCTGAATTCGCAACAGCAGCAGGGGAGACGAGAGGAAACGGACGAAATTTCTCAGTCCCAGAGCCGATTCTTATTGCCTTTCCTCGGCCCTTGCTAGTTCGGATACCCGAAGCGCGAGTGTGGAGGAGGGTTGTGGGGTAAAAGCTGGGGTAAGACGGCGCTGGGAGATGCTTGGCCACGATCATCCGACATACGTCTCTTCTAGGTATACCGACGAGAGCTAGTATTACACGATGCCTAGGTAAGTTGTAGTTCCGCGACTAAAGAGCGCGGCAAAGTATCGCGTCTAACGCTAACTTGACACTATTGACAGCTTCCCCTTCCATGGCCAGTAGCTGTCTAGTTTCAGACTGGCATTTATACTGCTAACAACAGTATTAGTTAGTATAAGTTCACTTAAAATTTTTACTATAATACTTACTAGAGGTTAACAGTATCCTGTCTTATTTATATTGCCATGGATATCCAGGCCACTAAGCTAGCACCGGTTACATGTTTCCTATAACCCCCAATTATGCCAAATGAGCTATATGCCGTGCAGTTGAAGCTTATGGGATGCTCTCTTGCGATTCTTAAGTACGATTGGAATATTTTCTCGTCTTTCAAAGCTTCTTAGAGTTATGCTCGTTTGTCGTTACTGTGACTTGGAATGATAGTGAACCGAATGTAAGTTAGATTCGGGACACCTAGGTTTTAAAGGTTCATCATAGAGGCTTCTCTAAAAGCTAAGTGTTTATATTCTAATTTACCTACTGTATGTATCATTGACGCAACATGGTAAGTTTTATGCATAATATTAAGTATAACTACTTACATCTGCCGTTACCTAAGAGGAAATATAACGACTCAAGCTAAGTATGGTTGTTGTATTAATAGGTTTTGTGTACTAAAGCAGATATCCTAAACTCTATGATTCAACTATGGAACTATGTAAGATATCTGGAAGTAGGGAGAGAAAGATCTTAAATCATACGTGCCGGTTCCTACCTACCTATACATATACGATGTATAAGTTAAATCGTCTAAGAGGGAGACCTCTCTGATTATGTTTATACCTAGACCTAGATACGAAGGGATGGTATGTCTCAGACGAGTCACTTGGTTAAACATTGTTTACTGATTCATATCTTCTTCGAACTCAGATTGTATACATTCGTTTCTCAATTAAGACGCGTTAGTTCTGTATTGTTCCCCAGGATTATATTAAGTCGAGTCAGGCTAAAAGTTAAATTCGGGTTTACTTATCCATTATGTAGTTATGTGTGGTTTGAGGATGACGAGCCTACTAAGTATCATAGTAATACGCAATTTTACTAAGAATTGTGTCACATCATAGTTTATCTGTTATCCCAGCATCGGTGGAATAGTCGCGGGATAGGTACATAGTCCAGCAAGCTGTATGCGTATACCGGCGTAAGGAACGGTTCATCAGAGAAGTAATAGATGGGAACGTATCCCTGGATCATCGTTCATGACCACATTTGACAGGCACTCATTATTGTACGGAAAGTCCTCGTTGAATGAATTAAATTCCGCGCAGCCTATCTGAAGAAGTGATCTACACTAGATAGCAAAGTCACCCTCTTAGAGCAACTCCGAATTGACCCATCTATAGCAAGAGACCACGATTTGCGCGCATCCGTATCTTGTAAAACGTAAATCGAACGTTGTCTCAAGCACCCGATATTCCGCCTATATTGCTAATGGTGTTCTATGTTTAACCGTAGACGAGCTTGAAGATGTCGTTGTGGACGTAGTACTGGGTCTGTCCGTTGATGTTCTCGGGGACCAGGTAGAAGGTCTGGGTGTAGCTCATCGGTCGCTGCTCCTCGTCCACCTGTTTATACAAGTTAGGATATATACCGTACGCGTTAAGTGTAATCATTATCGGACATACAAGAAGCTGGCCGGTCACGAGGACCATGATATGGTCGCCGGCAACACCAGGCTGAGGATCCATAGTGGAGACTTGGTGCTTGATCTGCTGGAACGGAAGGCTCTGAGAATTTGTATTAGAATTTGTCCGTGTGGCGCTTTGGCGAGAACGGAATTACCTGGAGCTTCTCGATGATCGACTGTGTGCCCTTGAAGGAGGACGACTCGAAGGTCAACATGGAGCCCTCTCGCTGTAGAATAAGTCAGCAATGCTTTAATTCAAACATATCTTGGTGTGGTGCGCATACGTAGAGAGGAGCCAGGCCAGATCGATCCTGGTCGAATTGGTTGTAGTAGTACTCAACGAACATAGCTATAGAGGCGGGCGCATGTTAGCTCGGATCTTGGAGTCAGTGCCTAGGTTGACGGCACAAGAAGAGTCTGATGATTGATACACAGATGGAATGCATACTCGCGACCTGTTCCGGATCTACTCATAATGTTAGCGACATGTGCTGGTATGGTGGCCTTGGCCAGTTGGGCAGTAAAATGCGACGCGTCACAGAGGGGAACTTACTTGCGGACATCTTGAGAGGGGTATTGCTCGTCGAGCAGTTGCGAAGGAATATTAATTGCTGAAAGTTATTGTAGAAGAAACGCCGAGGTATCTAGGGACGTTGCGTTATCGACCGAAGAGAAAGAGAAAAGGTTCTCCAGGGGACGACAAGGGTTTTGTTATTGTCTCGGTGATGGGTATAAGATGGAGGATGAAAGAGTGAGGCCATTCACTTTTGGAGGGGCATTTGAAAGACTTCTCCACTTATTTATGCGAGCTAAATTTGTTTTTGGATATCTGCGCTGGCGGGGTAATCTTATTTTTTTCATCTCCCTTCACAGGACCTAGCAGGTACTTTAATAGTTGTATACAGTTAAGTTACGGTACATCGATGATATGCTAGGCAGCGATTGCGTCAGGCTACCAATTAGGTAAATACAGTGTCTCAGGTGGAAGTTGCTTTTTCTAATCCACCTCCCGCCTATTGAGTGCACAGCAGATATCGGGGCTGTGGGGATCGTTGCTGCACTTTTGGGCAATTCGAGACTTATAAAAAGCAGCTATAGCTTCATTCACCTCCAATTAGGTACCTGTACAGTATTATTCACTTCAAATGTTACTGACGGCACCTATAGCATTTGATGTGTCACTAATGTGGGCCGTTCTCGAGTCTTTTCGGCTACCATCCATGTAAGTGCTGTGACGTCGATGGGTCCTTGTTCTACTCATTTGTAGCTCTCGGCTTCAAAACAATACCATGAATAAGCCACGATAATTACACCTACGAGCTCCGTAGTAGGATGACACATCATCACCAACTTATATGTGGCATTACACATTTTGTATCCCTATGTGAAACTATGAATTGGTATCCCCGTTGTTTTCGGCCTGATAGCTTGAGCCCAACAATCCACTCGGTCTAGATTATATTACCATATAACGCCTTGCGCACTGGGCAGGCAGGATAAGGCTGGACTGAAAGTCTAACCTATCCGATATCAACTAGGAATGGCGCCTAATCGGGCGGGAACCGACACCACCGTGTCGGTGGAGGAGAACATTCAACATGGCACCGAGAGAGGCGCCGGCTTCTCTCGTCTCCTGCATCGCCACAACTCGAGCAAAAGAGACCATGCTCGGGACGCGTCTATGGATTCCCTTGACAGGGTATTCAATACTCGTACCCAGTCAAATACTCCTCGTCCCCCCGTCTCCCAGCGGCCCATGACATTGGAAGATACACACTATGCTAATAATTCTTACGGAATTACCGAGTTAAGGGATGGCTTCTTTGATGCTATCTTCCTCCCACCTGAAGAGGTGGACTTGGAAGATCTCACGAAACGGGCTGAGCTGACTCTTCCATATGCCTTCCGGAAGAAGAATCCCCTATCCGTTCGTAACTTTTTCCCTAAGCAGTGGCACGAGATCAAGGGTGTAATTCGCCGCGCTACCACGACAAGGGCTGGCATCAGACTGCTCAAATCTTTCCTTGCATTTTTCATAGCATATGTCCTCTGCCTTGCTCCCCCTGTTAGGGATAGACTCGGTCGTTATAACTATGTCATGGTAATTTCAGCTATACTAAACCACTCTGGCAGAACCCTGGGTGCCCAAGTCGATGGGACCATCTTAACGATACTGGGTACGGCTACTGGATTAGGCTGGGGCGCCTTTGGCTTATGGGTATCTACTGCCACGGCGTCGGCACGTATTGGATATGGTGGCGTCCTCGCTGTCTTTCTATTCATATACATCTTTATAATTGCTTGCCTCCGTTCGTACTATATCCGCACCTATCAAGCCGTCATCTGTGCCGGAATAGCAATATCATATACCTGTTTAGCTGATGTATCGGGGACCGAAGTCTCCTGGTCTAAACTCCTCGATTACGGCATTCCTTGGGTTTTGGGTCAGGCCATCGCCTTGCTCGTATGTTGTGCGGTGGTTCCTGATGCCGGCGCGCGCCCGTTGGCCGTAGCCCTTCATCAAGCCTTCGCCGTCATGCTGGTAATGACACTTTTCTTTCTAGCTTAGGCTTCACCCGCTAATATTCTCAGGACGGCCTTGGTTTAACACGAACGGAAAGCGTGGGAACACGTCGAAAACTTACGCAGACATTTGTTACTATGTCCCAAGCGTATAGGGATCTAGTAATCGACTTCTCCATAACGCTTTTTGACCCAAAAGACGTATTAGACCTCCGAAATCTCATTCAAGGCGTCATACGCGCACTGCTAAGCTTGAACAGCGAAACGAGGATTCTCGACCTAATGGAGGACGAGTCATGCAGTCAACCTAGCCGAGACCGATCGGTTTTGGATGAATTCATTTTGAGTATGGACGAAAAGCCCCGTGTACCGGAAAATGAAGAAGAAAGGAGATTGGCCAAGTTTGTCGCCAGCAATCTGTCCGAGCCGACTGAAAAGCTCCTTTTATCCATGGAATCCGGCTTACGAAGCTGTGACGCCGTTCTGATGGACATGTGTGGCCATCGCCAGTATCTCGGGCCTCCCAAAGATATCTCGAGCGATCTGGCTGGTTCACTCGTAAAGCTACGCAGACGTATCATAAAATTCAGCGATTGCCAAGACAGCGTATTAGCAAGCGGGAAATTGCCCTCGACGTACGCAGAAGCCCCTGAGGTCGTAAAGCTTTTCGCCTACTGCCGACCAGTTCACCAAGCGGCAACGGCAGTCGAATCGCTGCTAGTAAAAGTCAATCATATGCAGCAGAATAAACCCAAGCACCTGAAGTTTCATCCGCCGTCGTATCCATTCTGGAAGGCCATGCACCGTACCAATACACAAGTTCGACATGATCGGGGTGGCGTCACGGCAGGTTCCTACTTTAAGAGTTTCAGCGACATAGCAGTTATTATACAGAAGATAAAATCTCGAGATTTCCAGCCGCTTCCGAGAGACGAAGACCAGGCCGGCAAGGATCAGCATACTTCTTATGCGACAATGACCGCCGATGAACCCGAGGATGAATGGAGCGTGAAAAAGAACCACGCAAGGCACAAAGTTTGGGGTTTCCTCCATCGGCTCCAGGGCTTCGAAACACGCTTCGGACTGAAAACTGCCGCAATTACTTCCCTACTATCAATACCCGCCTGGTTGCCTCAGAGTAATGTGTGGTGGGATGAGTATGAAGTTTGGTGGGCTGTCGTAATGGCGTGGCTCATCATGGGTCCCCGGTGAGCTGCTATTCCCGATTCCTTATTGTGGTCTTCAATAGGTTTCTAATTTTAATATAGCACTGGTGGAAACATCCAAGATTTATTTACGCGAGTACTTTGCGCCATCCTTGGATCGCTCTGGGCGGGCTTGTCCTACGCAGCTGGTGGCGGCAATCCTTATGTCATCGCAGTATTCGCCGTCATTTTTATGCTTCCCATGATTTACAGGTATACGCTAAGCACACATCCGGTAAGACATACTTACGAGTTCCGATGAGACAAAGCAAATCTAACGCATTGTAGAGGTCCGGACTTGTAGGCTGCATATCGTTTACGGTGGTATCTCTAGCAGAAGTTACTGCTCAAGGCAGCCCCTCTCCAGCTACGGTTGCTGCGACGCATGGGGTCGCCATGATAATAGGTGTTGTCGCATCCGTTATCGTTAATTGGATTCTATGGCCATTCGTCGCTCGTCATGACCTGCGTAAGGCTGTGGCCTTCATGATGTTTTATTGCAGCATCGTATATAGAAGTAAGTCGGACAGACCTCATTGCTATGTTCTTTTCTTTAACATACCTAAAGGTATCGTCTCGAGATACGTATATTACGAAGAAGGAAATGAGCCGACCGAAGAAGATATACGGTCATCCGAGATACTTGAAGGGCGCCTACGAGAGGGGTTTGTGAGGCTGAGACAGCTACTGGTAAGATCATGGTGACCTCCTAAGTCCGTGGAACTAGCCGGTTGATAACGATAATCTAGGGCCTCACGCGTCATGAGATACGCCTACGGGCCCCTTTTGACCCTTTGCCATATTCTGCTCTCATTGATGCTTGCGAACGTTTCTTCGAGTATATCGTCACAGCTCGGCAGGCGTCTCTATTTTACCACCCACACTTTATTAGAGACAACACCGAATTTGCTGCGGACCTCCTAGGCCATCGACGAGATGCTATTGCCACTATTTTAACAAATCTATATGTATTGTCAGGCGCCCTTAGAGCTGATAGAAAAGTGCCTGTAAGTCCATATGATGAACACGTATCGGTTTGATGCATATGCTAATAAAGGGACAGAAATACCTACCGAGTGCTGCGGCTACCCGAAAGCAACTCCTAGATAGAATGGGGGCTTTGGAGGCCGAGCTTGCAGCGAGCGGGAAACTAAGCGCGGACGAGAAATCCGAAGGTAGGAAATGGGCTCAGATATATAGCTACTCGTATAACGAGAGCTTGACAGGTTGCGTTGAGCAGCTAGAAGAGCTCGAGAAATACACCAAAGCCATCGTTGGCGAGCAAGGGTTGGTCCCTCGTACCCCACGCCACCAAGAAAAAAGAAAAGCTAACAAGGAATTCTTAGATTTGACTTCCCATATACAGATGAGGAATAACTGACGAGTTGACGAGCCTCGACTCTTGGAAGATCATGCCATATTCCTTAGGCTTTATAAGAGGACATTTCCAAGTCCATTAGCAGGTCGCGCTAGTCAGTTAACTAAGGGTTGAAGTCGACACCCGGTACGAGGGCTGAACAATAATAAATATCTTAATGGCATATCTTGGTCACACTGATTGAAATGGGTAATGGGCTCGATGAAAACGATCAAGCTACACGTATAGCGAGCACTCGTCAGTCCTCCTTCCTAACTTAGACACTTTGTATAACCTCGTAATGTCCACGTTGCGGATTGATTGGCGAATGCCGATCTACAAGATGATCTCCACAGCCCGATCTGATTAACGCCGTCGATAATCTCTCCACATGAGAAATTACGCATTCTAGGGCCCATAACAGCGACGACTTGGCGTACAAGCACGTGTAGCCTCATGATGCAGCAATCATTTCATACTGACGAAGCTTGAGAAAATAGCACTTAGCATTTAGGGCTGTAATCAATTCCACGTGGGCTTTAGATCGAATAGAAGAATCCAGCCTACTGGGTTTGTTGGAACTTGGCGCCTAGACTATTGTAGGTAGCATTATGCATCTTTATTTAGGATATATGTATATGAACCCGCCGCACGCCCCTGATTGAGGTGGTATTCGATCGTCAGCATCCGCCAGCACCTCGACATCCCGCTCTTCAGGTCGCTCTTTAGTCGATAGACATCCCACCTGTGGCAAGTCACTCTTTCGGTGCCATAATTCCCTGACAATGCTGGCTACTTCGATCGTCGTCCTCCTCTCCCTAAGCTCCACCGGCCTAGGTTGGGAATGGGGGAAGAGCGGGAAGTGGGATCACAAGCAGAGGACCAATTGTCACGGTGGAGAGTCAAACATCAACTACACGACAATTTCTGGTTTCTTCCAGCAAGACGACCCGGCCACTAACCCAAAGACCTTCGATTACGTACGTTTTAATGCTCTTGAATCATAAATGATGGCCACAACTAACAATAACCAGACGGAAGCCAACTATGGTCTCATCAACCGGTCCTACCCGACCGACGACAAGTTCGATCCCAACGGAGAAAAGACTCAGTGGGAACGTTTCGCCTACTATGTCAACACTTTGAACCGAGACAGTGGCAAAAACACTCAGTATAAGGTGTTATTCATGGGTCGCCATGGTGAAGGTTACCATAACGCCGCCGAGAGCTACTATGGCACCCCGGCGTGGAACGTAAGCTCTCTGAACCATTCCAAGATGATATATGTATTTCTGTTTCTAACGATGCGTAGTGTTATTGGGGTCCTCTTGAAGGAAACGGCACCGTTGTCTGGAGAGATGCCAAACTCACAAAGGATGGTCTAGCCCAATGCACCAAGGCAAACGCCTTCTGGAAACACGCCTTGGTTACTGAGAAGATCCCGGCGCCGCAGTCGTACTATAGCAGCCCCTTGATTCGCTCGGCCACTACGGCAAACCTGACTTTCGCCGATCTTGATCTTCCAGCTGATAGGCCATTCGTACCCACCGTTAAGGAATTCCTACGCGAGGGCATTTCCATGCGTACTTGTGACGAGCGATCTAACAAGACGTACATTCAATCTCTTCTCCCAGGATTCAAGTTCGAGGAAGGCTTCACCGAGGACGATGAGCTATGGAAGGGTTATGAGGGGGAAACTACTGAGGCGCAGTGGAAGAGGACTAAGACCGTGTTGGATGACATCTTCAGCAACGACGACAGCACTTGGATCAGCATCACAAGTCACTCTGGCCAGATCCGCGCGAACCTGAGGACCCTAGGCCACATCGAGTTCAGCTTGTCCACCGGCCAGGCAATCCCGGCACTTATCAAGGCCGTGAACCAGCGCAAGGTCGACCCCCCGACCACCACCGTTCAGACGTGGGTTGCCGAGGCAACATGCCTGGCGCCTCCGGTCACTAGTATCTCGGGCCAGGGATGCGTCTGCTCCAGTGCCACCACTTCGTTGGCCGCGCCCACGGCTACTACTACCTTGATTTGAGGATAGTGATGAAGCGGTGATATATTTGTAGTCAAACAAGGCAGACTGATATACTTAATGTGCATAATGCTAATTCTATAAATGCTTACATTCACTTCCTGGGTTTAACGCGACAGGCGCTACTACTGGGGCGAAGAAGCCCTACGCATACTATAGTGTGATCATTCCGTCCGAATGCAACCCTAACTACAAGGAATAAACCACAATCCCAAACCTGCAGCATCCTCCAGAGGGTCAGGTGACACATTCGGATTCCTGGAAAAAGAGGCTCAAGGTCGTAATTAGCCAAGACAGATGTCTGCGGGTGACAACTAGGTGGCGCCCTGCATACTACCCCAGGTTTAAGCTATCGATTTTGGGGGAGCTCTCCTCGCCGCGTCATAGCCCCGTTCGAAGACGACTTTGCTATTAGTCAGGATGATGTACTATACCTCCGAGGATGGCTTCGCGATTAGTCAAGTATGATATATGGAACTAGAACACGGGATGGAGCCTTGGTGCTGACCGGAATCGACCCGGCTGGTCTAGCGACCTGCCGTCTTCGTCTAACATCCACCATTCACGAAAGAAGCTTACTTAGTATTAAACAGTTTTTCCCGGTCACACCAGTTGTTCTAGATATCGGCCCTGCTACACGCCTCAGGCAACCTTATTCTAATTATTAACTTCTAGATCCTACCTTAATTAACATGAGAACTTTTCTCGCATTCGCCGGTACTGAACCCGAGACTATCTGTTGAAGCAGCTCCGCCCCCTTCTTGACAAATATCTACTGCACGATGCGTGTGGGGTACGCCTGTCAAGGCTTCCAGAACAGCCCCTCTCAACTGTGAGAGCTACAGGCCGAGGAATCCTACGGGATCATGGGTAGCTCGCCTCCCTTCCTACCGGGCCGTCCCACGAGCTCTCAAGCTACGTTAGATCTCTCCTGGCCACTCATGACATCCTATACAACCTCACTATCACATTCTGCGCCTAGTGCACACGGGATGTCTCACACCTGCGGGAGCGAGTATGATAAACCGATGAGTGAGCATCTAGCCGCGGCGTGGCTTAATAATCCAAGCCCGAGGCACCTCCGTAGGAGAGTAGTTCGTAGGATTCAAGCTTCTAGGCCGAGGCCGCTAGTAGATAAGTATGTGGAGGAAGCACGAATCTCACATGGGTAGATCCCGTGTGCCACCGGGCTATTTCTCTACTTAGTAGTAGCAAAGATGAAAATGTTCCTCGCCTTACCCGTGTTCTTCGCGCTCCTTGCCAATGTCCAGTGTGCCAACTTCGCGTACGAAGCCGAACAGCTCTCAGAGACTGATATTGGAGATTTCTCAGCGATAGCCTTCGGGGATACGTCGGATGCGGCTTTCCTAGACGCAGCATCAGATTGTAGGGAGTACCCAGGGACCGCCAACTGGCCGCTTGACGAAGAATGGTCGAGGCTGAATAGCACGTTGGGAGGTGCCTTGATCAAAGGGGTTCCGCCCGCGGCGGTCTGCTACGATGGGCCATTCAAGGACGACGCAGCATGCACCTTTCTTCTTCGGAACGCGAGTTCGACTCGCTTCTACCTGAATGACCCCGTCACGGTGTTGAGCGAGTGGTCCGAAGGAGACACGTGCCATTCGAATCCAATGAGCGGGGATACGTGCACACAGGGTGGCTTTCCCGTCTTCGTTGTCAATGCTACGACTGTGCGGCATGTCCAGATCGCCGTTAATTTCGCTAGGAACAGGAACCTCCGGCTGGTCATCAAGTAAGTCCTAGCGGGGGAGCAAGCCTGGTAAAACTAAGGGGTGTTAGTGCTGTTCGGGCACTACTGGGCTAACATCATTTCTCTCCCCTTGAACAGAAATACCGGGCACGACTTCATCGGTCGATCGAACGGCTTCGGAAGTCTGAGTATCTGGACACACTACCTGAAGGACTTTGAGTTCCTCAACCAGTACCGAGTCGGGTTATACAACGGTAGAGCGGCTAAGGTCGGCGCCGGCATTGAGAGCTGGGAGATGTTTTCGTATATGCAGCAATACAACATGACCACGGTGGTAGCCGGCGGCTACACTGTCGGGGCGTACGGCGGCTGGATGACGGGCGGTGGACATTCGGCTTTGGCGTCCACGTACGGCATGGGCGCCGACCAGGTTTTATCACTTAATGTTATAACTGCTGATGGCAGGTATCTCACCGCGGATCCGCTCCAGAATACCGATTTGTTCTATGCGTTGCGTGGCGGTGGAGGAAGTGAGTGAATCCTTAGCTATTTTGAATTGGAAAGTTTGAACTGCTAATAGTGTGGTTTAGGCACTTACGCCGTCGTGGTTTCGGCTATAGTCAAGGCTCATCCGTTTACGAGGATCCTCGCCTCTTCGGTGGCGTTCTCTGTTAGGAACTCTGGTGACAATGCCACGGATGCAGTCAACACCGCAGCTTTCTGGAAGGGTTTCGACCTATATCACGACTTTGGCCGGACGATAGTTGATAATAGCGGTACAGCGTGGTACGTATCAAACTTATGTTTTCTACAGAAGTCTGCTGTTTTGGCTAGATGATCGATATATGCTGACAAGAGGGTAGTACGTCACAACCCCATTTACTAGTTGGGGGAGTAACGTTTGTGGTTTCTACTTACCTAGTATGATAACGTTAACATTCACTAGATAGCTACGTATCGCGCATGTCTGGGAACAACGGCTTCACCTTCACTACAGACATTGAACTCCCTAACGTGTCTGAGGAAGTCCTAGCAGATTTCGTGCAGCCGCTATTAGACGACTTGAGGGCAGCTGGGCTTAACGTGACCAACAGGGGCCCCAGTCCAGCATCGAACTGGGCATCTTTATCTAGCGGCACAGGCGACACCCCCGGTAGTTCACGGTTCGCCAGCCGGCTGCTACCGCGGGCCAACTTCGACGACCCGGAGCTGTTCACGGCGACACAGCTCGCGATCCGGCAGTCCATCGAGGCGGGCTACACGTTCCACGGCATCCACATCAAACCGACGGAGGAAGTGGCCGGGTACCCGGGGAACAACGCAGTGAATCCAGCATTCCGCACGACCATCATGCACGCGGATCTGTTCGACAACACGCGGCTGCGGGGGCTATCGCCGACGGCGTTCAAGGAAACGCACGCAGCGCTCGCGAAGTCGATGGATGCATGGCGCGAAGTATCCCCCGGCGCCGGCGCGTACATGAACGAGTGCGACCTCCTGGAGCCGAATTGGCAGCAGGCGTTCTTCGGGACGAATTATGACAAGTTGCTCCAGATCAAGAGGGCCCGTGACCCCTGGGGCGTGTTCTATGCCCCCGCGACGGTGGGGAGCGAGGCTTGGGTCGTGCTGACTGAGGATGATATGCCCACCCAGAACGGCCCGCTGTGTAGAGCTGACTCGGAGACTGCGCGGAGGTGGGAAAGGGAGGTTAAGCAGTGAGTCGGGGAGCTACGCTTCCGCTTTCTGTAAGGGCTAAGAGCTAGTTATAGTGAACTGTTATACATTAGGGATATGAATGCTATATGAGACTATTGGTATTGGATGAGTAGCCATCAAGTAATTTAGGTCTGATATTGGAGATAATTGATGTTTTTAATCTCATGCTGTCACCCTTCCGTCGTCTGAGTGCCCAGCAAACATACATATGAAGTAGGATAGGAGTATCCCGCTTAGATAAGATCCAAGTTGGGATGCTTTTGTCATCGTACTTAGTGTGTTCGTTCGTAGGGTGAGAGCAAGACCATAGCAAAAATTGCGAGCTACTCCTGTCTCCTTTATCTTCACGTGGCCGAATTACGTAGCTATTCACGTACAGTAATCCTTCCAATTAGGCACTGTAAGCAGCACATTTAAACTGTGGCTTCTGTCACAGCTCACCGTGCAAGGGCTTCCAAAGTTGAAGTGGGTCTAGCGCCACAGATGGCGTCTTGCTTCTAAGGTTGGGGTTTTGCTCAGGTGTTTCCTCCTACTAAACATTCTTTAGCCGTGCTGACCGTTAGAGCCTCGCAATTCACGGTGCCTTCTCATTGGCCAAAGTCAAATTTAGGTACAGCAGGAAAGACCAGACAAAGGCCCAAGCTTGCGGCAGGCCCCAATAGCAGAAGGAGGGTTGCTTTTCCCATCTGAGCCATCTCTAATCCTAACCTGCTCAATCGTCCATCCACCACCGAAATCAACTTCCATCCACTGTCCACTTGCCCGCAACGCACACGTACACGGAGAACCCACAAACCTTCTTTCTCTTGCCCTTCTTCAAATATTTTAGAGCGCGTTCCCGTGGAATTTCATTTTCCACAAGGGCGCGAACCATATACCAGATTGATTACCTTGTTGTATATTACAATACGCAATACGCCGCCCAGTTCCTTACCTAGGTACACTGCTCTACCTTACTACTGAACTTGTCAGCCTTTTCGCCCACACCTTACCCTCGTCGATATCTAGCCCACCCAAAAACAATCGCCGATAGCCTGGTCCTTCTCCAAGGATAATTCTACTTCATCCTGGGCTCATGAACTCCATGCCACAAGCGTCCGTGAGCCTGCGCCTATTCCCACTTACCATTCGTCTTCTGCGAAAAACACATCCGTCGCCCTCGATCGGCGCCGTTGCGTGATTCGTCGTTCTGAGGGGCTCTAGGGGAATCGCACTTCACCCTTCTCTCGTCTTCCCTCGTCCTTCTTCCCTCCCAACCGCAAGACCACCACCCTCATGGTCCCCCCACCGCCGTCTCATTCGCGATCTGGAACTTTCTCGCCTGCTCCTCCCCCCGGTCAGAGTTTGCAGACAGGTCTTGCACACTCTCCCCATCCTTCCCAGACTGGTCCTCTGAGCGCTGGAGCGAGTCCCAGTACCAGCAGCCCGACTACGGGGACTAGCTCTCTTACTAAAATTGTTGTCGCCCAGGTCTACCTTCTCCTATCTACCATCAAGGAAGACAAGGACCGCACAAAGTGGGAGTTGCAAGTGGATCAACTTAAAAAGGTATGTCGCTTCCCGTCCTTGCTTGCTAACCTCCGTCCGAACTCATACTGATGGTAACCCCTACCTCTTTAGCTCCTCGATGATCACGGCATGGACGTCTTTCCTAAGTACTTCACCCGGCTAGTAGCCGGCAATGCCCCCCAAATCTTCCCCGGCATCAACCGGCCTGTTGCCAACCCTGGCAACTACTCACTTCTAACAGGCGAGATGGCCAAGATTTCTCATGATCTCGACCAAGCCTCTAGGATAGCCGAGTCGATCGAGTCGGCTAGCGAAGATATCTTCCGTGACTTTGATCTATCTACATTTATGGAGCATTTCAAGCTCGATGCTTTAGAGAAGACAATACTGGCTTTGGCATTCAAATTCGGATCCCGTCAGGATCTGAAAACCAAGGGTAGGTTACGGCCGGTATCCTCTCTAGATGTCATTAGTAGCAAGCTAATCGTGTGCACTGCTAAAGCCGATGCGATTCTCTCGACTAATTTTCCTACCTTTATGAACATAATCTCTCGCCCCGAGTACAATGGCCACTCCGATCTAACACCGTCGTTTATCGCTGCTATTGTCGATCGATATATCCAAGGCCATCCTCCTAACTTTAACTCCGCCGCTAAGCACGAGCTGAGTCACAAGGTTCAGACGCGTTGGTTACAGCAAGATCAGGCACCTCCGATGGAGGTCCTGGCAGCTTTGGATCTGATCCGAGTTCTGAGCGAGAAGCCACCTAATGCTCTAGCTCTTTATATCCAGCGAACCGGTACCGACTTCACCCGCGACGAGGAGAGCTGTTCGGCCAGTCTTCAGAACCGACCGAATAACATTCAGCTCAGCGAGGAACAGGTATCCACCGCTCTGACCTATACGACCGTTAGCATCACCTATCGTCATAACCCCTCCGTCCTAGTCGCTTCCCTCCGTCGCATACTTCCTCCGACTTTCCGCTGGCACGATGTAGTTGCCTATTTTGACCAGCGAGATGTTCGTGTGTCATCCGCCCAATTCTTGCGTTTGTATGAAGCTCTTCTACCTGTCGCCCAGGCCCAGGATGATCAGTCACCACCCTTTAGTATCCAGAGTTTGTGGGGAGGATCTCATTGGGAGAATCCGGAGACCCAGCTGTCATTCATATGTGCATTCGCATCTTTGAGCCCTAACGAGCTCGACGCGAGCACTATTCCTGGTCTCCAGCCGACTTTTACGCTTGATGAATACGCACACTCTCCTCCCGAAGTCCGCGAGCGAGCTGCAGTCGCCGTAAAGCACCCTCTCGTATCGGGCCTGGCCTTGTCAGCAATCTTCCAAGTTGCGCTTCATTCCCTGCATGCGTCGCAGAGTACGGAGGCAAAGCGGCTATTCCAGGACGTGGTTGTTCCGAATCTAGACATCTTTATAGTGTCTGCTTTTGGGGTCCCTAAACCGTGGCCGCCGATGGCAGTCGAGACCCTGGTGTCACTATTCGATAATTTCCTTCACCGACGCTCGGAGTACCACGACTTTGTCCTGGACAGCCTATGGAGGAAGGACAGGGACTGGGTCACGCAAAGACTTGTCGATGCGCATGCTATGAAACCGATGGACCTCACGCTCATCTTTGAGCACGTCGTTAAGCATGGGTGGCTGGATGAGCTTGTCTATTTACCAAATGGATTCGGATTCGACCTCGCGGCCCTGGCACATGCCGAAGGCCATCTCGATCTTTCGCAGTGGGCTCATAACAATAGTGAACGAAGTCCCACTATCGCTCAAGCTCTACTGCAATTCCTGGTGATCAAGGCAAACATGGAGCTGCAGTCTCAAAAAGCAGTCGAGGGACAGCCCATACAAACCCCCACCACTCCGCTTCATGTGAAGACGGTCCTCGCCATGTTGCAGATTCTCGAGGACTATTTGCCCCGCAACCCCGTACCAGAGTTGATCATAGTCCAGCGCGCGTGTATCACTGCCTACCCCAGACTCATCAACTATGGGGAGGGCTATGATGATATTATCGATGCTAATGGGAAGGAGGGTAACGGGCTTCCACCCGCGGCTATCGCCAAGATGGAAGAACATTATAAGAAAATGTATGGTGAAGAGTCCGAGGTCAAGTTTGTCGTCCAAAAGCTCGAGGAGTACAAGCGATCGCGAGATCCCCTAGATCAGGATATCTTCGCCTGTATGATCCACGGTCTTTTTGACGAATACTCCCACTTCATCGACTATCCCCTCGAGGCACTCGCTACTACTGCAGTTCTGTTTGGCGGTATAATATCCCACAAACTTATCTCCGAGCTCCCTCTTAAAATCGGGCTTGGCATGATCCTCGAATCCGTCAGAGATCATACAATCGACAGTTCCATGTACAAGTTTGGCCTTCAGGCTCTCATCCAAATATTCCCTCGCTTCAAGGAGTGGCCAGGGCTTTGCAAACAGCTTCTGCAAATTCCGGGCCTACGAGGTACCGAAGCCTATAAGAACGCCGAGGAGGTGGTATTGGAAGACGAGGAAGATCGGGCACGGAACCACAACGGCACGGCAACCCCTAGTCATGCTGGAAATGAGCCACTGATGAACGGAACGGCCGACAGCCCAGAGGCACATATTGCTCCCTTTGCCGCAGTCAACATTGATGCACCTCCCGCGGGGATTATCTTCGAAGAACCTGTGGTCGACGTTCAAGACAGAATCCAGTTTGGACTCAACAACCTGACAAGCACTTCGCTTCAGTCGACTTATAATGAAATCCATGATATCCTAGAAGATCGACACCAGCAATGGTTCGCCAGCCACCTCGTCGAAGAGCGGGCTAAGATGCAGCCGAATTACCATCAAGTATACCTCGACTTCGTGGGTCTCTTCCGCAATTCCGAATTATGGTCCGAGGTTCTGAGGCAAACATACATCAGCGTTGCTCGGATGCTGAACTCGGAGAGCACCATGCAGAGTTCGTCGGACAGGACCCACCTAAAATGTCTGGGAGCTTGGCTGGGACTCCTAACTATCGCACGGGACCAGCCCATTAAACACAAAAACATTGCGTTTAAGCAACTGCTCATTGAAGCTCATGACACTAAGAGACTTGTCGTTGTCGTGCCTTTTGTCTGTAAAGTGCTGATTCAGGCTTCGAAGTCGACTATCTTCCGTCCCCCGAACCCGTGGCTGATGGACATTATCCATTTACTTATCGAGCTCTACCACCACGCCGAATTAAAACTTAACCAGAAATTCGAAATCGAGGTCCTCTGTAAAGATCTTAACCTCGACCACAAGAGTATTGAGCCATCTAGTGAGCTTCAGGATCGCGCGCCAGTTGAGGAAGTTATCGACATAGCGGCCCAAGATCCCCTTGAGCATTTCGAAAACATGTCGCTGAACGGAATGGCTGGAGCAGTCCCCGCCGGCCTCACGCCGCACCCCATTCCAGTCTCGATCCCAGACATCAGCGCCCTCCTGTCAATACCACCAACGAATGAGATGGTTGTTGGTAGTGCTCGTCTTCACGACATTGTCCGTACCGCCGTAACAAAGGCGCTTCAGGATATCATACAGCCCGTCGTCGACAGGTCTGTTACGATCGCCGCAATCAGTACTCAGCAAATGATCCACAAGGATTTTGCGACGGAGCCCGACGAGAATAAGCTTAGGACATCCGCGATCAATATGGTCAAGGCTACAGCGGGAAGCCTGGCTCAGGTCACCTCTAAGGAGCCTCTCAGGGCCAACATCACGAACTATATGCGAAATGCTGCAACTGAGTTGCCACATTCGCTACCTGAGGGTACGATCATCATGTGCGTCAACTCGAACCTGGATCTCGCGTGTAGTGTCATCGAAAAGCAGGCCGAGGAGCGCGCTGTTCCCGAAATCGAGGAGATGATCGAGGGTGAGATAGAGTCTCGACGTCGTCATCGTTTACAACGTCCCACCGAGCCTTTTGTCGATCCTAGCCTGAGCCGATGGGCAATGACAATCCCACACCCTTACAAACTCTCTCCAAACATGGCTGGTTTGAACCCAGAACAGATGGCTATCTATGAGGACTTTGCAAGACAACCAAGGGGTGCCACCCAGGTTGGTGCAGCTCACGCGGCATCAGCTTCGGATGCGACCAGGAACATCGCAAACGAGGTTCTTCAGGACCAGTACAGCTCAGTACCCAATCTCCCTACTCCGGCCGAGACACCATCCCTTCCACATATCAACACGCAACTACCTTACTCACACGTACACGCAGGGATGGCTAATGGTCGCCCTTCAGCTCATCCTATGGATGGACGAGGACTCATGGAAAAGGTAGAGAGGCTCTTATCCGAGCTGAAGCGTGCCGCGACTTCAACCGAAGAGGACCACTTTGCCGAGCTACCCAGATCGCATCCGGTCTTGGAAGTAGTTGACGTGTTTACCCAGCTCATCATAAACACATCTCAGAGCTCGGACGAGTTTGCATTCTACGCCGCCGAGAAGATTTGCCAGTTACTCTTCAGCGGAGCAGATAATACTCTCTTCCTCGAAAGCCTCGTCCATATCCTCGAGCAGCTATTGAAGATCGCCTCAACTTCGGGTACCGCGCTGCATGACCGGGTCCAGATCAGCTTCTACCAGCAGTCACCTCAGAACATCCTGAACATTTCTCTCATTACTGCCCTACTTCCAACAGATTTCCTTGACCTCCACAGCATTGACCATATGATGGCCAAGATGCTTGAGCAGAGGGAGGAAGGATACCTCGGGACATTCAATAAACTCTTAGATCTGACCCTGTTCAATGAGCGACCCGTCGCACTGTTCGCCGACTTCGTGCGCAGCCTGGAGGTTGCATGGGATTGGATCAACGAGGAACCGGAACTTGAAGCGAGCCAGCAGCTAAAAACCAAGTTCATTGGTTCAGGTCTTACCAAACCGCAGGATCGAGATAACACCGAACGGTTCGACCAGTTCGAGTACATTTTCGAGGAATGGGTTAGACTATTCAATAACTCCAACACCCCGGAGAAGGCTCTAGTTGCGTTCGTGAAGCAGGTTCGGGGTAGGAATGCCATCATTAACAAGGATGACTTCCTAATCTTCGTACGAAAATCCATTGACCTGGCGGTTAACTACTACGAGCAACTATTGCATACTGGAGGCAGCAACACAGAAGCGTTCGCCAGCGTAGACGCCCTCGTTAAGATGATCTCGATTTTCGCCAAGGAGAGCGCCGCAGAGCACGACGACCCTAGGGCTGGCATCCTCCCTATTTTGGAGGCTGTTCTATCACTATTTGCCGTTGTCCTCAACCATCATCACGTTACAAGAGGCGAACACTTCAACCAGAGGGTGTTCGTCCGACTATTCTCCATGCTCATGCACCATGCCGATATGATGTTCATGGAGAACCCAAGCCTTGAGCCGTGCCGACAGGAATTCCTCCTGCGACTTGCGGGGACATATTTGCAGCTCAACCCGGAGCGCTTCCCTGGCTTCGCCTTCGGGTGGCTCTCTCTCATAGGACATCGGCGCTTCATGCCTGAGATACTTGTGCTGGAGTCGAAGCGTGGCTGGCTTCCGTATACCAAGATTCTTAAGTCCCTCTTAAGACACGTTTCGGCGCATATGAAGACCATCGATGTTACTGACGTCGTCAAGGAGTACTACCGTAGTGTTGTAAAACTCCTTGTGGTGCTCGCACATGATTTCGCCGACTATGTATCGACCAACGCTGCGCAGCTCTGCTTGAGCATCTCCCCTCACTGCTCTCAGTTAAGAAATATTATTCTCAACTGTGGCCCCCGATCGGAAGGCGTGGACTCGGCTCTCCAGGACCCACCAGCAGAGCTTGCTCCCACCTTGTCATATCTCAGAGAGGCTGGTATGCTTGAAATCGTTCAGCAGCTTGTTCAGGCTCCACCGTCTGAAGATGCCATCGCCCACCTTACGCATGCCATTAACAAGAGTAATGTGAATGAGACGACGTATGGCAACGTGCCGCTCGGTGTCGATCTTCGACTCATCGATGCCATTGTCACATTCATCTCTTACCATGCCGTATCAAGGGCTCGCCAAGATCGACCGGTTTTCGCGCCTACCGCCCCAGACGTCGCAACACTGTTGCTCTTGGTGCACGAGCTGCCACCCCAGGCACGTTATTTCTTACTAGGCGGTATCATCGACCGTCTACGACACTATGGTCCCGTCACCGAGTACTTCAGCTTCATCATCTTTGAAATTTTCGGTGGGGACGTCAACGACCCCGAGGAAGTCGATATCCGCCAGCAAATCGTACGTGTATTGCTGGAGCGGGTTGCTGGCTTCTGGCCACAGCCGTGGGGCCTAATGATGGTGATCATGGAGCTAGTGACGAAGGAGAATAAGTACCATTTCTTTGACCAACCATTCATCAAAGCCGATCGCGATGTGAGTAATACCCAACATCTACTCGTTAATTAATTATAAACTAACCGGAAAGCAGATTGCCGATCAGTTCATGGCTATTGCGAGGCAGCACACCCAGTAGCTAATAGTTGCCACCTCTTCTCACGAAGAGTAAAAGACGTCTCTAGCCGACGCTTATATTCTCGCACGATACTAGATAGACTACCACTTAATCACCACAGTTCTTGATCAATCAAGACGTCACATACTGGAACACCTTGGCATCGGGCAGCAGATGAAGGGGTTAGGGTTTCTCGACGGAGCAATATCATGTTGGCGGGCGCAAAACAAAAGGCGGTAAAAAGGGCCGTTTTGATGAGTGGCATTTCATGGAGTCCGCGGTGAATTCAATTGATGACACTTTGTAACGATTCTGTACGTAACAGCTTCTCGAGGCGCGCACGACAAGAAAGGACCATTAAGGGGCGAGGGTTCTACTTATTTCGTGCCGATTATTTCATGCCGTCTCGCGGTATGTGTATTAATATATAGAGGTAGACATAGCAGACACAGGTCTATCTTAATTCAGCGGTGCGCTTTACGACTTTCGTTCTCTTTGCTGAGTTGGTAAAATACCAGTCTACTCGATTGTGTCGGACATGTCCACATTTGTATCCCGTGTTGAAGCTATCTTGCTAAATATCTCGCGAAAAACGCGGACTAAATACCGTATAACCATCTGTATTTAGAACAACTCATGACTTAAACACAGTTGATCTCTAAATGCACGGATCATGAACTATATCGTAGCAAATAATGGACAAAATGGCGGGTGACTTGGCGCCTAGATGTGGATGACGATCGCAAAAAGTACGTGCCCCACGTTGACGTACTTAGGAGGTTTATGACTCAACCTCATTCTTTCTCATTCAACTACGACCGTAACCTTCCTCATCCCACCCGCTTCATATCCCCAATATCCAAGCAAACAGAGCAAGCTTCATTCATCCCCTCACGGCAATGCATCTACAATGCCGTCCTCCCTACCTTACCACGAACCCAGCATCACCCAGCTCCTCACCCTCTCTTCCTTCCTCCTAGCCCTCAACGCCATCAACTCCCTCCTCGACCACTCCCTCTACTGCGGCCTCGTCGGGCAGGTCCTAATCGGCATCGCCTTCGGCGCTCCCGGCGCCGATATCCTCTCGCCCGATCTCCAATCTTCTGTCGTGCAACTCGGCTTTCTAGGGCTTATCCTCATCGTCTTCGAAGGCGGCGCCGCCACTAGCGTTGCTGCCGTGAAGCGGAATTTGGGGTTCAGTGCCGTTGTGGCCGCGACGGGCGTTGCCGCCCCGCTTGCGTTGAGTTTTGCCTTTTTGGGCAGCGTGGGGGCGACGCCCGTCCAGGCGTTTGCCGCGGGCGCTGCGCTCGCGTCTACGAGTCTTGGGACGACGTTTTCTGTGCTGGCTGCGAGCGGGCTTGCGGAGACGAGGCTCGGGAGCGTACTAGGCACTGCGGCCATGATGGATGATGTGCTGGGCTTGGTGATGGTACAGGTTGTTTCCAGCCTAGGCGCGTCGGGTGGTTCGGGAGACGGTGGGGGAGGGGGAGAGGTGCGGATTAATGTTGGGGAGGCGGTGCTTAGGCCCGTGCTGGTCTCGCTTGGATTCGCGATTGCGGTCCCGTTGGTTTGTCGGTTTGTCGTGAGGCCGTTTATGCTTCCTTTACTTAGGAGAGGTGAGGTGTCCGGGGAGAGCGCGTGGTGGCGTCGATGGAGACCCTTTGATGCGAAGCAGACTGGTTTTGTGGCCCAGACGGCACTTTTGGTTGCGCTCGTCGTAGCGGCTAGCTATGCCGGCGCTTCCGTACTTCTTGCTGCGTACCTTGCTGGTATTGTGGTTAGTTGGTGGGATTCGCAACGCGGTATCGATGAAGCTGAGGGAGGAGCACCCCAGGGGCAACAGGAATCCGAGTCTCATAGGGAAGAGTCAACTGGTTCCCCGGCATCGGATGCCTCAGCAGTCACCATCAATAGGAGTGATGGTGATGCTACATCTACGTCTCGGCCGACAAGTTCACCAGAACATCAACAAATAGCAGGGCATAATAGTTTAGATGTCTACGAAACATACTACTCACAAGCAGTCAATAGGATCCTCAAGCCATTCTTCTTCGCATCAGTCGGCTTCTCTATCCCTATATCCGACATGTTCTCAGGAGAAGTGGTATGGCGCGGAGTCATCTACAGTATTCTCATGGCAGTAGGAAAGATAATGTGCGGCTTATGGCTAGTACGCTTTCCCATATCGGTCAGCGGATTAGTGGATAGATTCAGATCGTTCATCTCTTCTCGATATCGCACACTCTCCTCGCTTTTCTCCCGATTCCGAAAGCAAGGGACATCGAACCCTCTACAGTCGAACGATAGTCGGGGTACACCGGAAAGACTTCAATTGGAGGCAATAGGTGCTACCGCTCCCACTAATTCCCAGGCTCCCGAGAACGATGCATCAAGAAACGATGATACAGCCCCAGATGCGCCACAGGAACCACAGGACTCAGCACCTCCGTCCAACGGTAGTAGTAGTAACCCAACCGAATCTACCACGCCGGCAAAGCCACTCTCACTCTATCCAGCTGCGATTGTATCATGCGCGATGGTAGCACGAGGCGAAATAGGGTTCCTAGTCTCGGCCGTCGCGGAAAGCAACGGCGTATTTCGACAACCCTCGGACAGCGACGGCGCGTCTGAACTCTTCCTCGTCGTCACATGGGCGATTGTCTTGTGCACCATTGTTGGGCCGATATGCGTCGGCTTGCTGGTAAGGAGGGTCAAGAAGTTTGAAAGCAGGGTCGCGAGCGCCGGGGAAAGGGGGACAAGGAACGTCCTTGGTGTCTGGGGTGTTTCGTGAGTAAGGGGTGAGATTTTCGCCCCGTGAATATATGAATACATATGTCAAGTCGTAACATCAGCCCTAGAAACGTAAGCCCAGCCTATGACAACCCCATAACCTACCATCGCTATTAATTTAGGCCGTTCCAATATAGAGTCAGCGATATATCACCGAAAAATATACAATATCGGCATACAGTCATGTATTTATATGTACCTATGACTTGAGACACTACTTATATCGAGGCACTCCACATGCAACTTCTTCAAGGCAGAAGGTCGTCCAGGCAGAGTAGCATGATGACATACACTCTACTGGGGGTTTAGCAGGTGAATACCGCCGGACCTAAATCTACCAGTTAGTCTCTCTTCTCAACTTCTAGCAACTTGGATTAAATCAGGCCAATACTTACCGGGGATCTTGTAAGGGCTACTAGCTCCAGGGGGCTTGTTGTAGATGTCGATGAGGAGGCCGGGGTCGTTAGACTAAGGACTTGTCAGTCAAGCAACGGCACGAAGAGCGAAAGGAGCCGGGCGCGTATTGTTATACTAACCTTGTAGATGCCAGGGATGCTAGCAGTGGTTGGCTTCTTGCTGGCCTTGCCACCGGTCACGTTGATCTGAGCACATTCCATCTATGTTCCCGTTAGCGGTTCCCCTCTTTACAGCTTATCCTGTTGCAGTGAACGGTTCCATGGGGCACATGGTTAGATGGAGTTAAACTGACATATAGCTGAGCGCCATTAGTAGACCTAGCACCATGTAGTGCGATCATCTCAGCACGGAGGAGGTACTGGCCGTCCTCGATACACTCGGGGATCTTGATCTGTTGGTTACCTCCGCTGTTGATGACGGTGTCGGTTCCCCATTTGCCGTTGCTGAATCCTTCTTCCTGGATCTTGAACCATCCATTACCCACGCCGCTGTCCTTGGTTGCGTCCGAGACCTTCTTGAGGTACGCCATAACGGGGCCCTTGTGACCCGGGTCCTACTTTGATATCAGCCAGTGCTTCTACCATAAGTTTGTGTGGACATTGAGACAATACTAACCATGACGTCGTTGGCTCCAGCTGTCATTATGAAGATTCAGTGTTAGCACACGGTATGGGGTCGTATCATAATGATATAGCATGTCCATACATTGTAGAGTGTGGCGCCAGATAGCGCTGACAGTTTCGCCGGCCTTCACATTGATGATCTTGTCAGACGGTGTAGTTGGGTTGGGAGGTCCGTTGCAGGCCAGATTGTTGTTGTTTACATCCGTTTGAGGCTACGGTACCGTGATGTTAGCAAGGCACTGGTGCTATTGTGTTCTGTTTCATTAATTCACTAGGCCGTTATACATACCCCATCGTACGACGGCGTTCGGATACCATGGGACACAGCTGATGAATATTAGTACCTCGCTTTCTAATATGGAAGAAACAGGCTTACGGAAGGTCTTCTCGCTCGTCTTGAGCTGGCAGAAGATAGTGTGGCCCGAAGCCACGGAAGCCAGGACGGCGGTAGCACCAAGGGTGGAAAACTTCATGGTAGCTGCTAGAAGTTTGAACACGGCGTTGAAGAACCTTGGGTAAGGAGGATTGATTCGTATATCCTACGAAGTTCTACATGGGCATATATATCACAGCTACTCCCGGAGCCTCCTTTTCCCCCAGCTTTTCCCCATTCTATCCTACATGTATATCGCATAGTATGTACGGATGGTTTGCACCATTCGCAGCACGTAGAATAGGAGGCTATGATCGCAGGACCCAGTTTTACTCGTTCCCGGTAGGGGGCTGGCGAATAAGGTACCGTAGTAGGAAAAGCGAGGGCGGCGCGAAGACCTCCGTCGCGGTTTAGGTACTTCTACATAGTATATAGCCGCCTGCTATTAATCTATTCTCCCGCGACGTCAACCAGAATTCTATGTCCCCCGGGTTTATATATCTTCGTCTCACGTAAAAGGGACCATTTCATAGTAGGCCGCTGTCTCTCGGCGCCCCGGATTAGATGTATCTCAGGAATGTCAAGTTTATGACATAAGAATTTATCAGTTCGCAAGAATAGCTCGAATTATATATCAACGCGTTTACATACTAAATATAGATGTATGTTATCTTCTGGGACTGGGTGCATTGAAATCTCGGTTGAATCGCCTATATGATATTAATAGTTGTATGTATAGGGGAAGTATGGGGTATGTATGTATGGGGGGGCGAGCATGGGCGGGATATATGTACGGGGACGGATCGTATAGCTTTGGGACCATATATCCAGGATTCTCGCATGGGGGGAATTTTCATGTGCGAGTTCCCTGCGCTTTTCAAGGTCAGCCTCCATCTCGGCCAGCTTTTTGTTCATATTTGCAATCACATCTATGTCTTGTCAGCAACTTTCTAGTCCCTTATTCTTTTATACCTTAAGAAAAAGGAAGGAAGGGAATGGTATACCATCAAGATCTTTGACACTACTCTCTATAGGCAGCATCCCATCATTACCCCTCCCATAACCCCCCTCCTCCGCCGCCGAACTGCGGGCTATCGCTGGCTTCATATTCTGATCTGACAACAATGGATCATTCGCCTCTGGCGCACCAGGATCCGTCAATGAGTCCCAGTTCTGGTAGGGGTCGATGCTCTCGGCTCCATCTGAACCTTTTATGCTGCTGGTGCCAGCCCAACTGGCTAAGATTGACCTATCCTCATCTCCATCGAGAATAGTAGGGTAATAATCGAAAATGCTTGTAGCAGTGTGAGATTTGCCACCCGGAGAATCACACCTTGGCATATCGAAATCGAATACATCTCCGCTATCATGTTCATTTCCGGGCCTACTAATAGAGCTCATAGCAAATTCCTTTGCGGCTGCGGTAGGATGGAATATAGGACTGGGGTTAGCAATGTCAGCAAGTTCAGCAAAGCTAGGAACGGCGACATCACCACCTCCACTTGAGCCGAATAAATACGGACCCGAGTCCAGAGTCGGAAATGTGGTGTCAAAGTCATTGCTAGGATCAGAAACAGATACGTTTGGTGACCCTGGGAACGACGGGGGAGGAGAATTATATAATGATTCTTCGTAACTGATGAATCGGTCCAAGGCAAAACCAGCGTCTGTACCATACCGCTCGGATCCTTTGGCCCCCGTTATACTAGCCAATTCGATGTGATCGACATCCAAGGTTTGGAGTTTAGCCCGAATGTGGCTCATTCCCTCCTTCAGATCGATCTCTATGCGTTTCGTCCTTTCACTTATGGCTGTAGCAGATGAGCTTTTGACAAGCATAGCCGTTAGTAAGCCGACGGATACATCTGGTGTTGCGAGAATCACTCACAGTGTGATAGCACCAACCGCTAGGTCTAGAGAAGCTTTGTAGGAGGTCACCGTGTCTCTAAACAATTGTATCTCCTTCTCCCTAAATGCCCAAGTAATATTCTTCCACGTGCGAACCTTTACTCCGCCTTCTCTTGTAATCATAGTATAGGAATGCAATGTCACCGTAAACTCTTCAAAAATATTCACGCAGTTTTCGAGAGGGGTCCGGAGGCAACCGCATAATGAGCCACTGCGTTCCAGTTCATCCTGCATACCCGCGAGAACAGCGAGGACGCCGTACAACGCTTTCAAGTCAATTGAAAGTGCTGCGATGTCCTCAGGGGCACCTCGTAAACTGTCGATAAACTCAGACAATCGTTTTGAGCCATGAAGAGCGAAGCCAAGAAGACTGATAAGGCTCGCTGTAACGGAAAGAGGATCCGCCATATATCCCAAAGTGCAAAATATCGCAAGTATAACCAAACAATATTCCCCGTAGCGCCTCAATCCAGTACTTACCGAGCAGTCGTTTGGAGAGTCTAGCGAGTCCGTCTCGAATAATTCAACATACTGATGGATAAAGCAAAGTTAACACCACTTGAATGAGGCTGCGGTGGCTATGTAACCATTGGACAGTGTGTAGTCTACAGTAATATCCGTAAATACTGTGTCCATGCACTGTAAAGCGACAAAAAGGGGTAGGTGGCAGGTGACATGCATCAGAAGCCTCCAATTGGAGAGAATAAGAACGTCCAATCCCTATCATATATGACCCTTAACAGAGAGCGTTCTCAGTCTTGTCTCCGCTGCGGATATCATGACTGAAACACCGAATGAGTTGACTTTTAAGCTTTCTGGGCTCTACTAAGGGTTACTTGTCCCATGTAATTCGATTTCTAGATGGCTCCACGAAGATCTTGATACTTGCCTCTAATAATAATTCAGGGTTTTATGAAAAGTGTCAGAAGGCTATCCCAGTAACCCGTGCGGAGGCAGTGATCTCTTCTACCCGGGAGTTAGTCCCTTCAGCCCATATGAGATAGCTCTTCCCCCTGGATAGGGGCGTCCATAGGAGACAAAAGACCCTTAGGATATAGACCCGTAGTTATAGCTGGATGGGGGCTAAGGCCCCTTGCGCGACAAGATGGTCGTTTCTTAGTCCTTTTAGTTCGCTTCATGATAGTTCCCATTAGCTTAATGAACGAGGTACCATAAGTATAACCGAAGAGAAGGCCATTTAGTGGACTAGGGCTCGGCTCGTATTGGCCGGCTTCATTCATAGCGGCCTCGATCATGGTAGCTGGGTTAGACATGTCTGGATTTGAGGTTGATCTCTTCGATGTGAATTTGTGATCGTTAGTGAGGAATGGGATAAAAGCAAGTAATTAATAACGAAGCAACTAACGATACCTATGAGTATTAAGGAAATAAGTGACATCTTCAGACCTCTTCTTCCCGAGAATATTTCGAAATACTAGCTTAAATCAAGGGCTACCAATCCATTTGAATTGAGAGTCAAATTTCAGAGAGTGTTGTTTAAAGCCGTGTATTCACGAAAAACGTTTGCCTGTAGCTACGTGTATTCATTTCTACTAACCTATGACTAAGGATAAACCGGTAGATTTAAATACATGTTTTGGACATGAGGGGATTATTACTGTCTGACGTGTATTAACTATTACGGCGTACACTAATATCGCTAAGAGCAACTACGTTATCCCGCAAGGAAGAATACAGACCTGCTTATCGTAAGTGTCTCTCGTCTATGCGTAAATACCCTTTATTTCATGGAGATATAGGCGAATTCTCCGTAAATATGGCCGGAGAATAACGAAGTCCGATACTTAAGGTTGAAGGCTAGCCTCTAGTATGATTTGCTGTTTCCCTCGTTGTGAAATATACATATGTTGATACATCGTGGTATGGAAACACATCCAATATGATAATCATACCTTCTTATTGATCCCCAACGTAGCAAAACATCAATCTTAGGGGCAAAACTCACTCAAATATTCCTAACCGCTGATATACAAAAAGAATTGACGGCGATTGCTGATGGGCGAACATACATGTGTCCGTTCACCAGCACTCTAGTGCGGACAAGAAACGGGCTGCGGGATATCTGCTAAGAGGCTGACAAAAAGGCCAAACTTATATACTACAGGGCTCCTTTATCTCCCGTAGAGATCTTAATAAGGTCCTGGCCTACTCAGCTAGCTCCCTTAACCCCCATAATACTCGAGGTAGAGTTTAGCCCTTTGATGATACCGTTCATACCGGCTACTTGCCCAAGCCTCTATTATCTATATGGCCACCCTAGCCATTTTCAATCTAGCTAATATAAGTATACTAGGCTTCTCATGGGTTCGCTCGGCCTTGATGTATTTGCGTTAGGGTGCGGCGCAAAATTGGTACGATGTTGGGTCATCAACAAACCCATACTCTATCTACTCGTCACTTTGAATATAGAGTTAGAACTTATCCCATCGATGTTTGTTATGACCCGACTGCTAGGGTATACGGTATCCATATGAGCAAATGACAGACGTACTGGTTTGATCTACTAACTGTACGAATACAGGGGAACGCTTCTCTGATATACATATCCTAGCAGAGATCCTATGTACTATACTTGAAAGCAGTCCCCTGACTACTAATTTGGCACTGTCACCATTGCAAATGAAACTCTCACTGTTGGTACTTATCGGCATGCTTCTTTCCTTTGACTTTGTGTGATATCTATTTGGACGTGAGCCGCCTACTCGATGCATCGCCGCTACTAATAGCTTCCCCCTTGGATCCCATCCAGTGAGAAGTATTATGGACTAGCTAGGATATATGATATCGTTCTATATCCGTCGCCTTTTCATGCTTATATGTGGGAATACATATATATTGCTTAAAGCAAATTATTGAGTGTTTTCTTCATGACGTTTGAATTCTAGTGTCGCTATGAGAGGCAATTTCTTAAGCGGCCCCGTGGAGTAGGAGAACACCATAAGTTGCTGTTGGACTATGAAGAGGTATTATAGAGATAGTGGTTCATTTATGCGGTACGTTTGCAATCGTTACAGGTCCACTCGTAGGGTAGTAGGCGACTAAAAGATTGAATGAGAGGAAACTTCGAAATTGGCGGAGGGGAGTAACATGATGGCACTGAATGGGAATCAGTTTCGATTTAGACTGTAACGCTATGCGGAACGTCCAATCCCTTGGATATACAGAGTATAGTCTACATGTGATCGCAAACTATGGTTTCCATTGTTACGGCCGAAGATCCGGTTTGGGTTCCGTTGGATTATCGGCCATAGTACTATGCCCGTGGTCGCCGGCAAGATTACTTTCGGCGCCTGACGGAAACATGATTCTCATAAGACGGTCGCATTTAAAGATATTTACAGTTGATTTTCCCTTTTACCGGCAGAAAGCTGAACCATGGTCCGCCTTATGGTGGGAGAGTTTGGGGAAGTTCAGATCAACCCCGCGATGATGTCGTTCCGGGGATTTCTTGGCACTTACGAAGAAATACAGAGAAAATGACGGGTGTGTTGATAATTGCCCCTATAAGTGAAGGATTTGATGAGTGCTAAGTCCGGAATATAATATATTTTCTCTAGGATCCGATCGCCCTCGGTCCGATTCCTAGCGGAGTATGTGGAGTCCGTATACCGGGATACTTCGGAGCCGGACGGGATAGGATAGAACGAGCAAGGGGAAGGAGCTGAAGCTTGAATATGAAATGTTTTTATTCGGAGTGCAAGCGCGAGGCTTGAGCTGATAGGCTTGCATTTGACTACCTGCCCAATCCACTGCGTAGTATATCAAACCGAGGCTGCATTGAGTAGGTACGACCAGTACGAGGTCTAGCGTATAGCGACTAGTACCGCCTTGGGTCGACGCCCCGGCAGCCCGGCAGACCCGGGAGGATGGGCGCGGTATTATATGGCATAGTGGGCATCGGCACGTGGAACTAGCTGTAGAATCTGCATACCGTACATACAATCGATAGCCTACTGTATCGTGTCTGAGTGGAGCATGTCGGTTTATGACCTAAGACAGTCTCAAAACAGTCTCAAGGGTCTGTCGTACGGGTCTAGGCCACTATATTTTGTACCTACGTACCAGACGAGAGCCACTGCTCAGCTTGATCGCCCCGCTTCCTAAAACAGCAGTACAGGCATAAGATCCCGCTCGATTGCAGTGGGTTTCCGAATGAGGGAGGCCAGCCTCGATCTGGTTGGTTGGCTGGTCGATTTGGGGTGGAATCGGTGGAATGCGTTCAATAAAAATCATAAAAAATCTTGGTGGTCAGACGCACACTCACAGAACGCAGGTTTTTGGGCATTGTATTACATATATTGTAATAGACAGCGTTTTTGCCTAGGGAAGAATCACCACGGATAGATCGATGCTGTCTGGTTTAGTAGGTGGGTGGTTTAAACTAGGCAGACGCGAGTCAGGCTCTCTTATATGTGGTTTTTGTGACCATGTGTGTCCTGTAGACTGTTGGTGTGTAGGACATAATTAACGTTGAAGCCTGCTGGTATAAGCCTGCATTGGGAAAGAACATTGAATTAGTTTTCGGAGGGCGAAACTGAGGGGTTGGCAGGATGAGAATATCCTGGTTTAAGAAGTGAGGAGGTCGTCGACAAAAGCCGCATGTCATGACTCTGATGAGTAGAGGATTGACACGGGCGACGTGTAGCTATGATCCAAGATGATCCAATACATATGATCCAATGAGGTGATGCGCATTTGGGGAAGTATCTCGCGTGATAGGAAGTTTGGAACGTACGACTCGGGCACTCGAACTTTTCTTCTTATTACTTAACGTCATGCAGCTCCGCAGTTTCAGATTGGTCCAGTCTCATCGAAGGTATTAAAAGAGGCTAGGCGCGGTACTTTAGTCTACATGTCTTAGGTACCGAATGCTTACTTACACCAGACTGGACATCTCTGGAGGAAGACTGGGGCGGTACTGGATGTACTGGCATGGTTCGCGGGAATCTTCCGGTTTTCGACCAATTTAGGAAGACAGCGCGTATGTGATTGGTACAAATATTATTGCATTAGACATGGCTAACCTGGGTTTGCCAATCATGCGGGTAAGCCAACCTGCCTTCTGACTGCGTATTACCATATGTTCCATTCGCGGCACTTAGTTAGTCGTTGGAGAAATAAGGGGGAGCTTCCGTCATGGGAGAATCATATATTTCGGTTTCGTCGCGAATGAAGATAACTCGGAGGTTTAATGTGCATCTGCTTTTAAATACTAATGAATACTAGTATCAGCAAGATGGAAGTCTTTAAGAATGTATCCACAAAGTACTCGACAAGCTGGAGCCCGGGTATCCATGTTTAACTACCCCTGCTAGGTCGTTCTTCTACGTGCGTTTTGCTCCGCACGTACCAAAATTTTATTTTTTCTCTTCTCTTTTCTGTTGAATTTTCTTTCCTGCTAGCCTCGAACAGTATAACAGCAATAAATTTCCCCACTGCTGACATCTACATAGATGTAAGAATTTGATATATTCTAATAAGAAACAGGGAAAGCCAGTATCAAATCGGAACCAATTGCAGCGTAGCAGAAAAAAAAATAGAGCAACGGCTGTTTGACATTTCCATCCATTGGATATGTAAGGTTGTCCAGGTAGCCAACTTTAGCCATGCATTTTAGGGTCATCCAACCTGCACAATGCATTGCCTGCATGGCTAGATGTTGCTTACCGCCTCTTCTTCCTAGGATTTAGCAACGCATACCGCGATCTGAAAAGTAAACAAATCATGCGAACCTGCCACCGCTTATTTAAACTTACCAGCTTACCTTATATACTATAATATAACTGTTGTTATCATAACAGTAACCTTAAGTAATATGTAAATAATAACGTAATGGACTTATTTTTTAAATGATAATCATTTACATAATAATAAATATTATAATATAATAAAAATTAATTATAATGATATTATTTAATAATAATATTTATTTAATAATAATAAAATTTCTAGTATATGTATTTTTTTATATATATATAATAATAATTTTTAATATTATAATATATTATTAAAAAATATCGATTTTTTTTATAATATTATTAATATAAAAGTAATTTTTAAAGGTTTTTTTTATAAATAATTTTTATTTTAAATTTTATTATAAAAAAAAAAATTAATAATAAATTTATTTTTTAAATAAATTTTTTTAATTTAATAATAATTTTTATTTTTTAACTCGTATATTAATAAAAAACCTTACTTTTTTTTTTTAAAATAATATTAATTATTAAGTTATATTATTATATTATTATTAAAAAAAAACATTAATTTTTAAGGTTTACGAAATACGATAATTTTAATTAAAAACATCGAGATTTAATTAAATTTTTTTATAATTTAATTAAATAATAAATTAATTAAAATATAATTTTTAAATTTTTTTTTTTTAAATTTAATTATTTTAATATAATATCTTTTAAATATAATTTAATTAAATAAAAACGTAATTATACTTTTAATTATTTAATTTTAAAATCTTATTTATATATATAATAATAAAAGTTTTAAGTTAATTAAATTATTATAATTAATAAAATAATTTAAGTTATTGTTTTTATTATTTAAAAATGTTTTTTAAAGTGTATAAATTAATTAAAACTTAAATGATCATTTAATTAATTAAATAATTTTAAAAATTATTTTTTAATAAAAAAATATTTAAAACATAACGAATTAATTTTAATTAATGTCATTATTAATAAACCACATATAATAAAAATACATATTATAATTAATATTTATGATTTTAATAATATTTTTAATGTTAATAAAATAAAATTATTTTAAAAAGATATTTTTAATAATACTTTCGTTATTTATTATTAATTTAATTTAAAAAAAACAAGGATCGTATTATAATTTTAATCATTTTAAATTTTATAAGTATTAAAAAATTATTTTTATAATTAATTAAATATATAAAAAACTTTAAGGTTTTTAAAAAGTATAATAAATTTATTTAAAATTTTTTTATTTATTAACATAATAATAATTTTACTTAAATAATTAACGATATTTTTAATTAGTTTTTATTTTAATTTAATAATTAAATGAAAAGTAAATTAATTTTATTATTAATAAATGGATTTAATAATTACGAAAAAATAATTATTAAAATAAATAAAAATTTTAAATTATATTATACGAGAGTAAAGTTATTATTAATGAATTATATTAATTTATATTAATTATATAATTAAAAGATTATTAAAAACTTAAAAGTTTATTATTATAAATCATAATTAAATTATATAATTAATTTAATTTTAAAAAATTATAATTTATTTAAAAAAATTATAATATTTTATATGATATATTAATTAATTAAAATATAATAAAAAGTAAAAATTAATATAATAATTAATTACTTTTATAAATTAATAATATTTAAATTAATATATAAATTAAATTATTAACTTTTTAATTTTAATAAAAAAAATCATAAAAAAAAGCTTTTTATTAAAAAATTAAAAATAATATAAAAAGTTAATATAATATAAAATGTTATAAATATTAATAATTTTATTAAACTTTTTAAAAAACATAATAAAATAAAAAATTAAGATTTTATTTTTTTTTTAATAAAATTTTTAACTTAAATTTATAAATTTAAAATAATAACGATAAACTTAAATTAATTAAAATAAAACTTAAAAAGATTTTTAAAATTATTTATATATTATTAACATATAAAAAATAATAATTAAATTTAAATTTATTACGAATTTATTAATTAAAAATTAAAAAAAAAGCTTTATAAAACGTAACAGTTAATTTAAAATAATAAAAATCATTAAATAATTATTTTTATTAATATTAATAAAGTTTTAATTAAAATATTATAAATTTTATATAATAAATAAATAGTTTTTTATTTATAATAATTTTTTAATAATAATAAAAATTTTAAAATAATTTTATATCGTTATAATTAATTTTTATTATATAATAATAATAAAAATAAATACGAAAAAATAAATTAAAATAATAAATAATAAAAACGAAATTTTTAAAATTTTATTTAAACGTTAATTTAAAAATTTAAAAAATTAATTTTTTTACGCGTTTTTTTTATTTAAATAACGATTATAAAGTTAAACGAATTAAAAAAATTTATAAGTTTTTATTTAAATTTATAAGATTTTATTCGTAATGTACCGCGTTAATTAAAAAGCTGATTATTATTATATAAAATATAATTTAATATTTTATATTATTTTAAACGCTTTTAAAACGGTTTTTATAAGGATAATTTTTTAAAAGTGTTTTATGGTTTAAAATTATCCTTAAACGTTAAATTAAGCCTCATTTAACTTAATAATTAATACCATTTATATTTCGTAAGTCGAAAACGCGTTGCCTTCGGTTTCGCTACGATCGTAGCTTTTAAACTGTTAAGAAATATCACTTCAGCTAATTAAAAAAATTACTAAAACTATAGCCACAAGCTGATTCGAACCATGAATCTCGAAAATCATCACTTTATTATTAAAACGGTAGCTTAATTTAAATTAACCGTAAAATTAAAGCTAATGGCAGTATAAAAGCAGCCTCATATGGTTAAAGTGGGTCAGTTTTATACTTTTTTTAAGGAAATTTTTAAGAAATTTCCTTGCCGTTTAAAGCCTAAGGACCTTTAAAATCGACAAGAAAAAAAAAGGGAAAAAAAAGAAATCTAGTTGGTTTGGATGGTAGGAACCCAGGCAAAATTTGGACCAGCCGTTTAAGCTAAGGTTAGCGTTGATTGGTTTAGCTCTTCCAAACGGGGCAATAGATGCACGGGGGATGATCCTTGAATACAACGCTGGGGCCAAAAGGTACTTCTGCACTGACAGCCTTCTTCTTAATTCTTGTATGGGATTCGTAGCGAAATCGACTTTTCGTGCAGGTTCAAAGCAAGTCACTACCAATGTCACTCCAATTTTTTTCTCCTTCACTTCTCCCTGGCCACTACCTTGCCCGAGTGGACCTCGAGATGCTTGCTGTACCGTTTGTACCTTTCTATCCCCTGTTCATCCCCCAATGCTCGTCCCATCACCCCCCGGGAGTAGAGCAATTCCTCAGCTACTCTTTTTTTTTGTCGCTCCCGTCCCGTCATAATACCTACGGTACCTACGCAAAACAATGCTGTAGGCATCTATCAGAAGCCTTCTCGCCGCCGCCTCCCCAGTCCAAACTAAAACCAACCCTTTGCTTTTCCCTTCTTTCGATTCGTCGGTTTGGTCATCGCCATCGCAATCCTCGCTTTTCTTCCCACCGCCTTTCTTCGAATCGTCCCTCATCCCTCATCTGCTATCTCCGTTCCTAATCCTAATCCCCCCCATAACGGCCCTACGATATCATTATCTCGTCCCTAATTTTCCCTAATTCCCCTGTCTCACTCTCATCGCGATTCGTACCCTTGGGGTGTTTTGTATGAGGTAGAACTACAATTATTCGATCTCGATTTATGCGACGACCAATATAGATTATCCAAGTATTCTTTGCGCCGTTATTAGTTCCTCCCTATCGTGTCTGCCCATCATGCCGTACAACACCCGTCGCAAATCGTTGTCTTTGCCGTCCCTTGGTATTCATATCCCAGTGAACCGTTCTTCGTCCAATAATTCTAGTACGGCAAGCTCCAGATCGTCCTCCGAGAGCTCGTCGCACCCGAATAAGAAGCTCAAGCGGTCTCACAACGACTCTGCGCCTGCCTCTGCTAGCTCTGTACCCATCTTCAAACAGGCCGTTGCCTCTTCGAAATATGACCACACACCGCCACCTTCGCCTGGTCTCCAAGTCTCTATTGAGATGGACGAGTCTGGGCTGTCCGATCTTACAGAATTTAAGAAGGTCGACTTAGAAGGCATAAACGATGAGATAGTCGAGGCTGTTATTGTGCGACTAGAAGAGACGCGCAACCGACCTCATCTTGTAAAAGAGCTGGCTACCGTTCTCATGGACCAGGTCAAGATCGTTCAGCAGTAAGTCAAGACCCAATAGAGTTGTCGTTGAAGTGTCATGCTAACCCAGTTCATAGATCTGCGAATCCCTGCGCCATCATTTCCTCCCGGTTGTCTACATATTTAAAGCGATCGTGTTGGTCTGCGGTAGCTCCCTGTCCTTTAGCGAAGGAACTTGAGACTGTGCACCCGAGGCGCACGTACTTCTATCTGACCACATTCCCTCACCTACCTCTCCCCGACCCCTCCACGGCCCACCGTGCCATCATTACACCATCACTATCAAGCTCCGCCTCCACATCTGAAGATGCCGAAGGCGACCGAAGAAGAGAGCTTAGCCTGTCTCCCGAGGTTGATCTTTCATCACCTGAGTTTGACGATATGGATGATGATATACCGATGCCGGGTACACCAATGGGTTCAGTTTCGGGTCGCCATCGGCCACTGAATGTACCGCGTAATCAACGTGGAGAAGAGCCTCCGTTGGAAAAAGATGAAAAAGAGTTTACACAAACAGCCGATGGATTGCAGAAGCGGAAAGCCAGCGGTCACTTACTGAGGGCTGATCCTCTCGACCAAGTGTCGATAGATGACGGTATGCAAAATGAGCAACTCTTCGGCGAGCCTCCTAGGATGTTAGCGCCAAGCTTATTACCGCATATGGCATTCATGACGAGCCCTGCTATGCGACCGAGCTTGATGTTCTCGGCGAAGAAAGACAACGAGGCTGAGAACTGGACTAAATTCGATGCTATCCTTGAGTGGGATCGAAACCCCGAGACGGTCGAGCTGGATGAGCTTGATTGCTTACTGGACGACTTCTAAACGCTCTCGATGCGTTCTTTATGGGCGTACTACTCTACACTGCCTAACAATTCAATCAATCACCCCTGGACGTTTGACGAAAGGCTATTTGTGCAGCTGGCACGCGCATAGCCATGTATGATGAGATAGAAGAAACGGCCGTCTAGATGAATGAAAAGGAGTTGGGGCGAGGCGGCGCTAGTCGATGCATTTTGGTTTTCCTCATATCTTGCATTTATTCCTCTCAATTCTTCCTGCTGTTTATTTTTCTGCTAGATGATCATGCGTCTGGTCGGGCCATATAAGTGGTTCGTGATCGGTAGGGGATGTATGAATATCACGAGGAAGCGCTTATACTGCGGCGCAGGTGTGGGGCCGCATGATGACGACCCGGGGACTTCGACAATCTGAAACGATTTCGTCCCGAGTGGTTGGCAGAGGAAGCGGCCGAGGAGGAGCATAGCGACGTCGTTTGCCGCCCTGATTTCCAAAAAGAGGGAAATCGACTTTGTACAAGTAGAATACCTACCTACCAAAAAGAAACCGGCGAGAAGACACGGCCGGCTAGCTAGAGCCTTTTA